>JALCUU010000001.1:0-723108 GCA_022963135.1 Ustilago loliicola | reverse complement strand
AACCCTAACCCTAACCCTAACCCTAACCCTAACCCTAACCCTAACCCTAACCCTAACCCTAACCCTAACCCTAACCCTAACCCTAACCCTAACCCTAACCCTAACCCTAACCCTAACCCTAACCCTAACCCTAACCCTAACCCTAACCCTAACCCTAACCCTAACCCAGCTGAGATGATGACCACAGTGCCTGGCTGGCTGAGATGGCCAAGGAGGGGACCTGGGGGGATGAGCTGGCCCTCCTGGGACTGGCAGAGGCACACCACTGCAGCCTGTGGGTGTACTCTGACCAGCATGACTGCCACTCCACCTACCTGGGTGGAGCCGGTGAATAGCCAACATACTCTGCCTGTGATGACTGTGACATGTGTCAGAGTAGGGTTAGGGATGACCAACATGGGTCACCATATCTCAATGACCAGACTTGGCAGCTGTCTGAAACTCGGAGTCGATGATCTCCTAGCATCTGTCTACAATGTTCATTAAGGCAGCATAGAGATCTGAGGTGGTCCATATCCCACCCCTCCAAACGTAAACTTCACTGTAGCTCCACCACCGCTTTGGCCAATGTCATGGCAGTCTAGGATGCTTGTATTGGTGTATAGAGCAACAACTTTCATTATGGGTGCATGTTGAAAATCTCAAATTTTCACCAACCCAACTTGGTCCGGGCCAAACTTCACTGAGCCGTATTGGAAAATTTTATTACTCAACTTGCATAGGGTTGGATAATGAAACATGCATATTTTGGGTAGTTCTACAACTTTGATTAAGCAACCCTACTCAATTTAAAAAGGGGACCCCCTTGTAAGTGGCAATGAGCTTGAGCGGCAATGAGGTGAGCAGCAATGAGGTGAGCAGGAGTGAGCATGAGCAATGCTGTGTGTGAACGGTGAACGGTGTGTGTGAGTGGTGAGCATGAGCGGCAAGTGTGTGTGGTGAGCGTGAGAGCAGTGGACAAAGGTGAACAATATCAAGTGAAGATAGCATTGTAAAGAGACACAGGAGCTGTGGGAGCAATGGCAAGAGACAAAGAGAGGGTGCACAAAGGGGAGACTGTTCAGACCGTAGCATGAGAGCACGGCATAAAGGTATTGTGTGTTGGCCGCTGGCTGTTGCACCAATTGGCGTGCAGCACAGATCAGCCAATGAGAGCATCATCTCCCCTTTGAGTTCTGTGTGTGAATCCTTTGTGGCAGACATACAACAGATTTTCAAAGAAACTGCATGCTCTGAAAAAGCAACAAAAAAGGCTTACAAATTGAGAGAGAAATTCAGTGACGTGTCTGACCCAGTGTGACTTGACAGCTGAGATCCATTGCCACAGCTGTGTGTCTGCTCTGTGCGTGGCTGCTACTTGCCATGGCCACTGCTCTGTATGACTGCTGCTCTGTGTGACCACCACTCAATCAGTTCACATTCATATGGCAGGCAGCACAACTGTTGTTGACTTGTTGAGTGACCTGGCACCTGGGTGACTGTAGCATTCAAGTGACCATTGCTGCAGCTCTGGTCAGACTTGTGCTGGTGTTGCTGTACATTGAGCAGGCGTTGACTGCTGCTGCCAAAAGCTGGATTGGACCGCTGAGCACTTGAGCAGTGTAGAAAATTGAGGGAAATGGATGCATCCGTTGGGACCCTGACCGCTGCTCAGAGTTGAGAGCTGGTGTGTTCTGTCCGTTGTGCGTTGCCTGTTGTCTGCTGTTCTGTGCTGTGTGCCATGCTCTGGTTGGGGACTGCTGTCCACTGCTGCCAAAAGTTGAATTGGTCCACTGAGCACTTGAGCAGTGTAGGAGAAATTGAGGGAAATGGAAGTGTCTGTTGCAACCCTGTCCGCTGCTCAGCCAAGAAAAATTTCATACTGTTGCGGCACCTGAGCAGTGTAAATTTTCCGTCTGTTGCGTTTGACAGACAGGTGAATTTCCAACCATTTGGCAGGATGGATTTGTCCTCCGTCCACCAGCAACATACCATGGCCTAGGGCTAAGTAAAGGTTGACCCTTGGGTGGGTAGACTGTCTTCTTCGACTGACATTTCTGCAGTAATGGTGATAGGTGAGTTTTGCAAAGGAGCTAACAAAGTGCAATGAGATTTTGGAAGGTAAGTGCGCATCCCAGCTTTTGACATTGATGCTCGGATCCGCAATGAGGGCAGTGAGTGAAATTTTGAAAAAAGTGGCAGTCTGTGAATTACCACCTGCATGGGGGGTACCGAGTGAAATCACTCCTTCCGACACCGTCTCCTGTAACACTGAAGTCAAATGGGTTCGTTTCGCTGCAACTGGCTCATAAAACGACACACAATTGCTATGATCATGTTTTGCATTGCTTGCGAAAATGTATACAACGTATGCTGTGTTGCCGATCAGGTATATGTTGTATGTCTTTGATAGAATAAGTGACGAGAAGAAACTGGTACAAGGCACAGTGGAACCAGCTCCGGACCTGGCCAGCGTCGGTCAAAAACCCGTCAGACAAAAAGCTCTGGCGCATGATCGATAAAGAACTCGATTGTCATGGCTTTGCCTCCCATGTGGGCGAATTCCTGTGTTGGGTCGGCAGATCGCATGAGAGTTGGACCAAAGACCACACCGAGATTGCGTGCGTTCATGCGGTTGTCGCCACTGCGCTCCTGGATGCGGTAGAGATGAAGCACAAGATGTTGGAGCGTGCAGTAGTGCTGTCGTGGAAGCCTATCTACGAGCTCCTTGATGAGTTCCTGCTTGGTGGCCACATTTTCCTGCTTGGACTCGACCACCTTGATCAGCTCATCGTACAGCTCGAAGGTGAGAAGCGGCTCCGGCAACTCGCGGAAGTAGTTCTTGAGAACACTGGTGATGGCAGAGACGTCGTTGAACCGATCCGTATCTTCAAGATCGAATGCGTTGCCTCGTTCGAAGAGCTGGGTGATGACTTTGAGCTGTGAGGTGCCTCCGGACTTGCGGTAGATGCCTTCGTAGTCCATGCCGAAAGCTTCGACAGCTTGGATGCACTTTTCCACAATAAGTGGCACATCACGACTCTCGTGTGCTGCCTGTTCCGTGAGCGAGCGGCCGAACATGGACGGACCTGCGTTGTCTGCTTGTCCCTCGTCAGAACGCATGTATGGCTGTTTGCATGATACGGGTAAGTTCTGAAGACAGCGAGAGTGACATACCTGAGCACAGAGAGCGCATCGCATCTCGGACTGACCCCACATGTTCTTCTGACACGCGAAACAGCGCGTTGGTCGAAGCACATTGAAGGGTTGGAAGAGATGTTCCCTGACCACAACATCGTGCGAGGTGGCACGCGTCATGGCAGTGGCAGAAGCAGTGGAGCTCATACCTGCACCCTTAGGTGGCACTGATCCGGCTTGCGTGGGGTAGACATTGGCCTTGGTGCTTTCCGACAGCTTTGGCTTCATCCACTTGAACTTCTTGACGACGGGAGCCGGCTCAACTCTACCGGGCTTGATCACTTGCTGAACTGCTGTGTCGACTGAGACTGTGTCGTAGCCGGCGCTGCTGGGAGGCGCATCATGCGATGAGATGGAGGCGTTGTGCGGCGTGTGCTTGTGAACGTGTTTGTGGCGAGAGCCGAAGCTGAAGCCGACGCCGCCTGAGCTCTTTTGTGCTGTCGCAGGCGATGAGGATGCAAGGTCCTTCGGCAGAGGAGGCAGTGGCGGCAACTGGTCCCTTGACTGGGCCGCAAGCTCGATCTTGCGGTTGAGCTGACCTAGCATGGTATTGAGCTCCTCATTCTTGGCGTTGAGACTCTGTGCTTCCTCGAGGAAGAGCTCTTTGGACTGCTTGAGCTCTTCGATCTCGATTAGCAGCGAGTCTCGCTCCATCGTGAGCTCGTCGATCTCCTTGCGATAGCGGCTCTTGACAGCTTCAAGACGCGAGGCGAGGTTCTGCGTGATGGCTGCGTCGACAGTGCTCGTAGACGAGCGGACTCCATTGGAGGGCAATAATGCTGATGGAGATGAGCCAGCTGTGCCGTCCTGCAGCGCAACCAGCTCGGCGACCTCGGCCACGGTCAAATCTCGCTCGACGGTGAGCTTGGCCAAATCGCGTTCCATGCCTTTGAGTGATGCTTTGACATCTTGCGAACGTCGCTCAAGCTGCTCGTGCTGGCGCTTCTCGCTGTTGGCGGTGGCAAGTTTGAGCGCCTGTTCGGCCAACTGACGTCTCAAACGTGCCATT
Organism: Ustilago loliicola; assembly: GCA_022963135.1. Taxonomy (NCBI): domain Eukaryota; kingdom Fungi; phylum Basidiomycota; class Ustilaginomycetes; order Ustilaginales; family Ustilaginaceae; genus Ustilago; species Ustilago loliicola. The sequence continues at coordinate 718,922 of JALCUU010000001.1, read as the reverse complement.
TCAAGCTCGGCTTCATGCCTTGCGTTGACCTCATGCTCGAACTCTTCCTTTGCCATCGAGAAACCATGGGCTGCCTGTTGACTGGCACGACGAATGCGATCGTAGCGCGTCTGGAGCGACTCCATCCGTTGACGGGTTTGCTCTAGGTCTTGCAGTATTGTCTCGACAAACGAGATGTCCATGCTGACCTGACCATCGCGAGCCTGCTGCATGGAAGCTCGAACCTTGGATGAGACCTCCTTGAGCGATCCCGCTGGAGCAGCGGGCGTTTGCTGCTCGTCCACTAGCAGCTCCTCTTCACTGTCAGCGCTGTCAGCAATATTGAACTCCACGTTAGGCTGCGACTCGGTGGCTTGCTCTTCGTGAGCGATGCCTTGCTCTGGGACCTCACTGTGGGAAGGCGCGGCTGTATCGCTGGTATGAGGACGGAGCGGTGCAGAGGCTGGCTCCGACGAGGACGGTGCTGTCGGCCCAGTGTTCACAGATGCCGGCAGAGCAGGTACTGGTGGCGGTTGAGCACGCAGCTCCTCGTTCGAGTCAAACTCGCCAAAGGATTCGACGAGACTCAAAAAGTCTGGATCGTAAAACGAGTATACCTTGGACAAGCGGGAAGAAGAAGCAGATGCATTGAGTGGATTCCTCGAACTTGCTGCTGGGCTTGTGCTTGACTTGGCACTGGAAGATCGCAGTGTGACGCCAAGTCCCTCGCGGCTGCCTGAAGGTCGCAGGGAGCGTCCAGAGTCTCCACGAGGTGATGCATCCAGTGGAACACTCTTTTTGAGCGGAGAGGTTGTGGGACTTGAGGACGAGGCAGGGCCATCGTTGGTCGGCAGTCTTGTCTTGGCGCCGGCAGGAGAGCCAAGCGGCGAGGTAATGCCGGCGCCGAAGGTTTTCTTTCGCGGAGAAAGAGGCGCGGTGCCCTCGAACTCCCTTGGCTGGATGTATGATGGATCCTCCGTAGCCATGGATGACAAGGAGCTTTGAGAGTTATTCGAGGCCACAGCACTGCGACTGCTTCCTTCGAGCTTGGCTGTGACACCAATGGCGGGGCTGCGAGCTTCTCGCGAAGGCGGAGGAGCATGCATGGGACGCTTGCCTCCTGCGCTGCTGGGGCGAGATGCAGCTGAAGCAGCGGCCGAGCCTCCTTGGTTGATCCAAGGCGAGAGTGTGGCACCATTGGGAGCTGGAGATGGAAGTGCCGAAGCTGAGGGCGGCGGTGTTTCCTTTGAAGGAAGAGAAGGCGGCTGGTCCAGCGAAGGCGATGGAGTCGCTAAAGAAGCTGAGGAAGTTGGCCCATTTCGCTGGTTGATGTCTGCGGACTGTGCATCTTGGAGCTGCTTCTCGCGGCGAGCTTTTGCTCGCTTCTGTTCTGCGTGCTTGCGACTGCGAGCGACACGCTCGTTGTGACACTTCATGCAGTAGATGCCTTGACTTGTCTTAGCAAAGACGAGCTCTTCGATCTTGGAGTGGCAGGAACGGCATGTGAAGCAGGAAGCGTGGTAGGATTCGTCGCCCGTCATGATGGCCTCCTCCATGATGGGAAGGTTACAGATGTTGCAAGAGTAGTTGCACTCGCCGCAGATAGGGTGACCGTCAGAGAGAAGGAGAATGTCGTCTCGTTCTGTGCTGACTCTGTTCTTGCATTTGGCGCAGCGGAAGCACTCGATATGCCAGAGCTTGGTTGCAAATTGGATGACGCCTTCCTCGACGCTCTCTTCGTCGATGAGGCGACCACAGCCGCCGCAGTAAGCCTCTGGTAGCTCATCTTCGACATCGTGAAGATGAACCTCGTCAGATCCTGCTGAAGGCATGACGGCTGCGTCTTGGTCCTGTAGAGAGGTTTGCTCCTGAAGCAGCGCGGGCATGCCGTTCGGTCGTAGTACGGCGTCAGGAGAGAATAGAAGCTGACCTGTGGATTGATCGGACGCCCTTCGTCCTGTAAGTGTGTTGGAAGCTCAGATGAGGAGGACCTTTCGTCAGCGGAGTCGAAGTCGATTGATGAAATGTGAGACGATGCCCTTGTCTGCGTCGACGAGCTGCTTTTGATGTTGATCGAAATGCGCTGTCTACACCATCTGCTCAGATGCTCGCTGAAGGGTACGAATGGCGAGTCAAAAGTGCTCTGGGTGTGAAGAAGAGCCGACTAGGTGATGGGAGCTGCAATGCTAGATTGAGAAGTTGGTGGGAATGAAATGACACCGAAACCAGCCGGTGGTCTGAAGCGGTAGCAAAAGTTGACGATGGAGACAGTAGGATCAAGGACCGAAAAAAAGGGTGAGACAGAAAGCAGCCGGGATGGCCGTAGTGGAAAGAGTGGAGACGGACGAGGAGGAGCGGGACGAATGAGGAGTGGAAGGATGGTGAGGAGCAGTAAGTGCGAATGTATCGGAGGTTCCGTTGAAGCAGACGAGGCAGGAAGGAAGCAGTACGGGGACATACACAGAACAGCAAGAGCGATCAAGGGTCCTGTCCAGCGCCAGAATCCAGAGCCTCAGCACAGAGAGCTTCTTGCTTGGTGCTGGCCGAGCATGCATGTTGGTTTGTGCTCGTGCACTCTGCTGGAAATTAGAGACATGCAGTTCGAGCTTGTGCGTGTGAGCGTGTGTTTGACCCGCCTTTCTTCTCTTTCGGTTGCTGCAAACACCTGCATCGTTGGACTACCGGGGTCCCTTCCGCCTCTTTCTACGCATGCTGCATCAAAGCACACGACGGAATGCTCTGCGACATTGGCACAACCTCGTCATTCGTCCTTCGGCTTGTGGACCGACTGCATGTCATCGGCCACGTTGAGCGGGTGCCGGGTGGGACGTGTGAGCGGCGGTTCTCACGGAAAAAGCATGTCCAAATTTCAGGGTCCACAAGATCAGCCATGGACATGAAAGGTCAAATCAAGACAACGCAGCTGTGGTTGCTTCTTCTGGATGAGTACGACGATAAGCCCTCGTAGCAGCAAACCGGTCAATTCCCTGTTTGAACGTTACTACAAACTGTGCTTGACTCATGTTTTCGGTCTCTCCGTCTAAGCGTCAAGCAACGAAAGCGCACTCAGGCTGAGACACGTCGGAACAGTTCCATTTGAAAGGTTTCTTCCCGCCAAGCAACGGCCCTCCCGACAGGGTGACTGATCCGGATGAGTATATCCTGAAGGAAGCTGCCTGAAAGCTAGCCGGAAAGTGTCTTCGACTCGACTTTGCTGTGTTGAAAAGGCAGGCAGTTGTGTGAGTTTTGTTTTGTTTGGTCCGCAGCACGCGGGGAAGACGGAAGCGCTGAAATTTGAGTTCCGCCGCATTCGCTTGCCTGGCTCAGGAGCGACAGCTTGTGAGTCCGTCTCAAGTTACGCCTGATTTGCAGATGGCACCTCGGTCACTTTTGCGCGCGCGCACCATATCTGAACGCCGATCATGTCGATCCGTCACTCTTCAAGGCCACATCACAGCTTTTGAAAAGGATCTGGACAAGGCGACTCGCTTGAAGAGGCGTCCGACCTAGCTACAAACAGCATTTGACCCCCCGGCAACTCCAATCCGAGTCGTCGAGGTGTTTCTTCGCTACGTGGCGTGCTCTTGAGATTCGGACAGCGTGGAGAAAAGGACTATCATTCGTCTCAAGCGAGACAGGCACCACTTCAGCTGGGCGTCAATTTCCAACAACATCGCTCTAGGCCAGCGCGGTCAACTTTTTTCCGCTTTCGGTGCTTCGACTTTCCAGATCCCTCAGGGTGAGGCTCACGCGTTGAAGCATCCTTTCGCGATGGCAGTATCGACTACACTCGTTGATCACTTTCGGAGCTTCGAGATTTACGGAGACATGTTCAACGAGTCGCTGCGTTGCTCGCAACCAGCGACTGATCTACTTATGACTCTCAGAGCAATTCTTGGCATATCACACAGGCGTCTAGTCCTGACCGCCGGGTTGCAGTGCAGAACCGACACATCAGCTGATGGCAAACATGTCAGCGAGAAACGGAATCAATAGATGTACATATACAAGAACGTAGAGCTTCAACCGTACAGCTGGAGGAGGGCCGTGTGGCCTCGTTGAAAGAGGTCGATGCCGACCTCAGACGCAGGAGGGCCGGCGCAGCAAGGGATCTAAACATAGCAGTGAAGATACTACCTGGGCATTCACTTGGACTCACGAGGAGGCACTGATAGCTCCAGGATCAGCTACAGCATCCACCCGCGCCACCTGTCTTGGGCGCCGAGTTGACATTGACGTTGCCCGATGCAGCTGCTGGAGAGGCTTGGGTAACTGCTGCCGTGTCGATGAGTCGTGTCTTGACTTCCCGTGCCAAGTTGAAGAAGGCCTCCTCGACGTTCGAGTTCGACTTGGCCGATGTCTCGATGTAAGGAATGCCCAGCTCCTTGGCGAGCTCCTCACCCTGCTCGGTCGTCACTGCTCGCTTCTCCTCCCAATCCGACTTGTTGCCGATCAAAATCTTGGATACTCCTTCGCTCGCGTGCTGCTTAATGTTGGCGTGCCACGTTCGCACGTTCTCAAACGACTTTTGGTCCGTGACATCGAAGACGAGCAGGATACCCATCGCGCCACGGTAGTAGGCAGTGGTAATGGTGCGGAAGCGCTCTTGACCTGCAGTGTCCCAGATTTGCAACTTGATACGCTTGCCATCAAGCTCGATGGTGCGGATCTTGAAGTCGATGCCAATAGTGGTGATGAAAGAGGGTGTCCAAGCGTCATCGCAGAATCGGAGAAGCAAGCACGACTTGCCGACGCCCGAGTCACCGATGAGCAGGAGCTTGATGAGGAAATCGTAGTGAGGGTTCGGCATTCTGCGAGAGGCGTGAGCGAATCTGGCTCCAGAAGAAGTTAGTGAGGTAGAAGCACTGGTAGAAGTGGAAGTCGAAGATACAACAGTGGGGCTGAATGTCGCTTTCTCGCCTTCTGCAATCGCCTTGTCCTGAGACTGCGACGGTGGTACGAGAGACGATGTTCGCAGACGCTGTTGGCTACGTTGAGGAAGCTCCGGCTTGGTTCCGGAAGGCCCTGGATTGCTGGAAGTGCGGCAGACTTGAAGTCTATTCGGATTGCTAGTGTCATTGGCAAGTGGCATATCAGGAAATAATGTAGGGTCCGGAGCCATGATGGAATGGATAACGAGAGCAGGTGGTGTGCAACAAGCGCGAGGTCGCGAGGTGGAGCGAGGAAGGAGGGAAGGCAAGCAACCAGAAAGTCAGTATGCAATGCTTTTACATGTGCGACAACAAGTTTGACATCGAGCATCGAGCGCTCGGCTGTGCACTCGCAACGCAAGGAGGACTGGAGCTTGACAAATGAAGGGGTCCCACCGTGACTGCCTTGATAGCCAGTGACGGTACGGTGCATGCTCGTCGGGTTTTCTGAGAGCACTGGCGTGGGCAGAAAGCCAACAGAGAGCCCGGAGGACGTAGAAATTAGCGCGGGCGTGGGCTGGGAGCGACATTGCGTGCGGCGGTGATGGGTGCTAGAGCACGGTGCTGTAGCGTGATGGAGTGCGAAGAACCGTGCCGGCCGATGCGAGGCCTCCCTCCGTCGAGTCGATACTGCAGCTCTACCTGAGACATGATCGGGGCATACTTACAGACTGACGAAGCAAAGTCGAGGAGATGGTGGTAGTGAGGTGGCGATGGACGGGGTTTAAGAATGGTGACGAGTGAAGAGAAAGTAAAGTCATACGATGCAGAGACGACTAGCAGTCACACAGTGGAGGTTAGCGCGCTCTTTAGCTGCCGAGTGTGAGTTGTGTTGAGCTTGGTCGAGGCTCATGAGTTGCCTCTTTGACGCTCGACTGACGCACAGCGCGAATCCTTCAGACACACGGACACGCTCTTTTTTGCCTTTACCTGCAGTGACGCTTTTTGAACAGCGAAATATCGGAGCCACTGAGCCGATGTGAGCGAGTCGAGACGAGAGCAACCTGACCGACTCCAGAAATATCAGAAAAGTGCACAGCACAGCACTTTCGATGCCCTTTTTAGACTCTAGAGAAGAGGTATCGTGCGAGAGATTCCGCGCCAACCTCCACTCTTTCCCGACTTCCGTTCGGAAGTGCCAAAAAAAAAGGTCAGAAGAAAACCCTGAGAAATGTCTGTTCAAGAAGAAATTCTCGACTTCGTTGTTTGCTTCTGGTGCCTCGCCCTAGCTGTTGAGTACAGTCGTCGTCGCTGCCAGCGGCTTTGCTTACTACAGCTTCCATCATCTCTATACCACGCAGCTTCGAGGTCCTCCCCTCTATTATCCATAGTTACTGCCACCATGGAGAGGGTGCAATATCAGCTGGAACGCTCCGTTCCGCAACTCCAGCTGCTCGACGAGAACAACGTCTTCTTCAGAGAACAGCTTCGTTCCATCACCACACAACGACAGACCTTTGAAGGTCGCCTTCTCAGAAGGGGTCCCGATAAGCAGGACTTCCTCCGATATGCCGACTTCGAACGAAACCTAGCAGACCTCATCAACGTCAAGGCAAACCGCATCGGCCTTCCTCGTTCCTTCCACCGCGACAATGCCGCAATTCACACAGGCCACATCATCGCCATCTATGAGCGTCTCGTACTCAAGTTCAAGTACGATGTTGATGCATGGCAACAGTACATAGCCTTTGCCAAAAACAGGAAGATGCGCGTTGTCACTGGCAGAGTATACGCCCGCGCGCTCTCCTTACATCCCAACAATGTACCCCTTTGGCTTGCCGCAGCTGCACACGAGCTCAACGATAATGCTTCCACTACAGCCGCCCGTTCGCTTCTACAGAGGGCTCTTCAGCTCAATCGTTTGCCTTGGAAAAGTGCCACTTCGAACGGTGCCACTTCTTCCTCCTCCACCAACAAGCGCACCAGCATCGGCGACCTCTCTGACTCGAACAAGCGGCCTCGTCACGCCAGCCCCTCGACGTTGCAAGACGGTGAATCATCCAGTCAAAGCACAACTCCTGGACCTGCCACCCTCAAGCTGTCTTCACGCGAAGCAGATCTCCTCCGTCTCTGGGTAGAATACATTCGCACGGAGCTCGTCTTCATCGAACGTCTCCGCAGAAGGTGGCTTGTCCTCGGCCTCGAATGGGACGACGACCAGACCATCGACCATTGCAACCTCGGCACTTCGGATGACGCCGCAGAAGCACAGCAGGCAGCGGTTGATCTCGATGCAGCAAATCTTGACAACGGCACCGCCGCAGAGGACGACGATGACGATGACCAGGAGCGTATCTTGCTCAGTCAGGTGCCAGATAAGGATGACGATGCCAAACCTGAAGCGGCAGAAGCAGCCAACAATACCAAGCCGAACACCTTCACCCCTCGCAAAATGACCACCATTCCGCCTACCCAGATCGCCATTTTACGAGGAAACATTCCACTTTTCCTCATCGGCAGCGCTCTCGAGTCTTTGGCTCCTCATCTTCACTTTGTCTTCCTCCTCGCTCTCGTCGAGCTGTTCCAGAACTTTCCATTTGCAGAGCCTGTCAGCATCGACGCTTCCAAGAGCGGTCAAGCTCTCCGCCGTCGCCTCCTCGATGGCGTCTATCAACATTTGTCGGATCGTCAGCGATGGAGCTGGAGCCACTTTGCACCAGCAGCTCTTGCATCTTCCTTGCGACATTTCCGCCCAGAGACTCCCTTCTACGCCGACAAGTCAGACCGCACAGCAGCCGAAGTCGCCAACACCGAAGAGATGGACTCCCATCGCCTTCTTACGTCGGCCAGCCATCTGCGCACATCATTCTCTCATGAGACTGACGGCTTGCTCGAACTTGCGTCGCAGCTCAGATCCACCTCCTCGTCAGGTATGCATAAGGCCTCCGTCTCGTCTTCATCATCGCTGGCGGTTCAGCTTGTTCTGCAGCTCTTGCAATCGCTGCTGACCGAGACGGTCAATCGTGGCGGCACAAGGGTCACTGCTGCTTATCAGAAGTTGGCTCAGTCAGGTGTCCTCCCAGCTGCCGTCAGTGATGCCGTGACTAAACTGCGTGCGCTTTGCCTTGAAGCTCCCATCGACGCAGCAACAACAAAACGTGCAGCACGAAGCGCAAAGGCGGAATTCTATACGACTACGACACTTCTCATCGAGATGCTCAGTGATGGACAGCGCTCAGGCATCGACGAACCCAACCTCTTGCGCTACCTCGACTCTGTGCAAACGCAATTGATCAAGGAGGCTCAAGCTGCTGGACCTAATATTGAGACCGCTCAGATGCATGCTGCTGTGCTACGCAAGAAAGTCGACGCTGCCATCACGCTCGATAACGACAAGGATCAAATCAAGAAGCTCAGAAAATTGAGGGACCAACTCAAAGATGCGACAAGCAGTGGCCACTTCTCCACCAGCGACGAGCTGTGGAGTCTACGAATCCTCGTTGCCTCTCGTCTCGCAAGATTGTCGGACAAGACCGTCGAACAGAGCAGAGATTCGATCGCAGCAGAGTGGCGAAGAGGACTGCAAGCTTGTTCCGAGGGTGCTGATGCCGTGGCAGCGACCTCATCAGCTGAATCTAGCCTCTGGTCGCGCTTTTTGGACTGGCTGGACCACGGCGTTGCCGGGTCGGAGGCCCAGACCCGTAAGGAGATGCAGCACGCGTTCCGCTACAGCTCCGAGCAGTATCGATGGGCGATCCGAGAGACTGCATCACTGCTGTCTCGTGGCACCACCAAATCGGTGGCCGACCTTAAAGCAGTCCATCAATATCGTCAAGAAGTGCACGACTTGTGCGTGCTTCGCTATGTCCGACTTAGCCGTCCGCTCGGCAAGCACGACGACACTATCTCATGGCTGCTACAATCTTGTTTCGCCTCGCATCAAGCTTGGCTCAACATAATCGCGGAGCTTCAAGCTGACACAGAAGGGGAGGGGGTTGAGGCGCAAAAGGACGCCCAGATCGCTGAAAAGATCTTTGCCAAATTGCTCCAGATCAAGTCAAGCGATGTCGAAGTGTGGATCAGCTACTTGCAACACCTGGCCTACAGGGATATGCCCAAGGCGCTCAGGACCCTGGAAACGTGCAAAAGCACATTGGAGAAGAGTGAATACAAGCTGGTCGAAAAGGAGTGGCAAAGGATCTGCGAGGAGCTGCAGGACCAGACGAATGCAACTACGGAGGATGGCTCCGACGACGAATTTAGCGACCGTGATAACTAGATCACTGCTCACATCCAATCCAAGTGACTACTCTATAGCAGTACAGGTGTAATGCTTGAACGTCGAATTGCTTTCGATGTCTATGAATAAGCATCTGTGTGATGTTACAAATGAGATATGTATCAAACCTATGTGTGCCCAAGATCTTGAGTCGTATGACTGTCCGCATCGCGTGAGATAAGAAGCTCAAAGTCGGAAGGCTACATTGACGAGCTCTTCAACGTCAAACTTCTCTGGCTGCTTGTGGAAGTCGTGCAGAAGCTTGGCACATGCCGACTGATCTTTGCTCTCGGTGTCTGACGAAGCTGCGGCGGAAGACGATGGCAAGTAGAACCTCTGAAGGGTCAGGGCGAGCAACTGTGCTTGTGCTTGGTCAATACGGCCGCCCTTGCCGGCCTTTTCGTTGAGGCCAGTCACGTCGCCTCTCATCAGTACAAGGCCATTGCTCTTGCACAAGTCGGTGTAGAAGGTGAGAATGAGAACGGGCTGACTGAAGTCTTGCTTCAGCTTGTACTCTGCCAAGGGGGTGAAGAGGGTGGTGGCAGAAGGTGGTAGGCCCTCAGCAGCGGGGTTGGGCACGACAGCCCATTCGAGGAATTGCATCTCGAAGGCCTCTTTTGATTTGCCAGCGGCATCGGACTCTTCGTCAATGACTTCGCGGGGAAGTGGCAATACAAATTGCGGATACTTTCGAGCATTAGCCAGCATCTCGAGATACTTTTCAGTTGGAATAACTGCCGAAAGTTTGTTCTTGATGGTGTGATAGCCGGCCCAGAGCTTGGTGATGGTCTCATGATCTTGTGTCATAAGCTTCTCTACATCGAGAATCTTGTTGAGCGGTTTGATAGGGCCTTCTTGTGCACCTGTTGGTGTCGAATGAACCTGTCCGGTGGCAAGCTTCTTGGCTGCTTCGGCCTTGGAGCGATCTTGAAGCGCTTGTGCAATTGCTTGATCGCGCTTCTCCACTTCGGACAGTTCACTTCTGCTGTCTGATTGGGCCTGAAGTTTCGATGTCTGGGAAGCAAGTGGTTGTGGAGGCTTCACCGAGGCAGAGTCTAGCGATCGTTGCTTGAATTCTTCGGGAGACAAGCCCTCCTGCATGGCCTTGACCTTGATCTTGGCTTCATACTCTCGAAGCTTTCGTTCCCGCTTTTGCTGTATCAATGCACGGTGGCCCTGAACTAGTGATGATGTGGATGTTTTGGATTGCGCCTCGCTGGCATTGCGAGACTGATCGTCTGACTTGAGGTGGGACCAGGAGAAAGGAAGTGGAGGAGAGACCTGAGCAAGGCAAGGTCTTGCACTATGAATCGCGCGAGTGCGGGATCCGGACGCTATCGAAGCGCGGCCGCTACGCAGAGTGGTTGCCAATGACCTCATCGTGTTGTTTGATCTATCTGCAGAAGGCGAATACGGATTGGCAAGAGTCGAGAGCATGATGTCTTCCAGCCGAGAAGGGTGGAAGCTATGCTTGTCTGAAAAAGAGAGCTTCGGATCTCGGAACCAATGCTCTCGCAAGGGGCTCGAAATCGGCCACGTTTGTTCCTTGCTGCGGTCTGACAATGGCTCTGCGAAATAAAACTTCAACGGCTCGACAATGAGCGACGCTGCATCCTTCGCAGTAATTGTTCAAACCAGCTCAACCAGTGAAATAGCTTGCCTGCTGTCTCAGCTTGTAGCGCCGACAGTCTCACCGGGACTCATACATGTCGTAACCGCCAGGGTTGTGGTTGACCGTCCTGCTGATTGGGTCAAGGTCGTCCGACGCTGCGATTTCCGCGGAAATGTCGGTGTTAATCTGTTGGGTTTTGCAGACCAACACATGGCCATCTCGCTACGGTATGATCTACACTTGGCGTCTTTCCACCTTCCTTCGAACGAGCTATACGACGATGTAGGTCGTCACGGAGGGTCGAGCAGGCAGAAGCAGCCTGAGAGTGACGCCTTCTTCCTCAAAGGCGCTGACCGTGCCACTTTCAGCTCGTGGGCCAGCACGCTCACCATTTAATGCGACAATGCTTCCCTTCTTTGCATCACTTGACTCCTGTCATCTACTCTCGATTGTCGCTCTGGCAACTTAGCATTCCATTTTGCATGCGTCCTTCTCCCGATCAATTCGCGCATATTCGGAAGTCAAGGGCTTGACCGTGCATTTCAACCACATCATTCTGCAAGAGTTAGCTTGAGAACCTGAGATGATAGCAATCCATGCGAAACCAACCTCGGGCGTCGAGTCACTCAGAGACAGACAAGGTCTCTTGCTGCCACCATGCATATCGCAGGCTCAGTTGTGCGTGGATAAGACCAATAGGTCAGCCAGTTGCATGCCAAATATGCTTGTACTTGTCGCTAGTCGATCACTGGGACATGTATCACATCACAGGAAGCAAGCGGATGTGACGCGCTTGTCGTTCTTACCATCGTCTCCAAAACACGCTGAACCATTCAAGTAGTGTATTCTCAGCACAAATCTTGTCATCTAAGCCTCGCAAATCCTGGCGCCCGACGAACCGCAAGCTGGAAGTCAAGCCGCTGCCCAGATGACCATCATCGACACCTTCTACTTTGAAGAAGCCACAGGGGTCATCTACCACTATACGACAATGCACCACGGTCAGATTGTGCGTCTAACTGACTTCGAAGGATTGGATATCGGACGGAAGCGACATCGTCCACTATTCAGACGAATCCAGAGACGACTACCCGACTATCATACCAGTCTACCACTCGGCAACTGGAGCCCTACACGGCCGTGTCCACATTGATATTACAGGGGAGTTAAGCTATCATGTTGGGTCGTGAAGCTGTTACCTGCATGCATTCTTGTGGCTGGCTTAAATCATGCGCATGATCCACGTTAGACATCAAGCTCTGTGCGCTCTTCCGCTCCGTAGATTCTCTCAGCAAGTCTTCTGCGCCTGTCTGCTGCACGCTTTCTCAAAACGCATAAACTTCTTTGTAACAGCGAATTGATTTCTCGCAAGAATAGTACAGTCAAACCTCTCGAAATGACACATGTAAATTGAATAAAATAATTCGGAAATTGCGTTTTAATTTTGGCCTGAAAAAGGAGCAAAAATTCTAGCATCATCCTGCAGTGCTTACATAATGCTTCAAAGGTATATGATATGTATATTGTTCTGAGCCTCTCAATCAGCTCTGGATACTGAAGAAGTTAACAGAGGCGATTGTCCATGATGTAGTGTGATCATCAGGTGAAGAGGAAGCACTGGCAGAGATAAAGGATACTAAAGACACTTTGGACTTCTAGCCCATCTGTAGCACCAGTAGAGCTTGACAAGGGCCCATAGAGTGCTACAGGAGTGGTGGAAGAGCAGTTCAAGACTCTCAAGTCAGCTCAGGATACCCTGGCAGACCATGGTCTTCTGACCCAAAAAGTTTCAGATGCTTTCTCAGCCTGTAGCTCCCATCTCACTGTATCACAATCAATTCTATAGTCACACATTCAGTGTGAAAGCTCTCACAATTCCATAGGTGCTCTAAGTGATGAGCTACAAGAGTTTTACTGCTTGAGGACATCAAAATAATTTACGAAAATTTTAAAATAAATAATGTGTCATTTCGAGAGGTTTGACTGTATGGTGTTGTGGGATCCTTTCATGTTTTGACATATGCGTGGTTTTTTGGAGGAAAATGAGATGAATGAAGGGGAAAGATGACTCATATGAAGTCGTCAATTGGAATTTTGGTGTGGATGATGCTGCGATAAGGATAATGATGTAATTTACGGAGCCGTCTCTAAAGGGATGCAGACTCAGATGTGAGAGGGGCTGGCAGCGAAGCTCGGTCGGTCTCGGACCTGACTTACACTCAACGCTGCCACGCCGGCTTGTTGGACATGCGGCTACGACGGGGCGAGGCAGCGCCGCCGGCACCAGGAGCGCCAGGGCCAGATGCACCTCCCATCGCTGGACTGGTTGGCGAGTACTGTGGTGATGTGGGCGAGTATTGAGGAGAAGCCGGAGAGTACTGTGGCGACGTCGGCGAGAAAGCAGGCGAGGCAGGCGAATACTGCGGCGAGGTTGGCGAGTAAGCGGGCGACGTGGGGCTGAAGCCCTTGGCACCACCTCGTCCCGCCATCGCTGGCGAGGTAGGCGAGTAGACAGGCGAAGTGGGTGTGTACGCTGGACTGGCCGGACTGTAGTTGGGACTCGTCGCCGCGCCATAGCGGCCAACGGGGCTCGTCGGACTCATGCGCGGGCTTGTGGGCGAGTAGCCTGCACCTGCTGGACTCGATGGAGAGTAATTGGGCGAGGCAGGACTGTAGCTTGGCGATGTGGGCGAGTACGACGGGCTTGTGGCACCACCAAAGATGCGTGGCGACGTGGGACTGTACGCTGGCGAGGTGGCGCCGAGACCGTTGTTGCCTGTCCAGGGACTCATCGCACCCAAGGCACCAGCCGGCGAGGTGGCGTAGCCGGGCGAGGTCGGAACGTAACCTGGCGAAACAGGCGAGAAACCGTACCCAGCAGGACTCTGTGCACCCAGGGGCGTACGCATGGGACTTTGACCGGCAAGGAGGTAGTCGTTGTAGCCACCCTCGTCGCCACCAGTCTGCGCAAGCGGACTGAACATGGCCTGCTCGTGAACGCGGAAGGCATCGTCCGAGGCGGGCGAGCTCGAGTCGTACGGTGTCATAGCGCCGGGAGTCTTGCCGCCAGCCGCATCGAGCGAACGCGATGCCAGCAAGGTGTCGTACGGCAACGCGTGGTTGACGATGGTGTCCTTGAGCATATCAAGATCCAAGTTGAGGTCAAAGGCACCCGTACCCATGGGCGCCATCTGACCAAGCAAAACGTTCTGCGCTACACCCTTGCAGTCGTCAATGTCACCCATCGATGCCGCCTCGATCAAGAGCTCGACCGTCTCTTCGAAGGTACATCGCATCAGAGCACCTTGGTTGGTGCGGTTGATACCGTGACGGGTAATGGCCATCAGGGCACCCTGGCTCGTCATGATATCGCACAACAGCGCCAAATGACGGTAGTTGACGTACGAACCATCGAACTCAATAACCGCTCGCGTCTCCTTGAGCAGCGAGTTTCGAGCAGCCTCGATACCAAAGACACGGAAGATCTCGACAGGGTTGTTGCAGCTGGTTCGGATGGCATCGACACCTTCGACGGCAAGCACCTCGGCAAGGTTGCTTCCGTCCGTTTCGAGCACCCACTCGGAGACAGTGCGCCAATCGCCGGTGACAGGGTCAATGCGTCTCGTCTTGTTGTCCTGTTGAACAATGTAGACCTTCTTGATGCCCTTGATACCCTTGAGATCAATCTCGGCCAGCATCTGCGAGGCAAGGTTCTTGAGGAAGATCTCCTCTTCACCTTGTGCCTCCTTCTCGGGGTCGTTGTCGACGACACGGATACGCAAGATGAGGTTCTCGGCGTTGTCTTCGGAGTGCATCACAAAGATGTCCTGACCAAACATGGCACTGATCTTGGAAGCGACGTCGGCCATGGTCAAGTTCTTGTCGAGCATCTGAGCACGGTCCAGCTCGAGACGCAGAAGCCAGGGGGATTGACGCTCGAGACTTGCCTCGACCTCCTCGTCAGGAATGGCGAAGAAAGCTTCGACGAAGTCTTTGTCCTCCTCAATGACCGTAGCTGACGGATCCGGATCGTAGTGAACCTCGACGGCCGAAGTGACGGTCTGCAGGGTTGTGTGCGCAAGCGCGGTCTGGATCACCTTGGCCGACTCCTGCGATTGGCTGTACTGCTCTGTGAGATAGACTGTCACCGAGGGAGTCTTGATGTTCTCGGCACAGTTGATGATCTCCTTCAAACGCGGCACACCGAGCGTGACGTTCTTACTCGAAACACCGGCATAGTGGAAAGTGTTGAGCGTCATCTGCGTGGCGGGCTCTCCGATACTCTGGGCTGCCAGCGTACCGCACATCTCACCAGGGTTGGCAACTGATCGGGCGAACTGTCCCTCGATCTCACCGAGAATCCATTCCCATGCCTCCTTGTTGATGTGGTGCTGCTCAATGACCATCTTCGAGCACAGGTACGAGCGCAAGTGGATCTTGAAGAGCAATGTCGCATTGACCTGGGCCTCGCGAGAGATGGGGTCATCACCGCGAATGACGATCAAGCGGTCCAGGACCTCGCGAAGTCCGATGATGATTTCGGCGGGCGAGAGATCGCTTGGCTTGCGCTGGTCGATGTGGAAGATTTGCTGAGCGTTGAGCACGAGACGGGCGACGTTCATGGGAAGACGAACCTGCACCTGGTCCGACTGGAAGACCTCAGTGCGGAGAAGGTTTCGATCGAACTCGAGCTGTGCAAACTCTTCGTCAAGAAGGTCTTGCAGCTCCTGCGACCAATCGCCAAGACCCGGTCGAAGCATGCCCTTCTTGAAGCCACCATCATGCAGATCAATACGGAACATGTGACGGAAGTCGGCGTCGTTGAGCTTCAGTGTCAAGAGCGTCTGCGTCTCGACCTGTGCACCGTCGATACCATCCTCTCCGTAGGCGAACTGAATGACGTTGTTGGTCGAGTTTCGGACGGTACCATCGTAGCAGACCATGACATCCTCGAGCGCCTTGACCAGACGACGCTGAATATAACCCGTCTCTGCCGTCTTGACGGCCGTGTCGATAAGACCCTCACGACCCGCCATGGCGTGGAAGAAGAATTCTTGAGCGGTGAGACCTCGGAGGTACGAGTTCTCGACGAAACCACGACTCTCGGGAGTGAAGTCATCCTTGGTGAAATGGGGAAGACTGCGGTGGCGGAAACCGAAGGGAATACGCTTACCCTCGACGGACTGTTGTCCGACACACGCTGACATCTGCGAGATGTTGATGAACGAACCTTTGGATCCGGCCACCACCATCTGCTTGACAGCGTTGAAATCGGGCAAACTTGCCTCGGCGTGATTACCGACATCGTCACGCGCCTGGTTGAGGACTCGATTGACATTGGCTTCGAACGACTCTCGCAGCGTCATACCAGCCTCGACCTTGAGCCAATCGTGCCTGGCATACTTGATGTAGTCCATGACGGCTGCCTTGGCTGAAGTGATGGTCTGGTTGATACTGTCTGTAGTAGTCTTGTCCGCTACCGTGTCTCCGATACCGATCGAGAAACCGTTATGCAAGAGCCAGAAGTTGACGACGCGCTGAACTCCGGAGAAGAAGCGCTTGCAGACGACTGGACCCTTCTCTCGGAAGATGATATGAATGAGACCACCAGCAGAGGCACCCACGACCTTCTTGTTGATGACACCGTACATGATCTCGCCGTTCTCGATGTAGACACCGTCGTCCTTCAAGAAGTTGTTCTTGAGACCCTTGTCCTTGTCCAAGAAGACATTGATACCCTTGGGAATGCACATCGACAAGATCTGCTTACCGGACCAGTATGGCTTCGGCTTCAAGATACAGGGCATGGGCACAACACCATCCCAATCGGCGACCCACAGCAAAACCTGCTGGACCTGCTGGTAATCCAGCAGACAGTCTCGCAACGAGAATTTGCGGATACCGCAGAGGGTGTCTTGGACGATACCCATGACGGGCTTGTTGGCCTGAGGCGATACAATCTGTCGAGGCACCCATGCGATCTGCGAAAGCTCGGCACGGGTCTCTTCGCTCTGAGGAACGTGCAAGTTCATCTCGTCACCGTCGAAATCGGCGTTGTAGGGAGGCGTGACACTGAGGTTGAGACGGAAGGTGGAATAGTCCATGAGCTTGATCCTGTGCGACATCATTGACATCTTGTGCAAGGAGGGTTGACGGTTGAAGAGAATGTAGTCGCCATCCTTGAGGTGGCGTTCGACGATCCAGCCGGGCTGCAGCGCCATATCGCTGCGCCTGTTGTACTTGAGATCGATACGCTCACCCGTGTCTCGGATGACGTACTTGGCACCAGGGTAGTCATTAGGACCGTTGCGGACCAGCTCCGAGAGCCATGCTCGGTTGTAAGGAGTGACTCGCTCCGGATATGTGAGATTGCGGGCAATCGACTTGGGCACACCGACTTCGTCGAGCTCTAGAAGGGGATCACCGGTAATGACGGTACGTGCGGAGAAGTTGACACGCTTACCCATCAAGTTACCACGAAGACGACCCTCCTTACCCTTCAAACGGGCACGAATCGACTTGATGGGCCTACCACTCGATTGCATCGCCTGTGGTTGACCTGCAATATCGTTGTCCATGAAGGTGGCGCAGTGGAACTGGAGCAACTGCTCAAAGTCGGTGAGAATGTGTGCGGGGGTACCCTCCTGCTCCATCTTTTTGAGGGTGGCGTTGGCGCGAATGACATCGGCCAGCTTGTATGTCAAGTCATCTTCACCTCCATCTTGCACCGAGGGTCTGACGGGAGGGGGAGGCACGGGCAGGACGGTCAAGACCATCCAGTCTGGGCGTGCGTTTTCTTCCGATAGACCAAGAACGGCAATGTCGTCGCTCGACATCTTCTTGAGGATGGTGTGAGCCTCGGATGCAGGCAAAGGACGCTTCTCCGCCTGAGCAATGCCGGATGTCTCTTCGCCCTCTTCGTCCTCACCCTTTCCTTTCTTCCACTGTGTGAAGAGCTTGAGACCCTCGCGACGGATGTTGGGCTGAATACGTCCGCATCCTCCATGACCGGGCTTGGCCTGCTCCTCAAAGCCCATCTCGTCTTCTTCCTTGGGATCGTCGGCCTCGCAAATCATCTTCTTGGAGCAGTACTCCCATACACGCTGGAAGCGACGCTTTCGACTGCCGCGCGTCGCCTTGACAATCTGATCAAAGACTGGGTCCGTCACCTGTGGAAACGTGAAGGTAGAATGCGGAAAGGATACGACGCAGGGAGGGATTTGTGGTGAGTCACGACCATCTTTCAGAGAGCGGCGCAAGAAGCGTGAGGGATGATGCCGGATGAGCGAATACTTACAACATCAGCTTTGAGCTTACCGCAGTGATAGCAGACACACTCGAGAATCTTCTTGACCTTGCCAAGGTAGCCGATATGGAAAACAGGTTTGGCCAAGTCAATGTGACCGAAATGTCCTGGACATTCCTGGTGACCTTCACCGCAGGTTTGACACTTGTAGTTCCTGTCGAGCGTACCGAGGCGTGGGTCAGAGAGACCACCGATTCTTGGCTTGCCGGATTCATCCTTGATCTCAGGGACTTCGATCTTGCATACCGAGATAGCTCGCTGAAGGAAGGAAAAGCAACGGGTTAGTGGGACAACAGCAACGATGATGCATCGTGTCGGACAAGCGAGTAAGGCGGAACAGAACCAGGTTCGTCAGCAAGATGCTCTAATGAAACGGTGATCTGGACGCTTAGCGTCTCAGTGTCCCGGAATCATGCACTGAATGAGCGCGACGGCGACGGCAGATGCGACGATGCGGGCGATGGGACGATGGCGAGCAAGATACCTACAATCTCTTCAGGGCTCAAGATACCGAACTGCACCTCACGCACGGGGCGGATGGGTGCAGTGGAGTGAGCAAAAGATTGACCGGCCTGAGCGCTCATGGTGTCTCAAAGCTTATTCTGAGGAAGGTGGAAGCGTGTTGGTATGTGCAGCTGACGAAGCACGACGGCGAGCTGAGGGCGAAGCAGAGAAGAGGGCGGCTAGCTGATCGTTGACCTGTGAGAATAAGCGCACTTATTGGTGAACTTTATGAGATCGGAAGATCCGCAATTGGTCGCTGTCTCGAAAGACGGGTATGCTAGAAAGCTATGGTCTTTTCGCGAACAGCTGGAGTCGGTCAAAGTCGCTGATAAGATTGGTGATGTATGGGATTTTTTTGGTATACGGCAAGCCAGGTCAAGCTCAGGAAGCAGCTAAAGACCAAGGTTGAGAGAAAGAGTCGAGATGGACGTGAGGAAGGTCTTGCGACGGGTCTGGTGTCGGAACGCAGACTGAAGAGCGATACCCGCAGCAAAGAGGTGGGAGTATCAGAAGCTGAGCATTAATGTGGATGTCGGACGACGATTAAAGCTAAACTGAGGCCGGAGTCGGTTGGTCACGGCTTGCAATCAAGTCAAACTGGGATCTGCTGGGACGCAAGTCGCTGTTTATGAGTAGATAATGTCACGGCAGCTTGGGTGAAAGCGGGTCGAAACTTTTGTTTGCACACGTTGCGAGTGTGCTACGAAGGAGGAAGCGGGACAGAAGAGAGAAAATGAGCGAATGTTGCAATCGCCTGTTGAAACGACTTGAGGATCGTCTTTGTCGGCTGCAGTGATGATAGAAAACGGCGGAAACGAGGTCGACGAGGTCGGCAAGGTCGAAGAAGAAAGGAAAAGAGGAAAAGGTGATGAAGAGGATGGGGATCAAGTGGTGGCGAGAAGGTGGTGATGGCGACGAGACGAGGGCCAAGGTGACAGCGATGGACGACGGCAAAGGCAGGACTTCTGGATACAGTACAGTAACAGTTGTGTGCCCAGACAGAGCAAAGAAGCGAAGCCAGCCAACAGTGGGCGAAAACGCGCAGTGCGCGCCCTTCTTCTGAGTGACTGACTGAGCGAGCGAGCCGTGAGTGCTTTCTCTCTCTCTCCCTCTTGCGCTCGCTCTCCCAATGAAAATGCTTGGACTGAGCTGAGCTGCTCTCTCTCTCTCTGTGTCTCCTTTTGACTTGTCTGCCGCCACTGCTCACGCGAAGAAAGGGAAAAGGAAAGGGTTTTTCTAGGTGATTAATCGGCCACTTTGTATTCAGATTCAACTTTTGTATTACAAAAATACGTGATCGGATTTCAACTCGACTGCAAGGTAGTGTTTGCGGTCTAACATTGATTGATGTTGGCTGAGCTCAAAAATTATGAATGATGCGCTGCTTTTGATCTGGCAGCCACATCGGCCATACTCACTACTGTACAGCACGCGTCATTTGGTTTTGCAGATTTTCTTGGACTTGGAAAATTCATGGTATCCCCTCATCACCAGCATCTCCTGTAATCAGCATATCTCGCTCAATTTTGCATCAAATGGCATCATCTAGCACATCATCTGGCCCCTCCAGACACCATCTACTCACTGCTCAAGAGAAAACTGCATGTATATCACTCAGATCAGCAGGATGGAAGCTGTAATTAAGGCCAAAGGTGGTCAAACAAGGTTCTGATTTGTGGATTCTGCACTCAAGCAATCAAAGTAGGTGTTTACAAAAAATCTGCCAAGGTTGTATTGTGAGATGAGTAGGAATATTCATGTATAGTGACACAGGGGGGGGGGAGCGAATTTTGTGATAGTGAAATCTGGAAAACCAAATGACGCGTGCTGTAGACCCTTTCTCGACTGAGCGCAACGCTGAGACACAGGCCCTGCTGCTGCTTGCCTTGGCGCCCCTTTTGTGCGTAACTCAACTGAAGCTGAGCTGCAGATGACTGCGTCAAGGCACAGCTTTGGCGTTGGGGCCCATTCGCGAAACACACACACACGCAGTCGAGCCGAGACCCTCTTCCACTGCATCCTCATTCTTGTCCCTTCCCTCTCTCTTCCGCAGTCCATTATCTTCCTTCTCCACATGCCATCACCACCTTATCGGTATCTTAGGCACTAAACGTTCGTTAGGACCTCAACACTGATCTCGACTGATTGCCTTCGATCCCACCTTTGTTGACTTCTTGACTCACGCGTCAAGCACGACATCCGTAAGCGGCGTCCGGATCACTGCTCCTACCGACTTGATCAAAGCCACGACCGGGATAGGCGATTTCAAATACTGCGCCATACCGCACAGCAACGAGCCAGCCAACCGTCAACACAATGTCGGCACTTTGGTCAGGATGGGGCGCCGACGCCTTCACCGAGCAGGTCGAAAAGGCCACCTCGGAGCTCCTCCCCGTCGGATCAGAAGACATTGCGCTCAATCTCGAGATCTGCGATCAAGTCCGTGCTAAGCAAGTCCCTGCAAAGCAGGCCATGCAGGTGCTCAAGCGTCGTGTTAGCCACAAGAACCCCAACGTCGTCCTTCTTGCGCTAGGACTCACCGATATCTGCATCAAGAACGGCGGTGATCATTTTCTCCAAGAAGTTGCTTCGCGAGAGTTCATGGACAATCTAATATCCATTCTGCGCAACCCAGCTGGCGTCAGCAACGATGTCAAGTCCAAGGCGCTCGGTCTCATCCAAAATTGGTCCCAGATCGCCCAGGCCAAGCCAGCCCAGATGGGCTACATCACCGATATCTACAAGCAGCTCAAGAGCGATTCCAGTTTTGAGTTCCCGCCACTTGACCCTAACGCCGTGGCGTCCGCCGCGCTCGTCGAAACCCTCACCGCTCCCGAGTGGGTCGACGGCGAGGTCTGTATGCGCTGTCGAACCGCTTTCACTACGTTCAACCGCAAGCATCACTGTCGCAACTGTGGCAACGTCTTCTGTCAGCAGTGCTCAAGTCACAACATGGCGCTCCCCTGGTTCGGCATCGGTCAAGATGTTCGAGTCTGCGACGGATGCTACGCTCGCAAAGGTCCACCCAAGAACGCCGCAAAACTCTCCAGATCCAAGAGTGTCAGCTCCTCGTCCCCATCCTCTAACAAGCATCTTCCGTCTGGCCGCGGCGCTTCAGCATCACATCACCGCTCGGCCACCGTTGGCGGCAAGTCAAAGCGTAGCGCCCGCCAGAAAGAGGAGGACGACATCGCTCTCGCCATCAAGCTCTCACTCGAAGCTTCCGGTCAAAATGCAGGACAGAGCTCGCGCCCCGAAGCATTCGCAGCACGCGGTACCGCAGAGAGGGCTCCGAATGGCCGAGTGCTTGAAGGCACCGACGCAGACGACGACCCGGATCTTGCTGCCGCCATCGCCGCCAGTCTCAGAGACTGGGTCCCACCTCAGCCTAGTGCGCCGGACGGACTCAACGAGACTGCCGCGTCTGCACCTGCTTCGGGCGCTGTAGCACGTGGTTCCGATGCCGTGCGCTCCGACTTGCCCTTGCCTCCCTCGCTTGACTTGGCGCCTCAGGACATTGACAACATCCTCACCTTCTCGCAAACTATCCAAGCACAACATGCACACAATCAGCGCAGCGGCATCGTCGGCGCCCCTGTGCCACAGCCAGTGCAAGCCTTGTACGAAAAAGCTTCCTCCGCACGACCTCGCATGGCGCGCAATCTTGAAGAGGGTCACCGACGTCACAACGTCCTCGTCTCGATGCATGACAAGCTCACCGAGGCGGTGCGCCTGTACGACCGTCTGCTCGATGCTCAGATGACCCGGCCAACGCAAGCGTATCCATCCCATGCATACCAGTCAGCCCAATACTCGGCTCCGACTCAGCAGAGCTACGGCTACGGATACGAGCAACCCGCCCCAGCTCACGAAGCTCCGTATGCGCCCATGCAAGCCGGCCCTTCATCTCTTTACCCACAAGCAACGCAAGCCAACGCCAACGCTAGTGCGGAGTATGCAGGTGCACATGCTCCCTGGAATGCGCAGCAGCAGCACCAGTATCAACAGCCCCAGCAGCATCAGCAACACCAAACTCAGCACGATCCACAGCAGTATCAGCAACATCAACAGCCGTATGGCTTGCAAGCACCTCCGTCGCAATATGGGGCACAACAGCAACAGCAGCAACGTTCCAACCAGCCGCAGTATCAGCAATACGGCGCTCCCAATGCTTATACCAACGGCGCCTACGCTGACCCGAACCAGGCATCCTCCTCCGCGCCGCCTTCGGCTTCAACGCCATACGCAGGCTACGAGTATCCGGATGCGGCCGGCAACCATGCATCGCATCCACAGGCCAACGGATCAGCCTATGGCGGTGCCAATGGACCATACATCAACGATACAGGCGCAGCACCGAGCACGCCTGGAGCGGGTGCTGCAGGCTCGCGAGCACCGCTGTCTGTACGTACAGAGGGCATTATGGGCAGCGGACCAGTTTCAGTCTCGAACGGAGCGGGTCCTGTTCCTGTGGAGAAGATCAATGTGGGCGAGGATGCGCACGGGGATGACTCAATCGCCACCTCTCGCTTGTCGGCTGATACTTCGGTTTCAAGTCGGAATGGATGGAACCCAGTGCCCATCCAAGCTGTTGCGCTGCTCTCGCAGACAGAGAATGGTGTCCAGCCCCACACGCAGGACGCACCGCAGTACCAGCAACATCAACAGCAGCAGCATCAGCATCAGCATCAGCAGCACCAGTATCAAAGCCCCCATCATCCGGCACAGCAGCAACCGCAGCAAGCAGCACAGCAGCAGCAGCAGCCGCCTGCCAAGAAGGCAGACACCAGCTATCTCCCCATCTTCCCTGTTGCACCGCATCCAGACAACGGGTTCGGCCAGGAACGAGCGACAGCGGCAGAAGGAGTTTCTCCGATGGCGAGTCCATACACCAATGCGCCTTCGTCGGCAGGTATGTGGCAGAGCTCGGCCAACAAGAGTCCAGCAGTCGCTCAACCAGCTGCTGCTGAATCGCCTTTGATCGAGTTCTGAGCCACATATGATCACCATCATCACCTTCTTGGAAAGTCTTGTATTGTGGCACGACAATCCTTCACTCGGATAGGATCATTTGATGCAATCTCCAGACTTGTGCTTGATGTCAATCATCTGAAACAGCGTCTGTGCGCGCCATCTTCCACAGTGATATGCTAAATGCTAAGGAGACCCTTGATTCGGAACTCGGAAACAGAGAGCGGTGAATTCCGTAGGATTCGTGAGCGTGGGGAAGGAAAAACGAAAATGCGGTGTCGTGTGTGTGCCGAGAGCTGAGCGATGATAGGAAGTCTGCAAGCGTTCTGGTTGGCTCGGCGCAGAGTGATCCGCCAACTGCAACCGCGTTTGGTTCGGATACTGCACCGAAACTTTAGCGAGTGCGAATTGCTGTCTCGTACAGTAAGCGCTGCCGATCCATGCAGGGGAACAACATGCCTTCACTTCCATCTTTTGGTTTTTCTTCCAGCCAGCCGGTATAAGCCTCCTTGCTACAAAATTGTTCTACCCTTTGCTTCAAGACAAGTCAGGCGGAGGATTGGCTCCGGAACAGGTCATCACCGGGCCACTTTTTTTTTTGTTCGGCTGCAGGCAATACAGTCGAACCTCTCGAAATGACACATGTAAATTGAATAAAATAATTCAAAAATCGCGTTTTAATTTTAGCCTAAAAAAGGAGCAAAAAATCTAGTGGAATCTTGCAGTGCTTACATAATGCTTCAAAGGTATATGATATGTATATTGTTCTGAGCCTCTCAATCAGCTCTGGATACTGAAGAAGCTAACAGAGGCAACTGTCCATGATGTAGTGTGATCATCAGGTGAAGAGGAAGCACTGGCAGAGATAGAGGATACTGAAGACACTTTGGAATCCTAGCCCATCTGTAGCATCAGCAGAGCTTGACAAGGGCCCATAGAGTGCTACAGGAGTGGTGGAAGAGCAGCTTAAGACTCTCAAGTCAGCTCAGGATACCCTGGCAGACCATGGTCTTCTGACCCAAAAAGTTTCAGATGCTTTCTCAGCCTGTTGCTCTTGACTCACTGTATCACAATCAATTCTATAGTCACACATTCAGTTTAAAAGCTCTCACACTTCCATAGGTACTCTGAGTGATGAGCTACAAGAATTCTACTGCTTGAGGACATCAAAATAATTTACGAAAATTTTAAAATAAATAATGTGTCATTTCGAGAGGTTTGACTGTAGAGGTTTGGATTTTGTGGAACTGACACGCCCGATCTTTTTGGAATTTTTTCCGAGCCCAGACGCAGCGTTGGGCGGCGTATTGCCCGCGTCAATGCGAATGAATATGATTTGGTGATGCTTTTTCTCACTGACACACGCTCTCCGCTCCGCTTTTTCCTTCGGTTCAGGCTGGAACTGTCAAGAAATGAGAGCGTCAAGCTGAAGACATTTTTTGATCTTCCTGAACGCAGAGTGAGGCTCAGTTCAGTGCAACTCACACTTGGACCCTCTTCTTGGTTTCATGATCGTAGGACGACTCACTTCCTTCCTTCCTTCCTTCCTTCCTCATCATCCTTCCACCTAGTCGCGCTCTCTGTTCCCCTTTCGGAACCACCAACTCTCCCTCTTCCCCTAAAATTTGCTCGCCGGCGCCCGCCTTTGCTCACCATCATTCGGATCGTCGGTGCTTGTCGCTCTTTCAACCTCAACAGCACTGCCCGGCCCTTGTCTCGTCCCTTTCGTCCAGCTGCTTCAACCGCAGCGACTCGGCTATACCCGTGATCTTGACTTACATTGACCCTCAGCATCTGTTGGTTGTTCACGGTCGTACCAGCATTTCACCCAGTACGCTTCTGGTTTGCTGAACCTATCAGCCCCACCTGGCCGAACATGCCTTTCTCCAAGAGCTGCGCAGGTCATCCTGTCTGGAACGGAATCGACTGGGACGTTTGCTTTCAGCAGCAAGTACTCAACTCGTCGATACCCTTGGCGCTTGTAGTGCTGTCTTTGCTCGCCCTCGTCGTTCACCAGTTGCGCAGACGCCGCGCACTCGCCGTCTCAGCCCAGCATGTTGCCACTCTCGACCCAGGCGCCTCCTCCTTCTCAGCCGTCGTGAATGCTCAGGCCGCACACCAGCATGATATCGTTCCTCGCAAATCGACACATACCGGTCTCCTTGGCTTGCCTCGTCGCTTGCTCAGCGCTATTCTGCCCTGGAACTCGTCTCGCATTCTACGCAGCAACAGCATTTCCTCCGTGCACTCGGCCAATCTGCCCTTCGCTTCCTCCAACGGTGCTACCAAAGCTCATTCCGCCGCTGCAGCATCTCAGGCTGCGCTCGAGGTCTTTCACACCGAGAATGCCGTCATCCTCAACGAGGTCCACCTCACCCCGCTAACTGCCCGTGATCACCATGTGGTTGAGCGACTTCGTCGTCTCGAACTGCTGCGTCGTGTCATTGACGTCTTCGGCTCTGTGACGCTGGCAGCGCTTCATGCTGGCGATTGGGCTACTGGCTGGCACTCCAGAGGCTATCAGATCTACTGGGCTTTCATGTGGTTCTACCTGGCGTCTCTTTCGGCTTACTCGCTTGCATCCAAGCACTCCTTCTTCTCTCACAAGGCGGCACTCATGTCCGTGTACATCGTCGTCACCCTCTTCAACCTTCGCACAGCGCTTCTCAACCACGCCGCGCATCCCGCCCTTCATTCTCGCGGTGCGGTCGTGCTGACCGCGGTGGAGCTGCTTATTGGATGCATCGTTCTGGTGCCCACGCTCTTCTTCCCTCTGCAGACCGTTCTGCCGCGTGATCTGCGTGCTATCTACACCACCATGTCGCCCGAAACGCAGCATGGTGCTCCCGGAACCGCTTTCCCTTCGCCTCGTCTGACTGGCGTTGATGACGTTGGACGACCACGACCGCAGCAAGCTGCTGACCCCACCACCGACCCTGCAGCTGCCGACCTCATCCCAGCACCCGAGGAAACCGCCTCTCTACTTTCTCGTGCCACTTTCGGATATGTCACCCCGGCCATCGTAAAGCACTACAAGACCCAGTTCACGCTCGCAGCTATTCCAGACTTGCCCGTTGCAGACAAGGCTGCTGCTGTCGTTGCCTGCTTCCGTGCCTACACCTCTGCCCGTTCAGATGATCCTCGCGTTCCGACTGCTCCTTCACCCAAGCAGGGCCTGCACGCCGGACTTGCGCCTTCCACCCGTCCGCTCTGGCGACGCCTCTTCGGTCACTTCAAGTGGTTCCTCGCACTCCAGTTCTTTTGGGCTACACTTGAGGCGGTCCTAGATCTCGTACCACCTTTCTTCTTGCAGAAAGTGCTTGCCTTTATCTCGGCAAGAGGTGAGCAGCGTCGCAACGGCAACATGGAAGGCGCCGAGCCTCTTCACCTCGGTATTCTCTACGCATTCGGCATGCTCGTAGGTCAGATCATCGCCTCAATTTCGGCTTCGAGGGCTCTTTTCATCGGCAGGCGTATCTGCATTCGTCTTCGTGCCATTCTCATCACCGAGATCGTCACCAAGACGCTCCGACGCAAGGACACTGGCAGTACGGGCGACAAGGACGACGAAAAGAAAGGTGGCGACAACGAAGGCGACGACAACGAAGGC
Source organism: Ustilago loliicola (assembly GCA_022963135.1). Classification (NCBI taxonomy): domain Eukaryota; kingdom Fungi; phylum Basidiomycota; class Ustilaginomycetes; order Ustilaginales; family Ustilaginaceae; genus Ustilago; species Ustilago loliicola. The sequence goes on along the minus strand of JALCUU010000001.1, from coordinate 691,790 downwards.
GACGACAACGAAGGCGACGACAACGAAGGCGACGACAACGAAGGCGACGACAACGAAGGCGACGACAACGACTCCACCGCCGCCGCCAAGAAGGCCAACGCTGATGGCGTCAAGGACGACAAAGACAGTGAAAAGCCCAAGCGTGCCACAGATGGACAGGTCGTCAACCTCATCTCGGTCGACGTCTTCAAGGTCTCTGAGATTTGCGCCTATCTCCATTTCCTCGCACCCCGTGCACCGCTTGTGATTGGCCTCTGCCTCGTCTACCTCATTGTCTTGCTGGGATGGTCTGCTGTTATCGGTTTCATGGTTCTTCTCGCCTCGCTGCCCATCCAGACTCTCGTTTCGCGTTGGTTCGTCAAGCTGCAGAAGCGCCTGCTTGAGACCACCGACAAGCGTCTCAACCTCGCCACCGAGGTGCTCAGCTGCATCAAGACCGTCAAATTCTTCGCCTGGGAACGCTCCTTCAACGCACGAATGGACGAAGCTCGTCAGCGCGAACTTCACGTTCTCGGTCTCCGCTATCTTGCATGGCTCTGCAACACTTTCACCTACATGGGCACCCCAATGTTGGTGACCTGTGCCACCTTTGGTGCTTACACCAAGATCTTCCACCAGCCTCTCACTGCCGAGAAGGCTTTCACGGCTCTGGCACTTTTCAACACGCTACGAAGCCCACTCGATGCGCTTCCGGACATGATTGTGCAGATTCTCAACTCGCTTGTGTCGGTGCGACGTATCGACACCTACCTGCGCGAGGAGGAGACGCAAAAGTACCAGCAGCTTCTGCGCGACGACGAGTCGAGCGACTGGGGAGATGCCGAAGGCAGCATCAACGACGGTGACGCAGCCAATGCTACAGCTCGCGGTGGATCTTCTGGCTCCAGCTCTCACCGTGTCATCGGATTCGAAGATGCCAGCTTCACCTATGCTGACGATGATAGCGAAGTTGACGAAGGTGCCTTTGCGCTGCGCGACATCATCCTTAGGTTCCCTGTCGGAAAGCTCAGCATCGTCGCCGGTCCAGTAGGTTCAGGGAAGACTACGCTGCTCATGTCGCTGCTTGGTGAGACTCGTCAGTTGGGCGGTCGAACGTTCATGCCTTGCCCTGTAGCGCGGGCCACTGCACCTATTGATCCTACCACAGGTCTCAGCGAGTCGGTCGCCTACTGCAGTCAGAGCCCCTGGTTGCTAGGCACCACACTCAAGGAAAACGTGCTTTTCGGTTCTCCCTACGATGAACGCCGCTACCGTGCCGTCATCAAGGCATGCGCCCTCGAGCCTGATCTCAAGATCCTCGAGTATGGCGACGAGACCGAAGTCGGTGAAAAGGGTACCTCGCTGTCTGGTGGACAAAAGGCCCGTATTGCGCTTGCCCGCGCTCTGTACTCGTCGGCCAAGCATGTTCTCATTGACGATGCGCTGTCCGCCGTCGACAGCCACACTGCCAAGCATCTCTACCGTCACGCGCTCAAGGGTGCGCTCGCTAGAAACCGAACCATCATCCTGGTTACGCACGCCATCAGCTTGTGTCTTCCCGGCGCAGCCTTTGCCGTCGCCATGGACAACGGTAGCGTAGTCGTTGCGGGAACTCCTGACGTTGTCAATGCTACTGGTGTCTTCTCTGAGGAGGGCGAGGCTCTGCAGTCTTCACTCAAGGCCAGCAATGCAGCTGATCACGACAACGAGGAGATGACCATTGAAGAGCTCGCTGCCGGCGGAAGCGACGAAGCCGAGCGCGAAGAAATGGCCAAGAAGCTGGAAAAGAAAAAGGCGCATACGAATGAAGAGACCTACAGCTCGGGTGCAGTTGGTACCAAGAACTATGGCCTCTACTTGGGATCTGTTGCCAGCAAGGCAAGGTATGCAGTGCTACTGTGGGGCTCGTTGCTCCTCTTCTTCTTTGCTGTTCGTTTGCTTGATATCGGTTCCGGTGCTTGGCTCAGGGAATGGGCCAAGTCGCACGACTATCGCGAGAAGGAGGCAAGCATTCGCATCGCTGCTACAAGTGACGTTGTATCGCAGCAGAAGCCTCGCCTGACCTATGACCAAATCGAGACGTTCATGACGACTCCACTCATTGACACGATCTGGACCAACCGACCATCCTTGCTTAGCGCCCTTCGTATGGACGACGTTTTGCATCGCCTACCAAAGCCATTCGCAACGGCCAACACCAGTCCGGCACACGCTCTCACGATCAACGCATCCGACTACTTGCTGTCGAATCGTTATTCGGCCTCGGACAGTCTCCAGGAACAGCACGTGCTTTCACTCGAGCCTCGCAGTCACAGCGTGTCTGCAGCACACATCGCATCCGTGCAACCGGCACCTTTCGCCCATGATCAACGCCGCAACACTGGGGACTTGGACACATACTACCTGACCGTTTACTTGGCCATCTCTTTGGGCTTCATGACGATGGCGGTTCTTCGAGACGGCTACGAGTTCTTCATCTCGCTTCGCGCATCTCGACGAATCTACCGCCAGCTGACGGATGCTATCTTGAACGCAAGGCCTCAGTTCTTCGACCGCACACCCGTTGGGCGCATCATGAACCGACTCTCGAAGGATGTGGAAACGGTTGACCAGGAGATGGCAGTTTGCATGCTTTTCTTGCTAGAGTGTACGCTCACTGCCACAGCCATCTTGGTGCTGATCTGCTGGGCTACTCCGATCTTCCTTCTCGTGGCTTTGATCGTCATTTGCGTCTACACAGTGATCGGTGCGCTTTACCTGGTCAGCTCGCGTGACCTAAAGCGCATCGAGTCAGTGGAGCGTTCGCCGATCTACACTGTGGTTGGCGAGGTGCTTAACGGTTGTGTCATCATTCGCGCTTATGGAGATGCAGGACGATTCACAAGACACTGTCTGCGCCTGGTGGACAAGGCGAACCGAGCGTTCTTCTTCCTGTGGTACGAGAACCGATGGCTCTCGGTGCGTGTCGACATTGCGGGTGCCTCGGTGGCGTTCCTGTCGGCCGTGTTCCTGCTGTTGCGTGCGGACACAGAAGCAAGCTTGGCTGGTTTCGTGCTGTCGTATGCCATCACGTTCGTCGAGTCGGTGCTGTGGATTGTACGCATGTACACGCAGACCGAGATCAACATGAACAGCGTGGAGCGCATCAGCGAGTATCTGGAACTAGAGCCAGAGCGTCAGACAGGACAGGAGCCCCCTGCGTACTGGCCAAGCAGCGAAGGCAAGATTGTGATCAAGGACCTGGCTGTGCGATACACACCCGAGTTCCCACGTGTGTTGGACGGCATTGACTTGGAGTTCCAGCCACGCGAGAAGGTGGGTATCGTCGGTCGCACAGGTTCGGGCAAGTCGACATTGGCACTGTGCTTCTTCCGCTTCTTGGAGGCGGAACAGGGATCGATCGAGATTGACGGCATCGACATTGCATCGATTCTGATCCGAACGCTGCGAGAGAGGCTGACGGTGATCCCGCAAGATGCTCAGCTGTTCAGCGGTACGGTTCGATCCAACTTGGATCCATTCAATGTGTACGATGACGGTGAGCTGTGGATGGCGCTGGAGAGGTGCCGATTGGCATCTTTCGCTACGCCAGCTGCCTCCCGTGCGGTCAGCCGCGCTCCGAGCCGACCTGGATCACCTGGGCCTGAAGGTGAGGGTGAGGGTGAGAACGAGGTGGTTGCGGATGCCGAAATGTACGGCCGAACCAACATCATCACATCGCTGGATGCACCCGTAGAGCAAGGTGGGCGCAACTTCTCGGCTGGTCAAAAGCAGCTATTAGCTTTGGCACGTGGATTGCTCAAGCTTCGCGACAGTCGCATCTTGGTGCTCGACGAAAGCACGGCCAACCTTGACTCGGCATCGGATGCACAGATCCAAAAGACGATCCGACAAGAGATGGCACCGCAAGCGACGATCATCACGATCGCGCATCGTATCAAGACGATCGCGGATTATGACAAGATTGTAGTTCTAGGCAAGGGCAAGGTGGTTGAATGCGGCTCGCCTTTGTCGCTGATGGAAGACGAGTCGAGCGTGTTTCACTCGATGTGCCAGCAGAGCGGTGAAATGGGCGAGTTGCTTCGCATCGCCAAGGAGGCGGATGCGCAGAAGAAGTCTTGATCGTCATCGTAAGCCTGAATGAGCGCCACCGCCATCAGTCTTTACTTTGTCCCTTTGCCACGTGCTGCTTGCACCAAAGACTGCCAGCGCGATGACCGGACGCCGACGGAAGGTACAAGGTGGATCATGATCTCATGTGCATTGTATAAGTTATTGAAATAGAAATCATTGTGAACACTCTGTAAGGCATAGCTCGCAAAGAAGCGAGTCGTAGAGACCTTGAGCGTGGGGCAACTGATAGAATTGTACGGGTTAGCAGTGCAAAGGAAAAAGGAACGGGGTGGGAAAAGGGACAAAAACATGCAAGGGGTTGTCAGTGGTTTCGAAGAAGGGCGTAGACGGCCGATTTTTGTGTATTGTTCCTGCGGTGGAAGCAGATCTGCAAGGGCCAGCGAGGGTTCTGTGGGTGTAGCGAGGACGCAGAAGTGTCTTGAGCATGATTGCATCGACTCCATCTTAGTCATAGTTCGGGTGATCCGGTGACAGCAACGATGTGAATTGACAAAGCGCTGCAAGGAGGAATTGCAATTTTTAGGTTGGCAATCCGACGGGCCGAAGAAGACACACACTCGGAGAGGCCGATGCAGCAGAAGAAAAGAAGTCTTCCGTCTCTTCTCTTTTTTGAGACACTTTGCACTTTGCACCTCTTGGGTTTTTGTCTCAAGAGCTTCGTTGCTTTGGAAAAAGCGTCGCAGTCGAAGTCTATCAACAACGGCTTGTCTGTGCTTTCGGCTCCACCGTCCGATGTTGTGTCTCAGGAAGGAAGCCCGCTTTACACACACACACACACACACACAGCCCTGGCACGGTGCGCTTGGATCCCTCATTTCTGCTTCACCACGCACAGACCTTAGGATCATCAAAGCAGAGGAGCAACACAAGAAGCATGAGAGGGCGCCTCTCTGCAGGCGAGTGAGTCCGTGTTTGCAGATTTTCAGGCACACAGGACCACAGTAAGCGAGCGCTCATTGACATCGGCAAACGGTAGTCAGACAAGAAAGGCAAGAGGCAAAGCCACACAACCAACTCCAAGTCCAACTGATAGAATCTCGCATTTTCTTAGATTTTTGATGCAGGAGCATCGTCTCTCACAGGGGGCAAGTGCCACATCACGCTAATATAATTTGAGAGTGCGGACCGCGCTTGTCTCTGCGTTTTGAATAACCCTTGCGCCGCCGCCGATCTTTCAGATTAAAATATGCCCTGTTTATTTGAACTCCCGACACACACAGCGCTAGTGGAGCACGCGCACGTCGAGAGAGCGGCACAACATCAGTCACATCAACCAAGCAAATCCCACCTCCGCTCCCGCCAGCGCGCCTTGTTTGTTGCCAAGCCGCCGTCAAATTGTGATTTTGAGCTGAACCAATCCTCGTTCTCCTCATACACACATACACACACACCCATACACACACACCCATACAGTCCTCGTTGCCCCGACGAATAGCGTGCGCTTTCCTGTTCGGCTTCTTCGGTCTCTGGTGTTGCTCTCTCCCTCGCTCTTGCTCTTCATCATGTCGCGCTAAGCACCAGCAGCAGCAGCATTAGCTTCAGCATTAGCTTCAGCATCAGCAGCAACCCTTCAAAGTCAGCTCATTGTCTCCGCTTGCTGCATTTGTTGCATTCATTCTGCTGCTTGTGTCTCTCTTCCGTCGATCTCGTTTGTCTCTCCGACATCTGCATCTCTATCTCCTCACCTCCGCCCTCTTTGTGTCCATCCTTGACCCCGTCTCCCTCTTCCCCTTGTCTTCCATCGGCCAACCTTTTCCTACGCGCTTCGTCTCTGGCCACTTCCCACCACGTCCGCATCATTCACCGTTCGACTAGATTCAGGTTCGGAGCGACCAGTTCAAAACATACACCTCTATAACATTGAGCAGTCTCCGCCGGTTCTCATATCACAGAGTCGTCCTATAAAGTAGAAAACGGCTAGATCATCGTACCGTCCCTTTGCATCCTCTTTTCCCTTCAACACCAACGCCAAAGATGAAGTCTTCTTCCGCATTTGTTGGCCTCGCTGCCGCCGCCACTCTCAGCAGCGTTGCTCTCGCCAAGCAACAGCTCGACGTCTCTCACGAGCCCATCACCGCCCTCTTTACAGCCGACGGAACTCCTTCTCATCCTAGCTTCCTAAAGTCACGATGGGAGACCTCCGAGTTGCCCCTCGACTTCCGAAAGCGTGACATCTCTGGCGTCGGCTCCAAGCGCAGCGCAAAGATCTGCCGTGCTGAGAATGGAAAAGAGCATGGCAAGGGTCATGCTAAGGAGCACGAACACCGCGGCCGCCACAACATCCACAGCGTGATCGACCACCTCGGCCACAAGGTCGAGAGCTGGATCGAGGGCGGCAAGTACCACGACCACTCGCTCGGCATCGTCATCAACAAGGCAACCGACAACTCTGCCGACAACGAGTGGCTTGTCAACGTCGGCTTCGGCACTCGTCCTCAATCACTTAAGATGATCTTTGACTCGGGCAGCTCTGATACCTGGGTCTACTCGCCTGCCTGCTGCTACGCAAACAACCACACCTTCTTCGACCCCGCCAAGTCGTCCACCTACCACAACCGCACCCTCGTCAACGGCACCGCACAAGCAGCACCTGCTGGCACCCCTGGCCAGCCCTGGTCGTCTACCTACGGTTCTGGCTCCAAGGTTTCCGGCTATGTCGGTCTTGACACTTTCACCTTTGGCCAGCAGAGGCTCAAGGTCGACAACCTCCCCGTCGCCCTCACCACCGACCTCACTGGCTCACGCGCTTCGCGTGGCATGGAGGGCCTCGTCGGTCTTTCCGCCGGCGGCGGCTCCTACACTCAGGGCGGTTGGACCACTCCCTTCGAGGCCATGTCGTCGCGCGGACTCATCAACAAAACCTACCTCACTGCTACCTTGAGGAAGGCCAACCGTCACACTGGCAAGGGTGGTGGAGGACGCTACACTTTCGGCGAGATCGATGACGACCATCTTGATGGCAACATCACCTGGACTCGTGCTCTTTCGCCTTTCCTCTGGGCCGGTAGATTCGACAAGATGACTATTGGCAACACCACTTTGGCCTCTGATCCAACGAGCAACGATCTTCCTACCCGCTTCATGATGGACACTGGCTCGGCCGTCCTCTATCTGCCCCTACCCATCGTCAAGGAGATCAACAGCCAGATCAACGGCTCCATCATTGCCAATGTTAGCAGCGGTCTTGCTTTCCCTTACCTCGTTCCTTGCGACACCGGTCTCAAGAGGCACGAAAAGAAATTCAACAACCCCACCTTTGCCATCCAGATTGGCGGTACCAACTTCACCATGCCCAAGGAGGACTACGTCTTCTACGCCAACCAGCCTGTTCCGGCCGCTGCCGCTGGTGGTGTCGAGAACATGTGCTACTCTGCTTTCCAGACTGGTCCTGCTCAGATCTCCATTATTGGATTGAGCTTCATCAAGAACCACGTCGTCGTCTTTGACCAGGGTGGACGCAATCTTACTGCTTCTGCTAGGCGCATCGGTCTCGGCCAGCGATCCGACGTTCGCTACAACTAGATATCTATATGGATTTGGGATATGTTTTAGAGCCTCAACATTGTCAAAAGAGCGCACTCTCACTTAGATCATAGTGTCACCGGATTTTGTTTACTTCGTGTCAATATTCACATTCCTTTTTGGCTTCTGATTGTCGGCTCTGTGCACGTTGTGATTGTGATGTCTCCTCTGCCAGCAGTGTGTGACTGGGAGGAGAGGTTAAGTATCCTGGGAACGATGGCGAGCCCGCTGTCGAGATTGCCGAGAAGGCAATCTTTCGACGACGATTCAGGCGTTCTTGGTAACGAGACAAAGGCCATAACAATGAGTCCGTCCCCGCCAAACCAAAGCAGGCAGAATCCATCGACGTTGTACCGTCTATTGCGTCCGTTGGCGGCCATCTGACGATGAGATTTGGCAGGGACGGAGGAAAGTAGCAGATGTTGAACTGCGTGGACCCCTCCAACATCGTTTCGCGAAATTAATCAACCAGAAATGCTGTGAAATTAAGGCCTGAAAAATGTCTCTGGAAATGGGAAGACTACGTCGGGAAAACGTGCTGACAGCTTTCAAGAACCGTTCCCGCACGCAAAGCATGACAGGGTTCAGGTCCTAGGCCAAATTGCTCCACCTCGAAGCTCAGCGATCTCTCTCTCATCTCGACAAGCACACAGCCCACCAAGCATTAGTCTTATCATCTACCTTCGCTCGCAGAAGCGACAAGGCGAAGGCTCGCTCGATCGCAAACAGAGCGCAAGCTTGGACTCACTTGACAGGTTGCTCAACTTCAGCTCCCTGATCCGAAACAACTCGACCTTCTACAATACCACTCATCTGGAAGACATCTACGAACAAGAGTGAGAGCAGCCGAGGACCTCTTCAGCAATTGCACTTCGAGGACCATGCTGCGGTGAGCTTTTGACACACAGTCAGAGCTCAAGTCCAGTCTCGAGCTACCGTTAGGAGGTTTCGACCCCTCCCGACGGCTCGCCAGTCCGGGCGATTCGCCCGACCAACCTGATGCAGACGCATAGAGATTGCAGGCCTGGTCGCTTCTCTCGCAACCGGCTGCCATGTCTGGAAATAGCCATTCCAACACCGGCAACAACGGCCGGTCCGCTTTTGCTACATCTTCGACCGACTTTGGTCTTCCTTTCGGCAGCTCAGCGTCCAACACTGCATCGAGCAGCAACAGCAGCGGCTTCAACAATGCAGGATCTTCAAGCCAGAGCTTCTTTCAATCCACAGCCTCGTCGGCACCCATCTCGATCCCGTCGAGTCCGTCCCTCTCGTTGAGCTATAACCAAGCAACCAGCAGTCATCATGCTCCCCTTCTGTCTTTGTCCAACGGCATTGCATCTTCACCCTCAAAGCTGGCTACCTCGGGCACAGGCCTGGGTATTGGCAATCTCCCGTCGCCTTCAACAAGAGAGCACGGCAACTCACTAGCTCAGACACATTCCTCGTCGGCCTTCAATGGCCAGCCGCATTCGCCCACGCTCTCACTGGCAGGTGAAGGCTGGCCCCCACCGCCATTCGCTGGCTTTGCATCTGCATCGTCCTCGTCGTCCTCCGGCAGCGTCACCACACCAGCTGCACTGCTGAGAAGGGCACAAGGCATGAACTCTCCAGGCTTTGCTATTGGATCGCCAGCACGTTTCCGTCGAGCAAGTATGCTCGGTAGGGAGATCACACCCTTTCATCTCGACAATGAGGATCGATCCGATGAAGAGGAGCAGTCTCGATCCACAGGCAAGACAGCAGCACAGCAGACAGTCAGCAACAGAGATCCAGATGATGGTGATGACGAGATGATGCAGGTCGAAGATGATGAGTCTGCCACTGCTTCTCGGGCTCCGAGCACGCCTATCATGGGTCCTCCGTTATCTCTCTTCAACACGCCGAGTACACCTCCCCCCGCATCGTCTCATCTGCCTCATACACGGCCAAGTCTTCCCTCCTCAGCACTCGCTCGAGCATCAGCATCTGACTCAGGACAAGACAGCTCATCCTCCGCCGGGGCTGGAGGACTTTCACGACCAGTACCTCGCTCACCCTCAGCTGGCCCATCAATGGGCTCTCCGCTATCCCACACTGGCAATCGCTCTCGTTCCTCCTCCCTACTCTCCTCGTCCAACGTCATTCGCAAAGCCATCACCCGTCGACCCAACCTGCTCCCCAAAGACCGCTCCGTAGCCCGAGTCGCAGCCTCTCTCCAAGACGAGTCAAAACCAGAAGATTCGGAGATCGCATCTGAAGCTAAACTGCAGAAGCGGCTTGGAGGTGACGCCACTCTTCCACGCACTCCTCGATTTGGGCCCAGTGCCGGCGGGAGTTCGAGCAGTGGGGCTGGTGGGAGTGGTAGCGCAATGTGTACGTCCAGATCACCTTTCTTTGGCGCTACGGCAGGCGGAAGCAGTGGAGGCCACGCGAGAAGGAAGTATATGTGGGACGACGACGTGGACGATATCCGCGGTGTTTTCGCTGCCGATGGTTTAGATGACGCGGATAGCAGTGGGATATCGTCGGAAGAGGAGTTGATAATGTACTATTCAAGGACAGATTCACTGTCTGATGAAGAGGATGAGATGCGTAGCCGCCTAGGTCAGGACACGAATGATATGCAGGATGTCACTTCCTCTTCTGCGGTGAATGGAGTCAACAGTGCTTCTGGCAACATCGAAGGCAGCAATACAGCTGGTGGCGGCACATCCGGAAGTGCAGCGCTATCAACGAGTTTCGGAGCAGCCTCAGCAGCAAGTGGCGGTGTAGGCTCCTTGCCAAAGCGGAAAAACAATACATTGTGGATGGGCTTCAGAGACAAAGGCAATGCACACAAGTGGTCTCCTGGCGGCTCAGGTCCTGCTGTCGCTGCAGGAGCAGGTAGTGGGGTCTTCAGTGATGAACGAGCCGCATGGCGACGAGCTGGAGGAATGTCAGCAGGCATGGGAATGGATGTAGACACGTCACCTCGTGTCCTTGGCGCTGCGGGAGCCGGTGTCCGTCTCTCGAAGCGAAAGACAATGGGTGACGATCGTTACGAGCCGTACAAACGTCGAGCCGTATCACCGATGAACCTTGGCTCATCACTTGGCACTACTCCCACGAACGCCAGCTTTGCCGCAGCTGCAGCAGCCGCCGCTGCGAACACTCCCACCCTCAACGCAGCTCAAGCATCATCCGCGGCCACGGGTTCCAACTCACCCCTCATGATGCCCATCTCTTCTCCATCTGGTGGCATCCTCTATCGTGGTATACATCATCATCATTATCACGCTGCCTATGCTTCCAGGTATTCTACAAGTCCAACGATCTCACGGCCTTGTACACCAGTCAATTCAACTTCGAATGCTTGCGTCGGTGCGGCGTTCTCGCCCGCAGGGACCGGAAGCGGACCAGGGTACGGTTCGGGAGCTTTGGGTCTGTCGATCTCGGCAAACAACCCGCAGAGTCTGGAAAGTAGGGTTCAGATGGAGCAGCAACAGGAGAACGAGGCGTTGATGGATCAACGGGTCGGAATGTTGGGGTTGTCGTGATGCTTTCAATCTCGCAGTCGTCATTGTTATTGTATTTGTATCGCTCTCGTTTTATTATCGCATCGTCGTCATCATCACATCCTGGCTCAGAGAATCAGTGCACTCACGAAAAGGGGATGTGGTCGACGTTGTTGTCTGTATCATGCGATGGAATTGAGTCTAACGTTACAGGGACATAAAAATTATTGAGGCAGATGCATCACTGCTTGGAGATGGCGCCAGCTCCAGCAGCCACATCCTCTCTCCTGACCTTGAAACCCTTCTCGAGCAAAGTTGTCTTGACCTCGTCGATCGAGCATTCTTTCCTGTGGAAGATACCTGCAGCCAGCGCGGCTTCCACTGTTCCTTCACCACCCTCACCGGCCTCAGGGTTAGTAAAGACATCAACGAAGTGCTGGGCAGTGCCAGCGCCTGAGCTTGCAATCACCGGGATATCGACGCTTCCACGCACAAGTTCGACGAGTTGTCTATCGAAACCTTTATTGGAGCCATCGCGATCGATCGAGTTCAGGAGCACTTCACCTGCACCTAATCGCTGGACACCGCGAGCGAGTTGGATTACGTCCACGTCACGATCTTCACGACCACCTTTGACTGTGCATCTGTACCACCATTTCTTACCCTCGTCTTCGGATCCAACAGGCCCCGAAACAACGCAGGGTGCGTGAGCTGGGTCGACTTGTTCGGAAGGGGAGAGGTAGACTCTACGTGGGTCGATGGAAACTACGACTGCTTGGGCGCCGTAGCCCGTGCTGATTGTTTCGATGCCTGTCTTGCCTGTGAGGCAGACATCAGCGAATTTGAGTGGGTTTGGCTCGTTGGCCTGGCCATTTTGCGCTGCTCGGGCATAAAGTTCCTCGACAGCGTAAACTGCTTCAGAGCCGATAGAAACTTTGTCTGCACCGGCGCGGAAATATGCATCAGCGACCTCCTTTGCCGGTCTAGGAGTGCCATCAGGGTCAACGGAGTCTTTAATGCCACCACCGATGGTCAGTGGGACGAAGATCTTCGCTGCGGCGGCTTCGAGGAGGCTCAACATGGGTTGATCTTGCAAGGCACATGATCGGAAAGAGGTGATGTTGAGGAAGGTGACCTCATCGGCTCCTTCAAGATAATATCGGAGGGCAAGGTCGACTGGCTTGCCGAGGTTGCGGACTTTGCGTTTAGGCGAGCTTGCCGATGTTGATGCTTCAGCGGCATCGGTGGTGGATGAAGAGGGCTCGTCGGCCTTCTCGCGCACATCGTAGGACTCGCCCTTGGTGACGATGAGATCGCCATCATCGTTGCTGCGCACATCGAGGCAGGCAACGATACGCTTGGTGAGACCATCTTGCGGGCTGGGAACGGCGACTTGTTGGGGATCGAGGAGAAGACGTTCTTTGCTGGGGTCGATGGTGCCCGGTTGGCTGAGCCATGCCCGGAGGAGCTCGAGACCGGCACGGCCGCTCTTTTCCGGGTGGAACTGAGTCGCGAAGACGTTGCCCTTCTGAATGGAGGAGAGGAAGACTTCGGAGCCATACTGAGTGGTGGTGAGTACCCAGTCGGCGTGCTTGTCGGGTTGGTATGCTGCGCGGTAGGAGTGGACGAAGTAGTAGTGACTCTTGTCACCCGAGGCTGGGTCAGGGAAACCGTATTTGACAGCATCCTGGTCACCGCCGTCGTTGCGGGTCTTGACCACCTGTGCTGTATTCCAGCCCATCTGCGGCACTGACTTCTTGACCTTGCCATCTTGTTCGTATGGTGAGAAGGATCCGACAATGCCGGGCACGACACCTAGACCTGGCACACCAGGAGCCTCGTCGGAACCCTCGAACAATGTCTGAAGACCGATGCAGATACCCATGTAAGGCTTTCCCGACGCAATGTACTCCTTCAATGGTTCAGCATAGCCCTTGTCACGAATCGATTGCATGGCAGGACCGAAGGCACCGACGCCGGGGAAAAGAAGCTTGTCGGCCTTCTTGAGGTCTTCAGGTGATTGAACCCATTTGAACTCGAAGCCGAGCTTGGTGATGGAGTTGGCGAGACTGCGCACATTGCCTGCGCCGTAGTCGAGCAGGTACAGCATCTTGGGCGGACGTGAGTGGTTGTTGAATGTGAAGATGGGAGGGTAGCAATCCAAGATGAAGGATAGTGGGGTGGTTCAAGACTTTCAAGATCTTCTTGAAAAATCAAAAGTTGGCATTGCTGGAGCTGTATCTTTTTGTTGTCGGGCTGAGCGGTTGACTCGAGTGTGACTCTTTCCGTTATCCGCGATACCCTTTTCTTCTCAAATTGATAGCCGCATTGCCGATTCAAAGCGGATCGGGACCTAATCGGGTCTGCTCTCTTCTCGCTCTACGCTTTGACTCGCGAATTGCGGATGCGGAACTGGAAAGCTCACATTCCGCTCTGTGACCCGATTCATTTGTAACGACCTTTTTGAATTGAGAAGACGTCCAACGTTGCGACGCCCCGGAACGCGAAGTACTGTAAGAAGCAGAAGGATCAGTGAATAAGCATCTCAGCCAATTGGACGAGCGCAGCGGAAGTGAGACTCTGTGACTGTCACAGAAAGGAAAGAAGAACGAACGTCAATCATCACTTTGCCGAGAATAGCTCTTTTTTCCTCTTTCCGCTGCTGTCAAATTGAGAATCCGTGCACCCTCCTCCACACGCTCAGTTCAGGTGACACCATCCGAGCATCTGTCCATCCATCTATCCCACCATCTTCCCCGCACCGACGCCTTCCTCGTCCGTGCATCAAGCGTCGTCTAGTGTCCTTTTCCGACTGTATCAAGACGATAGCGGCTGCAACATTCAAATCCTCTTCATCGATCTGGTCACATACAACTCGCACAAGTCAGCCACTTAGCTACTCGCAACGATGCCGAACAAGCGAGAACCTGGCTTGATGCCAGACGCCAATCGACCACTCAAGGACCATCATGACGACGACACCCATCATGCTGCCATCATTCTGCCACTTACTTTCCGCAAGCCATCCGGTGGTCTCCTGAGTCTCGTACAAGCTCTTTCGTCCATCCTCTTCAAAGCAGCCGTCTACATCTTCTTGCGTTGGATCCCTACCTCGCTCGCATACCCGGTCATCCCCATCTTGTACGCTGTGTACTTGGTCATGTCTATCTATCGCGACATCGTCATCCGCAACGCCATCACCGATCATCTCTCTAAGCAGCAGGCAGCCGCTGCTCGCGATCTTCAACAGCTCGCCGACAAGGTGGAAGTGACTGACACCAAGATCCAGACCAAGGCCACAGCCAAACCAGTCGAGAACAAGCCTTCTGATCAGAACGGAGGTTCTTCCGCAAAAGCTGCTTCGTCCTCTGCATCTTATGCTGATGTGGCCAAGGGCGCAAAGTCTGCTCCTATACCCGCCTCCTCCTCATCGACTTCGACCAGCCACGAAACCACGCACTCAAAGTTGCGTAGCACCGGGCCCTTTGAATTGCTCAAGGCCCTTGTCTTGGGCACTTCGACTCGATCCTCGCGTCTTAACTTTTACGTCATTCTGGCGCATACATTTGCCTTTGTGCTCTTCCTCGATAGCTTCCTGTCTCCCTACTTGTTCCCCTCGCACTGGGACTACAACCTCGCATTTGCTCGTACTGGCGCTGTAAGCCCCACGTACGCCAAGGTCCATATTCGCTACCCGCCACCTGAGCTTGCAGGTGCACCCAATGCTTCGGCTGTCCTGACTCCGCCCCTCGCCAACTCATTCGACAGCCTTGCCATCGAGACTCCGTTCGCCGCCTCTCCATCGGCCCAGCAGTCCGCTCAGCCTATCGAGCTCCTCGTCAAATATCGACGCGCTCTGAACCTGACCGAAGAGGATGACGCCTTCCGCCAGACAAGCCGTACTTACGGCAAGCCATACCTTGCCAATCACGAAAGCCTCTGGCTCAATGGTCCCCTCATCACCTTGCGTCCTGAGAATGACTGGACAGCTACCGTACTCATTGACGATCTCTGGCCATCGACCACGTACGAGTGGGGTCTTTCGCAATTCCAGCCAGAGCATTTGGATCAGACGTCGGAAGAGGTTCGAGTCATTGAAAAATTTGTTGCCAACGACGAGATCAGCCGTCGCAACTTCTTCACCACATGGCCTGACCCGAGGTTGAGCACCTACATGCAATCCAAGAGCCTCGGTTCGCGTCGTATCGGCCTATCCGAAGCTGCTCAAGAGGCAGTTGAAGAGAACAACCCTCTTGAAGATCCCAACCACTTCACCTTCGCTTCGACTTCATGCGTCAAGCCCGACTTCCCTTACCACCCTGCGCAGTTCTGGGGCTGGAACTGGCTTCTCAGGCTCGCTGGCATCGGCACCAAGGCAGGTGGCATCACGGAGCGAAACCGTATTCCTGGCTTCGACCTGCTCTACCAGAGGGCCGTGGCTGGACGAGAGTCGCACCCCTCGATCCGCTTCCTGCTGCAGCTTGGCGACCTCATCTACGCCGATGTACCGCACTATGGCGGTGCCGATACCGGCGCTTACCGCAAGCTCTACCGCAACCTGTTTGCGTCCAACAGCTTCCGTCGCTTCTTCAAGCATGTTCCCGTGATTGGCATCTATGATGATCATGAGGTGGTCAACAACTGGTCTGGCAGGGACGAGAACGACGAAGAGATCGCTGCTTACCCGTCTGCCAACACAGCATGGAAGGAGTACATTGGCGACGTCAACCCAGAGCCGCTTGAGCAGGGCGAGAACTACTACACCTTCCAGTATGGTGAGTCGGCAGCCTTCTTCGTCATGGACACACGTCGGCACCGTACACACCACACTGCCGACGACGATGAGGACAAAACAATGCTAGGCTACCGCCAGAAGGACGATCTTTACAAATGGTTGGCAGCAGTCAACGAGACGGTCGCTTTCAAGTTCGTTGTCAGTTCCGTCCCCTTCAACACTCTGTGGGGCGGCGAACTGGATGTTGATGGACAAAAGGACAGCTGGGCAGCCTACAACACAGAACGTCTCGAGATCGCCGAGGTGCTTCGCTACGTCCCCAACGTCATCGTCCTCAGCGGTGACCGACACGAGTTTGCGGCCGTCAGCGTCCACGACACCATCACCGAATTCAGCACCAGCCCACTCAGCATGTTCTACCTCCCTGTCCGCACACTCTCACAGGACCACGGCGATGGTAAGACGGGCGTCGACAAGCTGCTCAAGTATCTGCCCGATGGCAACTACAAGTGGACCGAGTTCGAGGTGGATGCTCGCGACCCATATAAACCTGTAGTCCGTGTGTCAGTACAGATTGATGGTAAGGAGGCGTGGAAGACGACGTATGTGGGCAAGTCGTTGCGCAAGACACAAGGAGGTGTTGGTGGATTGGTTCGCACCTTGCTCGAGTCGCTTGGGTTCAGGTTTGACTTCTTCTACAAGGTGTAAGGGCCGCAATTGGCTCTGCTTCTTGTGATCTCTTGATCGTGTACTGTACTTGTATACCCACCTATCTGCTTAATGATCTGAGAACGCTTACTGTGACGGATGAAAGTGTATGACAGTACGACATGAGCTTGTTCGATCAATGCGATCTCACACAGTGAAATATAGCTTGCGCGACGAAAAGGGTTTGACGCGTGCCAAATTTAAATACGATCTCTGAATCTGTCGCGCAACCTCTGATATTTCCGATCTTGCCCTTTGAATACAAATCGAAAGCGGATGGAGAGAACGAATCGGGGAAAGCGAAAGGAGAGACCCCAGATAGTTAGAGAGACTCAGAAGCGAGAGACAGGAGACAGAGAAGAAGCGCCGCGTCCCTCTTCCAGTTCAGAGAACGACACGCCAAAGCCCTCTCAACTCAACTCGACGTGCGCTCTGAGCGTCTCGATGCTTTGTGCGAAATTCCAGCTTCGCTTCGTCTTTCATTCACACACCAACCATCCTGCCATCCAACGACATCCTCATCACCTAACCTGCCCGCACCACGTCTTCCTCATTCATCGCACATCTGAGGCAACAAAACACACTCTTTCATACTTCTCGCGGCTCGACTTCGGCACCTCCTGCGCATCCGACGCGTCGCCTCATCCAGAGTTGGCTTGGACCGCGAAGCCGCTTGACGACGTCCTGATTTGTATAGCTCGGGAAAGGATCTTGCTCCATCCTTGAAGCTCACTCGATCCGACTTTCCACGGCCTTGATCAGCCCGCACAGCCATGTCGACGCTCAACCTCACGGGTCACCCTGACCCTAGCCTGCGCTCCGATCCACTCCTTCTCCAGGCGCTCGAGTCTTATGTCGAGCCCATCAAGAGCGCGCTGGCTCAGCAGAGCCTCGAGGCCAGTGCTATTCCTTCCAAGAATGGCTCACTCTCGGCATCCGACCTTGCAACACTTGTCTACGACTTGCAAAACTTCCAAGAAGAGTCCCTCGGTGTCAACGCGCCTCGTCCTGCCGACCCTTCCGCATCCACCCCACAGTCACGACATCCCGTCCGCATTCCTGCCGAGCTCTTCCTCCCGACATCTTCACAACAGAACACATCCGCCGTCGCACCAGAAGCCAGCCATCTAAAACTACTCTTGCAAGAAGCTCTCGCTTATCTCGCTTCCAAGGGCAAATCGACATGGAACTTCTCTGACCCTGCCCAGAAGTCCGACAATGTTCAGCTCATCGCACACGTCCGTCAACAACTCACAAGAGCTGGTGCACTAGAGCATCCCACCATTGCCATGTCCCCCTCCATCACCGAAGCAGAGGCTGCCTCGCTCAAGCAGATGGCAGAGCAGCTGGAGAGCAAGTGGTCCGATGACGCAGCTTCCGCGACACACGTTTTATACCCATCCGATGTCACGCCTCCATCTTCTCCCAAGCTCGGCGAGCCTTCTGCCTCGACTGAGTCTGGTAGCAACTCTGAGGAATACTTCAGGACCATTGCTTCAAGATCTGGGCGTGCTCTCATCCACGTCTGGTATCGACCCGACTCCTACGACACCTGGCTGCCCGCCGCCGACTTTGCCGATCCTGATCCAGCTCCTGAGAAGCGTCTTCCCTGGAAAGTTGGTGCCAAGTGGCTTCGTGACAGTGTACGATTCAACGAGCTCATGAACCCAGAAGACTACGAACAGGAAGATGCACTCGAGTCTGCTACTGATGCGGCTGAGGCTGCTGATGTCAGTGCCACTGCTGGCGATATCAAAAAGGGCAAGAAGCGCGGCCTTCCCGAAGAGATCACCGATGCTCCCTCCGCCTCGGCCGCTGCGGAGTCCAATGGCAAGCGTATTAAGCTTCTTGTTGCTGCTCGTCCCGTCGGCGCCATCCCCATTGACCTCTCTGGCTCGCAGCCCATCCCAGGCAAGAAATACGAGAACGAGGCAGTCCCAAGCGGTGTTCTCGGCAATTTGCCAGCCGAGTCGGCCGGTCCAACCAAGCTCGAGGGCGAACAGCCAGCTGTCCGAGCCGCCAACGACGGTGATGCTACCATGGCTGACGGCACTGCTGACAAGCCCAAGTCGGCAGATGCTGCCGTTGAGGAGCCCACTGAGGCGACTGCCGATGCCAACGCACCTGTCGTCCAGCCCGATGCTGCCGCTGTCGAGCAGCAACGCATACGCGCCGAGGAGATCGCAAAGAAGTACCTCGCTTCGCAGACTCAGGAGGTCATTATCCCCTCTTACTCGACCTGGTTTGACATGTCGACCATCAACGCCATCGAGAAGCGATCTCTTCCTGAATTCTTCAACAACAAGAACCGCAGCAAGACACCCAGCATCTACAAGGACTACCGTGACTTCATGATCAACACCTACCGTCTCAACCCTAGCGAGTACCTGACCTTCACTGCTTGCCGAAGGAACCTTGCTGGTGACGTCTGCGCCATCATGAGGGTCCATGCATTCCTCGAACAGTGGGGTCTCATCAATTACCAGATCGATCCCGAAACTCGACCTGCCACCCTTGGCCCCCCTTTCACTGGTCATTTCCGCGTGCTTGTAGACACGCCGAGAGGTTTGCAGCCCTTGCACCCTGGATCCAGGGTCAACTTGCCTACTTCGGCTTCTGCCTCGGCTGGACCCGAAGGCGCTGCTTCAGGTGCCGACAAGCCCGACATGAACCTCGAGCTGCGCAAGACCATCTTCCAGTCCACAATGAAGGGATCGAAGCCCGTCGACCTTGCCGAGGCCAACTCGCTTGCTGCCCAAGCCGACGCTGCCATCGCCAGCGGTGCTGGTGGACCTCCTCGCTACACATGCGACACCTGCGGCACTGACTGCACTCGTGTCAGATACCACAGCATCAAGGCTAAGAACTACTCGCTCTGCCCCTCGTGCTACCTCGAGGGCCGTTTCCCCAGCTCGATGTACTCGGGCGACTTTGTTCGCATGGAAGACAGTGTCCTCAAGCAGACCGGTGGTGTCACTGGTAGAGCTTCTGGAGCACAGGATGACTGGACAGACGCCGAGACACTGCGTCTCCTCGAAGGTCTCGAAATGTTTGATGACGACTGGTCGGCTGTCAGCAACCACGTCGGCACAAGGAGCCGCGAACAGTGCATTACCAAGTTCATCCAGCTTCCCATCGAGGACGGTTTCTTGGACGGTGCTTCGCAGGCTGATCTTGGACCATTGCAGTATGCTCGCCGCGATCAGGTAGACAAGCTGGGTAAGCCAATCGTGCCTTTCGCTCAGGCTGACAACCCGGTGATGAGCGTAGTTGCATTCTTGGCTAGCGCCGTCAACCCTGCTGTTGCCGCTGCTGCTGCGCAAAGTGCACTTGGCGAGTTGACGGACAACCTTCGTAAGCGGGCGGGTCAGGAGAAGGCCGCATCAGGTGATAAGGATGCCTCCACCGCCGACGCCGCTGATGCGGACAAGAGCAACGAGAACGGCACCAACGGCGATTCTATGGACGTCGACGGTGACGCCGCCTCTGCTGAGCCCAAGGCCACAACTGCTGCTGCTGCCGAGTCCACCGACGAAGCCGGTGCCGTCACTAAGAAGGGTGCTGTGCCACGAAACGCAGTCGAGCGTGCCGCCGCCATCGCACTCGGTGCTGCCGCTGCCAAAGCTCACGTCCTCTCCTCCTTCGAAGAACGCGAATGCCAGCGTCTGGTCGGTCAAGTCATCGAAGCTCAACTTCGCAAACTCGAACTCAAGATGACTCAGTTCGAAGAGCTCGAGTCTCTGCTTGAAGCCGAGAGACGCTCTGTTGAAGCTGGCAGGAGACAGTTGTATGCCGACAGGCTGGCTGTGCAGAAGCAATTGGCATTGGTCAACGAGTTGTTGGCAAAGGCAGCTAGAGAGCCAGAGAAGGTGTCGAGAGAAGAGTTGGTCAAGGCTTCGAGTGCGGCTAATGGTTTGCCTCAGCAGGGACCTGTTGTCAGGGAGGCGCAGGTCAGTGGAGAGGCGCCAACGGGCGGAAATGTTGCTCAGATCGGTTGAAGCCGGCCTACTGTCTGGCAAAAATGTAGCTACGATTCTCTTTTGGTTCGATCGTGTATTCTCGATTTGTCTTTTGGTTCTATGAATGAAAAGTTCTCTTTCTCGAAGCATTGATGTGGGTGTCATCGAAAACAGAGCCTCTTCCGTCAAGAGAGCAAATGTTACGTTCACTGCGACTGTGCATATGAGCTCAACGCCTTCGCGAGGCTGGTGTGACACGGGTTTGCAGGCGAGTGAGTGACAGGTTGTCTCAGTCTCGCGGAGTTCGACCCTCGACTGAGCAGCCCTCTGTCTCGAGCACGTTCATGGACATTCACAGGAGAGTCCGCTTTCCCCGTACCAAGACTAGTCGCATAAACACACAGGCACACATTTTCAGGTCTCAAATCGGATCTGACACGATGGTAGAGAGCAATCTTTCGTATTCTGAGTGTATTACAGCATGGACGAGAGTTTAGTGGTGGCCCTCATCGTGGCCATCACCGTGGTGGTCGTGGTGTCCGTGGCCGTCCCAAGGGTGTTTCAAACCCTGCAGCGGGTCGAGCCAAAGCGAAGGTAGCAAAATCGAGGTCGTGCAGCGTGATGGTGTCGAAGCAGCGGGAAAATAGGAGACGGAGGGAAAGGATGAAGAGGGAGAGTCAGTGAACGGTTCTTTCAGATGCGGACATAGGAAAGCGTGACAGCGGTCGAGGTTTGGTCTCCCACCATTTGATCCTCCATCTTTAACGCACTCTCCGAGACCTGACCCATCATCCTCGTGCGACATTGATGCTCGCTTCCTAATCGATTGTCTGCTTCTGCAAATGCTGTCTTTGCGAGTCGCTGCAGCCAACCCCTGCATTGTTGCGCCCTCCTCCTCTGTGGTGTGGCTGCTGCTGTTTCTACTTGCGACCGAGGCCTGTTTTGCTTCACTGCTATCATCCGACATTATAATAGCCTGCTTTCGCCTTCCTCCCGGACAACACTGCGCTCGTCTTCATGAGATCAAGCACTTACAAGAAGAACAGCACCATCCTGCTTAGCCCTGTAGAAAATCCAGAACCACATGGTAGCACCTAGCAACTTAGCGCCCCATCGGTGCTTGAAAGCGGGTTGATGTGGGTGGAAGCCTGGCATTGGCTTGTACCATCTTGATGAGGTTGCTCCTGATGCAGAAGGACCGGCCATTGTGTATATGTGCTTCCTTGCCTGATTGGACGTTACGGAGATGCGGAAATGCGGGATTGAGGTGTCAGCGATGGCAGATGGTAGTGACGTGCTGGCTCAGCAGGTGCGACTCACAATGAGATATGCGAAGAAAGACGTGTGGGTAGACGGTGTAGAAAAGAAGGCGCTTTGGCGGCAATATTGTGAAGGTGATGGTCCCCGCGATGTGAGAAGTGCGAATGGGCTGCTAAACTGTCGGTTCCGATTTGGACTCCACTCCAGCGCGACTTTCGACAATTGTTGTATGCTACGATCAAACACCTTGATGATTTTCGACATGTTGAGAGCCCCTCTTGAACTTGTCTCACGGTTTACAGTGAGGCTCCCTGCGTAAGGATAGCTCTCTTCGCCCTCAAGTGAGCCGCACAGCCGTCACAAACGCACATCGTCAAGGAGAGACGCTGAACAGGTTTTGATTGCAACGGTAACAGGGACAAATCTCAAGCAGGGTCACAAGCAAGGAAGTCTCAGTGCTCCCAGCCTCCTCCCGTTTGCAACACAGTGCAGGCAGCACGCGCCGCGATGGTGAGGTGGAGTAGAGCAAAGCCAGCATCAGCAGCCCGATCGCAGACCTCGTGGTCACTCTCGTCTCGAGAACCATCAAGCACACTTACGCATGATCGAATCTGATCTCTACCGAGCTGCTTGCTGTGCTTCCTCGAGCTTGACCCCTCCTTGCATCGAATTCCGAACCCAAGTGCTATGTACGTTTGTTGGTGTCAGAGAGAAACAAAATAGGTTATCGCCAGATGATCGCTTCCACGTTGGGACCACGACCAGACCGTGCTTGACTCTATGTATTTGGTATTCATCATGTAAAACGTAGTAGCACTTGAGAGGGGACTCGATGCGAAAGAGTAGATGTTGCGGCGTGAGGCAGCTTCAGCAATGGCAGTTGAGATAGGTTTCTCGACAATGCGGTGTTGTCGATGGTGGGAGGGCTGCTTAGCTGGAAAGGAGGAGGAAAGGAGCAAGGTAGGTTAGTAGCGCAGGCGAAAGCCAGACACGGAGGTGTTGTCAATGTTAGTCGTCTTGGTATTGCAAATGTGTTGACATGGCCGACGACGAGAGGTGCTGATGATGATGGTCTGAAGATAGGAAAGACCAGCAATCCGGAGAAGCTTTCTTCAAGTCAGGTCCAGCCAAATTTTCTTTGTGCTCCGGCAATTTTGCTTCCTCCTCCTTCAAAAATCTTGAAATTTGTTAGGTTCTGCAAGGGTGATCGAATTTTCAAGCTCTAACAATGAGAAAATCGCGCTCCGAGTTGGGGCTCTCGTTCGCTCAATGCGCCCCAACTTGTATCTCTCGATATCAGGACGTTCCAATCCAGCCGCATCACCTCCAGCTACCGAGCAAGAGCTTATTCTAGGCTGAGGCACGATCAGCCAAGTTCTAGCAGACTTTCAGCAGCAGGTGTCGCATCTGCGTGTATCGAACTGAAGCGCCCCGATGCAAAGACACGCAGCCATTTGACCGATATCGATTGACTGTAGAAGGGAGCTGCGTTGACGCACAGACTGAGGGAACGGCGAGCGGACCAATTTCGGCGAAAAAGCCAATCGAGAAGGAAACGTCGACAAGGGCCTTTGCGCCTCTGAGACAGCACACAGCACGGAAGCACGGAAAAGGCGCAAACGGACAACGAACACGCAGGCACGGATCGATACGAATGGGCAACAACACACTGAACTGCAAGCCCGAAACTTCATCGGTCAAATGTCGGGCAGAAATCAGGCAAAGGCCAGGGTCGTAGAGCCAAGAAAGAAAAAAAGAAAACAAAAACAAAAACAAAAGTTGGGAAAATCTTCGAGTTGAGAAGGAACACGCGCGCTTCGACCACGCTGAGCTGTCTAAAGAAGAAAGGCAAAAGTTGAGCGAGAAAGCAACCAACGGCCAAATTCGTGGTACTGTAGCTGAGCGTGTCTCGTGGCTTTGCGTTTTTTTCTGGCTCGAGATCTTCGGTGGGCTTATCCGACCGACGCTTTGAGTTGAGATATCGACTTTGCTGTTGCTCATCGCGCCATCATCTCAGCACCACCACCTGTCTCATCCTTGTCGGCGTCGTTACACTGGTGCGTACCGCTATTCCAACCAAAGACTCGCACGCTGGTCTATACGAAGTCATTGCGGCGTAGAGCAAAGGACAAGCCCTCTCCACCTAGGCCGAGCAACCATACTGACACATCTTTCACTACATTGAAATCCTCATCATCGAAACCTCTCGACGACCCACATCAACATCACTCGCCTCTCTTCGACTGGATTCGCTCATTAGGTCACGATGTCTTCCTTCTCCCGCAACCTCCTCCGCACTGCGGGCAAGGCCAAGAGCCTCGTATGTATCATTCAACACTCACTTCCAGCATCCTCTTTGCAGTCCAACCGCCCGCAACAACCGCACAGTGAAACGCGTCCGACCGCACAACAGCATTACTGACAACATTATCGCCCGTTCTTCTGACTATATGTTATTTGCTTGCAGCCCGCCTACTCGCGCAACGCCATCCCCTCGTCCTCGCGTTTCGTTCAGCTCACCGCTGAGGCCTCGCGCCCCCAGCAGGAGCTCCCCTCTTCCAAGTCCGAAAAGTTCAAGGTCGACCTCAACGCCGACTCGTTCAAAGGCTACAAGTTCGATGTCCCCAAGCTTGAGTGGGAGACCTCCAAGGATGAGCTCGTTAACCTCTACTCCGAGATGGTCAAGATGCGAAGGATGGAGATGGCTGCTGACCAGCTTTACAAGCAGAAGCTCATCCGTGGTTTCTGCCACTTGGCTATCGGTCAGGAGGCCGTCGCTGTTGGCATGGAGGCCGGTATGAAGCCCTCCGACAAGCTCATCACTGCTTACCGATGCCACCCCTTCACCGTTCAGAAGGGTGGTTCCATCAAGTCGGTCATTGCCGAGCTCTTCGGTCGTGAGGCTGGTATCTCCAAGGGTAAGGGTGGTTCCATGCACATGTTCACCCCTACCTTCTTCGGTGGTAACGGTATCGTCGGTGCCCAGGTCCCCGTCGGTGCTGGTATCGCTTTCGCCCAGCAGTACATGAACACCAACGACGCTACTTTTGCCATGTACGGTGACGGTGCTTCCAACCAGGGTCAGGTCTTTGAGGCTTACAACATGGCCAAGCTCTGGAACCTGCCTTGCGTTTTTGTTTGCGAGAACAACAAGTACGGTATGGGTACCTCCGCAGAGCGATCTTCCATGAACACTCAGTACTACACCCGTGGTGACGTTATCCCCGGTATTCGGGTCAACGCCATGGACGTCCTCGCCGTCGCCGCTGCCACCAAGCACGCTTCCGAATTCACCCTCGGCGGTAACGGTCCCTTGCTCATGGAGCTCGTCACTTACCGATACGGTGGTCACTCGCTCTCCGACCCCGGTACCACCTACCGAACTCGTGACGAGATCCAGACTATGCGTTCGTCTTCCGACCCCATCCAGGGTCTCAAGACCCGCATGCTCGACTGGGGTGTCATCGAGGAGGCTGAGCTCAAGAGGATCGACAAGGCCGCCAAGGAGGAAGTCGACCAGGCTGTTGAGGAGGCTAAGCAGTCCCCACAGCCCAAGGAGGAGACTCTCTGGACTGACATCTACTACCCCGGTACCGAGCCTGACTGGATGCGTGGCCGTGACCGCACCGAGATTCACCGATACCGCTAGATTCGTGCCCCGTCCTAGCAAACACGCAAGCTAGCCCCGCTTGACTTTGCGTGTCCTCTTTCATCTTTTGTAATATTTCTCCGCTTCGTTGTCTCTGGTGCAACTCAACGCTTTTCTCTCTGCCCTGAATTGTGTGCCTGCTTTGTGTGTGAACCTCGGCCTAATAGTTGCTCAATCTGCACAAATGGTAAGACTCCAAAACTGGCACTTTGGTTGACTTGGTTGGCATTTTATTGATTGTGAAGACAGCGAAACGCTCTAATAGTATAGCTTCAACAGATCGACCGCCTTCCTCGCCACATCAGCCACATGAGCCGAAGACGCCTGCTGCGAAGTCTTCAGAATCACCGAGTTGAGCAACCCAAACAACCTCTGCACTTGCGTTGGAGTTAGCGATGCAACATCGCCTGCAAATCCTGATCCACCCAAAACACCTTTACCGCCCGCAATCGCAATCGTTCCGTTACCACCTCCCGAAGTAGTTGAGATCTCAACCCAAGTACGAGCGAACTCCACGAGCTCCGCTTGCAAATAAGCTTGACCTGCAGGAGTGTTCCACGGTTGAGGGCTGGTAGCGAGGGCAGACTCCAAGATGTCGAGGATGAGCTCGGGTGCTCCTGTAGCACGAAGCATTGTTTGGCTCGCCCATCCGTCAGGGATGTTGACCGGGTTGGAAGATCCATCTTCTTCATCTGATCGCCGAGCAAAGCCAGCGGGGATGCTGTCTTCCCTTCCGGCTCCGTTCGGACGAGTCTGCTCAAAGCCGTACCTCAACAAGAGATCAAGGACATTGTCTATAGGGCACGCCACTTCGCTCCTGTCCAACCTGGTGAACAAGTCTACAGTCAGAGCCGAGATCGCCTTGTATGCCTCTTCCGCTCTGCCCTTTGCATGCTGCTTTGAGATGAGAGCAATCCAAATCTCTGATACCAGTCCGACATCGTTCAGCTCAGCCAAAGCGATCATCGCCAACTGCTCCTCCAACAGCTCGAATGGCTCAGCTAGATTCTTGTACAGCGTCGAAAGATCCAACAGCTCTTCGTTGAGCCACTCGATCGAGTCAGCTAGAAGGGCTGATCGCTCATTGTCGAATTCGTCTGGGTTGATCTGCTGCAAGGACTGCAAGACACGCGCTTGAATCTGTGCGACTTCGAGAGAGTCTTCGGCTTGAGAGAGGAACGTCACTACGTCGTTGACTTCCACGTGAGAAGGAGAGACCGACTTGGCATTGCCCACCGCAAGAGCAAGGTATTCGATCCTCTCCCTCAGGTCCAGGCCGAACTCTTTTGAGTGAGCAAGAGCATCCAACACTTGCGCAGCGGCAAAGTATTCGCCATGGCGAACATAGAACTGCCACAGCAAGTTACGCAGCGTGCGCAAGAAAGCTGCGTCGCTTCCCTTGGCACCAGAAGGTCGCTTGACGAGGTACTGCTCGAGGTAAGGAGTGCGCATGGAGAGAAGCTGATCAGTCATCTTGCGCTCAATCAGCCACTCGTACATGCTCTCGTGGAAGAGGACGTCTTTTGAGGCTTCGGCGCGAGCGTAGGCTTCCGTGCGCGCCTTGTCGCGAGTGCTGATGGCCAGTCGCACTTGCGCTTCATCAGCCTCGAGGTTGTAGGCGGCATCGAGACGCTCGTCCAGCTGCTGCAAGGTCTCGAACACGAGTTGGTAGGCTTGCTTGAGGCGATCCGCAACTTCTCGTCGTGCTCGGTGCTCAGGTCCATCAGGGCTGCCTTCGGCCAAGTACGACGCAGCGATTCCCGCTGGATCCCACTCAGCGGCGCACTGAAGAGCAAGCTCAATGGCACCAGTAGCGTACCCGAGCGCGCGGTAGTCCTCGCAGATGCCGCGGAGCTTCTCCACTGAAAGCTGGCTAGCACCCTTTGCGAGCAGCTTTTGACTCATGCGCAAGTTGTCCATCTTGTCCTGTTCCGAGCGAGTCTCCTTGGCACGACGGATGCACTCGGTCGCCTTGTACTGTCGCACATCGTCCGCAGAGCAGAAGCTACCGCAACGAGCCTGGAGCGCATCAGCTACAGCATCAATGCTGACCTGCGCACCAATACGAGCTTCAATGAGAGCAGTGACGAGCTCCCTGGACGCACGCTTACCTTCTTCCGATGTGATAAGCTGGCCAAAGCGCAAGTTCGCAATGACACCCTTGGCTTCAGCCGAGCATGCATCGATCAAAGGCTTCAAGCCGTGGTCGATCAAGAAGAGCATGAAGTTGGTAGCTTCCATCGCTCGCGATACGAGAGCTTGGAGACGGCTGAAGCTCTCCTGGTCTAGCTTCGCTGCACGCTCCTGGTCATAGCCGACGCCATTGACGAAGCTGCGGTTGGCGGAAGATCCGCCGAGACCGAAAAGCTTGCCGCTTTGCTGCATGAAGTCGTGGAGTGGGATGAGGTCTTGCAGTGCGTCCTCAAGATCCTCTTTTCGAAGGGGTAGCTTGGCACCCGTTGAGGCAGCCGCGGTGATGCCTCCCGGTCGGTATGGCGTGAGGGCGCTACTGGGTGCGGCGGGGGGCTTGGCGCCTGGCTTGGCAGGCTCAGGTGACATGATGGCACGATCCCACACACGCTTGAGGATGCAGGCGATGTAGAGTGCAAGACCGTCATGACGCGAGGTTCGAGGTGTCGAAAGTGCGGCCGAGACCGTTGTGTCTGCGGGCCAGGAGCCGTACTGACTGAAGAAGACGCGAGACGCAAGTGCGACGACCTCCTCCGAAACGGTCTGGGCAAGTCCGGCCGGGACACCACCAGATGAGCCGATAGTGACACGTGGAGCAGCAACCTGCGAGTTGTGAGCCGCAATAGCGAGCGCAGTCTCACAAGCCTCGATAGAGCCAAAGAGACCGAAGAATTGCATCATGGCGGCACTGTTGACAGCGGCGCCCGACTCGAGCAGGCCACGAAGAGTGTCGACGGGACGACGCTCAACAAGTTCCGTCAAGCCATTGTTGTCGAGGACGAGGAAGCTGCGTGGTGGTCTGAGGTTTTGAGCATATGTCGCGCGCACGAGCTCGCCATTATCGGTGATCGGAGGAAGTGGGCGCGAAGGTGGTGCTTCGGCAAATACTGGGGTGCTCAGTGCAAGATCAAGATCGATGAAAGTGGCCTTCTCGACAGGACCGATGGTGGTGGAATTGGCGTTGAGTGCGGGGGTGACGCAGCAGATTTGGCATGGCAGGCTGTTGTAGTTGAAGCCCATCATGAAGACATCGCCAGCGTAGAAGACAGATGAGACTGCACGGGTGATGGCCTGCTGCTGCGTTGCCATTTGTTGCTGCTGCTGTTGTTGCTGTGGATAGCCGGGTGCGGAGGCGGCAGCGACGCCAGGGGGTTGTTGAAGAGCGGGAGGAGCTCGGCCTGTAATGGCAGGCTCGGAGCGGCCTTGGAAGTTGTCGAGGAAGATGCGGTAGCCACGATCGGTAACAGCAAGCAGGACCACGTTGTAGCGAGCCTCTCGCTCAACGGGCCCAATCCACACGATAGTTCCAACATCGTGCCGCGCATGCGGAGTACCCTGCTGACCTGATGTGCCGATGGTCTGACCACGTCTCTCTGGCGCTGAAGAAGGGTCCTTGGTGGGAAGACTGAAGACCTCGATCAAGTCACCCTGTCGAAGTGTATATACAAGCTGACGAGCATTGTCGACAGTGATGTAGAGCAGCTTCTTCTCCGCCTTGACGAAGGTTGGCAGAAGATTTGAAAGGCGTGGGCTGGTAATATTGCGGAGGTAGCACTTGTTGGTGAACCAGCCTTCGTTCCTCTGGTAGACGAGTTCGTAGAGACAATTGTCGGAGCCGGTCGCAAAGATACGACCACCGTCGGTGCCAGTGATGTTGTCCAAAACGACGCCATTGGTGTTGGCGTTCATGCCTGCTTCAAGAACTTCGACTTTGGAGTGGTCGCCGTTCTGAGTATAGGAGAGACCGAGCACCTTGACATACTTGCCCTCTCGCACCGAGGTGCCGATGCTGAGAACAAGCACATGAGTGACAATGTCGGCAAATACGCCTGGACGTACTGGCGCGACACTAGCGGCAATGACGATCTGGTCCTCCGGAACACAGTAGAACTCGAAAGCTGCTTGGCCTTCTAGGTAGGACCAGAGGTAGACCTTGTTGTCGACAGTAATGCATGCTCTGCGGATGGATGGGAAGAGTGATTGCGTCGCGGTTGGACTGGCACTTTTGATACCGGTGAAGACATCTGGTGGAATAGGGAGAGTACGAGACTTGTCAAAGCCTACCCAGGGATCGAGCCTGTGCTGTTGGTAGGGAGCATCACGTGTTGGTGTCCTTTGCTTGACTTCTGGGAGAGCAATACGACCCTGCTCGCATCGTCGGAATGTCGACTCGGCCTCGCGCAGAGACTCGAGAGAGTACGGCTCAGCTGACATGTTGCAGTGATGAGCCCCTTACCCTGGTTGCTGAGCTCGTGCTACGCCTTGTTGTCGGATTGCAGCGCAAGTCTCGATGCGCAGACGAAGCGCCAAGCTTTGACCAGAAAGCCGTTCTGTACCTGTCGTTCCGCGTCAATGTGCGCTGAGGGCGGTGAGTAGGATATGTTGCAAGAGGCGAGGATGAGGGTAGCGATGAAGTGTAGTTGAGCGAGACATACAACACAAAGCAAAAAGTGGATGCGGGATCAACAGCATCGAAATATTTCCTTTCCGTCTTCCGCTTCACATTTCTTGTTTGACATTTATTCGTCACTTTTGGCTGGCACATGCGCTGGATCGGGTCCAATCGCTGTAAATTGTGTGTTGGATCTTCGATCTTCTCTCAACACGCTTCTCTTCTCTGCGCTTGTGGCGCTAATTGGGCGCGTCGCGTTGAACTGATCTGCAGACTTGGAATTTTGGCAGACCAACACCACACAGTCGAGCCTGATGCCTCTCTCCACACGAGCGGCGAGCTAGAAGTCTTGATAGAAGCTGTTCCTCTCCTCGAGACAACAGTCATCTTTCATCGCCATCATCCCTTGATCACCAGCAAACAGGTGATCCTGCACTCACATAGAGGTCTTCCGTATCCGTTCTGGATCATCGAATACCCCCATCTTCTTGCAGGCCGTTCCATCCCTCCACCTCACATCCCGCAACCATTGACCGGGCAACATGTTCCGAACAGCACCGCCGCCCTCGGTGCCGTCGAGCTTCGGCAATGTCAGCGCCGCTACTACTCATGCAAGCTCCTCAGCATTAGGCTCGGTAGCTCGACACCATACCGACAAGGCTCTCGCTAGATATCCGCACCGTCTCAACTTCTACACCCTGCCTCCTATCCACGAAGTCACCATCGAGCAGTTCGAATCATGGGCCATCGACCGTCTCAAAGTGCTCGCAGAGATCGAGTCGTCCCAGGCACGCAATTGTACGTACGCTGAGGCCAAAGACGCCGTGAACGCGCTAGCTAAACGATTGCTGCCGCTCAACGCCAACACTGCGATCAAGACAACCGACTTGCTCGCCGAGCGTCTCAAGGACCACGTTAGTCACTTTGTGCTACGTCTGGCTTTCTGTCGAAGCGAAGACCTGCGCAGACGCTTTATCAAGGCCGAATCGCTCCTCTTCCGTCTGCGCTTCGAGACCGACGATGCTACCGAGCGCGAGAGCTTCATGCGCTCGCTCAACCTCGACTGGAAGCCTGTATCGAACGAGGAGAAGCGAATGTACCGCGACCAGCTCGTGGCCACGCACCCCAAGATGGCATCGATGTTCGAGAGCGAGACCTTCTTCAAAGTGGACTGGACGCGAGTTACTGACCTCGTTGAGAAACGAAGAGTCTTTATGCGTGCTGGTCAGGCATGGGTTCCCATCAAAGAGCAGTCCAGTCTTGTTCTTGCCGAGTTTCAGTCACGTTTGCTTCGCGATCTCGAGATGACCGCTCGAGCTTTGCCACGACTTGACGAGGACGACCGCCTCTTGCCGGTGCTCTCGCATCTCAGCATGGGCTTCCTTGCCGGTATCTCGACTGACTACACCGGCTCCAGCATCACAGCCGACGGCAGCACCACCGTCACTGCTGGCATGGTCGACGCACTCGTCAAGACCCATGCTCCTATGTGCATGAAGAACCTCCACCACACGCTCACGGCAACCGGTCACCTCAAGCACTACGGCCGATTGCAGTACAATCTCTTCCTCAAAGAACTTGGCTTGCCTGTCGAGGAGGCACTTGTCTTCTGGAGACGAAGCTTTAAGAACATGACCGACGACAAGTTCAACAAGGAGTACCGCTACAACATTCGTCACGGCTACGGTTTGGAGGGTCGACGAATGAACTATCCGGCCAAGAGCTGTGCCCGTATCCTGACCCAAGACCAGCCTGGTCCACAAGACTCGCACGGCTGTCCCTTCCGCCATTTCTCTACCACCAATCTATCGGCAGCCATGGTGCAGCACTATGGTCTGAACCAGTCGGAACAATCCGAGATTCTGGCTTCTGTCAAACAGGGTCATTACCACGTCGCGTGCACACGCATCTTTGAGATTACTCATCAGCGACAGGGCGTCAAGAAGGGTCAGGGTCTTGATGGTCGAGGCGAGACTGTCACACATCCGAACAGATACTTTGAGAGCAGTTGGAAGCTCTCCCAGACGGAAGGTAATGGAGAAGGTTCGGATGGTAGCCAAACGAATTCGCCTGAGCATGCGATCGACCTGGACTCTACGGACAACGCGGAGGAGACAGCAGCTGCACCACAACAGCCCTCAACGACAGCAGTAGCAGCAGCAGCAACAGCAGTAGCAGACGGAATGGACGAGTCGTGACCCAGTGCATTCTAGCTCAGCCCCTGTTCTGCAGTCCCGTTCGCCTATACCAGTGCATTGCATATGATATCTCACTCTTAGTTTCTTGAACAGTTGCAATTCATCTCACGTCTACAACCTTGCAAGCGATGGCTCTGTGTGCGAAGTCAACAAAAAAAGACGAGAGGTGAATTCACCTCGTCAGTCTTAAGTTTCGAAAATCAAAAAAGAAAGGTTTGAGACGATCCCAGATGCGCAGCTTTCAAGCAACTCCAAATGAAGTAGATGCTCCCTATCCACCTTGTGACCCATCGGATACGTGCAGCTGAGGATCAGTGTGTGAAGTGCTCGGGTGACCGACTCCTTCGAGCCCGAAGGCTGTTGACTCCCAATTCAATGGGCCGCCACACTGGCTTACTTGCTGAGTAGACATCCATTGCTGGACGTGTACTGGATCAGCAGCTCCTCAACCATCCGATGGAAAGGCTAACACTAATGGGGCGCGCTTCGGCAAAGACCTCATTCCAAGGTTACACCCGTGACAGGTGAGGAGAGATCGGGCTAAAGTTTCGACCGGATGGGATAACGTTGTCCACGATCTACACAGGTGAGAGCGGTGTTTACCACAAAGCGTGACTCGCCAGCAAAGCGGTCAGAAGTGACTCGGGTCCGTTCACTCAAAGTGAATTTGAGAAGAAATTTCAAAATACAGTTACTGTACAGTCAAACCTCTCGAAATGACACATTGTTTATTTTAAAATTTTCGAAAATTATTTTGATGTCCTCAAGCAGTCAAATCCTTGTAAATCATCACTCAGAGCACCTATTGAAGTGAAAGAGCTTGCAAACTAAGTTTGTGACTATGAACTTGATTGGAATGCAGTGAGACAAGATTTACAGGCAGAGAAAGCATCTGAAACTTGTTGGGTCAGGAGACCATGTTCTGCCAGGATATCCTGAGCTGACTTGAGAGTCTTTAGCTGCTCTTCCACCACTCCTGTAGCACTCTCTGGGCCCTTGTCATGCTCTACTGGTGCTAAAGGTGGGCTAGGAGTCTCCAAAGTGTCTTCAGTATCCTTTATCTCTGCCAGTGCTTCCTCCTCACCTGGTGGTGACACTACATCATGAACAGTGACCTCTGTTAGCTTCTTCAGTGTTGCTTCCAGCTCCTTCTCCAGTACAGCATCATGATCTCCTGTGTCTTCACCTTCAAAGTCCACCAATCCTGTGTGCCTCCAGCAATTCTTGATGGTGTTGATGCTTATACTCTTCCAAATCTCTTGAGAAAGCTTCATGGCCTGCAGGATATCCAGCTTGTATATGTCTGTATTACCAAGTTCTGACTCCAAAAGTGCTATTTGATACTGTCTTGCCCTGTAATTTTTCTTGAAGGCTGCAATGATACCAGCACCTAAAGGCTGGATCCTTGAGATTGTGTTTGGAGGAAGGAAGTGCAGCTTGATGTTCTGGAGCTTGATTATAGGCTTTTGTGGCAAGCCATGAGCAGAGAAGTTGTCCAATAGAAGCAATATGTGCCTGCCAGGGGTTCTTCCAACATACTGATCCAAAGAAGTCAACCAAGTAGAAAAAATGGAGCTGGTCATCCAAGCTTTGGTATTGTTGAAAGGACCCCAAGCTGTTCTGGCTTCACTTTCTTGAAGGCATAAGGCTGCTGTGCATGTCCAATGAAGATGAGATCCGGCTTTTCAGTTCCAGAGGAGTTGCAGGCAAAAAGTATAGAGATTCTTGTTTTGTTCTTCTTGAGTCCAGATGTTGGTGAGGAGGCAATGGTTTTGTTGGGAGGCATGTTGTAGAATAGACCAGTTTCATCTGCATTGAATATATCATCAGGATGATACTGCTGCAAAAGCTGCCTTAAAGCTGGTAACTCCTGATTGATCACTTCTTGCTGAACACTACCTGATTCTCCATGTGCAACCTGCTGCTTGAAAGAGTGTCTATGGCAAAACTTCTCTAGCCACCCATTTGAGAACTGGAGAGAAAGCTGCTGGTCTGGTGGAAGGGAGGAATTAAGCATATCTTGCAGTCTTTGGCCTTGAAGCTTTATCAGATGAGTATTGACCATGAGACCTTTGGACTGTTGAATATCTACCCATTCTGCCAGTTGCCTATCTAGCTCTTCTGTGTTGGATGGGAGCTTTCTTTTGCTGGATGATGGTGATGAATCTGATGCTGAGGTCTGGTGGATGATTCTGTGGATTGTGGATCTGCTTGGAGTATAGTTGAGCTTGTATGTTTCCTTGGTCCAGTCTGCAAGTTGCTGATGGCTGTAAAAAGAGTTTGAGGCTTTCTGTGCATGGTAGTGGGCTAGTATTTGCTGCTTTTGTGGTAGAGTGAGATTGTGAGAGTTGGTGTTTGGTGCCCTGGGTGACTTGGGCATGATGGCTTCTTGTTGAGTAGGATGGTGATGGTAAGAAGGCAAGAGACCACTGTCATCATTGAGAGATTATTGAGAGGTTCATAATGATATGCATTCTGTATACCTTCAAAGCATTATGTAAGCACTGCAAGATGATGCTAGATTTTTGCCCCTTTTCTAGGCAAAAATTAAAACGCGATTTTTGAATTATTTTATTCAATTTACATGTGTCATTTCGAGAGGTTTGACTGTACCGCTGCTTCTCGTTGCGGGACATGAAAATGGACTCAATCTCATTCGCAAAGGCAAAGGGCAAAGAAGACTCGAATAGGGTTGGAGAGAAAGGACGAAGGAGAGAGTGGGGGACAATGCAGCAAGTCTGTCTGTTGTGTGACTGTGCGAACAAAGCAGGGACAGGGTCGAGCGCAGATCGCTCAAAGTGTTCGACATCGCCGCGCATCTTCCTTTCCTTCCTGGGTTTCATCTCTCGGCATCGATTGATCACCAACCCTGTTTCCTTTCGGAAACGACCGTTTCCACCAACTCTTTTCTCCACTTTCACCATGGCTGCAATGCCAAAACCCTCCGACTCCAAGACGGGCGGCAAGGTCACGGTCTTGCTCGGATCCCAATGGGGTGACGAGGGCAAGGGAAAGCTTGCCGATGTTCTTTCCGGTCAGATGGACGTCTGCGCACGATGCGCCGGTGGTAACAACGCCGGACACACCATCGTTGCCGACGTCAACGGCGTCAAGACCAAGTTTGACTTCCACCTCCTCCCCTCCGGTCTCGTCAACCCTCGCTGCGCCGGCTTTATCGGCTCCGGTGTCGTCGTTCACGTTCCTTCCTTCTTCGCCGAACTCGACAACATCGAGAAGAAGGGTCTAAACTGCGATGGTCGTCTCTTCATCTCGGACCGAGCTCACCTTGTCTTTGACTTCCACCAGGTCGTTGACGGTCTCAAGGAGGTCGAGCTTGGCGGTAGCAGCATCGGCACCACCAAGAAGGGTATCGGACCGGCCTACTCTTCCAAGGCTTCGCGTTCGGGTCTTCGTGTACACCACCTCTACGACCCCGAGCTCTTCGCCTCCAAGTTCCGCAAGCTCGTCGAGGGCCGCTTCAAGCGTTACGGTCACTTTGAGTATGACACTGAAGGCGAGATCGCCCGCTACCGCGCCTTTGCCGAACGCTTGCGACCCCACATTGTCGACGGTGTCACCTTCATTCACACTGCGCTCGCTCAGAACCGCAAGGTGTTGGTAGAGGGTGCCAACGCTCTCTTCCTCGACATCGACTTCGGTACCTACCCCTTCGTCACCAGTTCTTCCACCTCGATCGGTGGTGTGCTCACTGGCCTCGGTATCCCGCCCACCGCCATTGGCGACGTGATTGGTGTCATGAAGGCCTACACCACCCGTGTCGGGATGGGTCCCTTCCCCACCGAGCTCCACGAGGAGATCGGCCACCACTTGCAAGAGGTCGGCGCCGAGTACGGTGTGACCACTGGCCGAAGACGCCGTTGCGGTTGGCTTGACTTGGTCATGATGCGTTACTCGTGCCTGATCAACGGCTACACCAGCCTCAACTTGACCAAGCTTGACGTTTTGGACCAGCTCAAGGAGCTCAAGATTGCCGTCGGCTACGTCGTTGATGGCAAGGAGCTGCCCAGCTTCCCCGCCGATCTCGAGGTGCTGGCCAAGGTTGAGGTGCAGTACAAGACATTGCCAGGATGGCAGCAGGATATCTCGAAAGCTCAGACCTGGGAAGAGCTTCCCGAGAATTGCCGCAGCTATGTCGAGTTCATTAAGCAGTTCCTCGGCGTCAAGATCGAATGGATCGGCGTCGGACCCGCCCGCGAGTCGATGGTCCACCGAGCATGAGCACCTGACATTGGTGTTCTTTGCTCCGTCATTCAAAGACCCGCGCCAGATTTCTAGCTTGTGTCTGCTAGAACTCAGCTACGTTCACCATACGCAATACCTTGCGTTGTTTCAATAGAATCAAAGATGTTCCCACAACCTTGATAAGATGTCTGTGAGGCTGGCCTGAAGCCCTGCCAACGCCATCGTAGGGTGAATGATGAGATGCACCATCACATGAGCAGCAGGATGGCATGGATGTGGGGTCACGCGAACTGCTCAGCTGATCAGCTCAGCCAACACGAGTCTTGATATAGAATCAAGCTGCGTTGAGATGGGTCTCGTGACGTCTGCAAGAAGGATGTGCAGCTACGATGGATGTCAGCGTGTTCGGAATGTTCCGAAGGTTAGGTGGAAAACATTTTACAAATCTGAAAAGCAGACACAAAATGGAGGCATCAAAAAAGGCAAAGTGTAGAAAGACACGTGCTAATAGTGCAAAAAAGATTGCTTTTCGGGCGATAGAGGGTCGCGGGAAAACCGGAACGAGGGAAAAAGAGGCAGAAAGGTTATCGATCGGTCAGAACCGGAATTGATGCTCTCCAGCACTGTTGGTGGGATGAAGACCGAGAATCTCACCGACGAGCCAGTGCTTTTCGCTTGTCACCGTCCACCACCTTGTTGATGGTCAGCTGCTCCGCATGTTCCTCGCCTTGTTATCGTCACCAAACGCAGTGTCAAGTGATACATCACAGATCAGTCTCGTGATACATTTTGCTCGCCAAAAAATCAAAGGCTCAACGATTGGCAGCATGCAACAACCAAATCTCGCTGTGGGATCAGGTGGTAGAGGTGTGAGACACAGCTCAAGATCAGGTTGGAGGTGGTAACAGCGGCGGATCAGGACCGACGTCGGCGTGCAACACGGCATATTCGAGGAGGTGAGGAGCGAGTGACTCGATGTCTTTCACATTGTTCGCTGTTTTCCAGAGTGGTGTCACCAGAACTGGTCAGCTTTTTGTTGATGGCTGCCGGTGAACTCCGTGCCTCCCCGCTTTGCAAGAAGCGTCTCTGATATTCAAAGAGGAAAGGTCGAGGAAAGACGGTTAGAAAGCCGAACCCCGAGGCTTCGGCCGAGATCTGTCCAACTCTGCGAGTCTGCAGGCGATTGATTGGACCCTGACGAGATAGATGAAAAGGAGCGTTTTGATTGGTGCGATTAGAGTTGTGCATGATCTTGATGAGCGAGCGAGCAAAGGGTCATCGCGTCGACTTTAGGTTTTTTTCTCTTTTACTTTGTCTTTTTCTTCCACCGGTTCAGCAAGCGAGTTGAGGGGGTCGGGAGAATTCTGAAAACAAAAAAGAAAGAGGCAGCAGGTCGCTTCCTGAGCTGTCCTCGCAGCTCTTCTGATCTGAAAAGTCGTCAATCTAGCCTTCTCGAGTTGTCTCTCTGCAGCCAATAAGGTTCTCTTTGCTCACCTGCTGCAGACGTGCATGCGCGTTGAAAGCTGCTGCTTTCAATTGCCCTGCTATTGTAGCTTGCCTGCCATTGAGCGGCCCCACCTCCGCTTGATCTATCGGATGGAAATGGATAAGATCTGATTGGATCGCTAAACAACTTTGTACTGTACCGCATCGCTTGAGTGGGGGGAGGCCCTTTTCTCTCTGTCTCCATGAATGAAGGTGCTAAGCGTTGTCCGCGACGTCCCGCAACTCCCACTGGCCAATCGTATTCGTTCGCTTTTGCATGTCGCTGCCTTGAGCCGGTCCGCCAACCAGTGAGCGCTTTTCTGTTTGTCTGCCATTTTTGCGTGTACAGGTTGCGGAGTCACATGGCAGAGACCGCAGATCAAGGAGCTCTGCTTCGAGAACAGATTGCAACGAGTGTGACAAAAAGAGTATGCCGAAAGCAGCGTGTCCGCGGTAACTCAGCCCGAAACTAACTTTTTTTCGCTCTCCCGACCCCGCGCCGAGAAGATCTCATCCTCGTCACTGGCAATATTGACCTAGCTCCACCCTCCATACCACATCATACACCTTTTCGCACTTCGTCGCTACCACATCGACGACACACACATCGCACCTTCATACTCGCACTTCGTCAAGCCATTGAAGTCAGGTCCTAAGCCAACCTGTCTCCTCTGCAACCCTCAACCAATCAACCCTAAGCCAACCAAAAATTGCCTCAGCCGCAGGTATCTTCCGTCTTTCTACAACTCACCTTTTCTCCTACACAACTCAGGATCGCATCAAGCAGGTAAGTTTGTCTCCTTTCGACGATGGTTCGGCCTCGCTTGTAATCATCAGACATCAGCGGCAGAGAGGGGAAGTGTCAGGCAATTGGATAAGGTGTCCGGGCGGGGGAGCTCGTCTACAGCTTAGGGTTCATCACCTCGGGCTACAGCGGTCACCATTGATCGACAGACCCTGGCGCTAGATGCAGTGGGCGTCCGTGGTTGTTGGTCACAGTCTTGGGCAGCATCCTCCATCTCAGAGCAACTGTCTTCGGCACAGATCACATCCCTGCCGGTCAGGGTACCGCGATGCTCTAGAAGCAGGCTCGCAAGCTGGCTAGCTGGATGTGCTGCCTTTAGAGACGGCTAGCCATCAGCCATCGTCTTGACTGCGAGTACTGTAGCCCTCGTCCAATCGAGAGGAAGCGCACAGCTCAACTCGTGTGGACGACGGCATCATAGGGAATCTGCGGACCGGTCATGAAAGCCAGCCGGGGTTGATTTGATTGATTTGATAGCGTCAAGCCATCTGCACTTCTGTGCCTCGCATGCGTCAACTTTAGATCCGACCCTTTACCGCGTCTTTCGGCCGCGTCGATCCAATCTTTTGGACAGGGAAAATTGGATTTTCCCGCAATTTTTCGCTCTTCGTGGGAGGGAATTCCAATTCTTCTCGGGTCGATTTTTGGCTCATGAAAGCTCGCTTGCGCGAATTTCAGGCTTCCAGACTCAGAAAATCCTGTCGACTGGTTCGCATGCTTTGATAATAATCAGAGCCCAATCTCTCCTCTGACCGCCAGACTGCCGAGCTGCACCGGGATTCTTTTCTTTTCTTTCATCCTCGTGTTGGTGGAGCTGTCCCACATTGTTTGCGAGCTGGCGAGACCATCCACCGCCCACCTTCGCCGATGGCTTCCGAGTCGTCGCGAAGCGCTGCTCAGCCCTTCTCCGCACGCGAGAGTGAGACTGGCATGAGCTTGCTCTGCTTACCGTCAGATCTCGGCAAGTATTAGCAGCCTGCTTAGCCTCAGCAGAGCAGTGTTCCCCGCCTCCTCCCCTGGTTGCCAACGCCACCTCGCATAGTCGAGACCGGCCAACCAGAATAGAAGCATTGCCACCTGCTGCTGCGACTTTGTCTAATCGAGGCTTGATCCGAGGTGCTGTCTGTGCGCCACGCAGGACACTGCAAGAGCTATTTGCTTGCTTCGCTTCCCCATCTCCAAGTTGACTTGGTTGAAAGCGGATTAAGCAAAATGGCGCGTATCGGATTGGCTCGTTAGGGTTTTCGCAGCGAAAATTGCCCGAGTCAGATTTGTCTTGATTTTGCCTCGTTCTCATTGGCCACCCAATTGCCTGTCTTCTCTGCTTTGCCGCATGCCTTTCTTCTCGCCGTCTGTTCACCGCCGCTACTGCTTCGCCACACTCCGCTGGAACATCCAACTGACCCACATCTCAAATACATCTGACACACTCTCCCACCCCTATTCTACCACCTCATACCAATCACTCCGTACCTCGTATCGCAACTTCACCATCTCTTTTCGCTTTTCTCATCAGATCCGCACTCCGAGTTCCGTTCTTCGTCAAGCCTCAATTCGTATTCTGTATTCTCCTGGGAGTCTGTAGCAAGAGTCATCCTTGAATACCCCTTTCTCACGTCTTCAATCAGCATACCACTTCGGTCAATAAGCAACACCGAAACAGCATCAGCAACACAATTCCGAAGGATCGACTTAAGCCACCGCCGCCTTCATCGCATCTCATAGACTCGGCTTCGTTCAATCGAAGTTTCAAAACAACCCCGACTTTTTCAACCCAATCTACTCAGTGCCTGTTATGGCTCCTGTCGCCACCAACACTGAAACTACCCGTCAGGTTCGCTTCGTTGACAAGATCAACGCCGAGACCGCCCCCGTTCACGAAGAGGCTATCTCTTCCGACAACCTCGAGGCCAGCGGTTACGATGAGGTAGAGCGTTCCACTTCGCTCTGGGCCGGCTCCATGCCTGCTGCCCAGGGTCTCTATGATCCAGACAACGAGAAGGATGCATGTGGTGTCGGTTTCATGTGCCAGATCAAGGGCAAGCCCGCTCACAAGATCGTCTCCGACGCTCGCTTCCTCCTCTGCAACATGACCCACCGTGGTGCAGTCGGTGCCGACGCTCGTGACGGAGACGGTGCTGGTGTCATGACTGGTATCCCCGACACCTTCTTTCGCCGCGAGTCCGAGCGCGACCTCGGTGTCAAGCTTCCCGCTCAGGGTCAGTACGCCGTTGGTAACTTGTTCTTCAACCCCAAGGATGACAAGGCCCGCGCTGAGCACGTCAAGATTTTCACTGACATTGCGGACAAGCTCCACCTCCGCGTTCTCGGCTGGCGTGACGTTCCTGTCGACAACTCGATCCTCGGCCCTGCCTCCAAGAGCAAAGAGCCCAAGATCATGCAGCCCTTCGTCGTTCTCAAGGACCACTACGGCTCTGGCAGCGCTCCCGCTGAGACCTCCAAGCCTTTCGACGAGCAGTACTTCAGCCGTCAACTCTACGTTATCCGCAAGCATGCCACCCACACCATTGGTCTTCAGAACTGGTTCTACATCTGCTCGCTCAGCCCTACTAACATCATCTACAAGGGTCAGCTCAGCCCCGTTCAGGTCTACAACTACTACTACGATCTCAACAACGTCCACTACGCCTCTCACTTTGCCCTCGTCCACTCGCGTTTCTCCACCAACACTTTCCCCTCGTGGGACCGTGCTCAGCCCATGCGATGGGCTGCTCACAACGGTGAGATCAACACCATCCGTGGCAACAAGAACTGGATGCGTGCTCGTGAGGGTCTCCTCAAGTCCGAGACCTTCGGTGATGAGCTTGATATGCTCTACCCTATCATCGAGGGCGGTGGTTCCGACTCGGCTGCTTTCGACAACGTCCTTGAGCTCCTTGTCATCAACAAGGTTCTCACCCTTCCTCAGGCTGTCATGATGATGATTCCTGAGGCTTGGCAGGGCGCTTCCGGCCACATGGAGCCTGAGAAGGTCGCCTTTTACCAATGGGCTGCCTGTCTCATGGAGCCATGGGATGGTCCCGCTCTCTTCACCTTCGCCGACGGTCGTTACTGTGGTGCCAACTTGGACCGAAACGGTCTCCGACCTTGCCGATACTACATCACCGACGACGACATCATGATCTGCGCCTCCGAGGTCGGCACTGTCACCATCGACCCCAAGACTGTCATTGCCAAGGGTCGTCTCCAGCCCGGTAAGATGCTTCTCGTCGACACTGTCGAGGGTCGTGTCGTCGAGGACCGGGAGCTGAAGATGTCTACCGCTCAGCGCGCTGACTTCGCCGCTTGGCTCGAGAACCAGATGCTCCGCTTGCCCGAGATCGTCGACACCGTCCGACGCAACACTGGCAACGCCATCGCTCCCGTTCTCGACGACGAACGTCTCAGCACTGACCCCAAGCTCCTTGCTTTCGGTTACACTGCTGAGCAGATCAACCTCCTCATGCTTCCCATGGTTGCTGATGGTAAGGAGGCTCTTGGTTCGATGGGTAACGACGCTCCGCTTGCCTGCATCTCCACCGCTCCTCGTGTCATCTACGACTACTTCCGCCAGCTCTTCGCTCAGGTCACCAACCCTCCCATCGACCCTATCCGTGAATCGGTTGTCATGTCTCTCGAACAGTACGTTGGTCCCGAGGGTAACCTTCTCGAGATGAAGCCCGAGCAGTGCCACCGCTTGCTCCTCCCTTCGCCCATCCTCAGCGTCGACGAGCTCAACGCCATTAAGCAGATCGACTCTGTCCACTCTGACTGGGCTGCCAAGACCATCGACATCACCTACGACAAGGGTGAGGGCATCATCGGTTACGAGCGCACTCTCGACCGCATCTGCTCCGAGACCTCGCAGGCCATCCGCGACGGCTACCGTGTCGTCATTCTCTCCGACCGTGCCGTTGATGCCGACCGTGTCGCTGTCTCGTCCCTCGTTGCCTGCGGTGGTGTACACCACCATCTGATCCGCAACAAGGAGCGTAGCCGCATCGCCCTCATGATTGAGTCGGCCGAGGCTCGTGAGGTCCACCACATGTGTGTCCTCCTCGGTTACGGTGCCGACGCCATTTGCCCCTGGCTCGCCATGGAGGCCATCCTCAAGGTCTCTCGTGAGGGTCTTGTCAAGGCTGACCTCTCGGCTTCTCAGCTCATCGACAACTGGAAGCACGCTGTCGACAACGGCATCCTCAAGGTCATGTCTAAGATGGGTATCTCGACCCTCGCCTCGTACAAGGGTGCTCAGATTTTCGAGATTCTCGGTCTTGCCAGCGGTGTTGTTGACCGCTGCTTCACTGGTACCGCCTCGCGTATCTCTGGTTCCGACTTCACCCTTCTTGCCATGGACGCCCTCGAGTTCCACGACCGTGGTTACCCTTCGCGTGACACCATCTCGGTTCCTGGTCTCCCTGAGTCGGGTGAGTACCACTACCGTGACGGTGGTGAGGCCCACATCAACGACCCCATGGCCATCGCCCACCTCCAGGACGCTGCCCGTGAGAGGAACCAGGCTGCCTACGATGCCTACTCGAAGGCTTCGCACAACGCCGTAAAGGCCACCTCGCTCCGTGGTATGCTCGACTTCGACTACACCAAGTCGCGTGCCATCCCCATCGACCAGGTCGAGCCTTGGACCGAGATTGTCCAGCGCTTCTGCACTGGTGCCATGTCCTACGGTTCCATCTCGATGGAGGCCCACTCGGCTCTTGCCATCGCCATGAACCGTCTCGGCGGTAAGTCCAACACCGGTGAGGGTGGTGAGGACGCTGAACGTTCCATCCCTCTTCCAAACGGTGACTCGCTCCGTTCCAAGATCAAGCAGATCGCCTCCGGTCGATTCGGTGTTACCAGCAACTACCTTGCCGACTCGGACGAGCTGCAGATCAAGATGGCTCAGGGCGCCAAGCCCGGTGAGGGTGGTGAGTTGCCCGGTCACAAGGTCTCGCCTTCGATCGCCCGCACTCGTCACTCGACTGCCGGTGTCGGTCTCATCTCGCCTCCTCCTCACCACGACATCTACTCGATCGAGGACTTGAAGCAGCTCATCTATGATCTCAAGTGCGCCAACCCTCGCGCTCGTGTCTCCGTCAAGCTTGTCTCGGAAGTCGGAGTTGGTATTGTCGCTTCCGGTGTCGCCAAGGCCAAGGCCGACCACATTCTCATCTCTGGTCACGATGGTGGTACCGGTGCTTCGCGATGGACTGGTATCAAGTACGCCGGTCTTCCTTGGGAGCTTGGTCTTGCCGAGACTCATCAGACTTTGGTCCTCAACGACCTCCGTGGTCGTGTCACTGTTCAGACCGACGGTCAGATCCGTACCGGTCGTGACGTTGCCATCGCCTGTCTCCTCGGTGCTGAGGAGTTCGGTTTCGCCACCACTCCTTTGATCGCACTAGGGTGCATCATGATGAGAAAATGTCTCGGCGTCAATACGCTCGTTCTGACCCCGCACGGCAAGAAGGCGATCAAAGACCTTCAGGTTGGCGATCAGGTTATGGACCGTTCAGGCTTGCCGGTTCTTGTCACGGCTACCGACGAGGTGAAGATGGGAGATATGTACGAAGTCTCGTGGCAGAGCTTCGATACTTCGCCTCACCAAAAGGCGGTCCCCTCGTTCACTTGCACTCCGGATCACATTCTCATGCTGGAGGCATCGTCGGACCGGCTCGAGCCAAAGGCCTGGGGCGACAACACTGTCGCCTGGTTCACGTGGTGCCACGACGGCAACTACGATAACCTGGTCCAGGAGAAGGAGGAGGAGAAGGAGCGCCATGCGTTGGTCGATGAGGTCGCCAGTCTCATCGACGACGCCAAGGCGCATGGCGACTTCCTTGAAGTCGACCCCGCCCACGTCCACCACCACCGCGGCCATGGTCGCACTCAGCGCACCTTCCGCGAGCATCTGCTCGATCAGGAGGTGCACTCGAGTGAGACCGAGATCGAGCCTGGGTTCGGCTTCTCCGAAGCCGAGATTGCTGCCTTCTGGCGATCGGATGATGCTGCTGCGCCTGGGTTCTCGTCGCTGCCCCCCTCCTCTCCTCCCATGTCGCCTGTGTCGGTCAAGAGCGACTCTGGCGTCGACTCTGACGCCCTGGATGTCGCCTTGGCCGACTTGCCCTCCTCCGCCGCCGCCTCGGACAACGTTGTGACGTCTGACATCGACGTCGACTTCACTTCGTTGTCCTCGCCCCCGCCACCCTCATCGACGTCGATCGTCTCGGTCGGCGAGGCCTCTGCCGCTTCGATGGCGAGGTTCGCTT
Source organism: Ustilago loliicola (assembly GCA_022963135.1). Classification (NCBI taxonomy): domain Eukaryota; kingdom Fungi; phylum Basidiomycota; class Ustilaginomycetes; order Ustilaginales; family Ustilaginaceae; genus Ustilago; species Ustilago loliicola. The sequence continues at coordinate 646,829 of JALCUU010000001.1, read as the reverse complement.
CGCAGGCTTGCCGTGACAAGCTTGCCCGTCTGCGAACCTTGCTGTCGCAGACCAGACGATGTCGATGTGGGTTGTTCCATCGGCAGAAGTACGTGATGCCGACGCCGGAGTCCGCCAAGTTCCTGCGCGATCTCCTGGCGTCGGAGTACTTCCACCTCGTCGACCCTCTTATGGTCAGAGAGGGTCAAGAATTCGAGGTGACTGCGGCGCAGTACGCCAACTGCCGCCACATCGCCGAGGTGAGCAGCGTGGCCAAGGTGTTCCGACAGCCGAGCCACATCACTGGTCGGCTGTACGGCCATTCTGCCCTTGGCCTCGACCCATACTTCTTGGGTCTGTGGCTTGGCGACGGCGCCAGGCACTGTGCGGCGGTGGCCTCGGTCGATCCCGAGACGCATGCTTACTTGCGTCGTCTCGTGGACGACCTGAACGAGCAGAGGCCGCACGACGCTGCCCCGCTGCATCTCCACACGATGGAGTATGCTCCTGGGCGACAAGGCGGCCGCCCCCAGATCGTCTCGACCCAGGCCGTCTTCCAGCATCGGATCTCTTCGACGGCTGGGCCTGAGACAGTGGGTCGACGTTGGAATCCGGTCGTCTCGTGGCTGAGCGACCATGGGCTCCTTGGCGACAAGTCAGGCGGCATCCCTGACGTCGTCTTTGACGCTCCGCTTGCGGACAGACTCGCCGTTCTGGCGGGTCTGATTGACTCGGATGGCCATCGTGGGGAGGACGGCTCCTATGTCCTCGCCCAATACACCGAGGAGCATCGTAAGATCGTCTACGATGCTGCTCGCTTGGCCTCGTCTTGCGGCTTGCGGGTGACTCCGGTGGTTGTGGGTATCAATTACGGTAACCCATACTACCGTGCGACGATGCTTGGCCCTCGCCTTCGTCACCTGCAGCCGTTCATCAAGCTGCCGCGCAAGAAGATGTCCTCAGACATCTTCGCAGCAGAAGGCCGCCGCCCTGCCGACGCTCGTAACATTCGAGTCAAGCGTCTTCCCGCCCCCGCCCAATACAGGGCCGTAGAGGTGTCTGGTGGCAATATGGTCCTCGACTCCGGCGTCGTCGCTCATAATTGCCATCTAAACACATGCCCGGTGGGAATCGCGACACAGGATCCTGAACTTCGAGAGAAGTTTGCCGGTCAGCCCGAAGCAGTGATCAACTTCTTCTACTATCTGGCCGAGGAGCTCCGTTCGGTCATGGCCAAGCTCGGTATCCGCACCATCAACGAGATGGTCGGTCGCTCCGACTTGCTCAAGGTCGACGACAGCCTCCGCACTCCTAAGACGGCCAACCTCGACCTCAGTGCTCTCCTCAAGCCTGCTCACGAGATGCGTCCCGGCGCTGCCACCTACAAGGTGCGTCAGCAGGACCACAAGCTCTACGTACGTCTCGACAACAAGTTCATCGACGAGGCCGAGCCTGCCCTCACCCAGGGCTTGCCTGTCCAGATCGAGTGCGACGTTGTCAACACTGACCGAGCCCTTGGCACGACGCTCTCGTACAGGGTCTCCAAGTTGTACGGCGAGGAGGGTCTCCCGCGTGACACCATCCACATTAATGCTAAGGGTTCTGCTGGTCAGTCCCTGGGAGCCTTCTTGGCTCCTGGTATTACTATCGAGCTCGAGGGAGATGCGAATGACTATTGCGCGAAGGGAATGTCTGGAGGACGTTTGATCGTCTATCCGCCCAAGGTTTCGCCTTTCAAGGCCGAGGAAAACATCATCGTGGGCAACACGTGTCTCTACGGATCTACCTTGGGACATGCCTACTTCCGTGGTATTGCAGCCGAGCGATTCGCTGTTCGTAACTCCGGAGCTCATGCCGTGGTCGAGGGTGTCGGTGATCATGGTGCCGAGTACATGACGGGCGGAAGAGTTGTTATTCTTGGTCCTACTGGCCGGAACTTCGCTGCCGGTATGTCTGGTGGTATCGCTTACGTTCTCGATATGAACCGAGACTTTCACAGCAAGTGCAACACCGAGATGGTCGAGCTGGGACCTGTCAAGGACCCTCAGGAGATCGCTGAGCTGCGCAACCTGATCGAGAACCACCGCCACTACACCGGTTCCACCGTTGCCGACCACGTTCTTCACGACTTCCACCACCTTCTTCCCCGCTTCGTTCGAGTCATGCCTCATGACTACAAGCGTGTACTCGAGGAGGAGGCTGCCAAGGCCGCCGTCGAGAAGAAGCGTTCGAGCCACGTCGACTTGCTCGGCACTCTCTCTCGTCACGGAAGCCAGGTCGACGTCTCTGTCTCCGAGGACCAGCCTAAGGACAACGCTGCCGACCATGTCCGCGAGATTCCTGCCGCAAAGCCTGCCGAGCCCGCTGTCGTCGATGTCGAGGACTCCATGGTTGACGACGAGACTGCCAAGGCTCGTCTCAACAAGCTCGACAAGACCCGCGGCTTCATGAAGTACAAGCGTCTCGGCGAGCACTACCGCACCTCCGCCAAGCGAGTCAAGGACTACAAGGAGCTCTCGACCCGTCTCAGCGAGGCCGAGCTCAAGTACCAGACTGCTCGTTGCATGGACTGCGGTGTTCCCTTCTGCCAGGCTGACACTGGTTGCCCCGTCTCCAACATCATTCCCAAGTGGAACGACCTTGTCTTCAAGGGTCAGTGGGAAGATGCTCTCAACCGACTCCTCATGACCAATAACTTCCCCGAGTTCACCGGTCGTGTCTGCCCTGCTCCTTGCGAGGGTGCTTGTGTTCTTGGTATCACTGAGCAGCCCGTCGGCATCAAGTCGATCGAGTGCGCCATCATCGACAAGGGCTTCGAGGAGGGCTGGATGGTCCCCCGACCTCCCAAGATCCGCACTGGCAAGACCGTTGCTGTCATCGGCTCTGGTCCCGCCGGTTTGGCTACTGCCGATCAGCTCAACAAGGCTGGTCACTCCGTTACCGTCTACGAGCGTGCCGACCGTATCGGTGGTCTGCTCATGTACGGTATCCCCAACATGAAGCTCGACAAGGGCATCGTCCAGCGTCGTGTCGACCTCATGGCTGCTGAGGGTGTCAACTTCATCACCAGCACTTACGTTGGTCGTGACGTCGACCCCAAGCAGCTTCAGGCTCAGAACGACGCCATTGTCTACGCTGTCGGTGCCACCTGGCCTCGTGACCTCAAGGTTCCTGGCCGTGAGGCTGACGGTGTCCACTTCGCCATGGACTTCCTTGCCCCCAACACCAAGTCGCTCCTCGACTCTGGTCTCCAGGACGGCCACTACCTCAGCGCCAAGGGCAAGAACGTCATTGTCATCGGTGGTGGTGACACCGGTTGTGATGCTCAGGCTACTGCTCTTCGTCATGGTGCCAAGAGCATCGTCAACTTCGAGTTGCTGCCTCAGCCACCCAACGAGCGTGCCAAGGGCAACCCCTGGCCTCAGTTCCCTCGTGTCTTCAAGGTCGACTACGGCCATGCCGAGGTCGCCGCTCAGTGGGGCTCCGACCCTCGTGAGTACTGCATCTCGACCACCTCGTTCGAGAAGGACGCTGAGGGCAAGCTCGTTGCGCTCAACACCATCAAGGTCAACTGGGAGCTCGATGCTTCTGGCAAGTGGCAGATGAACAAGATCCCTGGCTCCGAGAAGCGATGGCCATGCGATCTCTGCTTGCTCTCGCTCGGTTTCCTTGGTCCCGAGAACGACGCTATCTCTGCGCTCGGTCTCGAGCAGGACGGCCGCAGCAACATCAAGGCTGACGACCAGAAGGGCAAGTCGCCTTACAAGACTAATGTCGAGGGTGTCTACACCGCCGGTGACTGCCGACGTGGTCAGTCGCTCATCGTTTGGGGTATCCAGGAGGGCCGTGCTTGCGCTGCTCAGGTTGACCGTGATCTTATGGGTAACACTCGTCTCCCATGGGCCGGTTCGATCAAGAAGCGTGAGTTCTTGTCCATCACTGGCGCTGCCCCTCAGAAGGTTAAGGTCGCTGCTACCGCCTAAGCCTTCTCTCATTGTGTGTACCTAGTCTCTATCATGGGGACACCTATGTTGACCGTTACCCTATGGCTTTATGGGTCATCTGTCAAGTAGTGCTTTCCCTCTCTCATGTTCCGTGTTCCGACCTGTTTTTACCGAAGTGCATTTCTCAATCAAAGGCTTGACTCGACTGTTTCGAATGTGATTCAAAGGCTTGACTCGAATATCCCGAGACTGATTCATACAAGTGACGTCTATACATACAAAGAAGCCAGGAGATCTACATGCCGTACTTGCCAGGAAGCAAAACAGCGAAGAAAGGCAGCACAGCGCCAGCGTTGACAACACCAGCAATCCAGAACTTGGTTCCGAGCGTCTTCTGTCGCCTCACACCAGGTACAGCGAGGAAGATACCCAAGTACAACAAACCTCCAAGGTTGCCAGCAGCTCCAACAAGACCTGACACTGTACCGATGGCCGAAGGGCAAATGATAGCTGGGATACCGTAGTTGGCACCGTTGGCAAGAAAACCAGTCGTGCCGATAAAGAAGATGAAAGCGAGCACACCGCCGAGAGTTGGGTTGTTGTTGCAGTAGAAACCAAGACCGATCATGGCGACACCTTGGGAGAAAGATGTGGCGAGGAGCCAGAGGACCCTTCCTCGCAGGCCGTACTTGGAGTAGAGGATGTCAGAGACAATGCCGCCGAGAGGACGAGCGTACAAGTTGAGCAAGCCGTACATCGAGGCCGCGTAGGCTGCGTCGATCGCAGTGAAGGTCTTGGACGAGAAGAGCGTGGTGATGAGACCGGGAAGAGCTGCGTCCATTGCGGTTTCGAGACCAAAGGTGAGGAGGTAGCACATGATACACATCCATACACGAGGGTCCCTGAGGATCACGAACAGTCTTGCCAAGGTGAGAGGCTCCGATTGAGCAGTGTCGACAGTGGCGACACGCTTGCCTTCGTCGAGGGGGTTGGGTTCGCGGAAGTGTGCTGCCTTAGCGGGGGCCTTCTCGTTGACGGTGGACTGGGTGCGTTCGTACTCTGCTCGCTCGGATGAGTCGAGCTCGACTTTCTCTCCCTGAGCGATGGCGATGGCGGTACCGCTGAACTGATGACGTTGACTCCACTTGCCAGCGGGGTGATCCTTACCGAAGAGCAGGATCATACCGGCTACCAGCAGAAGACAAGGAACAGGAAGAGTAGGGAAGCAGACACGCCAAGCAAGATGCGAAGACAACCCTGCGGCTCTGTAGCGCTCGAACAGTCCGATCATAGCAGCTGTGGTGACACCACCACCCATATTACCCCAACCGCCGGAGAAGGCATTGGCAGTACCAACGATGGACTTGTCATAGAACGTTGACACCCATGCCTGACATGTGACGAACGTAGCACCCAAGATGCTGATGAAGAACCTTACTGCATACAGTCCGCTTGCACTGCCGACAACCGCGGCGAGGCCCGATGGGATAGCACCGAGGATGAGCAGAGAAGCCATCACCTTCCTTGGTCCGAACCTGTCGGATGCTGGACCAGCGATCAACCTCACGATAGCTGTGCCACCTAACGAAGCCATGTTCGAGTGTGTAATCTGAACGCTTGACAGATGCAAGTCCTCCTTCACAGCCTCCGGAACCAACGGACTGAAAGCAAACCAACTCAAGAACGCCACAAAGAAGCCGAGGGTTGCGAGCCAGAACGACGTCGAGTAGGTATCGAATATCCTGAAGATGGGGAACGTGAACGACTTGCCGTTAAGAGGGTTGATCTCGGCAGGTCTCCATAGGGAGGACCACCGGAACTTGTGGTAGCCAAAGTCTTTGAGCTCTTGTTCCTTCTTCTCGTCTTCGGTGACGTAGTCTTCGGAAGTGATGACGCCGCCGGTGTTGGTTCCCTGTCGGAGCATAGAGGCCATGCCGGGATGCTGATCGAGAGGGCCAGAGATGGCTTCGGTGATCTCGAGGTCGACTTTGGAGTCATCGGAGGCGATGAGGCTGGGCGATTGCTTGCGCGAGGGCAAAGTGCCCGAGGTTTTGTTTTCTGTCATAATGGCGATATGGCGCACTGAAGCGTTGTTGAGGATGGAGAGATCGCTGCTAGTGGTGAGAAGATCAAGGGGATTCTAGGCTTCCTGATATCTAAAGGAAAATGAGATGGAGGGAGAGGGCCAACTTCAGGTCGCTAGAGAGCCCGAATGGATGCGTTTTGTGAGGAAAGAGGGTCGGGTACGGTACGGTGTCGGCCGAAGCGAGGGGGTTTCTATATACTTCAAATCGATCGACTGATGGAGGGACGAATGCAGGTGTACGAGGCCGGAATGTAGGAGTACGAGCGGGAAGCGCGCTTGCGCAGCCGAAGAGACGACAGATGCAGCGAGCTGTTCTGTTCTGCCTCAAGTGCGACAACGGAGATGCGATAGAAGAAGATAATCTACAGCGAGCCTCCTGCAGGATCTTCTATCTTAGTGTTCTTGCCAAGACGAGATAAGATGGATTGAAAGACGGCTTGCTCTTGGCCTTCCAATCAGGGCTTGCAACTCAGACGGGCTGACTATGGGAAATCGAACCGAATGGTCCAGACCGGATCGATGAGAGAGATAACCAGGCATGAGAGCTTCAGAAGGAAGAACGACGGCCGGCATGCAGACAGATAAGGGAGAAGTAGGTCCGGGGCTGTTATCTTTGAAGACGAGTCTGGAAGGTGGGACAGCGACTGTCAGAGCTTGAATTTGAGAGCTCAAGCCCTCCCCGCTCCGCTCTCCTGACTTCTTCCCAAAGGTAGTCTGTTGTCAGCCACATCCAAAGATGGGACTGTAGTATGTCTTCTCTTCGTGAAAACGTCTGTCAGAAGGCTCACACGAGGACGAACAATACAAGCCAGTAGCGGAAAAGAGGCGATAGGGAGACGCTTAGAGACCATTGTGGAATAGTTCGGCCAATCAGATGATACAAATTGCACCGATCTGTGACAATTTGTTTGCCCTCACGGTCGAAGATGATCATCGCCACGTTGCAGACTCGTGCAGTGGAATCAATGATGCGCTCAGGCCACCATGTAGCATGTCGGAAGGATCGGCTCGTACATTCAAGGCGTCTGCTGGCAAATACAAAGAAACAGATGAAGTTTTGGCATGTATACGCACTTTGCTCCTGGGTCATCCCTGGCCGAGGAAAGAGGGTTCAGGGTTGAGACGTTATCTTTGCTAGCCTTGTTCAGCCTGAAGCCATTCTGTGCGGCGAAAGCGGAGATTGCATGGCTATCGCAGAAAAGAGGATCTCCAGCGCATCTTTCAGAGATGCTTCTGCATGACCAAGACAGACACACAATGATGCTGGCCTGCGAGCTCAAGGGTCAAGTCTTACCGCACGTGGCGCTATGGTGGCCAGGGAACGCGGAAGCTTATCTTCTGGGTGTCAGCCATGGCAGGGCTTGATAGCGGCGAACAGAGCGGGAACATCGAAGTCCGGACAGGAGTCGACGAATCACAGAAGCTCTGTTGAGAGGGCGCTTATCACAAGATCGGAGTTCTTGGCAGAGTTGGAAGGTGTCGCCTGCCTTATCTCTCCAGCCAAGACGCGCTCTTATCTCTGGCAGAGGTCGGCTAGCGCTTCTTGACTTGTGGTTTTCTGCCTGAAGTCAAATTCCTATGCATGAATCCAGCTTGTGCGAATGCCGAGTACAGAGCTTTCAGAGCTTGCAAAGCCGCTGGAAAGCCGAGGAACATGCCTCACTGAGCATCTTGTAGAACAGACCGGCCTGGCTTTTCCAGAAGAACCCTGATCTTATCAGTCGAATCTCCTTTCTCCGCATCTTTCCGTCTACAGGGTTTGCCCCGCCTTCGCTGAAGCTGACTGGGGTGATTAGATTGACTGGAAGGTCGTTCGTCCATAGTGTCGCTGAGCCTATAGGCCTGCTACTGCTGATGCTCGTCCTACGTCTTTGATTGTGATTGCTGTTCCCGACTGTCGTCCCTCTTCTTCCAAGTAATTCCTTCGTATCCGACGTCCTCATCCACATCGTCTTCATTTCAAACTTTCCCTCCTCCAACCACCATCAACAATCCCACACCAGACCAAGCACACAACTATGGCGCCAGTACCAACAGAGACGGCGAGCTGGGCGCCTTCCGAGGTCACCAGCTCAGCCTCTGGCTCCACCAGAGCAACAACACCAGAGCTTGCTCTCACATCAAAGACAAGAAAGAAGGCATGCGTCGTCGGTCTTGGCATGGTCGGTATCGCTTTCATCGAGAAGCTTCTCAAGTACGACCTGCAAGGCGGACGAGATGAGTGGGAGATCACTGCCTTTGGTGAGGAGCCCCACATCGCATACAACAGAGTTGGCCTTACACAATACTTTGCCAATCGCTCCATCGAATCATTGTACCTGAATGAGCTTGAATGGTACAGCTCACACGCCAAGGGAAAGCTCACGTACCACACTTCAGATCCGGTTACGTCCATCGACACAGACAGCAAGACAGTGCGAACACAGAAAGGTCTCGAATTCAAATATGATGAATGTATCTTGGCCACCGGCTCGGATGCTTCGCTTCCCCCATACATCAGCCGAGAGAAGTTCTTCTCGACCAAGGGCACATTCGTGTACCGCACTATCAAGGACCTGGACGACATCATCGCATATGCAGCTGATGCTCCAAAGACGATCGGCCGACGAATCCGCAAAGCTGGTGTGATCGGTGGTGGTCTCCTTGGTCTCGAAGCAGCCAAGGCGCTCTTGGATCTCGAAGAGGTCGACCAGGTCGTGCTTGTAGAGCGCAACCGCTGGGTCTTGTCACGTCAGCTCGACCAAGAAGGTGGTACGCTCGTGCTGCAGAAGGTTCGCGACCTTGGTGTCGAGGTCTTGCTACAGGCTCGTGTTCGTGATCTGATCTGGAGCGATGAAGGACGTCTCACAGGAATGCTGATGCAAGGTAATGACGAGAAGCCAGACGAGCCTTTCGACATCGACATGCTCGTCTTCGCTGTCGGTATCAAGCCTAGAGATGATCTATCGGAGGCCATCCCAGGGCTTGCTACCCACAAGCGAGGTGGCGGCTTCACTGTCGACGACCAACTGCGCACAAGCGTCCCCAACATCTACGCCATCGGAGAATGCGCATCCTTTGAAGATCAGACCTACGGTCTCATTGCTCCCGGTATTGAGATGGCTGAAGTCCTTGCTTTCAACCTCACCGAGGGCCCACATCACGCTATGCGAAAGATGAAGTCGCCTGACGTCTCCACCAAGCTCAAGCTAATGGGCGTTGACGTCGCCTCATTCGGAGACTTCTTCGCGGATCAAGGCAAGATCAGCAAGCCTCTTCCCAGCATCAGAGCAGCTTCAAGAAGAGCCAAGAAGTCAGAAGAGTCTACCCAGATGACCGTTGAAGAGATCAAGAACTCTGTCAAGGCGCTGACGTATCGCGACCCCTTCTCGGACGTGTACAAAAAGTACATCTTCACCGCCGACGGCAAGTATCTTCTCGGTGGTATGATGGTCGGCGACGTCAAAGACTACGTCAAGCTAGTGGCGCTTTGCAACAAAGGCGCAGCAATCGAAAAGCCTCCAGCAGAGCTGATCATCGGTGCCAAGAAGGAAGGCGAGGAAGAGGGCGACGATCTTCCTGACGAAGCTCAGGTCTGCAGTTGTCACAATGTGACCAAAGGCGACCTCATCCTCTGTGTCAAGGATGGTGGCGTTCGCTCAGTCGGAGAGATGAAGGCGTCCACCAAGTGTGGCACCGGCTGCGGAGGCTGTCTCCCTCTCAGTCAGAGCATCCTGAACAAGGCTCTCAAACAAGCCGGTGTTGAGATCTCCAACCACCTCTGCGGTCACTTTTCCTACACTCGACAGGAGCTCTACCAGATCATCAAGTTCAAGAAGCTCCGCGACTTTACCACCGTGATGAAGACCGTCGGCAAGAAGGCCGACAGTCTCGGCTGTGAGGTCTGCCGTCCAGCTGTTGGATCAATCCTGTCATCCCTCTACAACGACTGGATCATGAACCCGCAGCTGCGACAGACGCAAGACACCAACGATCGATACCTTGCCAACATGCAGCGCGACGGCACGTACTCGGTCGTGCCCCGTATGGCTGCAGGTGAAGTGACTCCCGCTGGTCTCAAGGTCATCGGAGAGGTAGCTGAAGAGTTCGGTCTCTACACCAAGATCACCGGTGGTCAGCGAATCGACATGTTCGGCGCCAAGAAGCAGGACTTGCCTGCAATTTGGGAGAAACTCGTCGATGCTGGCTTCGAGTCAGGACACGCTTACGGGAAAGCCCTTCGAACAGTTAAGTCGTGTGTCGGCAGCACCTGGTGTCGATACGGTGTCGGTGACTCGGTCGGCCTTGCTCACGAGCTCGAGACAAGGTACAAGGGTCTGCGAGCGCCACACAAGTTCAAGGGTGGTGTCTCCGGCTGTGTGCGAGAGTGCGCGGAAGCTCAGGGCAAGGACTTTGGTCTGATCGCTACCACCAAGGGCTGGAACGTCTACGTCGGTGGCAACGGAGGTGCTAAGCCTCGTCACGCTGAGCTGATTGCTGAAGACGTGACGCGACGACAAGCGATCAAGATCCTGGACCGTTTCATCCTCTTTTACATCCGCTCTGCTGACAAGCTGGAGCGTACTGCTCGATGGATCGAAAAATTCCCTGGCGGCCTCAAAGGTCTCAAGGAGGTCATCGTCGATGACAAGCTCGGTATCTGCCAGGACCTCGAGAAAGAAATGGAGGTGCTCGTCGGTACGTACCACTGCGAATGGACAAAGGTGGTCCGCGACCCTGCCCGTAAGAAGGCTTTCCGACAGTTTGTCAACACCGATGAGACGCAGGTTGTCTCTGAAAAGCTTTCAGAGCGTGATCAGCAGCGACCTGCCGACTGGCCCGCGGAGTCAGGTCCTCTTCACTTCAGCATCCTCGACGTTGCCAAGGAGGCAGTGTGGGAATGGCGACCGGTCTGCAAGTACACCGACCTCGATCCTCAGACGGACGCCCCATCCTCAGCAACCATCAAGTATGGCGACACCCAAATCGCTGTCTGGAACATTCCTGGTCGTGGCATTCGAGCAGCGCAGAACATGTGCCCTCATCGTCGTGCTTTCGTGCTCTCTGACGGTCTCGTTGGAGAGGACGAAAAGGGTCGTGAGTATGTCTCGTGCCCACTTCACAAGCGCAACTACATCCTTTCTGCCAATGCTGGCGAGGAAGGAGGCAAGTGTAACGATGGCGACTACTCGATCATGACTTTCGAAGCCAAGATGGATGAGGCACAGGACCTCGTCTACCTGAAGCTTCCGCCAACTGAAGCGCTCGACGCTGTGCTATCGACATCGAAGTGGATGCTGCGACGAGCAACAGAAGAGTCGGATGCTCTGGCAGGTGGACAGTCTCACTCGGTCGAGATCACGGGGCCACTAGACATGGACCAGCTCGAGCAGAAGGCATCAGGTTCGCCAAAGAAGGGAGTAGCACCAACTCAGACTGCCACAGCTTCTTGCGATCATTCATCCCTTGACTGGTGATGGCATTTGTGTATAGATCCTCTTATAAATAGCGCATTTCTTTCAAGGTCATCGCGTAGCCAGTTTGTATCAGCTTCAGCTTCTGTGCTTCGTGTGAATGGCCTGGAGTCGTCTGAGTCGGCCGAGTGTAGTCATCGCATTGGCTTTTGGAGCGGCTGACAGCCTATCGTGAGGTCGCCAATGCTATGCTGGCTTGCGGCATGCGCGCAGTCATGCATCCTTCTAGGAAATTTGATCAGGGCACAAGCTGAACCGAGAGAACAGGCAACTCGGCCTCTCTACCGCTGTCGCTACAACCAATGAGAACAAAGACATTGCATGGTTTTCGATGAAATGATAGCGGAGAATGGAGGCTTTGGTGTCATGCAGTGGAAGCAATGATAAGAGGGCTCAGGCTTCTGTTGTGCTAAGGCATGAAGTTAGAGACCAGCGGTCGAGCACAGCGAGAGCCCTTATCAAAAGGCCGCGAGCGCCGCTCGAAATTTCTGGGTGTCTGCTCCCTCTTATCTTTACATGCGTACGCGAGCCGGCGTGCAGATTTGGACAGGTCAAGCGAACAGAGCGTAGGCTTCACGCCAGACACTGAAGAGCCTGACACCTCTGCGGAGACAGTGGATGACCTTCGTCGAGCGAACGACTGAGGCCTGCGTAGCCTTAAGCTTCGCTGCTTTGTCGCCATTTGCTGAGCCGGCTTTTCATCTATGTGCTCACTTCCCCGGGCAGCCAATTGTATCAACGGGATCTGTGGCTGAACGATGCCATCTTATCACCTGAGGTCTCGGCTTTTACGAGCGGCAATTCAGCCTCTTTGATAAGCGTTGGTCCTGGTCATGCGAAGTTGTCGGTCCTGCGGTTAAGCAATCTTGAAGAATGCTTTTGTGCGATTAGATTTGATCGTTGACTCTGAGCACAGATACTACTCATTGGTCATCCCCGCACAAGTCCCATGAGACTTGACCCTCTGAGCGTCTTCTTCGACCTTTACCTCCACACTCCTCGTAGAATCTCCTAAGATCGACTCGTAGAAACGATTCACGCAGCTCAAGATGATGGTCTCGACGTCATCCAGCTCTTCGTCTTCGAAAGCGCCTTCTGAGCGTGGCTTCGATGTTAACGGCTTCTCGTCAAGGTCATCACCATCTTCCTCTGGCACCTCGAACGCTACTACACCGGAGCCTTCAAGCCCCACGATCTCGGCATCCAAAAACAGGACTGGGGCAGAGGCTGACAGGCCAGTCGAGCCCTTCGTCCCACAACAACGATATGACGAGACTGTGCTTCCAGCCATTCCTGCATCCGAAGCTGTGCAGCCGCTGGCCATCGACTCCAACACTCCAGATCACTGGATCGCCCGAGATGAGAGCTTGATTCGTCTCACGGGCAAGCATCCATGCAACGTCGAAGCGCCTCTCTCCGAGCTCTTTGCCAAGGGCTTCCTCACCCCTCAAAACCTCTTCTACGTTCGCTCACATGGTGACACTCCCAGAGTCACACGAGAGCAAGCCGAATCATGGAAGCTGAAAGTTCACGGCCTCGTTGAGCGCGAGTTCGAGTTCAGCATCGACGACCTCAAGGAGAAGTTCCCGACAGTCACACTGCCTATCACACTTGTTTGCGCCGGCAACAGGCGTAAAGAGCAGAACATGGTCGCCAAAGGTCTCGGCTTCAATTGGGGCGCGGCTGGTGTCTCGACGGGTCTTTTCACCGGTGTGTACCTCGCGGACATTCTCGACTACTGCAAGCCCAAGAATCCGCTCTTGTCCTCCTTCCCCTCTTACGATGTCGCTGTACCAGGTCGTGCAAGGCACGTCGTCTTTGAGGGCGCCGACGAGCTGCCCAAAGGCAAGTATGGCACGTCACAACGTCTCAACTGGGCACTCGACCGTAGCAAGGGCATGATCATCGCTTGGGGTCTGAATGGTGAAGATCTCTCTCCGGATCATGGCTACCCTTTGCGCCTCGTCGTACCTGGTCAGATCGGAGGTAGAATGGTAAAATGGCTCGAACGCATCGAGGTCTCTGAACGCGAGAGTCAGCATCACCTTCACTTCCACGATAACAAGGTGCTGCCTACCGAGGTCACTGCCGACCAGGCTCGAAGCGAAATGCACTGGTGGTACGACCCCAAGTATATCATCAACGATCTCAACGTGAACGCAGCCATCTGCTCTCCCGACCATGACACAACCATCGACGTCGCAGAGCCTGCACAATTCAGTCCACAGCTCTTGCCCATCGAAGGCTACGCGTACACTGGAGGCGGAAGACGCATCCACCGAGTCGAAATCTCACTGGACGATGGTCACAGCTGGAAGTGCGCACAGATTCACTACCCTGAAGATCTCTATCGGATGTACCCGATCCAAGGTCATCCCTACTTTGGCACCCTCGACCTCAGCTCGACCGAGATGAGCTTCGCCTGGTGCTTCTGGCGCCTCGAGGTGGATGTACAGGACGACATCATCGCCAAGGACGTCAAGGTGATCTCAGTGAGAGCTCTTGACGAGGGCTTGGCAACCATGCCTCGTGACATGTACTGGAACGCGACCTCGATGATGAACTCGTGGTGGTTCCGTGTTGCAGTGCATCGCGAGGGTCCAAACGGCAGCAAGCTTCGCTTCGAGCACCCAACGCTAGCAGGTAATGCACCTGGTGGCTGGATGCAGAGGATGAACGAAGCTGGTCTCAATCCGCGCTATCCAAAATTCGGCGATGCTGACAAGCCAAGTTCCGAGAGCTTGCAAAAGGCGACCGCTGCTCAAAGCTCGGCCACTGGCGTAGTCGAGGACGTGAAAGCAGTGATGGTTGACCCTTCCAAAGCAGAACACATCGTCACGGCCGCAGAGCTTGCTGCGCATGCAGACGGGGAGGGTCCTGAGCCCTGGTTTGTCGTGCAGGGTCATGTGTACGACGGCACTGGCTTCCTCAAGGACCACCCGGGTGGAGATCAGTCCATCCGCTTAGTAGCAGGAGAAGACGCCACGGAAGACTTCATGGCCATCCACTCGATGGACGCCAAGAAGATGCTTCGTGACTATCACCTGGGTAAGCTTGAGACCGCCGACTCTGCACCTGTGTCAGCTATAGCCGAGACAGAAGCAATCGACCTCAGCAAGCCATTCTTAGACCCAAAGAAGTGGCGCGCAACACGTCTAGTGAGCAAAAAGGTTGTCTCCCCCGATGCGAGGATCTTCCGCTTCGCACTCGCTGGTCCTGATCAGGAGCTCGGCTTGCCAGTTGGACAACACGTCTTCGTCCGTGTTCGTCGTAAGGATACCAAGACTGGCGAGATAGAGACGGTCCAGAGAGCTTACACGCCGTACAGCGGCAACACACAGCGCGGCTTCCTAGACATTCTCATCAAGGTCTATTTCCCAGCGCAAGCTTCTTCTCAGCCAGCTTTCGAGGGCGGAAAAATGACGATGCTTCTCGAGAACATCGATCCCTCTCTTCCACTGGACGAGAGCTTGAGCGTTGAGCTAAAGGGTCCTCTTGGGTCATTCACCTACCTTGGTGACAAGCAGATCCGATGGAAGCCAGCAAATGCTATCCGCCGTGTCCGCAAGCTTGCAATGATTGCTGGTGGCAGTGGTATCACTCCTATCTGGTCTACGCTCAAGGCGATCGCTGATGAGGCTCTGGCCAACACTTCCGCTGATTTGGATTCTATTCAGATCTGGGTTGTGTACGGCAACAGAACCGAACAAGATATCTTGATTCGCGAGGAGCTTGAGCGCCTCCGCGTAGCGCTCAAGGGCAACCTTCACGTATGGCACGTACTGAGCAATATTGGATCAGAAGTTTCAGCGTGGACAATGGGACGTGGACATATCAACGTTGACACCCTGCAGAAGCACTTGCCACCACCACCAACGGCGCCCGCCTCGGCGGAAGACCTCGAGGATACGCTGGCCCTTGTCTGTGGCCCGCCAGCTCTAGAGAAAGCGGTTTCAGCAGGTCTTCAGCAACTCGGCTGGGATTTAGAGCGTACTGTAGTCTTTTTCTGATGTCTTGCTTGCTATTTCACTGTCCTCTATCCGAATCGCTGTGTGCCAGGAAAGACAACGTGAGGCTCCTGATCCACGAAGCTTGAAAACGAGGTTTGAGGAAGGCACACGTCGAAGAGTGCGAGACGGACACCGAAAGAAGCCTTGTTAGGCCGTCCAATGCGACAGAAGGTGAAAATTTTAGATTGGAGGCGAGAGAGAGAAATGTAAAAATTCCCACACTCGTCCGAAGTTTGGCGCGTAACTCTCTCAGAGAAATCCCACTGAAATGACGAGGGGCTTTGGACAATTCAGCGTTTTGGTATTCAAAATACACTTTGCTTGCCAAGTTGTATTGAAAATACAATTCTGCTTCGTTGCCGGCGAGAGACAGAAGGAGGAAGGCAAAATTTCGCCGTCTCCAACTGAATCGACGTTGAGGTTGCCAGGTTTCCTGAGCCTGTGTCGAGCGAGCCCTCCAGAAGGTCTCTGGTCGTGCGAAGGCAGAACCAATTGAATGCCTACAGTACCTGTGAGTTCCAAGTCTAGAGCCAAGAGCCAAGGGAGTGTGTATCGATTCGCAGAGAGCTGGCAGAGATTTGTGCTGAGACAGTCGAAACACTTCTCTCTCTTCTCCCTACGACATCCCCAAGGCACATAGTAAGTAGCAACTGGTAGTGTGCTATATGCATCTCCAACGTAGACCAGAGGTCAAGCAAAGAACAGCGGATCTGACCTGTGCAACTCCCCTTCTCTTCCTGCCATCACCGTTCAACACCATCAGGTCAAAATGTCTCACTGTAAGGTAAATATCACACCAACCTGAAGCCGCCCTTTGAGGGCTCAGCCCGGCTATGTCTCAGCATTGCAGCAACTCGACAACACGCACATGGAAGCATGGATAGTATCGATGATCAGTTCATCGCTATGCAAAGGTGGCAAGCATCTTTAGCTCGACCAGAAGTCAGGACATCCAACATGATAGAAGAAAGCATCGAGAGGAAGGATCAGCATCTGCAATCGTAGCCGGGTATATACACAGCACTCGCTCTTCCGACCGTCTCTTCGATATCTAGCAGTTCCGCCCGTCTCGACATGAAAAATCAGGTTGTTTGCATCGATACATCACGCATCATTGGTAGCTGGAGGCTTGGTGTTGGATGTTGAAGACATCATGGAACGTGGATGCGAAGAGGTAGGGGTAGGATCATGGCACAGCTTTCAGTAGGATTTGTTGTCACAAGAAGTACTCAGCGAACTCCGTCAAGCACGGATTTGACTGTCTTCTCTGCATCGCACGCAGCATCATTTCTCAATCATTGCATCGACACCATGGATCACCTCCGCCTCGCACGCCACAGCGCACATGACACCGACCAGCACCAGCCTCAGTACTCACCACCGACGCAAATGATGTGTCGCATCTCTCATGAATGTTCACAATGTCGGCACCGGGAGCAGCAACATGGATCGACTTGACGGAAACGAAGAGAAAAGAGGCTTCAGAATGCTTTTAGGTCGATGTACAGCTTTGCTGATGCAGCCTGGCGTTCGCCTGCTTTTCGCTTCTTTCCCACTTTCTGTTTTCCTTCAACAGTTCGAGCACCCACGACACGGTTCGTTGGGTTTCCTTCCCCGTAAGCGTGCCGCCCGTCACCGCGGAAAGGTCAAGGCGTAAGTACCAAACCTGCACGACATCCATCATCTGTCCGTTGCTTCAAGTTGCTTACCTAGCTCTCACCATTCTTCACCCCCTACAGCTTCCCCAAGGATGACCCCAAGAAGCCCGTCCACCTTACCGCCATGATCGGCTACAAGGCTGGTATGACCCACATTGTCCGTGACCTTGACCGTCCCGGTTCCAAGATGCACAAGAAGGAGATTGTCGAGGCCGTCACCGTCATCGAGACTCCCCCCATGGTCGCCGTCGGTGTTGTTGGTTACGTCGAGACCCCCCGTGGTCTCCGATCGCTCACCACCGTCTGGGCCGAGCACCTTTCGGACGAGGTCAAGCGTCGCTTCTACAAGAACTGGTACCGCTCCAAGAAGAAGGCTTTCACCAAGTACGCTAAGAAGCACTCCGAGAACAACGGTGCCTCGATCTCGCGCGAGCTCGAGCGCATCAAGAAGTACTGCACTGTTGTCCGTCTCCTTGCCCACACCCAGGTTCGCAAGACCGGCCTCAAGCAGAAGAAGGCACACCTTATGGAGGTCCAGATCAACGGTGGTTCCGTCGTCGACAAGGTCGACTTCGCCAAGGAGCACTTCGAGAAGACCTTCGACGTCAAGTCCATCTTCGAGCAGAACGAGATCGTCGATGTTATTGCCGTCACCAAGGGTCACGGTTACGAGGGTGTTACCGCTCGTTGGGGTACCAAGAAGCTTCCCCGTAAGACCCACCGTGGTCTCCGTAAGATCGCTTGTATCGGTGCCTGGCACCCGGCCAACGTCATGTTCACCGTGGCTCGTTCCGGTCAGGACGGTTACCACCACCGTACCGAGATCGGCAAGAAGATCTACCGCATTGCCAACGGCGATGACAAGACTTCGGGCTCCACCGACTTCGACACCACCGAGAAGAACATCACTCCCCTCGGTGGCTTCCCTCACTACGGTCAGGTCAAGAACGACTTTGTCATGATCAAGGGTTCGTGCCCTGGTGTCAAGAAGCGTGTCCTTACCCTCCGCAAGTCGCTCCAGGTGCACACCTCGCGTCGTGCTCTTGAGACCGTCTCGCTCAAGTGGATCTCTACCTCGTCGACCATGGGTAAGGGTGTCTTCCAGACCCCTGCCGAGAAGGATGCCTTCCTCGGTCAGCGCAAGATCAAGGCCCCCGTTGCCTAAGCGTTTTCATCTCTCGCTTTTGCATTCTAGGGTCTCGTTTCTTCGCTTCATTATACTCTTCATTCACCTTGTATTTTCATCATCGCATACTTTTCCCTTCCCCCCACACATTACCACTGCATCTGTTATGAGTGCAAACCCCAAAAAATCTATATGATTACCTGGCTATACCTTCACTGTTCGTGCTTTGTGTCTGTGTGATACCTTGACTTGCTCACGACGAGGAGAGTGAAGGAGAGCTCATGATTCCATGGGCAGCGGTGCCAGCTGAGCAGGAAGGTCGAAGAAAATCTCAGAGCTCTTGTCCTGTTTCAGTAGGCTTCCACGTTATCATTTCAAACAATCTTCGATACCAATCCGATGATATTAAAGCTGATACACAGCTGTGTCAAACGAGCTGAGACGTCGGCAGCATAGGATGAGCAGCTCTTCGGAAGGCAGCGTTCGATATGCTGGCTGAAGAGTGGAAATGTTAGACCGCGTCACAAGTCGGACCCGAAAATTGAGACGGAAATGGCCGGACGGAAATGGCTTGGCCCGGCTTCGCGCGCGTTGCTCTCAGTTGACTGGCCTGTCGATCGGAGAAAGTCGAGTGGATGAAGGTAGAGGAAGCCAGCTCTGTCAACTCCCGGCTCGCGTCCTACTGATTACAAATGGCAGCGCTACAGTAGACTGGCTCAAGCACAGAGTCCAATTGTACTGTACAGTAATTGGCTTGACTGTGACAGCCCCGCACTCACGCGCTCGTCGTCGCTAGCACCGCTCCTCCACGACTATCCTCCTACCATCATCCCTCACATACCCTATATCGACCAAAGATGATGCGCACGATGCTCCCCACACTTCAGCAGCCCTTGCGGCTTTCGATGGCCGCTCGCAACCCTCAGCTTCGCATGATCGCCGGCGGTTCGCGCGCGTTCCAGACAACTTCTACTGGCAAGGCTGTTGCTGCTTCTAGGCAAGGACGTAAGTATCCATCAACTCACGAACGAATAGGACAAAGGACGAATCTTCAGCGCATTCAGAAACGCGTACAGCGAGCGTCGAGCAGCATGCAATTGTCGAAAAGCTGGAGAACAAAACAAGAAGAAGCGGGACCATTGCCTTGAGCCAAATACATGAAGGACTTGGAAGGCTACAAGAAGACTGGTCGAATTAGAGAGCTAAAGCTAGACAGACGACAATGGCAGCGATGCAACCACGCTGTATGTCGGTCAGTGCGATCACGAAAGAACCAGTCCGACTGACCCCGTAACGGCTAGGACGAGTTTAGGAGGGTCCGCTCAAATACGGACTTGCTCCGCTCGCGAACGGGGCTCTCACTCTTGAAGCAAGTCATGTATGAGGCAATGCAGTACCGGACGCAAACGGACACAAAGGACGGCCCAGCTGGAGGATCGGAACACGCTGTCGAGCTTGGCTCGGCAGTACATGAGATCCGCATGTATAGAAGCCATTGTACTGACGTCTTCCTCTTCGGCCTTTTGCTGTACGACTCCATGATACACGTAGCCTACGTCAAGGGTACCGTAAACGACCCCACCACTTACCCCGAGCCAAACGCCGCACACGGCTCCAACCACTGGGCTTTCGAGCGTGCTCTCTCGGTCGCACTTGTACCCCTCGTAGCTGCTGGTTTCGCCAAGCACGGCTCCTCTGCCATCCTCGACGGCGCTCTCGCACTCACCCTCGTCGTTCACTCGCACATCGGCTTCGACTGCATGCTCGCCGACTACGTCCACAAGCGCAAGTTCCCTGTCGCTGGCCCGCTTGCAACCTGGGGTGTTCGTGCTCTCACCCTTGCAACCCTCTACGGTCTCTATGAGTTCAACACCAGTAAGTAGCGATTCAGGATAAGCGAGATTGAGGAAATGGGATGAAGTACTGACGACTGTGTGCGTGTGTTGCTTTTGGTGATTACAGACGACGTCGGACTCTCCGAATTGATTGCTAAGGTCTGGACTGCCTAAGCAGCTGATGTGCGTTCTGTAGCTCATTCAGTTGTGCCTCAAGCAATTCAATCGATGATAAAACTGTGATTTCATGACCTGACTGTGCTTCTTGTGTACAAGCCATGGGTCAATGGAGCTTACTGATCCCCCTTTGCGTAGGCGAGCACTTGTCGGCAAGGTTGAGTTGTTCGCAGGAAGGAGAGTCGTCGCGCAGACGAGGCCGAGGTGGAGTTGGACAATGCGATGTGAGAGCGATACAACTCACAATGGCTAATTTTCTCGGACCCTGAACTCCACACGGACACTCGAAAAATTTCGGTGAGCCTCGAGTTTTCTTCTTGAGATTTTTGAGCGTTGGCCTGCAGCTGACTTTCTTCGCAAGACTGCCGACCTTGAAGGCCAACATCATCAAGCTGCTTCTTCTGTCCTCTGCCTCACACGTCCACGAACCCATACTGAGTCGGTCACAGCCGAACACTTTGGACAAGACGAGCTCGCAACATCCGGTCGTTTGTTGTCAGACCGTAGAATCGCAGCATCTATAGCGCATCGATACCCACTTCCCTTCCTCGCACACACACATCTAAACCCCCTAACTGGCAGCTTCCGAGCTCCCTGGATATCCGTCAAGATGGTAAAGCGACGCAGGAAGACGCGCACCCATCTCAAGGGACCCAACAACAGCGCTGCTACCTCCACCAGCGCCCCTAAGTCCTTCATCATTCGAACAGGCAAAGTTCCACGCTCAGTCTCCACCCTAGTCCAAGACACACGTAAGGTCATGGAGCCCAACACAGCGACCCGTCTTCGCGAGCGAAACTCGAACAAGCTGAAAGATTTCATCTCCATGGCTGGTCCTATTGGTGTCACCCATCTTCTCATCTTTGGTCAAACCGATGCTGGTACCAACCTCCGCATTCTTCGAGCACCTCGTGGACCAACACTGACGTTCAGGGTCAACAAGTACGCTTTGGCGAAAGATGTTCAAGCTAGCAGTCGTAGACCGACACCACCAGGTAGCGAATTTGTCACGCCCCCTCTGCTAGTTCTCAACAACTTCGGCGGAGAAGAACGACAAATCAAGCTACTCGTCGCAACATTCCAGAACCTATTCCCACCAATCCAAGTACAGAGCATGAAACTCTCCCAAGCCCGCAGAATCGTGCTACTCAACTACAACTCAGCAACGGGCACCATTGATTGGCGACACTACCTCATCTCGGTCCGTCCAGTCGGTGTATCAAAATCCGTCCGACGAGTTATTGAAGGAACCCGATCTGGTTCTTCTTCGCGTGGAGCCAGGGGTCGACTTCCAGACCTCTCTTCCACCCAGGACATTTCAGACTATGTGCTCGGTCGCACTGCTGCCTCCACAAACGGCGAGTTCGAAACAGACGCCTCAGAAGCAGAGTCCGAAGCAGAAGACGTCGCCGATCCCCGAAACAAAGTTCATCTGCATGATCGTTACGTAGGTCGTGGTAACTCTGCCAACACTCAAAAGGCAGTACGACTGCGCGAAATCGGCCCCAGGATGGAACTGAAACTGGTCAAGATCGAAGAAGGATGCAATGAAGGAGCAGTCTTGTTCCACGAATACATCAAGAAATCAGCCCAAGAAGTCACACAGCAGCATCGCGACCATGTTGAGAAGAAGAAGTTGCAGGAGCAACGCAGGTTGGAACAGGAACAGAACGTGGAGCGAAAGAAAGCGGAGAAGGAGCAATTGAGGAAAGCTAGTCGACGAAATGCTGGTTTGGCATCGGAGAGTGAAGATGAGGCGGCGGCTGATGATGAAGGTGATGAGGAAGAGGAGGAAGATGAGTTTGCGTACGAAGACCAGTTCGGAGGGGAAGAGGGATTGGATAAGGATGAAGAGCTGTTTGATGACAATGATGATGGCAGTGAAGAGATGAGTGAGGATGAGGAGGAAGAGAGCGACGAGGAAGACGGCAGAGCGGCATGGAACCCTAAGCGTGGTGCTTCGGGAGGATACGATAACCCTCCTGGTGTCGATCCCCATTCAGATGTGTCTGATTTGGAACCTATTCCGCTTGGTGATCTCCAGCATGAATATGGATCTGGTGATGAGTGGCCAGAGTATTCGGATGATGATGAGGAGCCCACACCGAAGAAGGCTGCTCCGGCGAAGGGTAAGGCTGCGCCAAGGGGCAAGGGTGCAAAGAAAGGCGGTCGTCGTTGAAGCTCATGCCTTCCCACTTTCATTCTCTCATTTTGCAATCCTATCCTGTACTTTTGTCTCGTCACTCTCTCGCATGGTTGAATGAGTACAAATGAGAGAGGTGTTATCTTGCCAGAGTGTAAGGCTGTATCAATGCGATCAAGCAGAAGACCGGAGCTATGCTGCATCCTCCAACCCCTCCACAGTCTTCAACAGCTCCGTCAGCTGTCTATACAGCTTCAAGATCACCAACTGATCAATCGGATTCATCCCCTGTTGACCTTGACCTTTCCCCTTCTCCTTCTCCTGCTCGCTCCCGTCCTCTCCGCCATCCCTTTCGCTCCCACTCCCGCCCTCCTTCTCACCCTTCCCAACCCCACCACCAGAGCTGCCGCCACTCGTGGAGGTGGAGCCAAAACTCTGTGCCATCCTCGAAATCTTCCCCAGCGCCCTCCTCAGATCCTTCAGTTCCAACTTAATCGCATACAAAGCTATCTTCTTCGCATTCGCGGCACTCGGCTTGTATGTACCAATCGTAACATCTAGTCCACCGAAAAAGCTCGCTGCTGCCCCTCCCACTGCTTCCTTCCCACTTGCTGCAGTTGCGGCAAATCCCTCCCTCAAAATCCGCACAGCTCTAGCATAGATCTGTAAAGCTGTAGACACCAACAACGAAGCTGAGATCTCGGTGGAAGGGTCGGATTGACAGGTAGGACAGTCAGCCGAACAGGCGCACTGCGCTGTGATGGCTTGCGATGCAGTAAGAGTAAGCTGGATTGTGTCTGTTGCAAAGCTGTTCCGTTTGTTCTCGGGGGTGGAGGAGGAGGGTTGCTTGCGAGGATCGGTTTCGCGGAGAACTTGCTTGACGGAGAGTAGGGCGACACTCATATCGCAAAGACAGGTGCAACCTTTTCCGGAAGGGTTGGGGACACAATGCACTTTGCTGGGGTGATGCGAATGGAGTGCGGCATGTCGCTTGCGTTCGGAATCGAGTGCGTGATTGGTGGAACCAGTGACCGCTGCTGATGTTGAGAGTGGGCCCATTTGGATTTGCTGCTCCTTTGATGTGTCTGGCTCTGGTGCCGCAGTTGCTGGATCGTTTCTGTGACCGGAGCAGCAGCTCTTGACCTCTGGCTTGGACGCAGCCTTGCTCGCACAGCAAGATGCTTCCTGTGCTTCTTCCTCTGATGGCGCCTTTGAAGCAGGTTTGGACGGACAGCAAGACGCCTTGGGTGCACGTACATCAGGTGGCGACAGTGACTCGCTCTTTGTCGCCTTAGTGGAGCAGCAGCTCTTTTGCTCGGCAATTTCCTTAGACTGAGGGTCGAAGGGGCTCGATAGAGTGTCCGACAGCTGACTGGGTCCAGGCAACGTCGACCAGCCCAACCCAGTCTCCGTGGCAGCAATAGTGTGCTGAATCTGACCCTGGCCCATGCCTGCATCCGCACCTCTAGGCCACATCTGATCTGCGCTGAAGGTCGGTCTGCGTGATCGTCCAGTGCCTGATGGAGAAGAAGAGTGTGACACCAAACCAGCACCATCGCTTGTTGAGTGCGACAGGGTCTGTGCCATCTGCTGCTGCACAGCTCGACCAGTCGGGAACGCCATCGAGCTTAACTCCGTCGACGGAGTAGCAGAGACACTCGGCGCACCCGATCCAAAGTCGGCGCCATTTATGCCGAGGTCCCACCAGCTAAAGTCGGCGGGGACTGCGAAGCTGAGACCCGGCTGCAAGATGGCACTGCTCGTCGCCCATTCTTCCACTGACGATGCTGTCAAACCATTGTCGCTTGATGCGATCCCGTTGGAGTGGAACGGCGCGCCGAGATCACCGAAGTTGGTGGTAGCTGGTGTGCCAGAGCTGGAAGCACCACTTGAGAAGAGGAGCTGTTGCTGCTGCTGTTGGAAGAGCTCTGCGGGTGAGATTTCGAGCGTGTCTAGAGACTGTAGGAAGGCGGCGACGGACAGATCGTCTAGAGAAGGCAACTTTGCGGCGGATGAGCTGGGCTGTGCTGCTGCCGATCGTGTGCTCTGTAGGTTTGAGAATGAGTTCGAGGCTACTGTCGGCGAGATGACGGAATGCGGAGTCAGCGTGTCCGAAGGTGTCATTGCGAATGGCATGTGGTTCTGGGACCATAGTGTTGGCGTTGATGCTAGCCTTGTGCTTGGTACGCTTGGTGTAGCCAGCGCATCGTCGAGATAGCCAAAATTCTGTGTAGCACTGGATGCGGTATGTTGCACATCCTGCGGAAGGTGACGCTGAAGCTTGTCGCTTTGTGCCGGAGAAGTAGGAAGGTGGGCATGGTCAGAATAGTACGTTGGATTCTGAGGGTGCTGAAGCGCGGAGAATGAGTTCATATCCGAGAAGGCACCCTCTTCCGTCTTGACACGGACTGATGGGTCGCTGCTGGCGCGACCTGATTCATCCTTGTTCTTCGACTTGTTCTTGCCCATGCGTCTGCCTTTAGGCGAGCTCGAAGGTGGAGCCGGACTGCCAGACAGCTCCCCCCCTTCCTCTACTTTTCGCTTCTTAGGTCGTCCAATAGGTGCTCTTGCCGAGTATATACATTGGATATCGTCACTGTTGCACCTTGCGCAACCACCATTTTCTAGCAGCGTACCACTGCATTTGAGCTTTCGATTCCGGCACGCCTCGCAAGCTGTTCTGATGATGAGACCTAGACGAGCAGCTTCGCCTTGCGTGTATAGCTGTCCATCAGGGCCAAGAATGCGATTAGACTTACTGCCTCCAGCTGGGCTCACACTGACACTGACAGGAGGCAAAGCAAAGTCGTCCGGGTCCATCTTCGTCTTAGCTTTCGCGGCAGATGAGGGGCGCCCACCAGACGCTACTGATGTGGGTTTGGCATCCGAGCTTGCAGCGATGGACTTCGGGTGCGGGCTGCTGCTGGCTGATGGCACATCTGATGTGGTTGGTGTGCTAGTATTGTCTTCGCTGGATGAGCCTGATGATGTGCGGCTCGACTTGTCGAAAGAAGGGGAGCTGAAGGACGAGACTGATAGGGAAGGGCGAGTTACTGCAGCCGGGTCATTCTTGCGAGCATACGCTGAGCTCTTCACTGATGAGATTGGCCGACTAGTAGAAGAGGTGAATGATGGAAGCGGAGGAGCTCGCGAGTGCTGAGCAGGAAGTGAAGGTTTGGCAAAAAGCTGCGGAGAAGCAGACGACACTTTTACTGTGTCGTAGGATCGGGATCCTTCTGAACCCAAAATCGGTTGTGATCTCATAGACCCCGACATCTTCTTCCGTTATGATATCGAATTGCACACCGCTGTCCGGTCACTGTCTCTGCAATCTGCAGACTCGTGGGAAAGCTGCAGCGAATCAAGGTACGGAGAAGCGTTCCTGAGTTATCCGGTTTGACTCTAAATCAAACGCCGCGGACCGCTGATGATGCCCTTGGCGAAAAGCACTCGACGATGAGCGGTACACTTGGCAAAAAAAGCTTCGTGAGCGATAGGCTTGCTCGCTTGCAACAGGAAGAAAAGCGAACGTCGTTGGAGAGGATCAATAGAAGCAGCGCTTTGCCTCGGAGCCTTTTGCAAAGGAAGTGGGTGCTTCACGCTTTCTTCTCTCTTTGCCTTGTCTGCCTTGAACCTTGTCAGGTTTGAAGCGACCCGTAGAGATGTAGCTTTCTTTCCGTAGTTTCACCTACCAGTCTGACGTTGATATCGCCAGTTAAGTCTTCGCAAGAGTGATGGGATCGAATGGGTCGAGCTTGAGAGTGAGGATGGTGTCGTTGTTGGAGCTGCACAGCAGACTTTCCCTCGGAGCCTTTTTTTTCTCTTCAGGGTCTTGTTGCTCATAGCCCGATTTAAGAAGGTCCAGCTGGTAGATCCAATCGCGATTGAAATTCAGGGCTCTAACACGTGACGCGAGAGCTTCGAAACAAGAAGTTCGCGAATCGGAAGTCCACAAGGTGCTCGATGTCGGCGACAATGCTTCCAAGATCTCCTCCACACCATACATTGGACGCTGCGGACAGATCAGCATCGGCGTACTTCCTGCGCTCTAGCTTGTATCCACTGGGAGGCCATCTGGACACGGCCAGTCCGACTCGAACATGCCACCAAAGAAGCGGTCCACACGGTCATCCGCGGCATCGATGGATGCTGCGGAGTCAGCTCAGGCTGCAAAAGTCTCCCCAGTCGACGATGCTATGGCTGCATTGACATCCCTCTTCCCCGTCACTACGCCGCTTCCGGATCCAACGTCCGATGATACCCTTATCCCAGCCTCCGACGTGATGCTCGAGCAGGAGCTGCTTCGAAACCCGGACAACTTTCGTTCCTGGACATCGTACATCGACCATATCATCGACACCAACGTCGTCAAGCGACCACCACCAGACGTCGCCTTGAGCACCTACCAAGCCTCTCTCCTTGATCCACTTGCCAGCAGTACACAACGCACAGCATTGCGGCGCATCACGAGCATTTACGAACGTGCGCTAGCCCAGTTCCCAACACGCTACTCGCTCTGGCGTGACTACCTGCAGAACCGCTCTCGCTTCGTGCTCGGAGAGCCAAAAGGTAGTTTCGAGGCTAGACGTAAGAGAGACTTGCAAGCTGCTCGCGAGAAGCTCGACTTTGGCCCAACACTAGTCGACTCGCAAGAGGAGGACGACGACTTTGGCCACAACTACCGAGGAGGTCTCGATGGTGTAGTCGGCTGGCAAGAATGGAAGAGCTTGGCTGCGCTGTACGAGAGGGCGCTCATGTGGCTTCCAACAATGCCACGTCTCTGGCTCAACTACCTATCCATGTTCTTGCATCCGCAATGTCCTCCCACCCTATCACACACGCACGCACGCCGCACTTTTGACCGAGCATTACGGACTCTACCAGGTTCACTGCATCTTCGCATTTGGAGGCTTTATCTGCGATGGGCAGAACGTCGAGGCGGAGAGATATGTCTTCGAGTATGGCGAAGGTATCTGCGAGTCGATCCTTCGTTGACGGAGAGGTACGTTTCAATCCTCCTCGCGCAGACAGAAGATCAGGAAGCAGCCGAAGAGGCAGAAAACGAGGAGGAGGAGGCGGAGGCGGAAGAGGCTGGTCAGCGGCAGGGCAAGCGCCTGGGCTCTAAAGCTCTCGAAGCATCCAAGCTGCTGCTTGGACTTGCTCGAAGCGCAATGGATGGCTCATACGTCAGTCCAGAAGGCAAGAGCCCGTACCAACTTTTTATTGAATGGTTGGAGCTGACGGAGAAGTATCCAGAAGAGATCGGTCTCGACCCAGAGGAAGAAAAGCAGTCGCTGCAAGACAAGATCGTAACAACAGCATCGACAGCAGCGAACGGCAAGAGCAATCAGCAACAAATGCGGAACCGCGGCAAAGGAAAAGCGACAGCAAAAGATTCAACCAAGAAGCAGGTTCCCACAAAGGATGCAGAGACGGATCCTTGCGACCCTACGCGTTTGAACGTGACAGCCATCATTCAAAGCGATGGCCTGGATCGATTCGCAGACCAGTCCGGCAGGCTGTGGACAGGTTTGGCGACATACTGGATCAAGCGAGGCGAGTTCGAGGTGGCACGCAATACGTTTGAAGCAGGTATGAAAGCGGTCAAGACGGTGCACGACTTTACGCAGATCTTTGACGCCTATGCAGAGACGAGCGAAAATGTGATCGCTTTCATGATGGACGAGCTCGCCGAAGAAGGCGGAGACGAGGATGCAGATGAGGACGACGAAGAACAAACAAGGGAGGAGAAGGAGGTGGAACTTGATCGTCGCATGCAGGAGTTTGAAGAATTGATGGAGCGCAGACCGTTCCTGGTCAACGACGTCTTGCTCCGTCGTAATCCAGACGATGTACAGGAATGGGAGAAGCGCGTGGTGCTGTACGGTGACAATGACGAGAAGATCATCGAGACCTACCGCGAAGCCATCCAGAAGATCAATCCACGCAAAGCCACAGCCAACTTGCATCAGCTGTTCCTCAACTTTGCTCAATTCTACGAGTATGGAGGATCCGCGGGACTGGCAAAGCTGTCAGGAAACGAAGAGGAGGCTGCGGTCGAGGAAGAGGAGGTCGAAGGCGATTTGGAGTCGGCACGCAAGATCTTCGAGAAGGCAGTCACCAGCCCTTTCCGCCGTGTGGACGATCTAGCAGAGATCTGGTGCGAATGGGCCGAGATGGAGCTCAGGCACTCGAACTATGACGAAGCGATTCGTATCATGGCGCGCAGCGTGGCCCCACCTCGCAACACGAAAGGCGTTCAATACCATGACGACACGCTTCCACCGCAGACACGTTTGTTCAAGTCACTCAAGCTGTGGAGCTTCTACGTCGACTTGGAAGAGTCGTTGGGAGATGTCGAGAGCACCAAGCGGGTTTACGAAAAGATGCTGGAACTCAAGATTGCCAACGCACAGATCATCATCAACTACGCAGCATTCCTAGAGGACAACAAGTACTTTGAGGAGAGTTTCAAGGTGTACGAGCGCGGAGTTGAGCTCTTCACCTACCCCGTAGCTTTCGAGATCTGGAACGTCTACCTTAGCAAGTTTGTCAAGCGATACGGTGGTACCAAGCTGGAACGCGCACGAGACCTGTTCGAGCAGGCACTGGACAAGTGCCCCGCGCGATTCTGCAAGCCGCTCATGCTCATGTATGGCAAACTGGAAGAGGAGCACGGCTTGGCAAAGCGAGCGATGAAGATCTATGATCGTGCGACACGAGCCGTTTCGACCGATGACCGATACGAGATGTTTGTCTTCTATATCGCCAAAGCAGCCGCCAACTTTGGTCTTGCTGCGACACGACCGATCTACGAACGCGCCATCGAATCGTTACCGGATCGACAGACAGCCGACATGTGTCTGCGCTTCGCAGAGCTCGAACGCAAGCTGGGCGAAATCGACCGAGCGCGTGCCATCTATGCACATGCATCGCAGTTCTGCGATCCTCGCACGCATACCGAGTTCTGGAAGCAATGGAACCAATTTGAGATCGAGACAGGTTCGGAGGATACTTTCCGCGAAATGCTGCGAATCAAGCGATCAGTTCAAGCGCAATTCAACACGGATGTATCATACATTGCTGCTTCGGCCGTCACCTCTGCCCAGCGCAGTCAGGCACAGCAGCAGCAGCAGCAACAACAACAGCAGGCACAGAGCAATGGCGTGGCAGACGACGTCGATGCCAACGATCCGATGGCACAAGTCGAAGCTGCTTCAAGACCGGCAGCACGTCAACCTGCTTTCGTTGCCGCTAGCACTGCTGCCAGCGGTGCCCGAACAGCCGACGCGGCCAATGGCGATGGAAGCGAAAACAAGAACGAGGAAGTTGTGGGTGGCGATGACCAGGACGATGATGATCTGCTCTAGATGCGAGACGATCACTTTGCTTGCATGTTCAACTCTTTGTGACCCTCAAAATACAATGTACTCATATCAAGCTTCTTCTGCCTCGGTCTGCTGCTTCTTTGATGTTGCGTGGATTTGAATGCTGTGTGATAGAGGTGTTGCTCTGCGTGAAAGATGATGTCCGTGGACGTGTGACAGCAGCCTGACGTGTCCTCTATGCGCTTCTCCCTGCTTCTTCTCTCCACACATAGCCTTTTCTTGAATACGCGACTGTGGCAGCCGACAGACAGACAGGCTTGCCGGTCAGCGATTCATGACTGTGAGAGGAAGGGTAAGGTTGCTCGGGACAGCCGAAGTGCGACTCGGGAAAGCCGATTAAATTTCCAGCCAAAAAAAAAGGTCTAAATCGAGCTTTTTTGCCGCTTCAATTGTAGTTAGAGGCTTCGATGGCTCGAACGCAAGGTGCTCTCTGCAGCCACATCGCTGCTGTCTCCAAGCCACTTGTCTTTGAACACTGCGTTCTGATGCGCTGCAGCTTTGCCGCGTCTCAGCTGTCACACTCACTTTCCATCACGACCAATTTGAGGTTCTGTAACAATAGGCGCATCTCACCGCCATCACATCTTCGCTGCTTGTCATAATCGTTTCTTTCACACGCTCGTATCGGCACACCCGTCTCGTTTCAATCGCACTCCTCTCCCACGATCTTTCAGTACCTTTGCGCTCTCACCCTTTCGTTGCAGCACGCGAAACACGGACCCTCCCTTTTGCTGCAACTTCATTTGACTGCGGTGCTTCCAATCCCATTGCCCCACATCTCTGCATTGTGCAGCATTAACACATCTACCTCAGATCGGATCCGGCTCCCTTTTTCAGCATCGCCAGTACGCTTCGACACATCTTTTGCAGCTCACATACCACAACGACTCGTCTTCGACACGGTCTGCGCATATCTCGCACTTCATCTGTACTTGCACCTTCTTTCACAGCTCAAACACCACAGCGCCTGAGACAAGCAGTTCAGGAAGACTCAATCGGGCTACATCTTCGCTAAACCAGCCATCGCACTGTCGCTACCGCCGAAGAGCGGCCATCGGATCAGAAGTTGACGCACATGGTGACAGTGTACTCGAATCGTCACCTTTGACGGGCTGCGCCGCCGCAACTGCCCAAGTTTCAAAATCAAGCGCCCGGGCTCATAGCTACTGAGGAAGCCGAACTGGACGGCCTTGGTGCCGACAGCCATCATGAAGCTTCCCAGCTTGCCAAGGTCACGACAGCGACCTCGGAAACATCACATACCAAAGCTTCCTTCACTCTCACGACGCGACGCTGCTATGACCGATCGCAGTGCCTTCTTCTTCCAATTCGTAATATGGACGCTCGTTGCCATCATCTTTGACGCATTCTCGGGCGTATCAGCTGCCAGCCCTCCATCTCCAGCGACTACGACGGACGGTCTCGTCGATGACCCGAATACCAGCAGCACTGCTTCTCTCCACCACCGAGACCTCATTCGATCTGGCCGACATCACCAACTTGCATCCCCAGGCTCTCGGTTCCGCAGCATTCCTTCTACACGCCCTACATCCGTTTCAGATCTAGTCCTTGCCAACACTGTCGTTCTCACTACTGTAGAAGGTGGCCTCTACGCGCTAGATCGAGAGACTGGCAAGCAGCTCTGGTCTCTCTCACCACACGCTAGCCACGAATCCGACTCACTCCTTCGGCCCCTTGTTACAGCGCTGTATGGCAAGGAGCAGAAGTCGTTTGCAGAGATCGCACAGGGGGGTCGTACCTTCACTTCCCCTCTCAGCGGCTCTTCGCCTTTGCTCGAGACTGGTGGCATCTATATCGTAGAGCCTTCATCAGCCGGTGACATCTATGTACTCTCCTCAGCAAAGAGCAAAGCTGGCTCCCCCTCTCCGGCCAATGGCGAGCCTGGTAGTGTTCAGCTTGACAAGCTGCCATTGACATTACCTCAGCTCGTGGAGCTCAGTCCATTCTCTTTCGCAGGAGACGATACACGGGTCTTTGTCGGACAAAAGCAGACAACCCTCGTAGAGCTCAATATCCAGACCGGTGAGCTCGGTGCTGTCTTTGGTGGACGTCAGGCTGGTGTTTGGTGCGGTGCTCAGGCGCACGACCTAGATCCTCATCCGGCGAGTGACAGGGCCAGTGGCTTCGCAGATCCAGAGTCGTGCATTGATGACGAGCCAACACTCTCAGGTTCTTCTTCTAAGTCTACTTCACAGCTGGCTTACATCGGCAGAACCGATTACACCCTCAACATCCATTCGCGCAGCTCACCAGAAGCTTTGCAGACGCTTCATTTCAGTACCTTCGCACCCAATGCAGGCGACCGTGACGTACAGATCTTATGGACACACGCCGATCATCCGGACCAGCGCGCAATCCTCGGCATGCCTGAAGAAGGTAGTGTCGTGTGCTTCAACCTCACTGAAACTGATCGTCATTCTCGCCATAGCTCGTCAGGTGACCAAGACGCACGCGCCCTCTGGTCCAGCGAGCTTCGTGCCAGCGTTGCTGGTGTCTTCGATGTCGTCTACCCAGCACCTCACCTGCAGAACACCAAGTCGCTGAGTCGGCCCATCCTTGTACCGCATCCTCCTATCCCACTGCACCGTATCTTCCCGCAGATCAGCGATCATCAAGAATCTAAATTTGACGACTACGACCGATCTGGCTACAGCTCTGCTCCAGCGTCGCGGCGTCGATCAGCATATCTTGGCATTGCCGGCGACAGTCTCTACGCAATGAGCTCGCATCGATTCCCACTCGTTGCTTTCACATCAAAGGCGACTGCTGGTCTCAGCGATGGCTCGAGCTCACATCCCTCGGATATTTGGTCGCCTAGCCTGCCTTCCTCACAACGGGATTGGGCGCACGAGGGTCAGCGCAAGTGCGCATCATTTGGCTGCTGGCTCGGCAGTTACACGCTACAAGTAGATCCGACCGCAGAAGGAAGGTTGCGCGACTCGCTTCTCGGATCACATCCGACGCTCGAAATCGATGGCAGTGGTCCGCGTCTCGGCATCGGCGACCGACCTGCTTTCCCATCAAACAACGACTCGAATGGCATACCCAAAGACAGCTCCTCTTCCGCGTCCTCACAACCCTCACGATTGTCCGAAGTGCCCAAGAAGGACTCTCCTCGATCTCGAAGGCCAGGCAGTCGAGATGCACCCGATGAGTTCTCGGATGACTCCGACGACAGCTTCAGTGGGCCCTCACGAAAGCCAAAGCAGCAAGCAGCTGCGCCTGCTCGAAGTTGGAAAGCGCGTCTGTCTCTCGTCCTGCTCCAGGTCATCGGTGTTCTTGTCATTTCTGTGCTGGCAGGTGCCACCTACCTCGGCTTGCAAGAGCAAAAAGCACGAGCAGAAAAGCAGGCGGCAGAGATAGCCCAGGGGGTAGTCTGGATCCCCGTCCTCAAGGAGGACGAGGCGGGCTTTGGAGGCGAGGCGCACGCGGAAAAGGTACGCGCAGAGGAGGAACGCCAGTTGCAACAGGCTATCAACCTGTCCAAGAAGGGCGCTGCTGCAAGTGCTTCTGCCTCCGCATCTACTTCGGCTGCCCTTCCTCGCGTCGCAAGCGGGGATGCAAATGAGGATGAGGACGATGACGCCGAAAATGGCGCGGAAGGATCAACATCCAACGCCAAGAAGAAGAACAACAACAAGCGCAGACGTCGAGGTAAGCGTGGAGGTGCTGCTGTGGCTGCAAAGGCTGCTAAAGCGAATGGCAAGGAAGGCAGCCCCGAAGCAGCGGAGAACGAAAAGGACAAGGACGATGAGGACGAGGAAGCCAACAACGAGGACGAAGCTAAAGCCACGGCCAAACCGACTTCATCTCAAGATGGCGAAGCTGACGTCCTTGCTACGCCGTCCAGACTTGCAAATGGCGTCAACGGCCACAAGCAAAGCAACGGGTCAGCAGAACCGATCGGGTCTGACAGTGGATCATCGAACGAGAACGAGCCCATCACACCACGCAAGCGCAACCAGCACGCTGAAGGCAAGTCGAGCAAAGCAGTCGGCTTACGAACTTCTGCCTCGGCGCTTGGCGCCAGCGACAGCCTGCAACGTGCACAGCAGCTCATGTCTCCCCAGCTCCAATCGCCTCTCCTCAACACAGGTTGGGGTGGCTTCGAAGAGGAAGATGCTGCTTCGGTCGGCAGGGCTGCTGCGCAGATTGCCGCCACGGGTTCCAGCCAATTTGCAGGCAACGCATCCAGTAACGGCGTCAGCACATCCTCGCTTACTATCTCGGACGAAGTGCTCGGCTACGGCTCTTCAGGCACCGTCGTCTTCCGCGGCACATTTCAAGGTCGTGCCGTGGCCGTCAAGCGCCTTCTTCGCGACTTTGTCCACGTGGCGTCGAAAGAAGTCTCGCTGCTCGAATCGGCAGATAATCACCCGAACGTCATCCGATACTTCTATAAGGAGCTCACGCCCAGCTTCTTGTTCATTGCCTTGGAGCTCTGTCCAGCCAGTCTGGCCGAGGTGGTGGAGAGGCCAGCCGATTACCGCGACTTGAGCAACTTGCTCGATCCCAAACGTGCCCTGCATCAGATCACCTCTGGCTTGCGGCATCTTCACTCGCTCTCCATTGTCCATCGTGATATTAAGCCACAAAACATTTTGGTAGCGACATCGACCAGCGGCAAGCACCTCAAGATGCTTCTCTCTGATTTCGGCCTCTCGAAGCGACTGGATGGTATGGCACAAACAAGTTTCTCTCAGACTGTCAACAACCCGGGAGGTACTGTCGGCTGGCGTGCACCGGAGATCCTTCGAGGCGATGTCAACCTCGATGCTGGCTCCGAGTCCGAGTCTTCGATGGGTAACAACCCGAGACCGAGCTCAAGCCGGGAAGAAAAGTCTCGTCTCACACGAGCCGTTGACATCTTTGCACTCGGTTGTCTTGCTTACTACGTCCTGTCTAATGGAGACCATCCCTTCGGATCACGTTTCGAGCGAGAGATGAACATCATCCGCAAGAGGGTTGACCTCTCTCGACTCGACGGTCTCGGCGAAGAAGGCCACGAAGCACAAGACTTGGTGCTCAAGATGGTCTCCCATGACCCTCGACAACGCCCCTCGGCAGCGCAAGTGCTCACTCACCCCTATTTCTGGGATCCAAACAAACGTCTCAACTTCCTCCAAGACGCTTCCGATCGATTTGAGATCATGGAGAAGGATCCACCGACAGCAGCGCTCGTCTTGCTCGAGTCGAGAGCACGCAATGTGCTCGGAACCGACTGGCATCGACGATGCGACAAGATGTTCTTGGAAAACTTGGGCAAGTTCCGAAAGTACGATCCTTCCTCCGTGCAAGACCTGCTGCGTGCTATGCGTAACAAGAAGCATCATTACCAGGATTTGCCACCAACGCTCAAGAAGATCTTGGGATCATTGCCAGATGGCTACCTGAACTACTTCACGAGGAGGTTCCCGGAGTTGTTCTTGCATGTCTATAACACGATTGTGGAGCAGCCGCTGATCAGGACCGAGCCGGTGTTTAGGGAATATTTCCACTGTGCAGAGCCTGATCACTAGCGCGGCGCTGCAGTAAACACATCGCACTTTTCAGCAGGGTTCTGCTCCTGTCCTTCGACCCCGCTGCTCAAGATCTTTATACTTTGTCCCTAAGGGTTCCTGACTCAAAGTTTCTGCGCCACATCCCAACCAAGCTTCCACGGCCTCGATTTGAGGTCCCCTCAAACTGTATTTGTACCGTACTTTACCTGATTTCGCTTGCATCTATGTATTTCTCCCGTAAAAGCTCCCGTCTTTCCGCCTGTGTCCATATCGGAAGGTCATCAACAATTCGCCTTTAGCTACCGTGGCATAGTCAGCGGCAAGGATACCAGAGATTAAAAGTTCGGGAGTCGGATACCGAGTTCCGTCCGCTTGTTGAGCCTTTTTTTTTGATTTTTTGAAGAAATGCGAAGTTTTTTTGGAAGGCGCGAATGCAGAGTTGAGTTTCCACTTCGACCTTGTGACTTGCTTTGTTATACCTTTGCTACTCCACCATCACGGCCACACTTCATCCGCCTTCCTCCGCATCTATCGTACCGCCGACGAGGAGACTCGCGTTGGGAACTTGACGATACTTCTGACACTTTGCTTCCACCTCGCCAAGGAGAGAGTGCCTAACACCCATCTGCTACAACTATATCAAAGGCCCGTACCGCGACCTCAACCGGATAGGACCACCATGGCACCATCAGCGTCATCATCAACAGCCCCCAATGCGGCAGAGCAAAAGTCTCGCCTGCTTCGCTTCACAGGTCACCGCAACTTCCGACAACGCCTGATCCTCTCCCTTGTCTCCCAACGCCCGGTTCGTATCGACTCGATTCGACCGGACTCTTCCAGCCCTGGTATCCGTGACTTTGAAGCCAATTTCCTCCGACTTATCGAAAAAGTCACCAACGGGACCCATGTCGAAATCTCCTACACTGGTACCTCGGTCCTTCTCAAGCCAGGAGTGATTGCCGGTGGGAAAGTGGTCCATGATTGCTCTTTGACCCGAGGTATCGGGTACTGGCTCGAATGGATTGTCGTCCTGGCACCTTTTGCAAAGAAAGAGCTGAATCTGACTTTGCGAGGTGTCACAAATATGGACGGCGATCTCGGTGTAGACACGATTAGAACCGTAACCCTGCCGCACCTCTCCTTGTTCTTGCCGCTGGACTCGTTGTCGACACTAGCCAGCTCGTTGGAGTTGAGGATCGCAAAACGTGGATCAGCCCCGCTCGGAGGAGGGGAAGTCCAATTCCGATGCCCAATCATCAAACACTTGACCATACTCAACTTCACCGCTCCTGGTCGAATCAAAAAGATTCGAGGCATTGCAACTTCTACTCGCGTCAGTCCACAGATGGCCAACCGACTCATCGACTCTGCTCGAGGCGTACTTGGCCGATACATTCCCGATCTATATCTCTTTGCAGATGTATATCGCGGTGAAGACTCTGGCAAATCTCCTGGTTTCGCCATTACCCTCCTCGCAACTTCAACCACTGGTGCAATCTACTCAGCCGAGGCAGCGAGCAAAACCCAAGACCCAGGTTTGCCGGAAGATCTGGCCCAAGCAGCAGCAAGAATGTTGCTCACGGAAATTGCACAGAGAGGATGTGTGGATAGAAGCCATCAACCACTAGTGCTGCTCTTGATGGCACTGAGCCCGCAAGACGTGGCGAAATGTACGATGGCAAACCCAACAGCAAACGCAGTACAAATGATGAGGGATATCAAAGAAGCCTTAGGGGTCAGCTTCAAGATTTCCCCCGCCGAGAACACCGCCACAGCCAGCAATGGTGTCGAGGCAGAGGGAAGTGAAGATGACGAGGACGAAGACAAGGAGGACGAGGACGAGGACGAGGAAGTGAAGCGAAAGAAAGAGGTTCTGCAGAAGATTGCGAATCCTGATCAATTTGCTGTTAGTTGTGTCGGTATCAACTTTGGCGGGTTTAAGAAGGTCGGCTAAAGCAGCACAGCTGCACTGTTCTCAGCACTGCTCTCAGATTGACAACTGTATTTGCTTTGTCGCTCCTATACCCCTTCGCATACCTTATGGCGAATTGAATGCAGTGCCGTCCCATCCTACCCTTGTTTGAAAGTGTGTTGTTTACCGGGCTCACGAGAACCAACTGAGATCCGTCCTTACGAACAAATCACCGGAGACCGGGCTCTGCGTTATTCGGCCGTCTTTTCCGCCAAAATCCTTCCCTTTGGCGACACTTGGACTTGTTGGACCCGCTGATTGCATCCAGCACAGACTTCCGGACAAAAGGGTACCAAAAAGAGACTGAGAAAAGAGGCAGAGGAGGAGCAAAAACGAAAACAGCAAAAAGTATCCTCCCAACGTGGGGCTCGAACCCACGACATTCAGATGAACTCCGAGAAGATCTCGGAAACCCTTGTAATTAAGAGTCTGACGCTCTACCGACTGAGCTAGCCGGGAAGGAGTTGTTTGGAGGTCTCACTGAGCGCATTATATTACAAAAGCTAAGACCATGTGATATGATCCCATCTGTTGGGTCGCTTCAGATTTCGGCTGTCAAACCAAATTGTCCGTGCAGCAAGAAGAACACCTTAGCCGAGTCACTTTCCCCAACTCAACCTCCCAATCGCTCCCTTCATCGTAATCGTCACCATCGTCATCAATTTTGCGACGGGATCAGTCATTTGCAGTCAGAGCAGCCGGGCTCACCATCTACAAGATCTGTTGTTGGACAGGACGACGCTGCATCTCTTCCTGCCGACCTGGACCGCAACGTTCGTTGTGCGTCGAGCGTTTGCACAACCCAACCTCTTCTCAGTCGGACGAGCACGGCCTCGGCACGTCGCTTCCTGTTCCTCTACCAGCTCCTCTCGTCTTGCGATCCATCGCACTTACGCCAATATGTCAGACGTCCTCGTATACTCAGGACCCGGAGTCTCCACCTCTGCCCTCCACCACACGCTGAAAACCCTCCGCACCCTCCTCAGCACTTATGATATCAAAACAGTTGACGCCAGGACCCTGGCCCTCGATCCATGGCAAAAGGGTACGGCCCTCGTCGTCCTTCCCGGCGGACGAGACCTACCGTACGTCTCTGAACTAGCCCGACCGTTCACACGCTCTACCGAGGCTGCATCTTCCTCTTCAACTGGATCTGAACGCACCGCCTGCCGCGAGATCAGAAACTTCGTCGAATCTGGAGGAAACTTTCTCGGCATCTGCGCAGGTGCCTATTATGCTTCGAGCTATTGCACGTTCGAAAAGGGGACAGGAATGGAAGTGGATGGCGAGAGGCCATTTCTGAGATTCTTCCCGGGGGTATGTCAGGGAACGGTATACCCTGGATTCGTGTACGAGTCGGATAAGGGGGCGAGGATTGTTGACATCGAGCGCACACAGAAAGTGGGGAAGGACCAGTGGAGATGTCACTATAACGGAGGTGGGGCGTTCATGGATGCTGACCGGTACACGAGACAAGGTGTGGAAGTGCTTGCTCGTTATGCGCCGACTCAACCGGATGAGCTACATTTTGATATCGATCTGAACAGCTCGAGCGAGACACATCGTAGACCGGACTACTCGGGTCAGGCGGCAGTGGTGCTGTCATCTGTCGGGCTCGGAAAGGCGCTGCTGTTCGGAACACATCCAGAATTTCCTCTCTTACCGACGTCTACACCGGTGCTGCTGTCAGAGAACAGCCACACTGAGGCACAAGATAGTAACGACAAAGAGGAGCGCGACCAACAACTCCGCGTTCACGAACAGCATAGACTGCAGTGGATGCACGAGCTGTTCACGGAGCGACTTGGATTGCGGTCGGAACTTCCGCAATGGGCTCTTGCTTCTTCGGCCGCAACATCTGCCAGCAAGCCCGCTGCAACGGGCACAGCCGTCGAAACAGAAGAACCGAAATTGCTTCCAATCTATCTGGCCTCGCTGGGCGACGACAAGGACTCCAACAAAATTGTTGACAAGATCTTGCAAAAGCTCGCATCAGAAAAGACTTCTGGCCCAGTCTCACACCTGCAAGGCTTCGAGAACTGCGATGCTCTGAAGACAGCCAACATCGCTAGCGTCAAGGACTCGAACGATGCTATGCACTTTTCCGTCGCTGATTCTCAAACCATCCTCGAAGCGCAATCACTCTGCACTTCTGCAGATTA
This sequence comes from Ustilago loliicola, assembly GCA_022963135.1. Lineage (NCBI taxonomy): Eukaryota > Fungi > Basidiomycota > Ustilaginomycetes > Ustilaginales > Ustilaginaceae > Ustilago > Ustilago loliicola. The sequence continues at coordinate 607,374 of JALCUU010000001.1, read as the reverse complement.
CGATGCGTTCTCGAAACCCGTCATCCCCACTACTGCGTCTTCAGAAGCGGCCGCCGAAGAGTCGACTCCAGACAAGGAGGTCGACCTAGATTCGGTGCCCAAATACATCCTTGCATGCAAAGAAACTCGCCCGACCACCGAAGTTCTTCCCTACTGGAATATCAACGAGTACGAAAAGCACCTCTCCCAATTCCGCAGCATAAATCTTCAGAACGAACAGAACAAACTCGCCGGTCACTGGTCAACATACCGTCCGCCATACGACCCTTTCAGCCCTTTCGGTCCTTCCTCCTCCTCGAGCTCCTCTAGCCCAGCAGCACAGTTCGGTACACCGATGTTGTACACCCAAATGGTAACTTCTACTCAGACTATGCTGGATAAGAACTTCAGGCTCTTGTCTGCGCTGCCGGTGGGAACGACTTTCTTCGCGACCCAACAGATGAGTGGACGTGGTCGTGGTGGAAATCGCTGGATCTCGCCGAAAGGATGTCTGCAGTTCTCAGCGGTGTTCAGAGTGCCCGTCTCGATGGCTAGTAAGACTGTCTTTCTCCAGTACCTTTCCGGATTGGCAGTTGTCGAAGGAATCAAGCTTGCGCTCGGTGGTAGCGAGGCAGGGAGAGCGGTGGCAGGAAAGGTGCGAATCAAGTGGCCGAACGATATCTATGCTGAAATCCCCCCTGTCGATTCCAGCGCTGGAGGTGAACGGGCCAAGACTGCTACGTTCGAGCTTGATGGTAAGAGGTACGCCAAGTTGGGAGGCATCCTGGTCAACTCTCAATTCAGCGGTGGCAATGAGTTTGTGCTGATCTCTGGCTGCGGAGTCAACTGCCTCAACCCCCGACCTACCACCTCTGTTTCCGACCTCATCTCGATCCACAATCAAACCAACCCCGACGCAACGCTGGAGCCAATTACACAAGAAAAGCTGGCAGGGGCAATCCTATCCACCTTTGATTCGATCTGGAAAACATTCATGCAGCACAGCGGAGACTTCAGACCTTTCGTCGAGCGGTATAGAGAGATTTGGCTGCATAGCGATCAGGAGACCACGCTGACACAGGATGCGATTCGAAACTCAGGTGGTGGGGATGGGGAGAGTAGGGAGGAGAGTGTAAGGATTGTAGGTATTTCATCGGATTATGGATTGCTGCAGGCTGTACCGAGGACTTCGAGTGTAAGGTCGAGGGAAGGGAGGGCATGGGGAGGGACAGAGGAGGCGGAGAGGAATGGAATTATGCAGCTGCAACCTGATGGCAACTCGTTTGATATGCTGCAGAATTTGGTCAAGAGGAAGGTCTAGCGCACAACTCCATCATCTCTTAGATCTGTTGCATCTGACTGCATCCACTCAGCGCCGATCATACGACGCATTATCGCATACAGTATTGTAACTGTGATGTTTGAAGTGAGATGTGAGCGTTGAAAGCCAAATTGCGATGATGCTGGCATGGGAGGGATTGAACGCGGTGTGAGTGTGAGAGGGAGAGGGAGGGGGAGAGGCTCTTGGCGTCGAGCACAGCCTGGAAGCTCGCGGTATGCGGTGGAAGCTTATTTTAGCCAGCCCAGACAGAAGAGAGCGAGAGACAGAGGCGACGTGGAATTCTGAGTGTGGAGGAAAGCGTGTGTGTGTTCTGTGTATGTGTCTGTGCGTGAAAGAAAATCTCAATCTCGAGAGCTGTGCCTGATTCAAGGCGAGATGCGTGGACGTTGATCCTTCTTCTTGCTGCAGCTCAAAAAGCAACACCGCTCACGACATCCTTCATCTCCATTCCATCGCCACCATTATACCCGCGCTCGATACGGTTGAAACGTACAGCACGCCTCGAACTCCTCGTCATCAAGATTCAACAACATGTCGGCCGCTGTGGTAGAAGATGCTCTCGCACCCACGTTGCAAAACATTCTCGACCAGAAGACGCTCAAATGGCTCTTTGTCGGAGGCAAAGGTGGTGTAGGCAAGACCACCACCTCTTGCTCTCTTGCCATTCAGCTCTCCAAAGTTCGCGAGTCGGTCCTGCTCATCTCGACTGACCCGGCCCACAACCTTTCGGACGCATTCGGGCAGAAATTTGGCAAAGAAGCGACCAAAGTCAACGGCTTTGACAACCTCTCGGCTATGGAGATCGACCCCAACTCGAGCATCCAGGAAATGATCGAACAATCCGACAGCTCTGGTGGAGCTATGGGCTCCATGATGCAAGATCTGGCATTCGCTATCCCAGGTGTTGATGAAGCCATGGGATTTGCCGAAATCATGAAACACGTCAAGTCGATGGAATACAGCGTTATCGTGTTTGACACTGCTCCCACCGGTCATACTCTGCGATTCCTTTCTTTCCCCTCTGTGCTCGAGAAAGCGTTGGCCAAATTTAGCACGCTCGGTCGCTCTCTGGGACCTATGCTCGGCCAATTCCAATCGATGCTCGGCGGCGGCGCCAACAACCAAGAAGACATGTTTGCTAAACTGGAAAGCATGCGCGAAGTCATCACGGAAGTCAACACGCAGTTCAAGGATCCGGAAAAGACAACGTTTGTCTGCGTCTGTATTGCCGAATTCCTCTCGCTGTACGAGACAGAACGACTGATTCAGGAGTTGACACAGTACGAGATCGATACACATGCAATCGTTTGCAACCAGCTGCTGTACCCGAAGAAGGACAGCAACTGTCAACATTGTAGGGTGAGAAAACAGATGCAGGACAAGTACGTGGGAGAGATGATGGAGTTGTATGCCGACGATTTCCACATTGTCAAGATGCCCTTGTTGACAGAGGAAGTGAGGGGGACGGAGAAGTTGAAGTCATTCAGCCAGTTTTTGATCGAACCGTACACTCCGCCATCGGAGTAGATGCCGCGTTGGTCTTGTTCCACACATACATGTATTGTAGTCGGTTCACAATGTCGGTACTGTACTTGAGACAGATGTTGTCTATATAGCCTGTGCGGAAGGGTTGTTGCTGCGTGCTGTTCTCTGGCAGATGCAAGCAGGACTAGATATTTTGAGCCTTGGAATCCTTTGTTAGAGCTACCAGGCTAACAAACCAAGAAGGCTGTCGGTGTGTGAACCCGCACGGTTCCTCTTGACGGCATGAGATCTCTTTCTGTTCTATCCCTTTGCCTTCGCCTTTGCCTTAGGGATCGGAGAATTTTGAGCTCGCTTTTTCCCCCCTCAGCTGTCTGTCTGTCTCACTTATGGACAGCCGGCAGTTGTGTGTGCCTGTTCTCCGCGGCGTCCACGCGTCCACATCCCCTATTCCCTGCATCCGAGTTCGCTATGTACAGTAACTTACAACACTCTTTGTGACAATGTCAAGCATCGACCCCGCATCGGTGTGAAAGAAGCGTCTGGACGCAATGTGCAGTGAGTTGAATTATGTTAATGATGAGAGTGGGACAAAGCGCCACGCCGAAGAGGACGAGGGCCATCTGCAACTGCAATAATCACACATTGCAGCAAGCAAAAGCAAGCAAAAGCAATCGGCCGAAACTCACCTCAAAGCTCACACAGCGCAAGTCTCTGCGAAGGCGCCATCGATGCAACTTGGTGAAATGAAACAGCGTGCAAGGTTCTGCTGCTTCTCATCGAAAGAAGTCGAGTGTAAGATGCTCAGAGGAAGGAGACAGGTGCCACAACCTCTGATTTCATGCATTGAGCCTGGAGTCAGTCTCCGGGAAGGAAAACAACAGTCCGACCCCATCTGAATAGCATGGAAGAGAGCATAAAAGCTTCCATGAGCCTCTTACACGGCCTTGCGACGACGCCTGGACCAATCATACTCAATTTGAGCAATGGCCTCTAACTGTGAGTAAGTGTAAGGCGACTGACTGTGCGAGAGAGGGTGTTGGTTTCGGCAATGTGGAGCCGCTGTCTTGCAGCAGCACACTCACAGACTAAAAGCTGACACGTCTCTCTCTGTGAGTGAGCTTCTTGATATGCTGACTGACTAGCCGTGTGAGCTTTGGCCAATGAGGTCAAGGACAGAGCGTCAGGAAAAGAGGGGGAAAAAAAGAAAGAAAAAGAAATAGACCCGAAGGGCTCCACACGACGACGCTTGCGTTCCTCTCACAAAGCAGAGACAAAGCCAGCAATTTCTTTTTCTCCTCCTTTTTTCTGTCATTTTTGATTTTGATTTTGATTTTTGATTTTGATTTTGATTTTTGATTTTGATTTTGATTTTTGATTTTGATTTTGATTTTTGATTTTGATTTTTGATTTTGATTTTTGATTTTGATTCTTTTTTTTCCCCTGCTGTTCGCTCTTTTTCACCCTCCGATCACTGCAACACTGCGCTCCTGAACCACATTTCTTTCCTTCTTGCTCCACCTCAAACGTTCCCACCAACACCACCTCATACCTCTCCTTCATACCTCAACTTGACATCTTCTCGTCGAGGTTGACAGCATCGGCAAATCTTGTGCATATCCCTCTTTCTCATCATCGTCGTCAACGCCTCAGCATCTTTCACTCCTTCCGTCTCCGTTCGCTCCTTCTCATCTCGTCCCTGCTTCGGATTGCTTCGGATTTCAGCTTCCGGCTTCTCGCATTCATCTATACCTCTTTTCCCGTTTGCACTCGTTGGTCGTTGCTTCCTCTTCCATTGTATATCCCAGCGTCGCATTCGACACTCGCCACAGTTTTGAACTGGTCTCAAACACTTAGCTAGGGTTTTCTTTGCGTGGTTTCAGTCACCTTCGAGACTCGCCTCGTTTCATTCATTCTCGACACCTTTCGCATCATCATCACTCCCTTTCGCCCTCACCGACCACTGCCTCTGCTACAAAGGCACAGCACAGCGCTCGATCGAAGATCCTCACAAGCGATCCCTATTTGGCCACGCCTCTTGCAAATCTTCCCGTGCGAAGCCTCCGTTTTTCGTTGCACATCTTAAAGTCAAGCTCGAGACAGAAATCGACACACGTTCGACAGACGCATTGTCCCATGCTTCTGACTCGTTCTTGATCTTGCATTGCCATCTGTATTACCCCGTCCAAAAGATACCTCGAGCTGCAAGTTCACCCGGATATACCCTCATCCTCACGATCAACTGCCTCGAACACAGTGCCTTCACACTAAACTCTCCTTCAGATCAGTTCATCTGCTCTTCGATCGCCTAGCTAGCTTCTTGAAAGCCTCTTGCATCCTCTCGAGCTCGAAATCCAACTGGACTTTCCTGCTTTCAGGAGCTCTGGTTCCGCGACCGCAGCGGCCCAGGCCTCCACATAACATCGCCAAGATGGATCTCTACTCGACCTCGTTCACCATTCCTCGATCGATCGGTGCAAGCAGCTTTGTGTCCGACTCGACCAGTGCAAATGGTAATGCTGCTCCATCGTCGTCTTCCGTCTTTGGCGCTGGCATTGATGCGCTGAGGACTGGCTCCAACTTGAGCGCGCGACCTGCACCTCCAGCGGCAGCTACCCCTGAGCCTCCTGCCTCTTCGCTTCCCGGTCGATTCACCTCGATGCGCTCGCGCTTCCCTCCTACCGTCAAAGCTTTCATGCCCAGCGCATTTGGCGGCAAGCGCACCAACGACAGGATCGTAGAAGCTGTTGGTACTGAAAAAGCCGAGGCCGACGCTGCCGCAGCATCCGCCACGACCAATGCACAGTCTCGCTCAAGCACCGACATTGAACCTTCTGCACCGCTCGCTCCCATCGGCGAAAGAGGCAATGCTCGCCCATCCAAGCTCCCTAACTTGGATGACCCTGCTGGCAGCCAGCATCGTGACAGCCGTTCCACTGTTGGCACTCGCTCCAGCTTTGACATTTCGTCCTCCGCCGCATCCTTCACTGCTGACAGCACCGCACCAAGCAGCGCCATCGGAGGTAACCCTTCCAGCGCAACACACTCGGCTTCCAACTCCATCTCCGCCAATCAGCAAGAACGTGGTATGACCCAGTCGCAGAGCAGCAAGGACCTTCAAGAGGCGATTCAGAAGCTTAGCTCGGATGTCATGGCCAACCACCAGTGTCTTGTCTCTTTCGCACCTGTGCCTCAGCCAGACGAGTCTCGTATGCCACCAACGCCGCTTTCGCATCCCTTCCCTTGTCAAAGCTCTTTCTCTTCGCTGCAGAGCTTGGACCAGCTGCCCTTCCCTAACACCAATGGCTCGAGTGGTAGTGGCTATCCTTACCAGCAGTATCACCCTCAGCCCATCGGCACTCCCGACTCGCACTCTTCTGCCTTCTTTCCAGGTCGCAGCGGCGGCGAGGCGCTCGGCTCTGGCTTTCCTGGTTTCAATGCTAGCTCGCTCTCGCTCTCTTCGCTCAACCCACAGTCTGGCAGTCACATTGCACAGGAAGTCGGTCTCTCCTCAGCCCATTCGCTGCGATCGCCCAATCCTAGCACCATCGGCGCGCCACGAGCCAGCCTCAGCGGTGTCAGCAAGCCTCCACAGTACAACTTCCACCTCAGCGGTGGCTACCAACAGGTGATGAACGCTCGAGGAACCATCTTGCGCGAGAACCCTTTCAAGTCAACGTCGTCCATCAAGGTGCCCCGCGCTGACGTCTTCGATGTGGCTCCCGGCTCGTCGCCTCCCGGCAAGGAGAGCGTCAAGGCCGATGTTCGTCGCAAGCTTGACGAGGTACAGACCGCTACTGGTGCGACTATCACCCTCAAGAATAGCGAGGTGCGCGGTGCTGATCTTGGCTATGATCTAGAGACTGAGCGCATTGTCGAAGTGCTCGTTTCGGGTCCCTTCGAGAGTGTCGAACTCGCTCGCGTCAAGGTGCTTGTCATCTTTGACGAGATCACTGGCTTGCGATCCTCAATCTGCGAGATTGACTACAAGCTACACAACATCATTGGCGGACGCAAGCGATGCGTGGTGCAGAAGATCGAGGAAGAGACGGGTACCAACATTTACTTGCCCAGCTCTTTCCTCGGTACCTTTGGCTCAAACGTTGCCGGCCAAAGTGCCGGTGTCGCAGCGCACCAGAATCAGATTCACATTACTGGCGAGTTTTTTGGCGTCCAGCGTGCCCGCGACATGCTCTTCCAGGTCTCGATGCACAAGAGCAAGGGTATCATCTCTCGAGATGCGGCCATCCTGCCACGCAAGCTCGACTGGATGCTCACCGAGCGTCTCGAGGAGCTGCGATCCATCATGATCAACAACGGCACCTTTGTTGCCTTCCCTCTGCTTGGCAGCCAGGCGAGCTTGATTTCGGTCTTTGGTGACCACCGCGTCAACATTGAGCGCACGATTCGATCTATCATGCAGCTCGCTTGTCAGTTTTACGTTGCTTCGCTCTGGCTCTTGCCCGTCGGCTTCGACGTTTACATGCCTTCGCAGGCCAACCTCAACCCGACTCAGGTTGCTCCCGTGCTCAAGCACGTCAGCAACGCTTCCGGCGCCGAGGTCGTCTTCAAGAGCAACTGCTTTGAGATCCACGGTCTCGAGTCCGAGGTTCGCACCGCAGTCTCGGCGCTGCTCGACCTGGATCTGATCAAGAGCTTCAACTTTGAAGTGCGCTTCCAGATCGAGTTGGCCAATGAGCACCGCGAGTTCATCTCGGGTAAGAAGAACGGCAAAGTCAACAAGGTCATGAAGCAGTGCGGTGTTCGCATCAAGTTCGAGACTTTCAACGACTACAACTTTCTGATCGATGTCTCGGGCAACGATCGCAATGGTGTCTTGCAGGGTCTTGGGCTGTTGCAGGAAGAGTTGCCTGCCGAGATGTCCTTCCATGTGCCCGAGGCATACCACAAGCGCATCATCGGTGTTGGTGGTAAGAACATCCAACGCATCATGAAGAAGTTTGGTGTCTACGTCAAGTTCAGCAATGCCGAAGAGTTTGCCGCGCTGGGAGGCTACTTGGACAACGAGGACAATGTCATTGCAAGGACGCCTGCCAAGAATGCAGCCAACCTCGAGAATCTCAAGCTTTCGGTCATGGAGCTAGTCAACCCCAAGGACAAGGACTACATCAGTGAGACGGTCACCATCTCGCGACGATACCACCGGACCTTGCTTGGCGAGAAGGCCATCTTCATTCACGACATTGAGAGCAAGACGAGCTCGAGCGTGCGCTTCCCTGCACGTGAGTCGGCATCGGATTTGGTCACCATCTTTGGTCCCGAGTCGCAGATTCACATTGCTGCGCAGATGTTGTTGGATCATGTGCCGTTCGAGGCAGAGTTCCGCGCACCTAACTCGACTGAGTTGGCTCAGGCGATTCAGTCTGCCGAGTTTGCAGCGCTGGCTGAACAACTCAAGCGCGATCTCAGCATTGCTGTGTCGCCCGTAATCGAGCAGCGCAGACCTGGAGGTGAAGCCGTCTTCAAGTTGAGGCTCAACAGGAGCAACACTGACTTCCTGCCTACTGCCAAGGATGCCATCGAGGACTTTTTGATCAACCGCAACGCCAACATCTATGCTGCTCCTTCGCGGACGCGGTCGGACTCGTTTGCTTCGGCTTTCCCGCACTTTGCCAACAAGCTTATTTCGACCGCTGCGGCTGCCGAGTCGAACGAATCATTCCACACTGCGACTGCAGCTGCTGCCGCTGCTGCTGCTGCTGAACAGGCACGTGTCAACGAACGTCGGTTGCGAGCTGCTGCTTCGACTCCCGATATCAAGGCGCTTTTCGATTCGCCTGCTCAGCATCTCCACGGCGGTCCAGGCTTCCCGTCGAGCAACGGCACCAGTGCTGCCACAGCTGCCAACTCGCCAATGATCACCTCGTCGCTCTACGCATCGCCGTATGGCAATGGACGTGGTTTCGGCAGTGATGTTTGGGGTGCACCTACGCGAGCTTTCACCACCAGCACCACCAGCAGTGCTACGCCGAGCTTGATCGGATTGCCTCCTCCTGCCGTGGGCACGCCAAGTGGTGGTCTTGCCAGCCCTGCCGGACCTGGCGCTATTGGTGCCAGCGTGCCTGCTGCTAGTGGCGGTATCCAGTTCCCGTCTCAGCCTTTACACCATCAACAAGCTGGTCCTCGACTGTCGGACGAGCTGCACATGAATCGAGGATTGGAGGGAATGTCGATGGACGACCGTGTCAAAGCACTTCGCAAGCCAAGATCGTTTGCTCACCGAGCCCAGAGTCTCGACATTGGTGCGATGGCTGCTCAACAAGCATCGCAGCATGCCAGCGGTAGTTTGAGCGTTGGTCCGCCGACTCCATACGGACTCGGACCCATCGGTACTGGTGCACCCGGTATGTCGTCGAGCCATTTCCCTGGCATGGGAGGGTCGCAATCAAGCTTCAATGCTGGTGTCCCCCCGCATCACCTCTACCAGCCTCCCACTGCGGGACAACAACAGCCAACGCAACAGCAACAGCCTGGAGCAGGAGGAGCATTCGGTCATCAGCACCTCCACGCCTCGTCCGCTAGCATCTCGCGCCTCCCACCCGGTCGCAACGGCCAGAATCCAGACCCGACGACAATGGACGAAGTCAGCCGAGTGCTTGCTCAGCTTGCTTTTGACCGGGCCTGAGCTGTTCATTCATCGTTCACTCACTTCAACCTTGGTTTCCCCTCTCCATGGCCGCCGGCATTGTCCCTTTTGTCACCGTTTCCCCGCCTTTTCTCACTCGGAATACTTGTAAATGAAACCACATCTCACGATGCACCCACCATCACAATTCATACCTAGGTCTCGCATTTCATACACACACATTCAACAAAGACTACCCGCTCTTCCAATCCTATCACCCCAAATTACCCCTTTTGGTCGAGCACATTTTGCATTGCTGCATCTCAACCCCGGACAGACGGGGTTTCTAGGCTCTTGCTTTCCTATTTCCGTTCCTCAGCATCATTTCAATTGTAACAAACACAAATTTTTTCATCCAAAGCTTTTTATGCGGCGTTTCGAGTTAATCTATAGGCATTTTTTACTGGACGTCTTTTCTTGTGCGTGATGTTGTGTGTAGCGAATGGTATGGTTGAGTCGAGGTTGAGGTTGATATGTGTGTGAATTTTGACGATAGCTGTTAAACTGTGCCAAGGCTAGCAGGGAAAAAAATGGCTTCTGGATCGGCTCCGAAAAGTTTTGGCAGCGCGAATTGCAAGAACTTCCAAAAATTTCCAGAGGCGAAAGGGTTTGATTTGAGGCTGTAGCGCAGCAGATGGCTTTCTTTGGAGTGACCTCCACCATCTCCCCTCCCCTTCTCTGCATCTCGTACATCAGTCTAGCAGATACAAACCTTCTCTCAGCATTCTGAACGGTACTGGTCAACCGTTTTGCCCGCTTCCATCCGACACCAAGCCTTTGCAGCGTCGATCCGGAAAGTCTCGTCCAGTGACGACTTGGACTCCTGCCCCTTCACACTTTCTTAGTCCAGCTAGCCTCATCGAACGGAGTCTAGCGCACTTGATACCACTTCTCCAGCTCTTTCGTCGTACTTCCAAAGCAGCAAGAGTTCTTGCGTTGTCTAGCAACTCAGCATTTCAACCTCAACCTTAACATCCACTCGCATATCACCACACAGCGTAGTCTTCCGCACTTTGCAAAATGGAAGACGATCGAGAAACAGTCCGACTTTGGCGAGTCAACAAGACGATCCACGAACTAGTTCATGATCGTGGCTACCAAGTTGCCGACGATGAAATCAACATCGACCTCGAGTCGTTCAAAGCCGAATACGCACCCACCGGTGGCTCTGTCGACCGAACCAAACTCAACTTCTTCACCGAGCATAGCGAACACGAAAACCAACGCCTCTTCGTTTTCTACTCGATGGAGCGCAACGTTGGAGTCAAAACAATGCGTCAATTCATCTCGATCATGGAAGAGAGGGATATTCAGAGAGGAATCATTATTTGGCCAGACAAAATGACGAGTGCGGCTAGGAAGGTGATCGATGCGATGAGGGGGACTTTCCATCTGGAGGACTTTGAAGAGGCGTATTTGTTGGTTAACATTACTCATCATCATTTGGTGCCAAAACATGAACCACTCTACCCGCAAGAGAAGAAGGAATTGTTGCAAAGGTATAGGTTGAAAGAGACGCAGCTGCCGAGAATTCAACAGGCTGATCCGGTCGCTAGGTACTTCGGATTGCAGAGAGGTCAGGTGGTTAAGATTATTAGACCGTCAGAGACCTCCGGCAGGTACTGCTCTTACAGGATTTGCATGTAAGCCAGAGCAAACCCTGGTGGGTTGTCATCTACGCTTCAGTCGCTCTTGTTGCTTGCGCGCCTTCTGCAAGCTCTCACCTGCGCTCTCATGTTCATGATTGCATTCCAAAAGGTCTTTTGTCTATCATCCTTACGCTGTCGCCCATCTTTTGTAATTCTACTCAATTCTCGTTTTTCTTCTGCCGTCTTTGTGAGCTGCGATAGCTTGCATGTGTGTGAGCCGAGCTATCTCTTGGTTGCGCACATGTTAGCATTCAGCCTCGTAAATTGTGCTCTGGCAGACGCTTCTATGAGTTGAGAGAGATGCCTTGGGGGTTGCAGGGAGGCGGGGCGCGTATGCGAGTGTTCTTGCGCTCACGCACGCGCTTTGGACCTCGGTGTGTGTTATTTGAGCTTTATTTTCGTGTCCTCCTCGCCTCAACATACCGACCGCTCTTGATCATATCAAACACCACCATCCTTTGCACCACCACGACCAGCAGCATCGCCAACCACACCAAGCCGAACAAACGCTGCAACAATCTCGACCGCATCACACTCTCGCACACATTGGCTGACACGACCCCTCCACGGCACTCGCGTATCTATCCACTTACGACCGAAGTGCAGGTGCAAAGATGGCTGACACAGAGAAACCCCCCAACGCCTCCCCCACAACGTCGAATCCGAGCAACGGCGGACAACAAACAAGCCAAAAGGGAACACAATTCTACCCACCACCAACAAGCTCATACTACTTCGGTCCGCCTTCTTCCACGCAGGCTTTTGGTGAGGCTGTTACGGGAAATCCAAGAATACATTTGCCAAAGGAAATTGTACGGTGTGTATATCTCTCTCCCTCTCTCTTTCCCCCCCTCCCCCCCTCTTGCTCTGCTTCTTCAATTTCACTCTTCGACAGGCTCGGTCTTACTGATACACCCCTCTTGCCTTTCGCTGTGGTTGTGGGATGTGTGTAGGGTTGAGAGGGATTATAGTAGTGGAGAGCTACCACAATTTCACTCGAGTTTCCCGCTGGAGTTGGAAGGAAGAGTAGGTTAACCGGACCCCTTTGCCCGCTTTGCAGCGTTCTCCGCTGTTGCTTATCAGAGCTTACTGACGCTCGTATACGCTCGCTCACACGTCTGCTTCTGATTCGGGCGGAACAGATAACTCCAACAGCATTCTCCGAGATCATCAACGACCTCAATTCCCACCTCATCTCCGCTCACAACCCCACACGCACCTGGATCGATAATACTACCGCCATCCTCACCTTCTACCTCTCGAGTTTGTGCTTTGGGACACATTATCAACGTGTAAGTCTCCCCCTTTTTCCCCCAAGGTAGTGTATTGTAGAATGGTTGCTGACGATAAGGAGCGCATGATTCGGGCGAAGAATAGAGGATGAAAGAGTTGACAGCTTGGGTAGATAGGGTTAATAAGGAGCAATTCGAGCCGGTAGGGTTGAGGATGAGACACCCAAGTAGGACCGCGATGATGTTTGTTGAGATCGAGTACTTCTAGCTACCTCCTCTTCTCTCCCTCGACTATCTTCTCTTACTTTATGCACTCCTGGGCAGGGGCACCAGAGCACAGCAGACAATATATACCCTCTCACTTTCAGCAGCATCTGCTTGCGCTTCGGTTACTGAACTTTCGATAGAGTGGCGGTATGATAAGGTGTTGTGTTGCCCGAAAGAATTGAAGAGCGAAAGTCACTGGTGAACAGAAGGTCCGAGTTGTGTGTGTGTGGTCGGTGAATTTCACGGAGAGCAGCGGTTGGACCCTGAACGAAATCAACAACCTTTCTTCTCAACTTTTTTTCTTCTTCCAGCACTCCCCATGTTCCTTTCACATGTATTACACCATCTCATCGTCGCCTCTACCTAGTCTTCACATCATCAAATCGGCCCTGGATGGGCTATCGGTAAATCCTTCACGGCTCGAACTACCACCCAACTCAGCTCGCACACAATGTCAACCAAGGAGGAGCAAAAAGAAGAAGCCCCCTTCATATACGTCAAATCCAAACGTCGACCCCCTGCCCACCGTCGACGACCACAACCTCCCCCTCACGCCTCCCCCTCGTACTCGAACAGTACAGGAACTCTCAACACTGCGCCTGGTCAAGGCTTTACTTACTCCAATACGTATACCTCGAATTCTGCCCGGGGTGGTGGGAGAAAAACCTCCACACGAAACCGTGTCGGTTCGACCGCGGATGCGGATGAGGTGCAAGAGAATCAGAGAAACGTGAAAAAAGCTGCTCGAGTGATCGATGTTTTCGTCGCTTACCTTTCTTCTGCCCTCACAAGTTCGGCTCAGCGAAAGCAGAAGCGGGAAGGTGGGAGGAGAAGCTATGCCCAACTCGTAGCTGACAGCCTGAGCTCTGTTTGGCCCGAAGCGGAGGAGCAGAGGAAAGAAGAGCTGATGAAGAAGAAGCAGGAGGAGGAGGAGAAAAGACCAGCAAGGGTGCCGCAAAAAATTGTGTGTTTGGGTTTGGGTTCACCAACGAGCTCAAGGAGTGCACAGGTGCAATTGGCGCTTATGATCGTTATACGCATCTACCTTACAATTCTAGCATCATCCACTTCGGCTCCGTCCACCAACGACGCGGTTTCATCGCGATTGCCAAAGAACGAGTCGGACCAGGAGTCGAAAGCCTCAAACGACGGGCCAGCAGCGAAAATCGAGAGACTGGAATCGAACCAAGAGGCGACACGCGAACACGGAAACAAGCAGGAGGAGATCAGCGTGTTGCATACGGAGAAGGAGACAAAAGCGAGCCAGGTAGATTGCGTGGCTTGGGATCCGGCATTCACTCCCTCCGACGTGACTTTGTTGGAGAGGTACGATGTTCGAGTAGTAGGTCCTACTTCTTCTTCACCTACTTCAAGAACAGATTCCACCACAATCGCTTCAGCACCAGCGCTAGCGCTCAACTCAGCCTCAGACCCAGCATCAGAAACAGAAAAAGAAGCGGACAAGAACAAAAAACAATCTACCGACTCAATAGAATCCCACTACACATGCATTACCACGCCTACGCTGCTATACATGCCTCATTGCGATCGCGAGTTATACGAACACATCCTTTCGCTCAACTACCCACCTAACCTCTCTTCCCTCTCCACCTTCTCTTCGCCGCCTTCCCAGACTCCACCGATAGTGCTACTTAGCAACGTATTAAGCAACTACACGACTTTCTCCAGCAATCTTGCTGAGACTTGGCCGAATTTGCATCGACTAGCCCAGCAAATGCACACGGTGCAAGTGCCAAATTGGGAGGACGGAAAGCGATCAGCGCTGATACCAGAAGAAAGAGAGACGGAAGCAGATGCGAAAGAAGAAGCGGATCACCAAGAGGCAGAGCGAGAGAGGAGAGGGTTGGAGGTGTTGGGCGAGTTCGTAAAGATGTGGGATAAGAATGCGTTACGTGATCTTGGTTTTCACTGGCTCTAACCACCAGCCCTTTCCTAGTCTCTATCTTGCGGTTCACGCCGGCTCCATTGTTGAAGATGACGATGCATCACACATCACACTTTGCACGGAGTTGTGCAAACTCGTTGCATTGTCCAGAAGTTGTAGAATCGTGTGCCTCGATCTGCTGGATGCTGGATGCTTGGTGCTGCTAGACTGATGTGCTTGATGCTCAAAATGATGTGCCTTGCTGCGCCTACGAGTGCTGGCTACGAACCGCAGCCAAAACCTCCCGTCCCCCAAGCGGATCAACTCGATTAGCCCTAGTCGGAATAACACTCTCCGCAATCCCATACAACTCGATGCTCTCCAAATACGTCTGATAATCAATCTCCATTATGAATTGTTTGCTTTTCGTTTCTCCCTCTTCCTCCTCCTCCTCTTCGGCTGGTGGTTCGCCTTCGGTTGTTGGAGGTTGAGCTATTGCTGTCCCCGTCATCACATCGCACAAGATTACGTCTTTCGTCAGTATGTATATCTCACGCGTTGCAGGCGTGTAAGAGGGGATGGGGGGAGACTTACAAAGTATAGCATTCCCGTCTTCATCAGTCCGAAGTCTGGCTTTGTTTTCTTTGATCAGGAAGCTTACGTGGAAAAAGTTCTCCACTGTATTGACGAAGCTCTGCGGGTCCACTGCGAATTTGAACAAACAGACGCCTTGAGCTCCTTGTTGTTTGAGCAAGTGAGCCACTCGGAGGATCTGCGAAGTGGATTCTCTGCCGGCTGTGTTTTGTAGATCCTGCTGTTGAAGGGCTCGAGGAGCGGTTCTTTCGGCAGGTGCTTCCTCCTGTCTCCTCTGAACCACCTTTCTTGTTTTGGTTTCCACCTTCAACGGCCCTAGCAGAAAATCTATCGTAACAGCGCGTCTAGAAACACTAGACGCAAGTTGTCCCAACTTTGCCCATTCCCATCTATCCACCCCGCTCCCCCCCTCATCCTCATCATCACTATCCTCCCCACCCCTACCCCTTGCCGCAGCATTACGCACCGGCAACGCTTCGCCACCAACAAACCTCGCCAACCTACTAACAAACTCATGCGTATCAAAAGCATCACTGTTCAACTTCATCTTCTTCGCCATCCTAGCTCCCATCTCCGACATGGAACTTAACGTCTTGGTATCCAAAATACTCTCACTAGGTGCAACCACCCTCTCATGAAGCTCGTCCGCTTTCACGATGAGAGAGAGGAGATCCGAAGGTTTGAGCGAAGAGTCTCGTTTGGATTCTTCGGCTTGAGCTATGAGCTGACGATAGTCTGAACGGACCTTTCGACGATCCGAGACGTCTTGGCGCGGGTTGTAGACGAAGCTTGACGAAGCTGGGTCGGAGGGTCGCTTGCGTCCGTTGGTGGCAGCAGCAGCAGCAGCAACAGCAGCAGCGGCGGTGGTGGAAGAGGAGGAGGGACCGGGTTGAGAGGACACCTCTTGTGTGGGTCGTGTGATTCGCGGCATGGTTGCGAAGGGACCTCCTTGGGTATACTGTGCGGTAGGGTGATGACGAAGTCGACTGAAATCGATCAGATGGTACTATCGCCACCGTATGCACAGTCCGAGTAGCAGCCGACGCTGATCGTAATCGAACCAGGTCAGAATGCGCAAGATGGTAGATATGAAGCCGATGAGAAGGGACAAAGAGCGCAACACCTCCCAAAGGAATGATCAAGCGGGAAAAAAAGTGTTGGATTAGCATTGTGAAGCGTCTCTCAACTGAACTGAGCGCGTGTCTCACCCCATGTGGAGATGATTGGCAGTCTTCTCATTTGGCAAACACTGCGCTCTGCTGCCTTGTGATTGGAATGAATGCGCGTTCGGAAACGCGTGCTTGCAGACCGACACTTTTCGTCGCGCAAATTAGGCTTGCTCAGCCAGCCGCTCACTTGCAAAGAGCTGCTGCAATCAGCCACAGTCGCATGTTCAGCCTATCGATGATCTGTACAAGTATCGTAACATTGCGTGAAAGGCCCATCTTGGACCCGAAAGAACAGGAAAAGAAGAACAAAAGCGTAAACCAACCAGCGAATCAGGAATGCACTCATACCAGCGCTGCTGCGTTCAAAGTGAACACTCGCAACCGACCTGCTAGAAGCTGAAGCTGTAGATGTAGATGTAGTATGTGGAATTGAACACTAGCGATCACAATGCGTCGGACCTGTGCTTAACAGCACCCACCGTTAGACTGCTGCGAAACATTCTGTCCTGCACCAACCTTGAGCGTGCTCTTACCACCAGCCTGGTTGTTTACAGTGCTGGAACCCATACGGTCCTTAATCTGCTTAGCCATAGTCAAGAAAGCCTGCTCGACGTTGGTTGCCGACTTGGCCGAGGTTTCGAGGAAAGGAATCTGAAGCTGGTCGGCAAACTCCTTTGCGGTAGCATACTCGACCACCTTTTTGTTGGTCAAATCCGACTTGTTACCGACAAGCAACTTGTTGACACCTTCGCAAGCGTATCGGTCAATCTCTTGGAGCCACTGCTTGACGTTGCTGAATGTGTCGTTGTCTGTGACGTCGTAGACGACAATGATACCGTGAGCGCCGCGGTAGTATGACGAGGTGATGGTTCGGAAACGCTCCTGTCCGGCAGTGTCCCACTGTCAAAGTCGCAATGCAAGTAAAGTCATATCAAGAAATGAGAGAGTCAGTTGAAACCGTTCTCGACTAGCCAGCCGCTTTCCAGATCGCTTCATCCTCGTCTATAAGGATGAACACAGTTGCAGTGTACCATCCTTGCTGTTCCTACTGGGAGGGTGTGCAAACCCTGACCAAGCTGTCTCAGTTTGACGTGCATGCAGCAAAGCTTCGCCCATGATCCAGAATTCGCCACCTCTTCCTGTTCATTGAAGTGGGTCCATCCTGCCATCTATTGTTTGTCCACCTCCTCGCCGTCCAAGATAATTGGGGTTGGTCGAAGCGATATTGGTTTGATGTACTCACAATCTGAAGCTTGACGGTCTTGCCTTCGAGCTCGATGGTGCGGATCTTGAAGTCGACACCGATGGCTGCGAGATGAGCATGGAGCAAGGGTGGAGAGAAAGAAGCGAGGTCGTTAGCGATGTGCTGAACCGATGGACGGTGGTGTCAGTGATGAAGAGGGCTGATATGGATGCTTACTGGAAATATACGACTCAGTGTAGGTGTCGTCGGCGAATCGAAGGAGAAGACATGACTTTCCGACACCCGAGTCACCGATAAGCAAGAGCTTGAAGAGGTAGTCGTAATCGGCAGAGAGACCGGCCATGATGGAGAAAGAAGCGTGGGGGGGCGGGCTAAGCTAGGCTATCGACCAGGGAAGAGTGTGTGCGGGTGTATACTCGAATCAAAGGTGTGATTCGGAGAGTGGGAGCGATGCAATGAACACGGGTATCGGGCTGCGAAGACGAGGATCCCAAAATGCAATGTTGTCGATCGAATGCGTAGGTTGCGACAAAGAAGAATGGTGATGGTAGTGGAGGTTGAAGGTGGAAAGTGTCGATAGGAGTGTGAGACCAAGAGCGTCACAATTTCGACGGCTGTGCAGCAGCAGAAACAGCAACAGCAACAGCAAGACAGCGATCCCCGGGCATCCGCAGCTGCGCGTGTGCGCCTCTCTCTCTCAAATCAACTTACGCACGGCACACGCACGCAAACGCAATTTGGGGAAAAAAGGGCTCAGTTTGAGTCTCAGTTTGGGTGGAGCGCAGCCTAAATCTAACGCAACGCGCTGCAGCCCCTTTCAAAAGAAAAAAGTACACAGCACAGCACAGCACAGCCAGCCAGCGAGCGCAAGAGTGACACTTTTGGAAACAGAGAAAGAGGAGACACGTCAACCTTGACCATTGCAACAACGCTTTCGAAAGATGAGATGCAGCTGCTGAGCCCAACTTGTTTGATTTCGACCCGATTCCAAGTCTGTCTGCGTGTGCTGCTTCGACGGCATACAGTACGGCTCGGAAATCATAGACTCGAAAGAAAGGCAGAAGCTTGAACGGAAATATGGCCAGCTGAGCGGCTTCGAGTTGACATTGAGCGTGGACAAGTTGTCGTCGATTGCAAGGCTGAGCAATCGAACCTAGATCGGGTCCAACGCGACACCGACACCGATGAATCGCGATTAGCGCGGCTCTGCACACTCTGAAAATTTGGAGATTTGGACGGAAATCGCTCATGTGAGAGATTCGGGAACTGCCGCTTAATCTCGGACAATTCTTGCGAACAATCACATAACGCCCTGATTTGCCGAGCTTTCCACCGCACAAGACTCAGCTTCGACATCATCACCCTAATCACATCACATCACAACACAACACTCTTTCCTATTACTTCTTGTGCGGTCACGCCTTGTCACCGCCTGCCATTCCTTTCGCTTTCCCTTTCGTGTGTTTCGTTTCGGCACACCACGACCTCCAATCCTGCCGCCCTGCCCTTTGCCCCCTCAACCGGTCAGGACCCTTTTGGCTCAAGCTCGCGCTGTATCCTTGCACTCTCTCAACCATCACACACCACGACGTCCGATTCCGAGGTCCACATCCGCGCAGCTTCTCTCTCTCTCACAACGCCAAGCTCCAGCACTCTCATTGACTCGTTTCGTCCCCGTCAAACTGCCAGTCAACCCCACGACAGTCTCTACTTTCCAATCGGTTATCTTTGCTCCGAACCTGCTGCAACACCCCTGTCTCTATATAGTGCTCACCGGCTAGTTCTAGCTGCTCCGCTCCTTTTCGTCAACCTCTCTTAAACTCACTCCCGACAACCATCCTCGACCGTCCCCCCCCCCCCGCCCCTTGCACCCCGATCGAATCTGCACCTCCGCCAACATGACTTCCTCATCCAACGCCAGTGCTGGCCCCAGTCGCCTTCCAGCATCCTCCTCCTCCTCCTCTTCGTCCTCATCCACTAGCACATCGTCCAAAAAGACATTCTATCCCGTTTGGCCCGAGTCCCACGATGAGGCAGAGTACTTTGAAGTACCGCCAGATCACTTTTTGGCACAGCAACGAGCTCCCAACAAAGCTCGTCAGTCATCTTCGTCAGATCATCACGCTCTTGCTCGTCGTTCCTCTGCATCCTCATCCTCTTCCACCGTCATCACCGATGCTTCCATGCCTGTCGCTCCACTCAGCTTCGCCTCTGATGCTGCTGCTGCTGCACTCTCACCTCCGCTCCCAACACCACAGCCACTCTCAGAGCTAGCTACTGCAGTACGATCCGGCATTCCAGCAGTCCCCGCACCGCTTGCACCTGCCCTCAACCCTCTTGATCGCCTAGCCGATGCAGTACCTCGACCCGCCGGCTTCTCCACCGTCAGCGAACAGATCCCCGACACATCCACCCTTGCAGCTGCCGACTTCGACGTCGATGTCCGTTCCGGCTTCTTGCCACCAGAGGCACCCATCCAGCGTCTTATCGGCTTGCACGAAGACCACTGGGAGCATGCTCTAGACCAAGCTAAGCAGATCCCACTCATGCAAGGCGGAGGCGGCGTCAACACCACACAGCACCAGCGCATGCTTGCTCGTCGTTGGCGTCGTTCCATCCGCGAAATGCCCGTCTTGCCTCTCTCCGACGAGCTCGCCAACGACATTCGCTACGCCCGTCGAGGCCACATTGTTCTCTCCTTCCTTGCACACTTTTACATCCACAGCCAGCCACGCAAGTCGGAAGATGCTGCCCTCGCCGTCGCACCCCAACGCAGCTGGCTGAATGTCTTCTCCCGCAAATCTTCACAAGAGCTCCAAGACGACCAGGATCTTGCGGATGAGCTCGCCGGCAAGTTCATGCGACGCGTCCCTGCCGCTATCGCAGTACCTTGGGTCCAGCTCTCCCAAAAGCTCGACTTGCCTCCCATCCTCACCTATGCCACCACTGTCCTCTGGAACTGGAACTACATTGATCCATCACGCGGTCTCGAACCCGACAATCTCCGCATCGTCGAGACCTTCACCCGCACACCTTCTGAGCACCACTTCTTCTTCACCTCCCTCCTCATCGAGGCCAGAGGCGTCGAAGCACTCGAGCTCATGCGTGTCAGTTTGGACGAGGCCTTCGTTGCCGACCGTGTCGCTCGCCGTCGTATCGCTGGCTACCTCAACAGGCTTGCCGTCGTCATCAAGGATCTCACCAAGCTCCTTCATGACGTTCGCAATGGTTGCGATCCCAAAATCTTCTACTGGGGCATCCGACCTTGGTTTGTCGGCAGCGACACTGTTGACAAGGGCGAGCAAGTTGGATGGCATTTCGAGGGTGTTGACCCAGAGGGAGTCAAGCGAGTCTTTTCGGGACCTTCTGCTGGTCAGAGTTCCATGATCCACGCTATCGATGTGTTCCTGGATGTCGACCACACTCGCAGAAAGGAGCGTCTCAATCGTCCTCCTGCCACTGGCGGCGCTGGTGATGCACGCGGAGCAGACGGCACCTTCATGGAGAGGATGTCGCTCTACATGCCCGGTCATCATCGAGCTTTCCTCTCGCACCTGCGCAACATCTCTTTCGATGATGGCCAAGATGACGAGGAGAACGATGATGACCATGACGTCGTTGCGACTGCTTCCAACTCGGTCGCAACACTCTCTGCCAGTCGCGTGACGGCCTCCTCCGCCGCCACCTCGAACGGCTCCGCCGGTGCTACCACCAGCGAAGCTGACGCAGAGGAAGAGCTCCCCCGAGAACTCCCACACCCTATCCGCAGCCTCGCTCTCAGAGCCAAGACCGAGGACCACGACGAAGGTCTCCCCGCAGCACATGATAACGCTCTTCAACAGCTCAAAGGCTTGCGTGACGAACACATGAAGATCGCCTATCTCTACATTGTCGCTCAAGCTCGTGGTTCCCCACCCGATGCCTACGCTCCCCTTCCTAAAGGCTTCACCGGCGAGCCAGCTGTTGATCGACGTGTTGCTGCTAATGCTGCCAAAGCAAAAGCTCATGCAGATGCAGAAGCGGAGGCAGATGCAGCTCTCGACATCAACTCAAAGGACAACGGTGGAGGTGCAAAGGGTACAGGAGGAACTGATCTTGTCACCTTCTTGCGTGATTGCCGTGTAAATACGATTGATGCGCTGATTATGGCCAAGGACGCTGTTGTTGCTTCGTCGCCGGCATTGGCACCTGCAAGCGCTTCTTCGTCTCCGGCTTCAGCGGCAAATGCGATTCCGTCGTCAGGTCAGTCTACTTTCCCCACTCCCTCTCGGCCTTTTGATGCTCCGCGGAATAGATTGATTGACCAACGCGACACCACTTCCACCTCTTCCTCTGCTGCCATCCCGCCTATTCCTGATTCTGAATTGCAGATTTGGGCCGTTGATATCTCATCACAAGACAGTATCACGGAAGATGAACTTCGAAACCTAGTCACCACCCTGCTGCCCGGCCAGGCCAACTCGGGTGATCGCGAGAAGGTTTTGCGATACTATCGACAGATCGATCGCATTCGATCACTTGTTGCCCGACTCCTGCCGCGTCTGCTGATCGCTACCCGCTTCGGCGTAGCATGGGATAAGATTCAATTCCAGGCTACGCCTGAGGGTCGACCTTTCTACACCCCTCCCGCTGATCAGGGAGGAGCAGATGTGGGGATAGACTTCAACATCTCACACGACAGTGACTGGGTCGTACTTGCTTTCTACATCAGCCCATCCTCTTCTTCTGCCAGCAGTAGCAAGAAAGTGAGAGTTGGAGCAGACGTGATGGCCCTCCAACTCCCCCGATACGAAAGTAGCATCCAATCTTTTGTCGAGACCATGGACATGGCTCTTACCCCTAGCGAGACCAGATGGGTCCTCGAACAAGATTCACTCAAGAGATTGTTTGCTTTGTGGACATACAAAGAAGCATACACCAAAAATCTCGGCAAAGGATTAGGTTTCGACTTTTCCCAGATCGAATTCTCTTTTCCCCCCTCCACAACGGCTAGGCCTAAGGTGGTAGCTATGGGTGACGAGGTGACAGAGTATGGTTTCGTTGATGTGCTCCTATTCGGCGTGCGGGATGGTGGAGCAGAGAGTCAAGTCGTTGTTTGTCATGGGCCTCATTTGCAACTGAAAGCGGAGGATAGGTTTGGAGGGCAAATCACAGCCCAGCAGGCGGAAGAACGGGGTTTGTTGAATAAGTTCACTTTGCAGCAGTTGATAGATATGGCACGAAGGAGTGTCTCATAGATGGTTGGTTTCCCTTTGTTCGTTTGTATACGTCGCAATAGACTATTTCGAGCTCACACAGGCGCGAGAACATGTGTGTGTGAAACAAGTGGTGTGAAACAAGTCGTATGATTGCGGAATGTGGCTTCATCTAGTAAGGTGCAATGAGGGCTTCAGCAAACACGGGTGTCTCGAGCAAAGTCTTGATGCATTCCGATTCGTCCGCATTTTCCTTGGGTTCGGCTTCCTTGTATCCGAGTAAAAGCACTCGAAGAGGGCCGAATCTGACGACGGAACCGGGGAGTATATGGTTGGTGATAGCGAAACTCAATTTCCCCTCCCCTTCCCCTTGCCCTTCTCCTTGTCCTTCTAGATTTTCATGGGTGCGATACACTGTGCGAGTAGACTTACTTCTCAACGCGTTCAGCTGGACGTGGATAGGTGGGAGGGGGGTTAGTGAGGTTCCCTGAAAAGCGACTAGTTCAGGTGTGGGTAGGAAAGAATCTGGAATCGCCAATCGTGTACCATTTGACCCTGCAGGAGGAGGACGAGTGATAGCTTGCGAGTTAGACTCGGTCCAATTCGAATAAAGCTCTTGTACTTTACTCCAGGAAAGAGTTGGATCGGGATACTCCAACCCCTCCTCTTTCCGTTTACCCTCTGCACCATATTTCTCCCCCTCCCCTTCGCTAAGTGCTGCTGGAGGGGCTAGACTCTTCGGCGGCATAGCGGGAGGAGGCTGCGGAGTCCCGCCCCTACTAATACCCGGTGTACTGCCGCTCGCATCATCAGATCCGACTTCCACACTTCCCCTACCGGGACGGAGGGACAGCGACCCCCCGCGCACAAGATTCGTTAGATTGGCCTGCAACCTCAACTTGGCTTTATCAAGTGCCACGGCCGGGGTTTGAGTCGGTGTAGAGGTGCGACTTGGTGTTCCGGTGGGTAGAGGGGTGGTTTTGCGCGGCGTCGATGGTCCTCCCTCCCCCAACAGTTCGGTAGAGGCGAGGGAAGGAGGAGGGGGAGGGAGGATGGAGCAATGTTGTAAAGCGACCCTGAGTGTACGACGGATGAAAATCGGTTCGAGATCATCCAACGTTGAAGGGGCAGTGGAGAGAGAAGTGGCTGTGTTGCGACGAGAAGAACGAGGCGAGGAAGCAATTTGCGAGAGGGGTGTATCGTCGTCATCTTCATCTTCTCCTGCTTCCTCCTTTTCTCCCCCCGCCTTACCTGCTTCCAGTCTCGATGGCGGCGGAGGCAGTTGCGATCCGCTCACATCTCGCACAACCACTTTTACTCCAAGCTCCACCTCCCCTCCCGGTTGAATCTTCTTCAACGCCTCCAAAGCGCTCGGCAACAAGATCAACTCAGCACTGAGCTTTGGCGCCAGAGCCGAGTCCGCCGAGTTCGAAAGGTTGAGGTTGACAAGTGGTTGAACAACCCGCCTCCTCACAAGCTGGCTGGTTTGTAGCCGACCTGGTTCACCTAAACTCATCCTCCAGCCAATGTCTAAATTGCCCAACGCATCTCCTCTTATCACATGCCCCTCTGCTGAAATGCCTAGATCTATACCCCTCCCCAGCCTCACGCCTTCTTTGGGAGTGAGGCTGAAAAGGTACTGTCGGATGTCTCCATCGCTTAACACCTCATTGCTGCCTCCATTGGGGTTTATCCACATATCCCCCTCCTTCTCCTCTCCTGAGGTAAGGGAAGGTCTATCTATACTCTCCCACCCCCATCCTTCCGCTGGCCGCAGTGTCAGGCCTGTAAACACCAACCCCGCTCCACCGCCACTCACATTCTGAACCTGCACCTCCAACTCCACCCTCTCCCTCACCTCCCTTTTCGGGTGGTAAAGACTACCCGCATGTCTAGGTTGATGCACCTTCGTCCGCACACTGATCGGGCTTCGATCCACACTGAACTTGTAGAACTTCCTGAAACTCCTCTCTACCCACCCACCCTCCACCAAAGCTTTGTATCCCACGGTGCAAACAAGCACGTGTGGTCCAAGGTCTTTAATATCATAACCCAGTGAAGTCTCGAGTGGCGCAGAGGGGGCGAGCTCCCACACCGGCTTTCCGTCTTCTTCAGATGTAGGGGATGGCAGGATGAGGTGGGAAAGCTGATGCCATCTTCCCTCCGTTTCTGAAGAACCTACTTGCATTTCGACTCGCAAACTCGGTTCTCGTACAGGGGAAGAGGATTCATTACGGACGCAGAGATAGGTTCGAAATGTTTCGCCGAGGAAGAGGTTGCCAAAAGATGAGGGGAGGGTGAGCAGATTACTGATGGGGAAAGTTGATGTTCCTGCCTGAGAAGTGCTTGCTTTTGTAGAGCCAAGATGGTTAGACAGGGGATCGGTGGCTAGAGATTCGAAGATGCCTTTCCCAACAGCGGATATGAGAGGATTTGGTGAGGATTGGTGGTGCGACTCGTAGTACGGTTTTTCGCTGACGGCGAGGGATGGTGCGGAAGCGCGCATGACTTTAAGTGATAAGAGGTGTGGTCCGGCATGTTGTGAGGAGGTCGAAGGGGGCTGCTGGCTGAGCGGTGGTGGTGGTGGTGGTTGGAGAGTTGCGGGTCGGAGAGGGGGGTTGATGGAGGTGCTTGCGATGAGGCCAGCACCAGCACCACCGGCGGCAGCTGGTGGTGGTGGTTGGGGCGGTGGTTGAGGTTGTGCCGCCATATTGACGCCTCTTTGTACCTCAAGCTGGATGTCGCCCGAGCAGTTGCAGATGATGTTGTGTTGAGTCAAATCGTAGTTGGTGAGAACAAGGGAAGGAAGTCAGGGTCCTGGAAGGACACCAGGCAGGAAGAAGCGTGAACCGTGCGGACCTTGACTGCATTTTGCGGCTTTTCCAGGATGCTAGTTTGGGAGATCTCACAAATTTCAATATTCGCCAAGGTTGTGCCATGCTCATTCCCTCTACACAGTCTTACACCTTTTCGACGCACGGCGATGCATTGCTACGTATATAGTCTGATGACGATGACCCATGACACTATTTGTATGCCGTTCTATGTTATCTACAGCCTCTCTCTAGCGCTCTCTTCGCCGTGCTCTACAACTCATCTCGTCCCTCCATATAACCCCTCACATGTCTATCAACCAACAACACCCCCACTATCACCACCATAGCTATAATCAACATAGACCTAATCTGTCCCGCACTCAACCCATCATACCACACTTCCATCCCTTCCGTCACCAGCACTCTGCCCAACTTGCCCAGTACCCCCTCCGGCTTCACCAACTCCCTCTTTCGTCTAATCCTCTCTCTCCTATGCGCCATTGGATTATCCAGCTCAATCTTGAGTTTGTGCACCACCCCAGCTCTACTATCGCTATGCTTAACAAACAGAGTCTGCAGCTCGGCATTGAAGCTCGTCTCGCAATCCGTAGTTGTAATACTGAACCGTTTCTGCTTGTAGTGATAAGAAGGGATAAAGATTTCCGTCACCTTTCCCAAATCCCCAACCTCCTTCTCGCCCTCTTTCTCTGGCGGCGGAAGGTTCTTCCAATGAACCTCAAAGAAGAGCGTAGCCACGTCAAAATGCGTATACACCTGTACACCAGCAACCTTGACCGCATAAGGTCGAATGATAACTTCCAGTCCCCTCCCACCTCTGTAGAGTGGATCGTGCTCGTGCTCGGCGTTGCGGAAGTCAGGTTTCAACCCGACCGTGGCACCTGCGGAAGAATCTTGGTGAGTATGGTCGCCATTGGTAAAGCTGAAATCTTCGTAGTTCCATCCGTCTCCATAGGCTACTCTGTTGTCCGGATTGTAATTCCACAAAGTGAAACCAAGGTTGAGCTTTTGCATCGCGGAAATGAGGGCGTCTAGGATCTCGTGCTGCTTATCGTAATCACCACTTCTATACGCATATCTGGCGTTGATATCGAAAGGCAGCCCCACCTCCCCCACTATAATAGGGACTTGCCCCAAAGAAGCATGTGCTAGCTCTTTAATTTTGCCCAACTGCGCTAGGTAGTTCTTCTTCAATCCTTCGACACCCCAGTACAGCGCTTTGGGCAAAAACATCCCCCGACTAAGACCTTGAACGTTTACGCTCATGAAAGAGTGCACTTTACCGAACAGCACGTTGAGATCGTAGAAATGTGGAGCGTAGACGAAACCGGCTTCGCCACCAGGTCGCAGAGTGTCGATGAGTGTTCGTGTTGCATACTTCTGCGACAATGCTGCAGACTTGTATTCGGCTGCGAGGGTTGCATCTTCGATCAGTTTAGCAGGGATCCAAGGAGGGATGAATTCGTTTGGAATCGGTTCCACAAATGTTAGCAAACCTGTAGAAGAGCGGTTGCATCGATCGGAGAACTTGCGGAGGAAGGGCGCAAAGCAGTCGCGATACCATTCGATTCGTTGTCCTTCTCGACCTTGACGATGGTCTTTTTCGAAATAATCGTATTGGAGAACGACGGGGAGTTGCTTGGATTCGTCCCATTCCCATACGCCATGTGCTCGCCAGATACATTCCCCTAGTCCCCCAGAGGAAGAGGAAGAGGAAGAGGAAGGAAGCCAGCAGGACTTGCCCTTAGGATCAATGACTGCTCGATGAGATACACGGGTGGGTAGGGGCCAAGATTTGACATAAAACTTAACCTCTTGTTTGTATCCACTACCGAGCGCTAACGCCTGGATGAGGGAGGGATAATGCCCGATATGCAAGTCCGTATCGTAGTTCCAACTGTGAAAGTCATGCAGATTCACGAGACCTCGATGAGGTTCGTTCATCGGTTCGAATCCCAGACATGCTTCGAGTTTGCCCAGCCTATCAGCTAGTATGCCGAACGCATCGATATAGGAAGTCTGAAGGAAGGTTTGAATACCAACCTCTCTCCCCTCACTGTCTTTAACTTTCAGCTTGGGCGCCAGTGCATCTCCCGCCCAGAACAATGTAGCCATGGTTGACGCGGCGAGTTTTTGATAGCCTGAAGGCCAAAGAAACGCACCACTCAGTTCCTTTTTCTTGTTCTTTCCATGCTCGTCCTCCCCCGCATCCCTCTTCTGTTTCTCGTCGACACAATGTACATAAGCAGCCCCGGTATCACTCAACTTCTCTATATCCAGCCCTACCGACTCAAACGTCCAGCCCGGTGCACCAGATCCACCACTAAACCTCGACCACACGTCCTGATGCGCACATACAAAACACTTCAACCCATACTCGGCCATCAACCGCAACAGCTTTTCTAAATACCCAACATACTCCATATCCACATCTTCCTTGCTCAGTCCGGCATGCGAGATAGACTCCCATGTCACCAACAGTCGGATCAGCGGCAAACCCCATGCTCGCAACCGGGAGAAATGTAGCGGAGCTTCGGAAAGCGGGAAAGGTCGACCGATGAAAGAAACTATGCGATGGGTTTCGTAGAATCCCTCGTGGAGGTGAGAGAGACCATTGGGGGAGGTGGGAAGTTTGGAAGAGCCTGCTATGTTGACTCCGTGAAGGTTGAGGGTTCGGTTGTGGGAGTCGATGAAGCGGCCGGAGGAGATGCGGAGACCGTTGGGGCCGAGAGCGGCGGAGGAGAGGTCGTGAGCTGCGTGTTGCTGGTCCGCCATGCTGAGGTTACACCTCCTGGCACTATATATGGTGGGAAGACGCGAAAGAGATGGAGAGAAGAATTGAGGAAAGGAGAAGAAGAGATTGGAAGAGGGGGAGTTCGAGTGTTGGTCTGTGTTGTTCCAAGATGAAAGTGTGGGAGGGACACAAAGAGCACAAGCCACTCGAGATCAATCCTTCTGAACGACACACGAACCCTTGCGCTTTTGCTTGCTTTTATTCGCCGATTTAATCGGCCATTTTTTCACCACTGATTTTACCGGCCGGCGGCGCTTTTCCAGTCGACACCAAAAATCTCGCTGTATAACCTCCACATTCCCGATCCCCGCTTTTCCGCGCATTACCTCTCTTCCTCTCCCAACCTTCCCCCATCCCCATCCACTTGTTCCACCACCTCTATCATCCTATACATACCATAGAGGAGCTTGTAGAGCCGGAGTTGAGATGGTACCACCCATGCTATCAAAGTGGCTGCCACTGGCAGCAGACCCTTTCCCACCAACTCACAAAGCAGGCTCAGAATTCGAAGGCTTCTTCATCCGGCTCCAATCCCACTCGGGTCGTTCTCAATCCTCCCATTCCACCGCTTCCATCTCCATCTCTAGCAGGAAGGGAAAGAAAAGGACGCCGGCGAAAGATTCACCCTCACGCATACCACGCCTGGCCAAGTCTAGCTCACGTACACCGGTCGAAGCCGGGGTACGGAGGAGAAACCGTTCCTCTTCAACTTCTTCGAGCTCCTCTTCTTCCGCATCGAGTTCTTCACACGCAGACCCACCTTCACCTACTCCAGGTCCACGTCGTACCTCTAGCTCTGTCCTCCCTCCGACACGTACAACAGGACATGTCTCTCCGAAGACAAGGAGCTCCATATCAGTGCTCTCCGATATAGACCCAGTTTTCGCCAGTCCAGAATCTCTTCTCCCACCCTCCGCTCCGTCCTTCACCACAAACCCTTTCAGCGGCAAAGCTAACAGCACAGGTACTACTCCGAACCTACCTACCTCTTCACCAGGAGACTTGATCTTGGTGGTATGCGAGCTGCAGTCCGCACCAATCGATCAGCGCATCTGTATATACCTTAGGTGGATTGTACACGGTGAAGAATCGATGCTATATCAGAAGCTGCATGCGCAGGAGGCGAAAGAGAGGCGCGAGGAGAAGCTGCCAGAGAACGCGAAAGGAAAGGCGAAAGAAGGGAAGGGGCAGAGTTTTGAGATTGTCAAATATATTCCTGCTTGGCAGTTGAAAGTTGCGGATAAGGTGGGGGTTGATGCTGTTCAGCCCTTCCGAATTGACCTGCCTTCTACTCTGGATGATGGTATCGGGTCAGAGGGCGGGTTGGGGTTTATGCAAGTAACACCCGACGGAAAGCTGGTAGTTGACATCACACTACCCAATCCCAACCGAGGAGGAGGAGGGGGGACCCGGGTTAGAGTCCGCTCCACAAAACACGTTCCCTGGCATCCGCTCTCTTCCTCTTCCACCAAAGCTGCTCTGGGAAGCAAAGGACCTGAGGGATGGATCCAACACCTAGGCCTAATCCTACCTTTACACTGGTATGTTCATTCGACTTCTGCTCCGGCGCTGTTTTCTATCGAACACCCCCCCCCCCCTCTCCTCCTCCCCCCACACATCCGAAGACCGCGAAAGAGGACAGGAGTTAGAAAATGCAGTGGCAGCCGGAAAAGGATCGCTACATGTAGAAAAAAATTGGGGTCAAGCTTTTCCAACAGGTTGGATGTGGCTTCATGGCGCTTCTCCTCTTCCGGACGCCTCGATCCCTTCCTCGCTCTCCTCCGCTTCTTCCCCAGCACCGCCACAAGCGAGATTATCGCTTGCAGGCGGCAGTATCCTAGGTCTTACAGCATTTCTTGTCGGAATTCACATCAAGCAAAACAACAACAGCGAAAAGCGAGAAAGGGTGTGGAACTGGAACTTCACTCCACCTTTCGCGCTCGGTCCACAAATCTCTTTCCCCCCTCCCTCTTCCTCCCCAAATGCAGGAGGAGGAGGAGGGGAGAGAGTGCACTATGGCCCCGGCCTCAAAATGACCCGCAATTTCCACACAAAAACCTTCAGCTTGGAGGTATGGGACCTCACAAGATGGGCCTCGATCCAAGTGTCCGGACCGGAGCAAACCTTCGCAACCCAAATCCCAGGCCCATGCAAAGGCGGTTGGACTCCCGCTTATTGTCATCACAGCTACCGTTGCAGCGCTAAAATTGTGCTCTATCAGCGATCAAAGCTCTCCCTACTGACAATCCCGGTCAAGGCGGCGTGGAGTCCAGTAACGACGATACGAGGGCTCAACGAGTTTTGGAGGAAAGAAGAGGGTAACCGCGGAGAGGAGGGGTGGAAGCGAATGGGGTGGGACAAGGTTGTAGAGGTAGAGTTGGCTGATAGAGTTGCGCTGGAGTTTGGGGGCGATTTTGCCAAGTAGATCCAGCAACGCACAGGACACAGGGCAAGGTAAAGAATGACTGGGATTGCTCTGCAAACGAATGACTATATTGTATACTACTGTACTCTACCAAGGGAATCTGACTGTATACTACTCGATTCTGAGAAGCACAAAAGAATGTGAAAACCGAGCCCAAAGACTCAGGAGATAGTGAAAGACTGAAAAGGCAGAGCCGGAGGAGCAGCTTGTCCCGTCGACGGTCTATGAGGTGACTTGGGAGGCCTTCTCGGCGGAACGATGGTCGAGTTTCGTCTTCGCTTGCCACCGAACTCGGCAAGGATCTTTCTCTTGCTGATCCACATTTCGGCTTCGCTGTCCGAACTCTTTTCGCCTTCGATGGTTTTCGGGAGGTCGAGCAGACTCTTGGAGAGACGCTTCCCCGGCACCTGTGACTGCGGCTGCTGAATTTGGTGGTCGTCGTCGTGTGCAGCAGGCACTTCAGCTGACTTTTGAGCAGAAGCTCGAGAGAAGTGGGTGTCAGCAGAGCAGCTGGAGTTGCGTCTGAATCGCTGCGAGTTGCCGATAGCCTCAGCCGGAGAAGTGGTATCGCGTTGGCAGTGGTGGCTGCGCGTTTCGGCGCTGGTCGTGGGTCGAGAGCGGTTGAAAGGCGAGAGCGGGCGATGGACGTCGAGTTGGCGGGCATCGCTGCGGAGGCGGTCGACCGCAGAAGCTGTACATGGACGGCGAGGGGAGGCACGGGTCGCTTTGGGAGCACGCATGGATCCACCTTGACCAAATGTAGTAGGCCGAGCGACAATTGTCTCGCCTTTCGGCACCCGCTGCAGCGCGTATCCTCCAATAAGGGCAGGCGGTCCACGCTTGGGAGAGACGCAGAGCGGGGGCGTAGATGAAAGGGTCTGAGCCGTCTCGTAGTGCAGCTTCGACAGGCTTTGGCTGAGCTGCCTTCGGGGACCAGAGCTCGGATCGTGCTGAAGCTCGAGCAAGGCCTGCCCGATACCGAATCCCGCATCATCCTCTGCTAGCACATGGTTGCCAGGCGAAACAGGCATCAGGGGGAACACCGTGCTCGCCGACGGACTCTCCGACACATCGTTCCGCTTGTCTGAATGTACGGTGCTGAACGATGCATCATGATCAAGAGCATGGAGGCCCCGCGGTCTGAAAACGGACTCCTGCTGGAGAGCAGGGGCAGGGCCGTTTTGAGACATCGTGAGTGGCATCTTGAGCGTTTCTTCGCTCCTCTGCGAGCGCTTGGGTCTGTAGGTACGGTCGGACTCGTCAACAGCAGGTGCTTGGAGACGCTGTCTTCGACGATAAAACGTGACAGTGACAAGGACCAGGATGAAGCCAAGGATTGCAGCGCCGGCGCCGATACCTGCATACTGCATGCTGTGATCATGGACGACAGGCACCACTCCCGAAGATGGAGAGGTCGATCCGCCAGGTGAAGACGAAGATCTTGTGGCAGAAGCCGAAGCGGAAGGCTTGCAAGTCGCTGGATTGCCGGGAGTGGAAAAGCTGAACCAGTCGAAATACACCAAAGGCTGAGCTCCCTGTTGACCATCCACAGCTGCGGGAGCGAGAGTCGCAGTGTGGTTGGTGCAAGCGAGCCCGTCGAGACGGAAAGCCTTCTTCTGCAGAGCCTCCTTGTCTCCGTTGGGTGCCGATGCGGTCGCCTCGGTAGCGCTGACGGTAAATGGATAAGAGGTGCCGTTCTCGAGCGTCAGCTTGATGCTAGTTCCAGAAGCTTTGTAAAGCATGCCCAGGGTCAAAGAATCGCCCGAGAAGTTGAAAGAGACCTTTGCATCGGTTCTGTTGGACGAGACGGCTGAGCCGTTGTAGGCATTCGCATCTTTGACGACGACCCATGGCGACTGTTGGTTCTGGTAAGGCGGGGGGCCAGGGGTGAAGATGATGTCGGGATCGGTATCGTCGACACGTGTTCGCCCCTGAGAGCCTTCTACGCCTTCGAGATCTACAGCCATGGCTCTCTCGATTAACGCAGGCGCCATGTTGACGATGAGGATGTGCAGAGCTTCGTCAAGGACGACGAAGCAAAGAGGTGGAAGCGATGGAAGGGGAGGGAGTAGAAGGATGGGAGAGAAGAGGAGGAAGAAGATGATGATGAAGTGAAAGTTACAATGGACGAAAGGGGATGGTGGGCGGGCGACTCAGCTTTATTCAGTCTCCTTACTCCTACAACAAAGCTGAGCACGCAGATGTACTTCATATGAGGCCATAAGAACGGTTGCCACCCACATCCATTCCCACACTCTCAGCGAGCTTGCAAGTGGCGCGGTGTGTCTGTGGCTTGGTTCACCTCTTTGCTTTATCAAGATCTTTGGCGACGTTCCGACGTAAGTGGGAGCAAGTCGGCACGTCCGGTGTACAAAGCTGGTGCAAACTCAGCACAAGTCCCACATTCCCCACTGCTTATCTGCAGCCAAAGATGGCTTGCGGGACATCCGAACACAAATTGGTGCGCTTGCATGCTGTGCCAGTGTGGAACAAGTCACACCTGTCGGCGTAGCCGAAAGTGCCACTCCGGCAGTTGATACTGCCAGTGTCGGTGTGTCCGATAGCCACAACTCAGCCATTCGGATGGCGCCGATGCCTTGGAAGGCTGAGGTGAAGGCTTGAGAATCTTGTTCTATCTCACGATCCATGTCGTATCATGGAACAAGGAAAGGGAGGTGGAATAGTCTTACTCTTTCGACAGTGAGTCAGATCGATGACGGTTCCACACCACAAAGCGTATCTACAGTACAAGCCCATGCTCTCAGATTTCATTTGCAGCGATGGACAGACCATGTGGCATCCCGTTGTTCAAGAGGTCCACAAAAGGTGGGCTTGTCATATCTTGGTGTGCTCGTGCGTCGCCACGGGCATACGGGTGCGTTGAGCCTCTGTGGCTGGTGGTGCTTGGTGGGACCCAGCAATGAAACTGAAGAGCCACCGCCAGATTTTGCCCTCTGTTAGATCATTATGAGCAACAGACTCTCAATTTTGGCACGGTGTTGCTTCGGTGAGGCGCGACTTCCGAGCTCTAAAAATTTGGAAGATTTCGTTGCAGGCGGAAAAAAAAAAAAAAAAAAGGTTCAAGCAAGACCCTTGCTCGACTTCAACTCTCCACATCCTCTTTCTCAACGTCGTTTCAACACCAGATCACACACTCCATCTCCTTCTTCTCGCCACTCAACCACTTCCATTCTATACCCCCCCTTCCCATCCACTCCACCTTCTCTCTCACACACACAGAACTAAAACCGTCAAAATGCGTCAACGCAGAGCCAAACTCTACCGCAAAATGCTTCACCAATACCATCTCCAATTCGGTTTCCGTGAACCTTACCAACTTCTCATCGACGATTCCTTCTCCCTTGCCCTCTCCCGATACAAAATCGCCGACCCTGTCCACCAATTCGCCAACGTCCTTGTCTCTAAAAAGATCAAACCGCTCATCACCCAATGCTCGATGCAAGCTCTCTACGCACTCGGCAAAGAAGCTCAATCCACCGTCGACATGGCCAAAGCATGGGAACGAAGAATGTGCAATCATCGAGAAGCCCTCCCCACCGCTGAATGCATCAAGCAATGTGTTGGTCCCGAAAACAAACACAGATATATCGTTGCTAACGAACAGAGAGAGCTGAGGAGGGACTTAAGGTTGAATGTACCAGGATTGCCTATGATGCACTTTACACAGGCCGTGATGGTGTTAGAACCCATGTCGGCGTTGACGAAGAGTAAGATCGAGGAGAAGGAGGAGACTAAGTTGAGTCTACCTGTTAGTGAGGCGGGTTTGTTGAAGAATCAACCCAAGGTTGAGGTTGATATCATCGGCGGCGATGCAGAAGGCACTGCAGGCCAAGTAGGGGAAGGAGCGGAGGGAGGAGAAAAAGCAGAAGGAGCGAAAGAAGGCGAGAGCACAAGAAGACGTAAACGCAAAGCACCTAATCCGCTTTCCATGCGCAAACCCAAAAATCCTCGCTTGACAATGGAAGAAAAGCTCAAGCGAGAACAGGAGCTCAAGAAGCACAAACAAAGAGTTGCGGCACGAGCTAGGATGGAGGCTACCAAACTCGGTGGTTCCACCGCTGAAGCCAAAGCGGGTGCTGGTGCGGCTGGTGAGGGGGCGAAGAGGAAACGTAAGCGCTCCAACAAGTCTAGCTCTGCCTCTGGCGACAAGACACCTGCTGAGAAGAAAGACACAAAGGAAAACGCGCCCACACCAAAGACAGTCAAGCCAAAGACAGACGCAAACGGTTCAACCCCAGCTCCAAAACCTGAAGCCAGCGCACCACCAAAGAAAAGAAGGTCTCGAGGCAAGAACAACTCAGCCGCCACCAACTCTGCTGCTGCAATCGAGGCACCATCTGCTGCTGCAGCTCCCGCCGAAAGCTCTGCCTAAGCTTCTCAGCTTGTCATTCTCTGCTTCGTATCATTCTGTACCATCACCCACCCACACACTGTCACAGCACATTCTTGCATCTGAGCAATTCAATCTCTCTATCATTGCTTTCCTCTGACTCGACAAACTTACGCCTTGACAGCCCGCAAACCCATCCCCGCACCAACTGGCAAGGGTGCTGCTAGGGGCCCCAATCGTTCCGACAAAGCTGTAATCTGCCTTAAAAGCTTAGCTCTCGTCTGACTCTGCTGCTGCAACCACACCTCCGGTTGCTTGTGGTACGGTAACCAAGGTCTTCCCAATCCTTTCCTCTCTTTACCCTCCTTACCCTCCTCGCCCTCCTCACCCACGCGCTTCTCCGTTGACTGAACTGCCTTACTAACCAGCGTAAGATCAACCACACTAGAAAGCGCCAGAGTCGTGAGAGCGTTGTTGTAGAGTTGTCTCGCTTCGTTCCGCGCAGATCCAGCTGTAGTGTTGAATCTAGCAGTGCGGAGGGAAGTACGTTTAACGGGTTCTCCGATCTTCTTTGTGTCGCTTTCATCTCCGCTCTTACCAGCAAGCTCTGCCTGTGATGCGATAGAAACGCGCTTAGCCCGGCGTGTAAGAGCAGGCAAAGCCTCAATCTGCTGCAAAAGCGTATTACCCTTCAGCACAGCGTTCTCGTTCCTCAGATGCTTCAGAGCCCCTTTAAGAGCTTCCAGCTGATCCACCAGATACGATGTCTCCAAACTGCTATAGCTCGTCCCGACATCAACTGCACCTTCTTGCAATGCCCTACCAACCCCACCAGCCGCTCCCCTCTCGCCATCCCCTGCAATCGACGCAGCAGCAGCCAAATCCGCCGGCGCAGCAGCCAAATCCGCCGGCGCAGCAGCCACCTGCGCCTTGAGCAAATCGTTATCCTTTTGCAACGCCTCAATCTCGCTCTGCAATGCATCGTTTGCATCCTGATACGCCTTGGCTTGACGCTGTGTCTCAGTAAGCGTCGTACGGATGTCACTATGCTGATCTACCTGCGCCTTGGACTTCTCCAGCTGCTTTTGCAGGCGTTCGATCTTGATTGAGCTTTCTTGCAGAGCTTGATCCCGAGCTTTGACTTGTCGGAGGAGGTCACGGGCGTCTTCGCTGAGCTTGGCGACTTGACGTTCGAGTTCGGGGTTTTGGGCTGCTTGCGTTTTGATGTCTTCTGCGCGTGCAAGCCATGGACCAGGACCATCGATACGGATGACGTTCTCTTGTTCCACGATGGCACCGAGCACGGTCTGGATGGTGATGGAAAGGTGAGAAGTGGAGGAGAGAGGACCAGACCAGAGGTTGACATCGGGTTTGCCGAGCCCTTCTTCGGTCGCTTCGGAGACCATGTCGATGACTTTGAAGATCTCAAAGGCAGTCTTGGAAGTGCGCACCTCGCCAACATAGCTTGAGATCGACTTGCACAGCTGCGTGGCGAAAGTGACGAGCTGCGATGTGAGTCTTCCCAGAGGTGGAAGGTGCATGATGGCTTCCATGCGC
The DNA here is from genome assembly GCA_022963135.1 of Ustilago loliicola. NCBI lineage: Eukaryota > Fungi > Basidiomycota > Ustilaginomycetes > Ustilaginales > Ustilaginaceae > Ustilago > Ustilago loliicola. The sequence continues at coordinate 570,769 of JALCUU010000001.1, read as the reverse complement.
ACTGCTTCGTCGTTCTCGGCAAGACTGAGCAGCCTGCGCAGCACCTTGCGGGTGAGCACCTTGGTGTTGCGGATGCGATTGATGAGCTCTTGCAGCGGGTCGAAGAGGTCATCTTCGATGTTCTTGCCGCCCATCTCCCACTCAACATCATCATCGGCATAGAGCTGTGCAAGCTGCTGCTTAGCGTATCCGAGGGCTGCAATGAGTGTGTCGAGATCGTGGTCGATCAGATTGGCGGAACCCACCTCCTTCGCTGCCAGATCGCTGTCATTCTCGTCTCCGCCCAATGCCATCGTGAAATCTTCAAACTGCTTGACAAATCGACCAAACTCAAGACCAGCATCTAGCTCCTTGAGCTCTTCGCGTCGCAACGCGGCAATAAACGAGTCGATCTTGCGCTCGATAGCCATGTTCTCGCGATACATGCGTCCACCACGTAGGAACACCTCGGTTGGCGCAAGTCGAAGCACTGCAGCAATTTGCCTCGACAGCGCACTGAAGTGAGCAATGGAATGGCGCATCTGACAAACACTGACCATGATCTCGGGCACAACACCAGACAGACTCTCTTGAATATCGTGGTTGGTCTCGACGATCGACTTGATCAAGTCCGACTTGACGGCCATACGACGGAAGAAGAGCAAGCAGTTGACCGCATCCGCATCCGCCTCAAAGTAGGCGCTGGGCAAGTACGATCGCACCATCTCCAGATGCGAAGTGGCCTGCGAAGCCTGCAGACGTCCGAGCTCCAGATCGATCGTCTTGGCTTGGCTCTTGAGTGCACTGGATTGAAGCTTGAGGTTGAGGTTGAGCATAGCTTGGTCTGCCAGGTCTTTGCGACCTGCTCCGCCCTCGCCTCCATACTCGGCCTGCTCGGCCTTGGCTGATTCAAGCTCGCTCTGCAGATTCGAGACCAGCTCGCGGAACTGTGCGAAGGTGTTCTGATAGTCGACGGCGTTATTCTCAAGTCCTTCGTTGCGCGCTTGCAGATCACGGATGCGCGATTCGCACAGGTCGACCTCTTCGCGCAGCTCCTTCTCGTTGATCGTGTGCTGCTCTTCGAGCTCGTTGTTGATCTCGGCGATAGTCTCGTGCTCTTCAATCTCGTCGCGAAGCTTCTTGACGAGGTCGCTAAGTTGAAGGTTGCGCTCTGTGAGCTGCTCCACCAGATCCTGCGCACCCAAAGCATCATCAAGTTGCAGCTTGAGATCTTCAATCATCGACTCGGCATTCTCCAATTCGGGCAGGAGCGAGTCATTGGTCGAGTTGAGCTCGATGAGTTCGGCGTTCTCGCGTTCGAGTTCGATGATCTTGCGTCGTTGCTCGCCTTCAATTTCGTTGGAACGGTCACGCAAGTCCCGAAGGACTCGGCGTAGCTGATCGTTCTCGCGCTGCAATAGCTCCGAGACGGCAGAATATTCGGCGCCTTGATCATCTTCTTCGTCTGCATCTTCATCATCACTCTTGCCACCCTCTGCTTCTTCCGCATCGGCCTTAGCAGCGCGACGTCGGAGGAGATGCGGGTTCAGATCCTTTTCTAATGCCTGAATCTTTGCATTGGCAGCCTCGAGCGACAAAAGGTGCTCCTCAGCTTCCAGAGCAGCCGTCTCGGCCTTCTCTTCGGCCATTTCACGATCTAGCGTCAGGGACTCGAGCTCATCGTTGAGCAGCGATAGCTGGCGCTCGAAGTCGTCCTTCTGCATCGCCCAGTCCTTCTCGAGTTTCTTCTGATCTTTGAGTTCGGCTTGCAGGTCTTGCACCTTGGCTGTCAGTTTGGGTGCAGCAGCGATCGACATTTCAGCTTCCTCCTTGAGCTTTTCGAGCTCAGAAATGCGGGTGCGCTCGTCGTCGCGCTTCTTCTCGAGCACACGCACTTTGGCACGCAGCTCTTCCACTTCCTTCTGTAGAGCGCCATACTCGGCTGAAGAGCGCACGGCTGCCGTTGAAGATGAAGGCTCGACTAGGCTCATAAAGTCGCGCGTTGACTTGTTGAGCAGCTTGGTGGAACGTAGCGTCGAATCTGCGACGGTGTCGTCGCCTGCACTTGGATTGTCTGCAGAGATAGTTTGGTCAGCCTCATCTGCGTCATCAATATCCTCACGTGCGCGACGAGCGGGACCGGCAAGGTGACCGATAGTAGGCGACTCGGTCGCCAGAAGGTCTTCGTCATCCTCTTCCTCGTTGTGATCGTAAGCACCGTTGTCGTCGTCGTGGTCCATCAGCCGCTGCGAGGCGCTTGTCCGTCCCGAGCTGACAGCGCTTCCCGCTGAGCTCCTTGGACCAAGACGTGAAAGCGCGAGCGAGCTGCCGGATCGCGAAGCAGGACCAGTCACACTACCTGCGCATGAGATGGGAGCAGAAGCTGCTGCCGTCCGAGCTGCTGCGGCACGAGAAGCTAATGTGACACTTGGGCTTGATGTTGCTGTCCGCGTGCCTCCAGCCAGCATAGAAGGTCGACTGGTCGGTACTGGTCGAAGAGCTGCTCTCGCTGCTGATGGCGTCTGTGTTTTGGCCGAAGCTGAGGCAGCAGCGAGGGGCCAAGTTGCTGTCCGCGCTGCGCTAGAACTCACTGCCGGCGTCCTTGTGCTTGGAGTGACGCCGGGTCTGACGGTTCGCGTCGCCGCTGCTGGTGTGCTTGGTGATCCTGTACGACTCGCAAGGGAGCTGGCTGCTGCTGAACGCGTAGAGGCAGATGATACCGACGTTCGGCCTGTGAAAACAGATGGCTTGACAGGAGAGCGGACTGCTGTCGTTGGCTTCACGGGGGAGGCGGTGCGCGCGGAGATGCTAGCCGATGTAGGCGGTCTCGAGCCTGATGCCGAGGAAGTGGCACTAGCCACGCTGGCTGTGCTGGTGCGTCGGACTGCAGATGGAGGGGCGGAGGGAGCTAGACTTGTGCGTGACACAGCTGCTCTGGCTGGTGTAGCTACCACGCTCTTACGTGGACTTAGTCGCGCTGCTGCAGTGGCTGATGGTGTAGCTGTAACGCCTGGGCGTGTAGCTCTTGCGGCGGGTGTCGGTCGTGCCTGAGGCTCTTCATCAACGCTGTGCATCTCTTCTTCTGGTGAAAGAACATGCACCTGACTAGAGCGGACAAAGACACCATAGCCATCTTGGCACTCAAAGTATCGCTTGCCCTGGACTGAGCCGTTGTTCTTGCCGTTGGGGTTGTCGAGCTCGATGCCGACCCACACGCCGGCAGCAAAAGAGGTCTGGCCGACGAAGAGCACTTCACCGTGACCTAGATTGGAAACCTTGACGCGTGAGTGCAGATGTAAAGGCTGTGACGCCGTGTTGGGTGTCCTTGGTGCGGCCATGATTGCTATGCCTGCTGGGCCGGGTGGTGTTTGAAGCTTAGACGACTGCTATACGAGGTGCTCAGGACGAGTTGATCAGCGGGTGCTGCATCTCTGAACCACTAAGAAGGTTTCGCAGAGGTCGAATATGAAGGACGCTGTTAGGATGGCATGGGCTGTATCTTGAGGTCTTGCTGAGAGGTATGGTGAAGTAGACGATGTGGTCGAGATGCAAGCTCAGGCCTCAAAGGAAATGGTCTCGACTGAGCAAAAAGTGACAGGAAGCGAGCGCGTGCTTGCTTGCGTGCGTGAATCGAAGCTGCCGAAAGTGTTGGTCTGTGTGGGTTCAGTCGATTTTCAGTAGGGAAAATTGAGGCAGCAGAGCAAGAGTGCACGCCAACACGCGTTCGAACCTCAGGTCACATACTGTACACTTCGCTCTTCTAAGTGATGAGCAAGACGTCTTGCTCTTGATCTTCAGGGTCCAGCCAGCCATTGCTCATTTCAGCGTCACTGCGAAGCATCTCAAGCGTAAGGTTTGGCGGTTCCACCACTTAGTCCCATGGAGCGCTAGACAACGTGGCAGAAACATCGCCAGCGCGGGCGGCAATGAAATCGACACAAGTAGGGCAAGGCTGCTCGTCACAGTCTCAAGTCTTGAGAACTCATGGTGTATCTAGCTCAAGTTGATCGTGAGGATATGCCGTGCAGAAACATGTGATTGCAGTGCTTGTGTGTTCAGATCTATAGCATCACAAGCTGGAATAAGGACGTGCACACTCCCCGCTGCAAGTATCCGGGAAGCTAAAGGGTGAAAAAAAGGCAAGAGAATGTATTCTTAAACGAGTTTAACCAATGATGAGCTTGTTCTCGGGGTCGTTGAAGTCGTACTCGGGCACCTCGAGGTTAAGAGGAGCGGGACCCTTGCGGGCACGTCCCGAAATGTCGTAGTGCGAACCGTGGCAAGGGCAGTACCAGCCACCAAAGTCACCAGCCTCACCGATGGGTACACAACCCAAGTGGGTGCAGACACCAAGCATGACGAGCCACTCTGGTCGCTTGGTTCGGTCCGAGTCCTTCTCGGGGTCACGGAGCTTGGAAACATCGACAGCGTTGGCCTCGTCGATCTCCTCCTTGGTACGGTGACGCACGAAAACGGGCTTACCACGCCACTTGATGATGGCGTTCTTGCCCTCGGGGATCGAGTTCATGTCGACCTCGACCTTGGCAAGCGCAAGAACATCTGACGAAGCGCCCATGGACGCGAGGAAGTCGGAAACGGTGGCCTTGGCACCAGAAGCGGCGATCAAACCCATGGAGCCGACCATGAAGTAGGAGAAGGCCTTGTTGCTGTCAGGAGTCTTGGTGCGGTAGCCGGAGAAGTCGGGAACCTGGTCGGGCTGGGTAGCCTGAAGGCTTCGCGACGAGGACGAGAAGTAGCGAGGCTGGCCAACGGTGGGGAGAGCTGTATGTCGGAAGTGATGAGCGAGATTGGCAGAAAGGTGGAATGGCGAGAACAAGAGGTCAGTGATCAGTTGGTTTCCCTACTTGACAGTTGATGCCAGTGTCGATAAAGGCACAACCCTGCTGAGCGTTCGCCGCCAAGCTTGTTCCTCGAATGGCGAGTTTCGCAATGCCGAACGTCTAAACGAGCAATCAAGTAGTGACGAGGCGAAGGACAGCAGCAGAACAACCAAGCACAGCAGGCTTGCGGTTGGCTCGGGCTGATTGCATCGAGCTGGGATAGTGGCGGAATGTACGGAAGGGTACTTACCATTGACGCCAGATCGTGTGCTAAGGACGCCGTTCGAGTTGCCAAGGTTGGAAGCCCATTTGGGAACCTGATGGGGGTCAGATCGAAGGGAAGGGCCATGTCCGTGAGCGTGAGGGTCGGCGGGAGCACGGGCAGCAAAGTTGATGCCAGCAGCGACCGGGGTGCCGTTGTAGGCGGTGGCCGCGGTAGGACTGCAAAGGGGGAAGCGTGTGACGAATACGCACAAGTAGAATGAAGACAAGTGAAAGAGATGATGGTGGTGGAGTGGAGACGCATGTCAAGCATTGGCGTAGTTGCAAGGATCATCGATGATGGGAGGTTGAAGGTGGATAGTTGTGTAGGGTAATTGCGATCATAATCCGAATCAATAATGGATGTCCGGTGTTGGTTCCAGCAGCGATAAGTGGTGTTAATAGCAGATAGCATGAGATTCGAGGCGAGTGCGGTCGGGCAGTGGAGCATGTATCGGGGGCAAACAAAGAAGAAAGAGTCAGTATCACTATTGCTATGTCCCATGCATCGACATTGTGGCAGCAAAGAGTGGTTTCGAAGAATACGACTTTCGCGAGACAGGCTGTCCGAGTCCAAGCAAGCAAGCAAGCAAGCAAGCAAGCAAGCAAGCAAGCAAGCAAGCATGTCTTGGCGGTTTGATGTTTGCACATCAACTGTACGCTACAATAACCAGGCTTGGAGCAGCGAGTCGCAGGGAAATCGATCCTGGTCCTTCCCTACTGCCGAAAGTTCAATTGATTGAACAAGGATGTGGGTGTGATTTGTCGAATGCTAATGCAAGTGTCGATGGTGGATGCAAGGCGTAGGCTACGTACGGAAGGTTGACGGCCTTGCGGAAGGCGCCACGAGCGACAGGAGCAGCCATGATGAAGGTGATGAGAGATGACGATCCCGACGAAAGGTGATGAGGAGGTGGAGAAGAAAAGGTAAGTTCAGATGGCGTCGGCACCGACTGAAGACACGAAACTGTTGATGGCGACCAAGATTGCTCACACCCTCTCAGTGTCGAGACACACACTCTCTCTCTGTACTTAAGCCTTTGAATTTCCAAGTCGAGCTGCTGAGAAGAAACTCAACTCAAAATCAACCTCTGCTCACTCAATCTCGCTCTCTCTCTCTCTCTCTCTGTCGCGCCTGTTGGCTGATCACCCAATCCGCTCCGTTCGAATTGGCGACCAGCCAAAAGCGCTGAGAGCAAGACAAGCTTGAATTTCCTAACAAATGCCAACTGTCTGCTTTGACGCAAAGTGTCTCACTATTCTCGCACGAAATAAGCCAAATCAATTCAAATTGCAAGCGTTAAGCTCAAACGCCCGAATACAAAACTGAAAGAGGCTGTCTCGAGCCTTTAGCTTTTCAATCCGATTTTCGCCTTCACTGACAGGGATAAACCGGTAACGACCGGGTCAGCAGCAGCACAGTCGAATGACACGTGATGGAAGCAAAGAGTAGGTCATGCTGACAAAGCTACTCGACGCTGCCAAGCCAATATCACGTCGCATCCGCACTTTTTGCACAGAAGCACGACACAGTGAATGATAGGATGCTGTAGCCAGGGTACAGAGTGTTCGGCTGCTAACGCTCGTTGTGTGAAGCGAAGTAGACGAAGGGTTCGATAGAGGGATCAACGGCCAAGAGCCAGGAACATGGCATCGTGTGGCATGCCATACAACCATCGAGCGTTCCGTTCTAGATGCCGGATGGGAGGGTCTCGTGACTCGAGCTTTGAGCCTTCTGAAACGCAATTTGGCGCCTACAGTATAGAAAGACCAGCAGGCGAGCAGATATGACAACGACGGTTCGTACAAGTAAAGGGAAAGAAACGAAACCCTGCCGACATCGCAACAGACTCCGTGGGTTTACCGCGATCTCACGTAATTGAAAGTTGAAGGGATTCCTCCAAACGGTTGCGAAAGTACAGGCTGACAACTACACGCGTCGCTGTTCTCGATGAGGAGCAACGCACCGTTGGCTCGTCCTCCAAACTGGTCCTGATGCAGCTCCACTTATGAATAGCGATACATTCCCATTGCGCATCGAATCGCAAGTTGCCGGGGGATGTGAGTATCTGCAGAAGCATAAAGAACAAGGGCCGGAGCTTCTTCGGCAAGACCCTTCTCGCATCGGAACAGCTAGGACGAGTTGCGCGTGTCTCATGGCAGTCTTGGACGGCCAAGCTGCAATCTCATGTCAGAAGCTTGCTTCCGAGTCACATTTATTCTAAACGAAGACAGTCTTCCAAGCTCATTTTCACTGTTCTCAAATGACCTCAACTGGCGTTTTACTCTGTCTTTGACGCATACAATCGTCTGTCTCATCATGGCAGTTTCTTGTTGCCAACACCGCCAACAAGAATGCGAAGGATGGACAGAAGTGTCAACTCTAAGAGGACAGAAATCGGCTTGGTCCTGACGAGGTCCGACCTCTTCTTCGCCTCGGATCAAACTGTGAATGGCTTCTTTTGATGCGACCCTGTTCGAGGCTGTGGTCAAGTGAAGAAAGGGGCGCATGAGCGGTGTCAATTCAGTTGCGAAGAAGAATTAAGAAGAATTGGAAAATACAGTAAGCGGCGGAAAAGGCTCCGACTGCAAGAGGTTTGTCTTGGCTCTGCAAAAAAGAGAGAGAGCGGCTGTGGCGGGTCACCGAAATCAAATCGCACAGTATGTCTCGCAGCTCAGGCAAGGCAGTCTGTCCGTGGCAACTTAATTTTCAGGTCGACTCGACTGCCGAGCCAAAAGTCAGAGTGGCAAGAAAAGGCAATGCAACTCGAGCCAAATCTTCTCTGCACTTGCGGCGCTCGAGCCGTCCTTTGCATTGAGCTTTGCAAGAATGGCGGCTTCTGATTTGACGCTAGTTAGCCGGCCTGCTTCTGAGTTAGCAGCCTGTGATTCTTACCCCAGCAGGCATCATGGCATCAAGAAACAGTAGTTGAGCAGAGCGGGGTTGACTTGCAGCTCTTTCTTCCGGTGCCATAATTGATTGCTACAGTGTATTACGTGAAAGGAAATTGCTTTGTTGTCTTTGTCTCGCTCTCTCGCTTCTGCCTCGCCCAAGCCACGCTACAGTAGAAGATCTCGTGTTGACTGACAGTGAAGCCAAGCTGAAGCCAAGAGTGGCGCAATCTTGTCCCGTTCTTCCACTGACTCGCCCTCGTGTCGGCTATTCGACTAAGCTCAGCTGAACCCACTTTTTCGTATTCCAACACAAGCAGACCTCTAATAAGCTATCCCTTTCGTTGCTTTTCTTTCCTCTCCTTCACACCACATCATCTACCCTTTCCTCATCGATACCCCCTGTCACGAACCATGTCCGCCGAGAACCCAACCATTCTTCCCGCCACTAACGGCAATGGCAACGGCGCCGCTGCCGCTGCCCGTGTCAACGGCTCTGCTCCTAAGAGCGATGCCAACCTCGGTACCTTCGGTGTCAAGTCCGGTCTTGCACAGATGCTCAAGGGCGGTGTTATCATGGACGTCGTCAACGCTGCGCAGGCTCGTATCGCCGAAGATGCTGGTGCTTGTGCCGTTATGGCCCTCGAGAAAATCCCTGCCGATATCCGTGTCGAGGGTGGCGTCGCCCGTATGTCGGACCCCGCCATGATCAAGGAGATCCAGGAGACCACCACCGTCCCTTGCATGGCCAAGGTCCGAATTGGCCACTTTGTCGAGGCTCAGATCCTCCAGGCCATCGGTGTCGACTACATCGACGAGTCCGAGGTGCTCACCCCTGCCGACGAGGCTCACCACATCAACAAGCACAACTTCAAGGTCCCCTTCGTTTGCGGTGCCAAGAACCTCGGTGAGGCTCTCCGTCGTATCTCGGAGGGTGCTGCTATGATCCGAACCAAGGGTGAGGCCGGTACCGGTAACGTCGTTGAGGCTGTCCGTCACCAGCGTACCATCCAGGGCGAGATCAAGCGTGTCTCGTCTATGAGCGACGAGGAGCTTTACGTTTACGCCAAGGAGATCCAGGCTCCCTTCCACCTCCTCAAGGAGACTGCCCGCTTGAAGCGATTGCCAGTTGTCAACTTTGCCGCCGGTGGTATTGCTACCCCTGCTGATGCTGCTCTCATGATGCAGCTCGGCAGTGACGGTGTCTTTGTCGGCTCCGGTATCTTCAAGGGCAACAACCCCGAGCAGCGTGCTCGTGCTATCGTCGAGGCCGTCACCCACTACAACGACCCCGCCAAGCTTGCTGCTGTTTCCGAGAACCTCGGTGAGGCCATGGTTGGTCTCAACATCACCAAGGACATGAAGGGTGGCCGTCTCGCTGACCGCGGCTGGTAAATGTGCGGCCATCGGCCAGATCATCGCCAGCCAATCTTCACCTAGACTTGTTCATTTCTAATACTCATCGGCCCCATAGCCCTTCAGCGTTCACCACGCACCATTCCATAATCGCACTCTCTCTCTCTTTCAACGCTTTGCGTCCAAAAACAGTCCACCCTTGTCTCGTTCTCCCTCCCCTTCAACGGTCTTTCTTGTAGTTCTAGCAAGTGTCTCTCTCGCTCGTAATCATGCATCTTTACACCCTCTCTACTGCCTTGCCTTGCCTCGCCTTGCTTTGGACCTGAACGAGTTGCCTTGCAATAGCTATGTAATCTTCTGAGCTTTTGAAGAGGCCGATTGTCGGAGAATGAGTCTGTTACATCTTTGGCAGACACAGCCAGCCCGATCAGCCCACATCGGGATGAGGTCCTCGCGATGATGGTCGAGCGATATATCTGTTACGTTGATTTATAGCAACATGCAAGGCTTTTCGTTCGGAGCTAGGAAGCTCAGAACCGAAAGCAAGCAAACCATTCTGCTGACGCTTACGCTCGTTTCTCTGTCGGCACACGGCACATGGATCCGGCTGCAGAGACTCTATCTTTTGCTCGTGCAGCATCATCATCCTACGGTCCAGTATCACAAGCTGCCTGCCGAGCGGCTCTTTGCCGTGCAAAGTTCAAACTCTTGCCTGCAACCACAAACCACAAATCACAAACCACAAACCTTTGCTGACACCCTGATCATCACGCACCGCGTTCTCGCTTTAATAGACAATACTACTGTAGACTGAAGCTAGGCAAGTATCAGTTTTCGAATAGTGTGATCTGCCAACATCAAAGGCTTCGGTTCACCATGGCTGTTCACCTTGGTGTCTGCAAGTGTCAGACTCAGCAGTAGCAGCCTTCAACCTGAAGAGACGAATTGTATTTTGTGTCTCAACGACGGATCGACATGAACTCTCCTCAAGAGTCAGGGTGATGTTGCTGACTCTGGGAGATTAGTTAACTAATTGTAATTGTAGCAGCTGCTTTGTTTTTGGAGACACCCGCGGAACGCAGATCACAGCTGCGAGGGTTTCAGGCACGGGACCAAGCTTCTGTTTCCGAGAAAATCAAGAACCAGAGAGAGAGAGAAAGAAGGCAGAACTCGACTGCAGGCAAGATGAGCGAATGGCATCGGCATCTGCGTCTCTCTCTCTCTCTCTCTCTCTCTCTCTGCAAGAATTTCCGTTCTTTTTCTTTTTCTTTTGTTGTCTGTCCGCATCCGCTTGGCATTGTGTGGAATTTCTGACAGGTTTGCAGCGGCAGCAGAAGCAGCAGCAGATCGCTCATTCTTCCTCTCTTTTGCTTCGATTTCAGGCAAAACACCGTGCGCGCGCGCTTGGCTGCAAAGCTGCTGCAGTTCTGCTGCAATCCTACAGGGATCCGCAATCATCGGCACATCCATTCCCTCTCGAGCTGGTTTGGATCCTCGTTGCCATCTGCTGCCTTGTTTGTGGTTTGACTAGATTCATTGTCATTCCCTATCCGTGCCCTGATGTGTCGAAGCGTCACAGTGCCTTTGCTTTGCCGCCGTGTCCTGCAGTGTCCAAGCTTGCGTCTCTCCCTGTTGATTTTCGTGTTTCCGGCCAAAACATCACTTCCCAACTCCGTCAAGCTCAGTCTGTCACACAGAGTGAGCAGCAAGCAAGCAAACAAGCAAGCACACTTATCGTTGCCGCCGCTTCCCCTCATTCTGGCAGCCTCTTGTCTGCCGACTGAAATTCTCTTGATCCTCTCCTCTCGCTTGCTTGCTCGCCCTGCCTTGCGGTCCCTCACAATCCAAGTCCCGCTTTGCGTTGTTGGTGTTACAGCTCCACTGCTCCTATCATCTTCTTCCACCACCACCATCATCACCATCATCCTCTTCTTCTTCACCCCTTTTCACCTTCGTCGTCCTTCACCCGCCGTCGTAACCTCAAGATGAAGTTCAGCCTCATTCCCGTCGCCCTTGTCGCAGCCTGAGCCGCCAGCGGCGCCGTTGCCCAGGACAGTGCCGCCTCTTCGAGCTCCATGTCTAGCTCCATGAGCGACTCCTCGTCGTCCTCGGCTAGTGGCTCCATACCCACTTCGATGTCTTCCAGCGCCTCCAGCGGCGGATCTGGCGGTGGAGGAGCCATGCTCTGCACCGTCCTTGGTGGTGATCCCCGTGCCCAGCCTGCCGGATGCCCTTACAGCTCTACCACTACCCCTTCGTACAACCGTGAGTATTTTGAAAACGCACAGAACTCAGCATACCCGGCTACCCTTTGCGTCGGACTGCACAGGCAGCAAATCGGCCGTGGAATCAGCCATCAGGTTTGGAAGGAGCATACAGCTCGCCTTGACTGCTGCTGCCCAATGTGCATCAGGTCGTTCCACTGGCGATGAAGCATGTTTACTGACTCAATTCTTTTTTCCCTCTTGTTGCACCGACATCTCTCATCCGACCGATTTATCTCCATCTTCCGAACACGATGATTGATACAATCTTCTCGACCTCTGCATGTCTATCTCGTTCTCGTTCTTGCGCCCCACAGTCAGCTCGCTGATCTCGTACTTCATTGGTGGCTACACCCGCGGTCCCGAGGGCAAGTCGCCCGATGAGGTCGCCAACGAGATGGCCGGCTCCGTTCTCAAGTACTACCCCACTCTCACCACCCCCAAGTCTGACTTGCAAAAGTCGTTCGCTGAGGCCATCTCTGCCACCATCAACGCCATTGCTGACGGCAAGCTCCAGGCTTCTGACCTCGCACCCGCCTCTCGCGCTGTTCCCGAGCACCTTCTCCAGTACGGTGTTGCTTCTGCCGCCATCGTTGCTGCCGGTGCCTTTGCTCTCTAATTGCCTCGACTCCTTTCGCCAATTTTAGCAGCGCTCCCTGATCCATGCAGTCTCGATGCGCCCAGTGTTGTGTAAACGCTGGACAGAAGCGGATACGTTTCGCATCTGGCATCCGAGATTGTAAGGATGAGGTCGAGTTCGCTTTCATTGCAATGTGATGCGTCCATCTGAAGAGGCGCGCGTTTCATCATCTTCACTATATAATACCATTATGACGCTCCTTTTGCTTTCACGCCGTGCTCTGTGCCTTTTACCCGGTTCGGATCCAGCCAAGTTCTCGATATTGACTTTTTACAATCCGTACATTAGAAATGCTCTCTTGGTCTCTGTGTCTGCAATAACTTGATGTGATGTGCCGATCCAAACCGTTGCTGTTCGGCTATCCCGCCGCCTGGCTTAAGCTCTGAGTCGGCTCTGCCGCATTCTGACGGACCAACCGAGCGCGAAAAGGGAACACAGTAAGGTTTGAATGCGCGTTTGAGCTTGTTCCTCGAAGCAGTCATACCGAAATAACGGAGAGTCTTGGAAGGTTGTCGTTTTGGCGACACGCATCCACACTCGATATTGCCTGTCCTGCTCTTCGCTCTCCAAATACATTGGCTCAGCTCCGTTTGAAGGCGAAGCTGCCGAAGCTTTGTTCTGCGCAGCACAACTTTCCCGCAGTGTTCTCTCTGCTCTGACCTGCCTGGACGATCCGGCTCTCTCAGCAAACGTCAGTCTGTTTCTCTTCTGCCGTCAACGCTGCTATCCATCCTTTCATCACTCCTTCCACTTTCAACTCTTGTCTAGCATCTGCTCTTTCCGCGCAGTCTATGAGAGGACCAAAAGATTCACTCCATTCCGTCTCGCACAGGGATCAAACTTTCTGTCCAAATGGGCGTAGCGCAACGCGACGTGACTTCATCCTTCAGCGCGGCACATCCGACAAATGAAGTCCAAGCGCAAAAGCGTAGAACAAGTAAATCATCACTCTGCGGATCATCCGACAGCTCCTTTCATCGGCGCAGAGCAGCCTACGCGGAAGAGCCGAAGGGGCGCGTCGAGGACCGTGCACTTGTTTGGCTTTGGCAGTGCAGCTGAGGCCGTTGCAATGGCTGGGCTGATGAGCGTCTGTCAGAGGCAGAACTCAGCCTTTTCATCTTCTTCATAAGTAGAGCTTCTTCACCGTATTCTCATTCCCTCCTCCTCAACACCATCTTCCTCTCTTGGCTCGATGCATACTAACGTCATCCCGGTTGCATCGGAAACTTCCAACATACTCACTTCCTCAATATATCAAGCTACCCTGTTCTCTCTTCCATCGCGAACCTCAGTGAGGACGACGTTGAAGCGCATCATCTAAGATGCTGCCCACGTTGCCTCCACCATCGGCTCCACTACCGTCGCCTCCTGCGCAGACGGGATGCTTTCCAACATCTTCGCGGACAGCGCCCGCAACATTTTTGACATCCTCCCTCCTCACCCACTCTCCCATTTCCACTGAAGACCTCTTTCAGCGTCACCTGGGTATCCGCCCGACTGGTGAGACCGACACACTTTCCATTCCATTGGCTTTAGCTCGGATCATTTGGCCATCTACTTGCGAAAAGCACAATCCACGCTTGCATCCGCAAGGCAATTCTGGCTCTCATTCTCATCATCACAGTCACGAACGCCAGTCCCACCAAAACGGCTCCTCTTCCTGCTGCTCGCATTCACACGATCAAGATGACCTGGGCTTCCCTCGAGCCGAGTTCAACAAGATTGGAACGGCTTTCGAGCAGTGTAGTCACGAGTTGCGACACTTTATCCGTTGGAACAGAGACACATGCCCCTGGTGCGTCGTGGTCAACGAGGAAGTGCATGAGGACGTGACTCTCAAGCTCAGGGACTTTGGGTTCTTTGAAGATGCAACGGGTAAGCATCAGGAGTGTCTCTCGCGCAAGGCCAATTCCAAGTCCAAGTGTAGAAGTGGTTTGGTGAAGCCCTTGCAGCTGGCCAAGACAACCACTTCTGCTGGCGGTACTTCGATCGCGAAATCTGCTCCAGCCGCTGCAAAGATGCCTTCCGCAGCTGCTTCTACCAGCCACACAAAGTCCAGTCCTGCTACTCTCGGCGCCACTCCACCCAAGGCTGTTGCCGCTACCTCTGCGTCCACGCCAGCTATCAAAGCTGCAACCGATCATGTCAGTCAGCCTGTGGGAACGGTCAGTCCCGCATCAGCTAAAGCGCCCGTCGCCAATCCAGCCAGCAAAAAGGCCACAACGACCCCTGCAACAACAACAACGAAAAAGGCCACTTCCAGCAGAGAGCAGCAAAAGAAGCCCGAGCCAACGGTCTCGCCTTCTCTGCTCTCGGACTGTCGCAAGTTTGAAACCTTTGCCGAGTCCAGCGCTGAGAAGCGCACGCACATGGCCAGCAATACCAAGCTGACGGAGATAATGCGTTCGCTCAACCGTGCTGTGCTCGTCTTTTGTACATCCCATCGCTACAATCTCATCTATGCCGAACTCGCCAGCTTGGTTGCTTTGCTCAACTACGCTGCTGCCTTTTACTACGTCTATGCAGACAATATGGAAGGGTATATGGGCCAGTATCTTGAGCATGGGGACTTGCAACACCTTTTCAGCGCCGTTTACCGGAACCGTGCCGACTACATCGAGACAGAGGAATATCGCACTTCTGGCTCTTCCTCTGACGGACAGACCGGCTATTCCAAGGAGCGTGCCGCACGGAGACACGTAATCCTCGAAGAGTTCAACAGCATGGTACCGGACGTGACTGATCTGCGGGATGGCGTACAGACGATCTTGTTTACATTTACCTGGATCAACTACACAGCATTCCAGGGTGCAGATAAGGCCGTGGCGTCGACACTGCACACACTCATCCCGCTACTGCAGACGATAATCGTTCGAGCTACGCGTCAAGCCTACCACTTGCGCGGCGCGCTCATTGCTGCAACGACTAAGAGTGCCCTTAGCGAGAAGCCTCCTCCCAAAGGCACAGATCTACAGTGGGATTTGGTTGAACTCAGCAACTCGCTTCAGAATCTATCTGGATCTGATGTCGCGCTGTACGCCCCGATAGTCTACAGCAAGAACGGCAAAAAGAAGAAGAAGAAAGGCAGTAAGAAGAAGAAGAAGGCAATCGGCTGGCCTGAAAGCGTCGTTAGCGTTCCGTACATCGTCTCCCTCTACACGGCCGGTGTGGCAGACATCGCTTACCGTTTCCTCAACAAGGCAGTCTCAGCGCAGCAGTCAGGCATCCTTTCGGAGCAGCCCGAGAAGGAGGAGATCAAAAAGTGTAGCCCAATGTGTAAGTGCCCGACTGCCGAGGACAAGCAGAAGCCAATCATAGATGAGCTGGATCAGAGGACGACGCTGGTCGAGCGCAAGCAGCGTGACTGGAAGCCGCTGGTTGTGAAGGATCAGACGAGTAAGGGGAAGAAGAAGAAGGCAAAGAAGAAGAAGCAGAAGGAGCAGAGGGAGCAAGAAGAGGAGAAGGGGCAGCAAGAGCAGAAGAAGCTCAAGTCTCCGTTTCTCGACTGTTTAAAGAAGATGCAGGGGGAAAACAGTGACGACGAGTACGATTGTGATATTTGCCCCGAAGATGGGGTAGGGGAGATTCTCATGGATCGATTCTACGATATAGCGACCTACAACAGTCGGATCAGTGCAAAGGCGGAGATTGACAAGGCAGTGCAGAGGAACAAGGAGGTGAAAGCTGGCGCTGTAGCCCCGACGACAGCAACAAAGAACAATAGCACCCCAGGCAAACCTGCCGCCACGCCGAGCAAGCCTGACGCCGTGCCATCGCCAAAGTCTGCGTTCCCAGACGATGCTGCTACTCCTGACAGACCCGTAGCGATACCAAGCGAGAGTGACTCAATCACAGAATTGCGATCTTTAATCACTGCAGCTCTCACAGAGTCAATTGCGGTACAAAAGCTCACAGATTCAAATGTCGCACAACATGTAAATGAGTCCCTCTTGCTCATGATCAGAGAACTGGCCTCCTTAGCCTCTGCTTCCAATTCCTCTACTTGGTCAAAACCAGCATCTTCAGCAAGTGCGACGCTGCCTAAATTCGATTTTCCCTACCTCGACTCCGATTCTCCGTTGACTACTCCTGAATCCCGTTCAGCATCTCCCACTTCCGATCAACATGCGCCGCAGCCGCCTGGTCCCGAATCATCTCGAACCTCTTCATCTTCACCCAAAGCTGAAGCGGCCACAGAGATACCTCCAATGCCTCCCGGGTTCAAAGAATACTTCGAACTCCTTTATGGCGACAGACTCCGCCTCGGAGAAATGAATCCCGAGTGGGCACACTTAGCTCGCGACCCAGAAGCACCAACTATAAAGGAAGCAGGTCTTCTCGAAAGTGAAGAGTTTCTCCAGCGCCAGTGGAAGAATATGATGGAGGTGCGTCGAAGCATATCCAAGTCACAAGAAAGCGGCTCAGAGCTCGAAGCACTGGGATCAGGGTGGGGCCGCTTTGGCCTTGGCCGTTCGAGTTCTTCTGCAGAGAAAAATTCGCATTCTGCTCCCCCTTGGCGTACTTCCTCGCCTTCGGAAGCTGCGACGATCATGTTGACTCCTGCAGAAAGACGAGTCCCCCCTGTTCCTTCAGGATTCAAAGATATCTTTCGAGAGATGATGGGTGACGTTCCCATGCGGCTCCACCTGGCTCACCTCGCCAGCAATCCAAACGCGAAGACTCTGCGACATTCAGGTGTTCTCGACCATGAGGAGATCTTTCAGATGTTCTGGTCGATGATCTACCAACGCACGAGAGCAGGAATTGCTCATAAGGGAAAGAAAGGCTATGGCCCATTTACTCCCTCTGAATATGTCTCATTGGTGACTGCTGCACCTCCAGAAGCCTCTGCGTCAACTCCAACATCAACAACTACACCCTGTTACCGGCCTATCCCTTCCAAGTTCAAAGAGATGGTCGAACGTTTGGTGGGTGATGAACCTCTTGGAACCATTTCTACAAAGTTCGTGCCCGCTGAACTTGCATCCAAGGTCCCGCATCCATCGACGCTGAACGAATCGGGGTTCCTCGATATCGAAGATTTTTATCTTGAACGATTTTGGCGGACTTGGAACGATCTGAAAAGGCAAAGACTCGAGGAGCAAGGAGGACCACCACCAGACCCAGCAGAGGGGATCGACTTGGATGAGCTCAAGGAGGAATTTTCTCATGTGGCCAGTATGTTATGGGAGGCAACGCGAGTACTTAATGAACGCTACGCCTTAAAAAAGGGTGCCACGGTACAGGAGATTGAGCCTTAGTGAGGATGATGCTGCGTTTCATAGTGGTCGTGGCTCTGAGGCAGAGATGATCATCGCATTCGAAGTCGCGCTGAGAGGAATCTCGATCTTGCAAAGACACACTCGCACAAGGAAATCAAAACGTTTCGAGGCCAAATGAAAAGTTGCTGAAGTTTGCGAATGTGCGATGCGAATACAAAACGTGTGCTGTGCGTTGCGATATGAGCTGAGAACCAATGCGAACCTGACGAAATATGAAGTGGAACGAGGAGGATATAGTACACAGATGTAAGAAGCTGGAAGTTGTGATGCATGCGACTTAGTGTCGACCCCAGGTAGAAGGAGGATGTAGTTCAGCGAGCTCCAACTCGTTGTGCCAATCCCACATTAGTTGGGTTAGGTGACGGATGCAAGCTTGAGCTGGTGTTGGGGTGGGGACCGGGTTGTTTTGTGGCTTGCTGGTGTTTTCTGGGGTTGGAGGCTTGTTGTGATTTGGGGAGGTGGGGAATTGTTGTAGAGTGGTGGGGGGGTTTATTGAATTGTCTAGCTAACATGATAGCTAGGGGGATTTGGGTCAAGGTGAAACCGAAACCGATTATGTTTAACATGGTTAGCCATATTGCATCTACTACGGATGAACCTAGTACGGCGATCAATAGCGAGGCTGATGCTCGCGCCGTCTTTTCTCGGAGACTAAGCTTTGCTGGTTTGGTGGCGGAACAGGAGAGCTTCAGTGCAGGTAGAGGTGGATGTGTGGAGTGGAGCGATTGGAGGGAGGTGAGGATAGGTTGGAGGATGGGAGATGAGGTGTATGATGGCAGAGGTGTTGAGTGGGTGCTATCGGAGGTGGGAGCGGAAGGCTGGTTGGTGGTGGGGATGGAGATTGAAGCGTCAGGAAGGGTGTATGGTGGTGGAGGAAGTACGAATTGCACCTCACATTTCGGTTCAGACATCTTGGTTGTTCTGCTACTGTAGGGGGGTGTGATGATAGCGTACAAGGCCGTGAATCTGGAGGTTTGTATGCTGGCTGCAGATAAGCAACAGAGGATGTTGCGATAGGGCGGGTGGGCGAAAACAATCCGAGGTGCTACTGTAGATTATGTCTCTTTGCTCGTCATGCTCGTCGTGCTCGTCGTGAGGATGGTGGTGGTAAGAAGCTAGAACAGCAACCGGTCTAGTCGTAAGCATAGCAGTCCAGCAGCAAGAGAGAGAGAGGAAGAGAGGAAACCCTTATCTTATCTCTCTCCCTCTGGCCTCACAGTACTTTTCCGGCTCCTCTCTTTGTTTCGATTCCCTGGATCGCTTCACATTCCTCTCTCCCCCACCCGACCGTATCTTTCTTTGCATATCAACATAGCTCCCTCCGTTTCGAGCTGGGAGAATGCAGCATCACAAGGCCAGGATCGGTGGCAAAGGGGAGTTCGGTCAAGCGATTCCGAGTCTAAAAACAATATTCCCGTTGCAGCCAAGCCTTGCCCAAATAAATAAATAAAATTAAAAAAAGAGGATCGCGCAATTGAACGTGTCGCATTCTAGAGCGTCTGCTATGCGACTGCATGACACGTGCATGCATGCTGCGCTTTTTGCCGTGGCTCAACTCCCCCCGCGCGTCAACACGATCAACCCCACTCACACTTCACCAAACACCTCGAGGATATGAACACATGCTATTGCAAAGACAACTCGAAGCAGGTGTGGAAAGTGGAAAGACAGGGATAGTTTAGAGCAACTGCGCAGCAACCGCACCCGCCATCAAGGGTTGACTGAACAACCCTGCCAATTCCCCAAACCCATCCCCGCCTTCTCCCTCTCTCTTCCCACCTACAATCGCCGCAGCTCTCACCACGCCATCAACAACCGCCTGATCCCTAGCCCGAATCACCACCTCCTCCACACCCTCCCTCTGCCTCCTCCTCAACTCCCTCACCCTCCGCTGATGCTCGGCACACAACCCACACTCCGCCTCTTCCTCGCCCAAACATCGCTGATGATAACTATGCTTACACATGAAATGAACACTGGGCAAATCCATCTGTCCTCCACAAGCAGAGCATCTTGTCATCTGGAACACCTTCGCTCCCCCGGCATCCGTCAGTTCTGCTATTTCGCGCAGGATGTCGTCTGTGCTTGCCTTGTAATCCGAGATGAGCTTGACATCCGATTCGGTGGTGGAGAGGGTAGACGAGATGGAGGAGGTGATGAAGGAGCGGATCGAGCCAACTTGGGTGTGAGGCGTGGAGGAGAGTGTCTGGATGATCTCTAAGGTGGACATTAGGCCTAAGTCTCTGATAGTCTCCAGGATGCGAAGCAGATCATCCGTGTGCCGCGAGAGTAGGGTTGGTGAGGAGACTAAGAATCGCAGCACTAAATCATACAACTCCGGCCTGAGCGGTCCATATCGATACAGCGCCGTGATGACCTTCTTACTACTCTCCCTACCCTGCCCTTCGGCCCCTTCGGCTTCGGGCTGAGAGAGAGCATCATCCATATACAAGCGTATCACATCTTCATACATCCCCATCCTCTCATACAAAAGTATCAATCCATCGCTAAACTCTTCCATCGCACAAAGCATCACCGCATGACTAACGTCGTAAGGTAGTGTTGCGTGTTGTTGTAGCAATCGCAATGCCCTCTTTCTTTGCGGATGGCCAGCAGTGGTCGAGGTGAGGTAGAGTTCGAGTAGAGTATTCCAGATGGATTTTTGATCGAGTACTTCTTGATCCTCATACTCGTCCGATCCGTCGTTGGGGGACAGCCCGAGCTCGCGCAGTGCTTGATCGACTTGATCGATTTCGCCCACTTCCTCTTGATAGGCTGGGGCATCGTCCGAGTCATCGCTCTCACCTTGCTTGGCAGACGAGCTCGAGGTCAGAGGACTGATAGAGCAAGGCTCAAGATCCATATCGACAACCTGACCCCATCTTGCCAGGGCTACCGTTTCCAAGAACCTTGCGAAATGGGCGGGATGCTGAATAAACTGCGCGAAATACGTCCTCGGCGACGGCACAGCATACGCTTGCATCTTAACCCCGCCATCTGTCTCCCCACCACCGCTTGCATCAGGATCGACGGGAATCGAAGTATCCCCATCCTTAATCGTGCTTGTTGGTCTCGTCCCCGCCCCCGCCCCCGCCCCTTCTTGAATAGCATACGGTTCGACGACGGTCGAATTGCGCTGCGCTGGAGTATTGTTCCCCGTTGTCCCAGCTCTCGATCCACTTCCAGCCTCTGTCTGTTTTCCAAACCCACCGACTTTAAGATAACTCAAATAAGCCGCCGCCGCCGATTTTGCCGCTGGCTTCTTCGCATCCCCTTCTCCCCCGAGCCCTGCTTGTAGACGCAAAGCTCTAGCGGCTGCATCGGGATCAGCTCTAAACGCACCTGAGCAAATCTCTATCAACAGTTCCGTAGTTTCATCCGGTAACTCGCCCAACAACGTCTTCGCATACAAGCCCATACTTGCGATAGCATCCTCCGGTTCCAATCCCCTCACATACAGCAGTGCGTCGCTGTAGTCTTTCGCATCTTCAATCTGAATGCGCAAATACTCTCTATGCTCTCCGTACCTTTTCGCAAGATACGCTGCGTGGCCGAAATACCCGGCTTGACGACAAACCCGCATAGCCGTCTCCAGATCAAATGGCAATTCGTCCCTATCCTCTCCCCCTGCTCCCCCTTCCGCATCTTCCTCTCCCTCCCCACTCCTTACACCAGCAACGTGCGGCCGTTTGATAAACCGATCCAAACTCGCCACATCCTTCAACTTGGTATAGCAATTGAGTAGTAAGGTAGTATGATCCGAACTAGCCAAATTCTGCGCATGCAACTCTTGCAAGTAGGTCGTTAAATTGCCTATCCTCTGCGCATCTAAAAACCTCCTAATCACAAAACTCGGCTGAGTATGTCCTATGGTCTTAACATACTGTGCCATCGCTCCATCATAATCGCCCTTATTGTAGAGGTGATCGCCGTAACGCTGATAAATGTCGCCCATCAACGCCTCGGTTCGCGCCAGGACATCGGTGTTCTGGGCACGTTGGATGTGCGATCGAGCCAAGTTCACTGCGAGCAGGAACAAGCTCTTGCGATACAATACGTCGAGTTTGGAACGTAATGGCTTCTCGTCTAACCTCGTCAGCTCACCCGTGTCGGATAGGACGAGGATTTCCCCGGCAGGTGCGACCCAGGCTAAGCGAATGCCAGATTCAAAAGTGCCGGTGAAGGCGACCAGCTTGTTGTCCAGGTCAAAGATGGTGATTTTGGCTATCTCTTGTGGCATCATCGACCCTTTACGCGATGTGGGAGTGGTGAGGGGTGAGTCGCGGCTGACCAAGTTCCGGTTCGAGGAAGAAGTGGAGGAGGAGGAAGAGGGAGTGAAGGAAGGAGAAACAATAACGACTTGGGAAGAAGAGAGATGGATGGAGGATTTGGGACCTTCGTAGGCGAAGCATGCTTCTCGACCTTCTTGACCGATGACGTAGATTGCTTCGTCGCGGGCGATGACCATTTTGCCAGCTGAGGAAGGGGTGGGTTGGGCGGATGCGGGTACGGACATAGTGTGGGAAGTGGTAGGCGCAACGGGAGAGCGCGGTGGAATGACAGCGGCACAGCCAAGGGCGGAACCGACATCATCGAGGACAGCAGGGCTGCCACCTGCGCCCTTGCCAACGACAATATAACGCAGCACGCGGGAGAGGGTGACGATGAAGAGGTGAACTGCTGAAGGAGGTGCTCCTGTTGCGGTCTGTTCTGGTGTCGAGGTTGCGTTATTGGCTGCGTTGCGTGGGTCTCGAGATCGAGCCAGGGCAGCCTTACGTCCCTTTGAGCCGTGCATGACCCGTGGCTCGTAGGCAGTCGGTGTTGTAATCGATGCGGCAGCTGCTTTGTCTTTGTTAGCCGATGCTGAGTTGGCGTTGGGCGTCGCTGTAGCCTCTGAGAACCCAAGCGCAGTCACCGGCTCATGCGCACCATTGTCGGCGCTAGTAGGCTGGAAGACGACCTTGAACTTGGGCAATGCGATCGCAGGCGCCGGTCTTCCACTTGACCCGGCCGAAGCGATCCCCGCGCTTACCGCTGCTGCCATCAAAGTCGACTCCAAATCGCGAATCAACAGTACCGTTCCATCCGCCAGCGCGACCGAAAGATACGACAGCGAAGGAGTATGCGAAAGCGCTGCGATCGGATGCGGTCGACTCCCATGCTGCACTTTACCTTCTGCGAGTAGTCTCGGCATCCATTTGATCGCTTGCACATTGCTTCCATCGCTGCTGTCCTGTCGATTAGGATTGCGACCCGTCCTCAAATCCCAGATCCTCAAGATTGGGAATCGGGAACTATCTTCCTCTCCCAACGAGACAACTCTTCCACGTGCGTCACACGAAAGATGTGTCACTCTACCAGCAACACCGGCGGAGGAGAAAGCATCCCAAGCTGCAAGCTCTTGAAAGCTTTCTGGATCGAGTACTTTGATTGCACCGTGTATTGTGCCGACCAGTGTGCATGGTTGTTTGCGAGTTGCTTTAGTCGCTCTTGCAGTTTTGCTGGCTGAGGTGGATGGATCAGTGTCGAAGTGGACTACGGCTGCTGATGATGAGGCGGTATCTGCCGAGCTAGTGGATGCCAGAGCGGATGGTGGAGGTCGAACAGGACACTGACAGACAGCAGCTACCTCATTAGGGCTGCGGAAGGCAGCAGGAGACTTGCCAAAGTCATCAACATCGCGAACAGGAGAAGATTCGAAGAAAGAGAATTGACGCCATGCTGGACCGGCAGCTGCGGCTGCTGTGCCGATCTCCATTCCAGGTGCCTTTGCTGGACCTGCTGTCTTTGAAGGCATACTGGCACACACCAAGGGTGGAGAGCCCGATTGCAGCGGTGGTGGTGGTGGTGCTGCTGCTGCTGCTGATGGATGCGCTGGCTCGCGAGCTGCTCAGCGAAGGCAAGTCCAAGTTGTTGGTGTAGTCGAGGTGGTGAGGTGGATGTCGTGAGTTGAAGGTGAGCTGAAAGGGTTTGTTTTAATACGGACTTTGTTTCAGCTTCGCATATTCAGAAGAAGCGTTTGTCGGCGTTGATCTGTGCATTTCCGCGATCCGCAACGTTTTGTTTTCACTTTGTCACTTTAACACGGTGTAACAGCTTGTAACTATTTTTCCTCGCTTCCACCGTATCATCCTGTCTTGCTTCGTCCTTCTCGCGGAGGCTCAATCACCGTCTCAAAGTATCGCTAGCAGGCAGTTGTAACGGAGAAATATGTGCGTATCATATACAATGCATGCATTCAATCTACCGAGATTCAGTTCAGATCGCCTCCCAACCAAGCAAACACAAGAAAAGCCACACCATAAGGAGTCGAAAGCCTCTTCAGCGTCCAAACAACCCTCCCACTGGCCCAATACCTCGTTCCCTTGTCCAGCGTTCTCTTATCGCTAGCGCCAAATCCTCCTTTCTTTCGCATCGCTGCTCCCGCGCCCTTATTTGAAGCCAGACTGAAATTGACAGGATTATTCCTTATCCAGTTCCGCTTCAGCTTGGCCTCTGGAGAATCAGCAGACCTTCTACGAGAGGCTAGTGACATCAACAGCGTGCGCTGAGCGACGGTGCTAACCCTGTTTCTGATATCTTCTACTGCGCTCTTCTCTGCAGAATCAGAGGGCGAAGAGGAGCAAGAGGCAGGTTGGAGATGCTTATCCACGCCAGCTGCTGTGCGGGTGATTTCGTTATCAAGCACCGGCTTCGGGATTTCGGGCAGGAAGGGTGCGATGAAGTAGGTGCGTAGCAGCAGAAGCAGTATGGATGCTTTCGATGCATCTGGACCGCCGGCGTGGAGTCGGTCGAGCCTGGCTGTGGTTTGCGCGTGTTCGATGAGAAGGATGAGGAAACCGGGTCGGGTTGCAAGAGTCGGTGATGGTCGTTTGCTTCGCCCGAGGGAGCTTTTTCTCGCTGCTGATGCCGGCTTCGAGTCTTCACTCGGAGACACAGCTGCATCCTGCGAAGACAAGGATGGGGATGAGGAGGAGGAGGAGGAGGAGGAGGAGGAGGAGGAGGAGGAGGAGGAGGAGGAGGAGGAGGAGGAGGAGGAGGAGGAGGAGGAGGAGGAGGAGGAGGTGTTGTGCTGTGCTTTTCTTCTTTGCAATGCAAGCGAGCTGGTCAGCATGGTCCCAGCCGTCCCGTTGACCCTATTCGTGTTGAGTGCCTCCCTGCAAGCTGCAACAAGACGCAACGGATGTGGAGCACGCGGAATCTTGGCTCTCTCGTAGATCCTCGACACATTGGTGCCTGAAGTGTTTTGCGTCCTCAACACCATAAAGTCGGGTCGTTGTCGGAATGCTCTTGGTCCCAACTCTTCCGCCCTTACCACTGCATTTCCTCTTGCGCCCTTGACCGCTGATCTACCCGTCGTGCTGAATCCCGTCACTGCAGCCTCGTCCGTGCTTTGCGTCTTTGCTGCTCGAGATTTGCCAGTAGTAGTTGCGGCCGATGCAGGCGGACGATAACCCGGTTCTCTCTTGCCCTGCTCCCACTGCTTCCTCCCCTCCCAAATCACTACGCGCATCAGCTCGAACGGCCTTCCCACAAGCTCGTAGCTAAACGCACCCACTGCGCCTCCAACCAAAAGTATAATCACCGCCACCACTCGCCCTTGCACCGTCCTCGACTGATTATAACTCACATCAGCATCTTGCACGTTCCTCTGCCCTTCCCTTATCCAGTGTGACACCCTTGAATCTTCGATATGCACATCTTCCTCATCCTGCCCACCATCACTCTTTCGTCTACCTACAACATTCGAACCCTCCTCTCCTTCCCCAACCCCTCCCGCGCGCTCCCGAACTATACCCAGCCCCTTGGCATTAAACCAAGCACTAACCCTATCAACCCCAGTCGAAGCAAAGAACGCACACCTCCTCGAAACCTCAAATATGAAAAAGAAACTTCCAAACCCTACACTATCCCTGATCAAAGACAAAGCCAACCCAGACCCATGTACACCTCCTCTCCACCTCTTTAGCCTTTTTTCCCACTCCTTCCTTTTCTCAGGACTCATGCTGAATCTCTCACCAACACTAGCGGTTGAGTTGAGAGAGGAAGTGGCAGGTTCTATCATCGCCATCAGCCGCGCGCGCAATGTTGGTCTAGGCGCGCGTTTGGAACGTTCGATGGTTTCGTTTTGGACCGATTGCACGAGTTTATCTCGAGCTGTAGCTGGAGCGAAAGGAAGGATTGCTGCTCGAAGAATGGCGCGCCAGGAGATAGTTGTTATCGGTCGTACTGTTGAGCTGTGACGGTGATGCGGGTCCGGTCCTGAGACGTTGCGTTGTATTATGTAGCGCACGTTGTCCAGTGGAGCAGAAAGGAAGCATTGTGCTGCACCAGCAACTGCTCCGGATGCTGTCACTATCCATAACGGTGTCCATTTTGGCTTTCTCCTCTCCTCCTCCCCTTCCTCTTCCCCATCTATCTCTCCTATCAACCCCTCGTCCTTTCTCGATTTGGCTAGGAGCCGACTCTCGGTGATACTATATGCTTCGAACAGAGTAAACCCGATTGCGGTATTGAACAGTAATGGCGGCAAAAGCAGGTGGGGTAAGAAGTTGGAGTTTTCCCGCCGTAAAAGTGTGCGAAGGTATCGGAGGTTGAGAGAACGACCTTCTCTTTTGGCCATTGCTTCGAGGATCGTCCATGATGAAAGTTTGACTGGGCGAAACAAGCGGACTGGACGCTTGAATAGGAAAGCGAGAGTGCCAAAGAGGGATCGGATGATGGCGCCTCCGAATGATTCTGAGCGGGAAGACTGGTCTCGGCCACCGCCGCTGAGGGATGAGCGGCGGCGCTTCTTGGCTACCTTTTCTGACGAAGAGGAAGGATCTGTGGTGTCGGTGACACGGGCAGAGGCAGTGGCCGTGATCGTGGCCGACATGGTTGAATCTCAACCACTCTGGCTGTTCCCGACCAGAGCTCTAAGTGGTTGTCAGAATGTCTATGCTGTCGGGGCAGGCATTTCGACTGAGCAGCTCTGTACGTGTCGAATGTCGTAGAGTAACTGATTGTGGTGGAGATCGTTGATAGGCAGTCGGGGTGAACAGGAGGTGAAGGAGGCAAATGCACGAGCCGTCAAAAAAAAACCGGCCAATTTCACACACCGTCTTCCGAACCAAATCCACACTTTCTACTTACTCTCTACTCTTCTCGCTTCAACCTTTGCACCCTGATCTCACTTCCACCATCACCGAATCACCCTCATCCCCCACCAACATCACTAACACACCAACCGCCACCGCTGTCATGCCTCGAACACGCAATCGACCACGACCCTCCAAACTAGCCCTCACCCTCTCGCTATTCTTTCTGTCCACTCTCGTAGCCTCCTCCGCGGTGGAGCAAAGGGACGGTTGGAGACCAGACACCGAGCTTCCCGGCGCCAAATTCATCTTGGGTGATGGCAAGAATGAAGGATCCAAAGTGAAGGGGTATGATGGAGAGTGGCCTTTGTGGTCTTCTTTCCGCTCGAGCTTTGGTGGTGGTAGTACGAATAAAGGGAAAGCTGGAGTGGATGTTTCGCCAGGAGGAGGTTCTTCTTCAACGACGGCAGGAACAGGGGCAGGTAATGGGACAGTGTATGTCTGTGCTCCGATTGGAGAATGTTCGAGTTGTCCTGATGATGTTGTAAGTTCCCCCCTTTTCTGCCCTTCCTCTCACTTTCCCTGCTTTTGACACTTGATGCTCACACCCCTCTTTTCATCGTATTCACACGATTCTGTAAATGACAGGTACATCTCCCATACTGCAGACCATACAACAACAGACGTCGAACATCCTGCGTCCCCATAACAGACCCTTCCTCCCCTTCCGCTATCAAAGCCGCTCTCTCCCTTGCTTCTTCCTCCTCCACCTCCCTCACCAACCCTCAGGTATTGTTAGGATGGGAAGCATGTGGCAAGTCAGCAAGGCAAGAAGGTCGAGATTATTTCGAGATGATCGCTGTTGTTGCCAGTATAGCTATTTTTAGTGTTTGGGCTTTTGTTCAGCGTCAGAAGTTGTTGTTTAGGAGACAGGATCAGATGTTACAGAGTAGAGTGAGTGGGTCGCAAAGGAGGCGGTCGTCAGGCATTCCAGGCGCGACGGTTTTGGGAGGGGGACAGCAGAGGGGGAATAGGAAGAAGAGGAGTGCGCGGTTGGGTTCTCGCATATGAAGACAGCACAGACAACCCAGATGTATACAGAAGGAGCGATCACACGATGCAGAGGATAGAGAGAAAGGAGTGGATTGTGTTTGTGATTGTGATTGCATGATACACTACGCTACAGTATTGATACGTTGCAGATAAGGGATGGTGTGTTTAGGCAGTGGTAGTAGCATCCCTTCCGACTTCGATTTCACCATTATCATTCCCAGCAGCCCCAGTACCGCTTTCAGTACCCGTGCTCCTTCCCGCAGTCTCGAGCAACTCGTCAGGGTCACGGCTGCCAGTGCTCTTGTACTGCTCTGCATCTGCACCCTGAGTCGTGCTGCTAGCAGAACCAGCGCTGTTGGCAGCGAGCTTCCTGAGGTCAGGCTGCGCCTTGTTGAATTCAGTGTTGCGTTCGGATTGCATCTGGTCACGCTTTTCTTGGCCTGGAGTGGAGACTCCTTGGTCGGCGCCGTTGAGTTGGCCGAAACCAAGCGCTGCGGCTGAGGTGGTGGAAGGGTTGGGATCGGCGGGACCTGGGATGTCTTCACCTTCGCGTCGAGCGGCGGCTAGTTCACGACGAGCATCACGTTCGGCGCCGATTTCAGTGCCAAGGATGGCAGCGCCAGAGGGGCCGGAGTTGCCTGCTTTGTTAGGACCCGCAGAAGAACCGGGCAGGGAGTGCGAGTGACGGTCTTTCTGAAGCTCGGCCTGGCATAGTGTGGGAGGTTGGAGAGTAGAACACAAGATGGAGGTCAGTAAGTGATACACAGAGATGGTCGATGACGAAGCAGCAGGCGGAACGTACAACAGAGTGGGGAGCAGCTTCGGCGCGAGTCATTTTGAGGTTGAGATAGCTTGTGTTTGTCGGTGTTGAGACAAGGAGTGGGGGGGGGGGGGGTTACTTTGCGATAGAAACTGGTATGTTCTCGACAAGAGTATGTGAGAGCAAGAGAATGGTGATGGAGAGAAACAAGATATTGACTTTGATGTTTCTACGCCGCCTACTTATACTCTCACCACTTTCCTCGAGTGCGTGTGATAGATCTCAAAGGCAGCTTTCCTCCAAAGCAGACGTTCTGTTGTTTTGTACCTGACGGCTTGTCTGCGTATTGAGGAGCAGAAACGAAGGTCGATGCCTGCGCCGCGCTGACAAACAGGTCTTCTCCAGCTTCATTCAGGCGGCAAGGCGTAGCCACAAGACACCTGCAACTTGACGAAGCAAGGTTGATCCCGGTCCTCATCACACAAGCTTTCTCCTCTCAACAACAAGCACGAACAGCAAGTTGAGCATCGTGTGACTTCATAGCAGACATCTTGACTGTGACTGCGAGGTCAAGATGAATCAGCTCGATTTTGTTTTACATTATTTATTTTTTCGATCCAAATTAGAGCTTTTCCAGGGTCTGCTGCGGGTGTCATCATCATCATCAACTGTGCTAAGCTCTTTGTGGAGGCGAAATGGCCTTGACGTCAAACTACGCATCTCTTCTGCGACATCAGTCACTTCCTACATTCCCACTCATCCCCTCTTCACCTTCTATCCTCTTCGTCAGGAAGCACCTTGTCTTTGCACGTGATGGTGCCACGCGAGCCAGAACCACACTCACAAAACACACAAACAAACAAGAAGATCTAGAAACCGTTCAGAAGACGCGTTCTCTGTTTCCGATCCGATCCAGATGCCTCGATAGTATACAAGAGCGCTGTTCATACATACTGTACCAGAGTACTAAAAGTCTGGGCCTCCCCATCCCGAGGCGAACGACGAGGTTCTAGTCGGTGTGGGAAGCCAACCTGGCCTTAATGGCAGTATTTTGTGCATCGAGTTTGCTGATCTTCGTTTGCAGTTCTGCCATCTTTGACATCAAAAACTCAGTCCTTGCCTTTGCTGCCTCGCTTGTGCTGATCGCTGGTGCACTACCTCCGTTCCCACCACCTCCGAAGATACCAAGTAGACCACCGTTTTCCTTCTTCTCTTCAGGCGGGGGTAGCACCGCGCCGGTGGTAGCACCTGCTCCGGAGGCGACTTTAAACGGCGAGCCTTGGATCATTGAACTGATGTCTCCTATCTCTGCTTCGATTGTCCTCAGACTCTTCTCTGCAGACTCGATTGCCCCGGCATTAGCTAGCAGCGTCTGAGTATCGTTAAACACTCGATCGCCCACAAGTCGTTTGATGGCTTCCTGCATAACGGGTCGACCAGCACGAATCGCTGATGGTCGTCCATCGTGGTGTCGCACCGAGATGATTTCGGCTTGTTCCAAAGCCTTGATCGCATCTTCGTTGCCTTTGAACTCGTTATGCAGCAAGCCGTAGTACAAAACTTCACCCTTCTTGGCGAGCTTGTTGACGACTGTCCAGGCTTGCGATCGCGTCCAGGGAAGGGAAGAGGCTTCACCAGAGTCGTCGCCGAAAGCATTCTTGCGCAATTCGACAACGCTGCGCAAGATAATGTCTTGAACGGCGGATTCGACGGTTTGACCGAGAGAAACTTTTTGCACTAGTGTCTCAAGATCGGTAAGTCGTCCACCGAGCTTGTCGACCCATGAGGCTATGTCTTCGTCCAATGTTGGTGCGTATTGTGGTTCGGTTGTGGCGATAGGAGTGGTAGTGTGGGCGTTATCAGAGGTGGCAAAGGTCGTTGGAGCGGTCTGGATCTGAGTGGCGGTGGAGTCGTAGACGGGAGGTTGGGTGCCGTTGGGATCCCCCGAAGTGAGAGTGGGGAGATGACCCATTTCCTTGAGCTTGTTGTAGACGTAGCTGCGAGCCTTGTCCTCTTCGGCATCAGCGAGTGCAATGCCCTGGAACGGAACATTGGGTAAAGCCTTGGCCAGCTCCTTGCCCATACCGACTGAATTGTCCGACACAAAGACGACATGCGCAATACCGTTGGTCACCAGCTCAGCCGCCCACTCGGCCAACACTTGATGCAAGATCGCCTGCTTGATACCCTTGTGATGGAACTGTTTGATCACCACCACGGGCGAATCGAAAGTCTTGCCCTTCTTTCCTTCCTTCTCTCCATCGCAGTCAGACGAAACCAGATGCTGGATCGAATCGATCGCATTATGTGCCAATGCAGAAGCCTTTTCCTCCAGCGACTGTTCCTCGTCTCTGACCTCACTGGAAGCGGACAAGCCGGGGGTGGGTGTGGGGTTTTTTGCAGATGCCTTCACGAGCTTCTTCTCTTCGGCGAGCCTCGCTTTTTCTGCTTTTGCGAGACGTTTCTGAGTCTGTTCGTTGATGTGGTTGAGCGCATTCGTGACGACGACAAGGATCTGCTTGAGCTGTGCATCTGTCGGCGTAGCAAACCCAGCTTTGGAACCGATGAGACCGACAGCCGCAAGATCAATCATGTTGCTGATGCTGCTCATCCAGCTGAACACGGGCCAGTATCCTGTCTCGTTTGCCAACGAAGTGATCAGCAGCGAATCGTTCTTAGCCGTCTTGGCAATAGCATCGCAGTCAATAACCAGATGTTGAACGTCACGAGTGACAGCCTTGTTCACGAGGCCACTCTTGCCCGAGCCCCTGGGACCAGAGATGGTGACAAAGGTCGAGGGCTTTTCGCGGATCCACTCCTGAATGGTCTCTGCAGACTGACGACGCTCCCACCAGTCATCGACGTCTCCTCTCGCATCACCGGTGCTGTCTTTGAACAGACCAACCGTGTTTTGCTTGAGCCAGGTGTAGACACGGTATTCGTCAAGCGAAAAGGTGTTGTGCACCTTGCTCTCGACCATGAACTCGCGCACTGGGTCGAAGACCATGTACGAGATGCCACCGATGAGGAAGGCGACGAGCGGGAAAACGAGCCTCGGATGGTTAGAGAACCAGTCCCAAGCTTGCTTGCTGCGGAGCATGCTGCGGAAGGTAATGACGAAGCGGGCGCCGTTGGGAAGTTCCAGTCCATGCGCACAATTGCGTGCACTGGTAGCACCACGAATGCGCAAGAACGTCACAAGCGCCTCAGATGGCTTTTCCTTGACAATAGATACGATGCGACCATAGGGTCGAAGCGTTTGCCAAAGCTGTTCTTCGCTAGCATCGCCTCCTTCGAGCTTAACAAAGATGCGAGTGGCAGGGAAGATGTTCATGTCTTCTCTGAAAGGTTTGCCACGAACAACATGGACACCCGGTGTGCCAAGGAAGAAGAGAAGCGGGTTAAACACACGTCGAACTCCAGACTTGAGACGCTTCTCGATCGTGTTGAGCGATTCTTCGCTCTCTTCGTTGGGATCCTCGCGGTAAGAGAAAGTGACAAATGCGCCTCCGTCCTTCATTCGCTCTTCAGCACCGATGACCTTGAAGCCGTAGCCAACGCTCTGATCAGGAGGCAAGCTGGCTTTGACCCTGTCAAGGACGGAACGCTTTTCCAGAGAGGCAAGCATGTATCGGATATCCCAAAATCCAAGACGAATAGGGAAGACCGTATCGAAGTAGAGGTAGCCGATCTTGCGGAACGGGTCGTTTTCAGTTTCGTTCTCGGCATCTTCTGCGACTTTTGCTGCCTCGGGCGAGCTGGAAGCTAGCGCTGCTGAAGATGACCACCGCAGGCTTGTGAGGCTCGTCGTTGCTCTTGGCAAGATTTGACGATCGTATATGGACGTGCAGAGAATGCCCGAGCGTCGTACAGAGTAGAGTAGCGAAGCACTTGCTGTGGTGACAAATGCCGAGCTGCCATAACGTGTGCGCAGTGGAAGGGTAGTGCTGTTCGAAAGGCGCACCCGGCCTGAAGCTCGTGAGAGGTACATGATGGACGCTCCAGATGCATGAGAGGTCCTACGTTCCGGGAAGGTTACTGGAAAGGCCCGGAACGAAGATGGTGTCGCTCTCCGTGTAACTTGCTGGTGGAAGTGGGAAGCAGAGATAACAATGGATGAGAAGCCTGTCAAAAGCTCAGGGTCCATTCTATGATTTCGAGTGACTTCTGTTTCAGTGCTTTTGACGTCATTCGACGGCTCAGCCATCAGACTGATTCTGCTCTGGCCCGTGCATAACTTTCACACTGTTAGAGCTTGTGATGTAACATTGTCTGCAAAAGTCAAGACCCTTATTTTCTCGACCTCCATTTTTCCGAGAGCCGAGGCACGATTACTTTTTTGACGTTTCTTCTAACCTTCGGTGACACCTCGTCCTTCACTCGGCTGTTCACCGCTTCCCATCACCATCACAGCGAAGTGTTTGGACGTCCAAGATGAGCCGTAATGGAGCTGGTACGTTCGCACGCACGATGATGCGCAGCGCTAGCAGCAGCGGTACTCGCTGTTGCGCTGCACCATCGACCTCCCTCCGCCTCCTCGCTACCAGGTCACCACATCGTACCGCCTCCACCTCGTCAAAAGCTCCGACACCGACGCCGCAAGCAGAGGCTAGCACCAGCTCGAACGACCATAGATCCATTGGCAAGTCTCAGTCTCTCTTTCTCACCCACGACTCCTCCCCAGGGACCCCTTTCATCCTTCCGCATGGCATGCGTTTAGCCCGAAAAGTGGAACGAGTAGTCCGCGACCTCTATGATGTCTATGGATACGACGAGGTTCAATCTCCACAACTCTACAAAACCTCGCTCTGGAAACGATCCGGTCACTGGGACAACTATCGCGACGACATGTTTGCTACCGAAGGCTACAAGGAACGTCTTTCCCGCACCCAGTCCGCCTCTACCCCGATCCCGATCCCGATCCCGCTCGAGTCCGAGCCAAGCAGCGTCGATGAAGCTCGCACAGCATGCTGTTCCATTCACCCACCCCCCGCATCACCAGGCGCAGTGGCAGAAGAAGAGAGCTTTGGGCTGAAACCAATGAACTGTCCTGGTCACTGCTTGATCTTCGCCTCGCAAGAACGATCGTATCGCGACCTCCCCATTCGCTATGCCGAGTTCTCACCTCTCCATCGCAACGAAGCTTCTGGCGCGCTCACCGGATTGACCCGCGTGCGGCGATTCCACCAAGATGACGCTCATGTCTTTTGCCGACCTGATCAAATAGCGAGCGAAATAAACTCAATGCTAGCCATGCTCACTTCAGCATACGACACTTTCGGTTTCTCTTCTTTCGAACTTGTCCTCTCCACCCGACCGCACGATTCCTACATCGGCACACTGGAAGAATGGGATCGAGCAGAAGCCTCACTCCGTTCCGCCCTCGACGCTTCAGGTCGCTCCTGGCAGCTAAACGAAGGAGATGGCGCATTCTACGGTCCCAAGATCGACATCCGTCTAGTCGACGGACAGGGCAGACGTCATCAAACAGCTACGATTCAACTTGATTTTCAACTCCCCCGTCGATTCGACCTCACCTACGCTGATCCTGAAGCCAAAACCACCGCTGAACGAAGTACACCAGTCATGATCCACCGCGCCATCCTCGGCAGCGTGGAACGATTTATGGCCATCTTAATAGAACAAACTGCTGGTTGGTGGCCATTCTGGCTCTCACCTCGACAAGCCATCATCCTCCCTGCCAAAACAGATTCTCCGGCACTCAACGAATACGCCGCAAAGCTCGCAAAGTATCTTTCGCTCGATATAGAACCAGATGCGGATCCGGCAAAGAGCTCACAAAGACACCTGCACAGGTTCTTTGTCGATATCGAATCCAACCCGCACGGTGAAAAATTGGGCAAACTCGTAAGGAAAGCACAGTTGGCCAGATATAACTATATTCTAGTCGTCGGCGAGAGGGAGATGGAAACACAAACGGTCAATGTTAGGAGGAGGGATGATGCAAATGCACCACAAAGATTGCACGAGTTGGCCGAGGAAGACAAGGTGAGGTTTGGAGATGAGGGCAAGGGAGGACAGTATTCGGTGCAAGATTTGCGCAAGTTGTTTTGCAAACTTGATTCGCATCATACTTGGTAGATTTCTCTCAACCTAATTCGATGCAATCACATACACATACACAAGCAATGGTGCAGGAAGAAGTAGTGATATTGAATACGCACAGGATAGCAACGTAAGAATTGAGGGCGGGCGATTTAGACGCTCTTCCGATGTTCAAAAGCATGTTCGACCTCATGATCGACATGAATAAATGTTCTTTCCACCATTGGCAAGCTTTCGAGATTATCCTGCAAAGCCTGACTTAGATCATGACTCTTCCACAAGGGAGTTTCCGGATGCATTACGATGTCGATCTCCACAATGTACCTCGGACCACTACTGTATGCCCTTACACTTTCTATCGCCTGAATCTCGTCACTGAAGAGTGCAGCATTGTATGTGACCAACTGTAGGAAATCCGTCGGCGCAGCAGCACCCGCGAGGGTCTTGAACTCTCCAAATGCTGTTCGGGTCCAACTTGTGATGATGGCGAGCGAAATAATGAGGGCACCGGCGGGATCGATCCAGCCAGCAATAGTTGCGCCTGCGGCCGAAGTGAAGATACCGAATCCATTGATGAACAGATCGTTCCTGTGATCCTGGTACAGCACTTCGACTTGGCTGCTGTGCTTGCGAAGACCGAAACAGTAAATTGCAAGTACAGCTTTGGTGATAAATGCGATACCAACAGCGATGAGGGAGGCAATGTGAAGCTTCTTATCGCCATCACCAGTTGCTAGTTCCTGGATCGACTCAACTACAAGGATGGCGGAAACCATACCCATGAGTGCAGCATACGTTATATTTCCAATCGGCTCGAACCTCGAACCTCCTATAGGCCATTTCCTTTCGTCCACCTTTTCGCTCTTACGGTGGAGCCAGTTGAGGACCAAGTTGGCAAAAGGATCAAACACCGAGTCTGCAGCAGTAGCGAAGAGGGAAAGCGAAAGGGAGCTGACAGCGGCATACGTTTGAAGTGCAGCAAGGGCAAAGTTAGCGCCAATGGAAGCGTAGACTGCGATCTTGACTTGGAGTGCGGAAGATTCTCGGTCTTGTTTGTCTTCGTCGGCGTGTTCGGAGATGGGTTTGAGGAGACGTTCGATGTGTTCGTTTTGCGCTTCGTAAAAGTCACGGATCTGACGTTCGTTGCGCTTGTTGCGACCTTTGCCGGAGTGTCGACGATGGACTTCAGATTCTTCGACGAGACGCGAGCGAAGAAGCAAAGGGTCAGTATCTTCAGTGCTTGGCGTCATGGGACCAAGACCGCCGTAGCCGATCGAGCTGGCGCGAGATCGAGAAGGACCAGGAGCCATCGCATTGTCTCCAGTGGGGGCTGCGAGCTTGGCATCGGTGTCATTTTCGGGTGCAAGAGTAGCGGGCGCAGGAGCAGGCGAAGGCGAAGAAGAGTGGCCGTGGTGTCTATGAGCATGGTGGAATGCTGTGCTGCTCTGTGCACGAGCGTAGGCAGAAGAAGTACTGGGACCAACGTTGACGTCGATCGTAATATCGTTGCCGAGGTTGTTCTGATAGCTCTGAAGGTGCGCAGGCATAGCAGGAGCAGAAACAGGAGCAGGAGCAGTAGGGGGGCGGCGAGTGGCTCTAGCAGCGGCAGGAGTGGGAGCTGTGAGCTCAATATCTTGGTTATCCACAGGGGAGAGTGGGGGAGAGAGACCTGGCTGGTGGTCAGCAGAAGCAGCTTCGTTGGACGTGTTGCCCAACTTTTTCTGTGCCACCGACATGGCAGATGAGATGATATGCGACATGGTCTTCGTTCCTTGTCGCTGGGGAAGGGGATGGAGATGGTGGTTGCGATGGTAAACAGGGGAGGGAGGAAGGGGTGAAGCTGAGTTAGGGAAAGGAAAAGTTGGCCGTCTGTGCGCTGTGGGGACACAGAAATGCGCTGCACAGCCGCCTTCTCTGCATCGCCTCCATCCAGAACAGAGAAGACCCGTAAGATTTCTGCTGCTGTCGTGCCGAGATACAGTATCTGATCTTCCTTATCCGTGACCCAAAAAAAAAAAAGATTTTCTTTTCTGTTAATATATATCTCGCTTGATTTGACCCTGCCCCGCACACATGCCAACCAATCAATACCATTCCTCCCTGATTAGAGCAATACATCCCTACTTGCTCATCCTACGACGAACCAGGCTGGCTAGCCCTTGTATACCCGCGAGACCCTGCAAGTGAGAGGTGAGGGAATAGCTCAGCCTAAGTTACCGGCGAAAATGGTCCAGTTCAATTCACCCAAGGAGCGCCGGTCCGGACGTTTGAGACTCGAAGGCTTGTTTGTGTCTCTGTGTCAATTTAATTCAACCCAAAAGCTATGTCGCTCTGTGCGGCTTTCCCTTTTTCTTTTTTCTTGGCATGCAGATGGAAGAACGTGCCACGAGAGTGCTTGCTCGTTTGTCCGTTGAAAATGAACAGCTCTGTCAAACTTGTTGTAGCTTTCTCGCGCTTTCATGGGATCACACAACTCAGCCGCTCATCCACGCAAGACCACGCAGACTGCTCAGATTGAAGCACAGTAAAGACTTTATCAGATTTCGATGTCGGCGAATTAGAAGCCGCGATGAGTTTGATTAGTGGATCTGCAAGGTAGAGTAAAGAAAGAGAAGGGGTCAGAGCTAGTTCAGTTCAAGTACGAACCTAGCATACCTAGTCTGGTGAGAGGAAGAATCAACTTACGAAAACATCCAGCCGCGTCAGCTGGCTATACGTCTCACTACTCATACGGAACCTCAACATGCCCGCCCACATCATCAACGCTCTCGCCTGTGCCTTGTACTCGTCCATCGCACTGGTCCCGCTCCTGTGAATGCTCTCCTTCAACTCCTGATGCAACTTGTACAAGATCGTCATGGTCATAAGCACGATCTCGGAGAAGTTGCGTGCAATGTTCTCATCCACTTCCTTGAACTCTTCTGCCTTGCGTGTGATGGCAACCACATCCTTCCGTGACTCTGCGTCGAGCGGCAAGATACGCAGCGCTTCAATGGTCTGCAAGGCCTGCAGGTTCTGACCATCGCTGTGGAGTCCGACGGCTTTCTTGAGCTCGAGCAAACGACGGCATGTGTCGCGGTTCTTGCCCGAGTAGCCGAACTGCTTTTCGTACGTGTCGAGGATGGCAGTGGCGAGGGTGACGAGGTTGCTAGCAGCAGAGAAGGATGCACCGGAAGACAAGCCGGTCGATTTGTACTCAGCGGCACTGCTAGGCTCGGTCAAGCGCGCACCAAGTTCCTTGTTGAGCACAGCAACCACCGTGTCGTGCTGTCCAGCCAGGTTGTATAACAAGATAGCTGACTCGGTTCGGTGTGCCATATCGCACTGTGTGGCAGCCACCTGCACGATGGTAGAAAGGAACTCGCGTTCGTTCTTGATCTTGATCAGAGGCAGGTTTCTCTCGATGAGTCCCGGTGTCTTGGCGCCGTTGGTGCGCACATCGCCGAGCAGCTCCTGGAACTCGGTCGGATGTGCTTCGAGTACCAAAGCACGGATCAGGTCGTGGCAGCGTCGCACTTGCTCCGATCCAACGGGCTCAGCGACATCAGCGTGCAAGCAGACAAGGTAGAGGTATTGCAACGCATCTCTGCGCGACGACTGCGAGAAGGTGCGCACGTAGCGCTGCACAAGCTTGGCAAAGTCGATCGAGGCGATGCTGCCTCCCTGGCCATCCGACTCGACCAACAGGTACTCGACTTGTGACGAAGTAGCCTGCGAGGGTACACGCAGCAGACCGTAGTAAGCAAGCACTACAGCAAAGTGGATCGCATCCACCTGGTGCGCCGAACGCGAGAACAGGAAACCCACCGCCTTCTCGAATTGACCACAAAGTAGCAGCAGTCTGAAGTAGAACAAGGGTCGATTACCCTTAGGGTCAAAGTACGATTCGCCAAACTTCTCCACCTTGTGACCCAAATCGGCGAGCGTGAATCGGTCGCGCACAGAGTCTTGAGCATCTGCGTCCTCGTCATACGTCTCGCGCACCACGCTGAGCTGCAACCAAAGCCAGTTCTGAATGCTCGATGTCAGCAGTACGGGGAACTTCTTCGAAACGTCGATCCTGCCAATGAGCTTGTACAGACCGAGTTTGTATGGGTCGTGTACTTCGGGCAAGGTGCGGAAGCGAGAGTTGTATTCGGCAATGAATCGGTCCTTGAGCAGGCGAGCAAGACGACGGTCGGGCGAGTCGACCCATGCCTTGAGGTAAGCGAGGAAGTAAGGATCGGTGGATCGGATGCGGTTCTCGTTTTCGGAAGCACACTCGAGCGCCTCCTTAGTCTTGCCGATGCGGAGAAGGAAGTAGAGTTCGGCCCAGATAGGGACATTGGTGGATGCATCGAGCTCCTTTGCAAGGTCAGATCTCCACTGGTTCTGAGAACTGAGGTGCTGGACACGCAAGAATGCGGCGACGGTGGAGCGGACGGTAGGTGCACCACCACGCTGAGCCAGCACAGGGTTGGCGGCAATCACCTGTTCCATGTGCTCTTCAAACTCGTTCTCCAGGAATGCTTTGGATCCTTCGATGAGCTCCCTGCGCAGGTTGATGCCGTCTACACCGTGCCATCCTTTGAGGTCGACATAGGCGGGAGCATACTGGCGCTCTTTGACGGGCTTGGCGCTGAACTCTCCGTTGCGCACGTCGTTTTCGCGGACCATAGAAGCAAGCGCCTTCCAGCTCTCATTCAGCTCCTTGTTCTTAGCGTCCTCGCCGAGACCCGAGATGGCGTCGATGAAAGCATGTGCCAATGCAAGGCTGTATCCTTCGAGGCGCGACGAGTTGAGTCTGGACACGACCATCTGGTATCGAGCCATTTTCCCGTGCATTTGCGAAGTAGCGTTGGAGCCAAGCATGGTGCTGGAGCTGGATGGCAAAGTGTGAGCCGAGGTGGAGGCGCCAAAGCCAGAACGCGAAGCATCGAGGTCGGTATCACGACCTGCTGCGGATGCATGGGAAGGCTGATGCTGGCCTAGCTCTTCGAGGATCTTGCGCTTTTGTCTCTCCCAGTCGCGATGCATGGTACGGTCAAGGTTGCGTTGGAAGCCTTGCAGGGTTTCGCGCCTGCCCTGCTCGATGGCACTGATGACGACCTGCTGATGCTCATGGGTGAGGTAGCTTTCAACATCGGTATCGTAGATGGGCTGAAGGGGCTCGAAAGTGCTGGAAATATTAGCCGAGTTGATGGTGTCGGCGAGTTGAGCTGCATCGATACCACCATTGGCAAGGAAGTAGTGAGCTCGAGCATCACCAGGCTGTGCGGAACCGGAACGAAGACTCTTGGAGACGAGTTTACGACTCTGGTTCTCGATCTGGTCGAGACCAAGCTGGATCTGGGGCAAATCGGAGCGGCCAAGATGGTTGGTGAGCTTCCTGGATTGCTGCAAGAGCTCGGACAGCGACTGCGGCGCCGCGTCCATGGGGTAGTCGTTCATCCTGGCGGTGCGACTTTTTGCTTGCGAGTATTGTTGTTGTGACGGATGAAAAGCGCGTCTATGGAGATGTCTGCAAGCAGGAAACAGCCGTGGACCGGGTCAAAGGTAGGATGGGAGGATCTGACACCGGGCAAGATGACGATGGTGCGGGACGATAGAAGGATGGCTCGTGAATTGATTCAAGAAGAGAGAGACGTTGAACAACACTTGTGATTCCTCTCAGTTTTTGATTTTGCGGCAGTCGGGAAACACACAAAAAACGCATCTTCGCGTCGCAAATCGGGTCTTTTTGCCAGATTCGATCACGACTCAAGTTCCCGCACCTTGTTTCCGCTCAGACATCCTTAGTCAATCTGAGGAGGTGGAGAGATGAGTGTACTTGATGGCCATCACACACGTATGGAAACTCGTAGCAGTTTTGATGGTCTACTGTTTCAAGTCTCCTTTTTTTCTTGCGATGACGATGACTTGGTTGTCTGAGTAGGATTGCTGGGCCCCGGTATTCATACGTGTTATACCGCCGTAGTAGACAGCGGTGGAAAATTGATCTGCACGCACGGATCGCCTGCATCAGCAGCACAAGAGACAGACAGCTGACAGGTCGCCGACGCTCTTTTTGCAGTTGGAAACAGGAAACCGCCGATTTCAACCTTGACAACTCTTTCCAAGGATCCTTCTTCTGCACCTTTCTCAACCTTCCTGCCGACTCCATCGTCATCTCAGTTACGATCATCTGCAGCCACAAGCTCGTTGTCTGTTCGCTCAACGTGACCGCGTCACCTTCTCTTCCATGACCTGCAGTTCGCGTTGACACCTTGACTCTACCACCCAGCAGCGCTTTGAAAGCGTAACAACGTCAAGATTGCGAACATGGTCGCCAAGATGCTGTCCAGAGCCTTGACGCTGCTGGCGATGACCGCTGCCGTCATCGTTGCAGCAGACGATTCAGCTGCCACCTCGACATCATCCCTCACAGCCACTGCAACGGTCACCGCCACCGCAACAGCGACAGCAACACTCAAACCCACCCTCCCCGTCCCCGATGCCGAGCAACAAGAGCGTTTCTCCTCCCTCGCACTCTTCCTCGTCCTATCCCTCCTCATCCTCTCCTTTTGGACCTCCTACTATCTCAAAGTCAAACGCATCACTGCAGTGCACGAAACCATCGTCGGCCTCTTTGCAGGCATGTTTGTCGGCGTCTGTCTCCGCATCGGTCCCGGAGAACAGGTCCAAAACATGCTCAGCTTCAGCAATACCATCATGCTCAACGTTCTCCTGCCACCCATCATTCTCGCTTCTGGTTACGATCTTCGTCAGGAAAACTTCTTCCGTAACTTTGGCATCATCTTGATCTTTGCCTTTGCAGGGACGTTCATCAGCGCTATTGTCGTTGGTGTCATCGTCTATCTTTGGTCGCTCCTCCATCTGGAATCGATCTCGTTGACACTGCTAGAGTGTCTCATCTTCGGCTCGACTCTGAGCGCGACAGACCCAGTGACGATTCTCGCGATCTTCAACACGTACAAAGTGGACCCTAAGCTGTACTCGGTCATCTTCGGAGAGAGTATCTTGAACGATGCCGTGTCAATCGTCATGTTCGACACCCTCTCCACTTTCCGCGGCAAAGAGATCTACATTTCGTCCATCTTCCATGGTATTGGGCTCTTCTTGGTGGTCTTTACCTTGTCGATGTTACTCGGAGTCTGCTTTGGATTGGGTTGCTCGTTGCTGCTCAAGCATTCCAGGCTGAGTTCATACCCTCAACTCGAGAGCTGTTTGGTAGCGCTGATTGCCTATACCAGCTACTTCTTCAGTAACGGCGTCACCATGAGCGGTATCGTATCCCTGCTCTTCTGCGGTATCACACTCAAACACTACGCATATCACAACATGTCAAGACGCACGCAGAGGACGACTCGCTACACCTTCCAAACTCTCGCCAACCTCTCCGAGAACTTTATCTTTATCTATCTCGGCCTCAGTCTCTTCACCCAGGAGATTCTGGTGTACAAGCCACTGTTCATCATCGTCACTGTCTTTGCTGTCGTAGCGTCACGTTACTGCGCAGTCTTCCCCATTGCTAGCGTCGTCAACGCTGTCAAGCGGGCGCGCAATAATCGCCGTGCACGAGCCACAGGCGGAGGTGGTGTTCCTCGCGAAGCTGTGGAAGAGGAGCTGCCGCGACAGTATCAGATCATGCTCTTCTGGGCTGGTTTGCGCGGTGCGGTCGGCTTTGCACTCTCTGCTGGTATCGAAGGACAGAACGCGATTGCGTTGCAGACAACGGTGCTAGTGACGGTGGTGTTGACCGTGATCGTCTTTGGTGGGACAACAGCTCAGATGCTCGAGATCCTCGGCATCCGTACGGGCGTGCAGGACGATGAAGGAGATTCGGATGACGAAGAGGACGAAGACGACGCAATGCGCCTCCGAGGCGTGCAGAGGCGAACCTACCTCGACTCGAGCAACTACCGCGATGCATCAGAGCGAGCTGGCCTGACAAGATCGGGCAACCGCTACG
Source organism: Ustilago loliicola (assembly GCA_022963135.1). Taxonomy (NCBI): domain Eukaryota; kingdom Fungi; phylum Basidiomycota; class Ustilaginomycetes; order Ustilaginales; family Ustilaginaceae; genus Ustilago; species Ustilago loliicola. The sequence continues at coordinate 528,344 of JALCUU010000001.1, read as the reverse complement.
CATCCAGCGGCAAAGGTGGTCACCGCGACGCAAGTGCCAGCTCCAGCCCCCGCGCATCCTTGAGTCATAGCAGCTCAGTTTACGCACGAGGCAACGGCGGTGGCAAACCCAGCCGAGGCGGATTCGCCGACGACCTGGACGAAGACGACGAAGCATCCTCCTTCTCATCCGAAATCCTACCTTCTCGATCCTCCACCCCAGGTCTAGGCTCTGGTCTGCATCCACTCACAACAACGGGCGCTTCCATCGGCCGATCCAACACACCAGGTCTCTCCAGCACCCGCTCTCCCACCAACCCCGGCTCACTGCCGAGCTTAAGCGAAATCCGCAAAGCAGTCATCGAAGCCTCCTCTTCCGACGGCAGCACATCTTCCCCCGCCAAACAGCTTCTGGATCGAGCAGGACTCGTGATGAAGGACGGCCAATGGTTCCAAGCTATTGATCAAAAATACCTGTTGCCGTTGTTCAGTAACTCTGTTGCTTCACGAAAGCATGAAGAGAAGAAGATAGCTCGGCTGGCAGCGAGAGATGCAGCTACTCGAAGCGAGCTTGATCTCTCCAACGCTAGTGCAGGAGACAGTAGCGGTACAGGAAGGAGAAACTTTTTCTCTGTTGAAGAGGACGGCGATCCGGATCTGTACCCGGCGGAGAGAGACGCTGTGGTAGTGGATGAAGAGGATGAGGATAGTGGAACAGCAGTGTTCGATGCAACTTCGTTTGCAAGTGCTACTAGGTCGACCAGCGGAGCGAATACGCCAACTAGGAGGACGTTTAGCCATGATGACGGTAGTCCTGGGTTGTGAACTCAGCTGCTCGCCTGTACTTCAAATTTATTGCATCTTCAGCCTTTTACCCTAAGTCCATCTCTGGCAAGGTCACACTGACTCGGCCTGCGGGTTTGCATTGAGTCATGGCGTGAGCCCCCGGAACTCGACAGAGCAGCTGATAGCAGGCAAGATCGAGCAGGTCTCTCCTCTATCGATGTGAGATCTATCTTTTCTTGCCAGCATTTGACGCGCGAAAATTGAGACACATTCCAGGAAACCAAAGCGGTGTGCCAAGGGTTGACGTCACAACCGGACCCTTTCTCGATGCTTCGCGGCTGCCATTCCCTCGCCTTCTTGTGAACATCTTGCCTCGAACTTTGCATTCACATTTCTCTTCAGAATTGCTCTCGTGGAAGCTCGATCAAGCTCTCGCTCCTTGATCATGCATGGAGCAGTAAGCCGAAGTTATTTGTGAGCTGTGAATAGAAGAGGAAGAGCAGGCAAGGAGGAATGGTGGACTTGTCCAAGAGCACAGGCCAAGTTGACAAGAATGTAAAATGGTAAATTGAAAATGCAAAATGCTTTCTTTGTATTCGCTCACGACTTTCCGAATAGAAATAGTCCCACTCAGCAACGTTTTTGCTATCGGTATCAATCAATCTTGATCCCATACCCGGCAGTCCTTGTCTTGGCTATCTATCCGCCCTTCCAACTTCAACCCCATTCACTTATCTCATTGGAATCGCTGTCAAGCATGGCACTTAGAAAAGGATTGTACGGCGAAGAAAGAGAATCAGAGAAGAAGAGGGATGAGAAAAGAGCAGGTGAGGAGAAATCTGAATCGATAGAGACGGAATATTGATTGATGCGTTATCTCGCTCAGTGTGCTCTGCTTTCTCCACTTGGAGAGTTTCTGCTGTATTCGGCCGTCAGTGCGCAGCAGCCAGTGTGTGTGCGACTATTCTGGGAGATACAGTCAAACCTCTCGAAATGACACATTATTTATTTTAAAATTTTCGTAAATTATTTTGACATCCTCAAGCAGTAGAATTCTTGTAGCTCATCACTCAGAATACCTATGGAAGTGTGAGAGCTTTTAAACTGAATGTGTGACTATAGAATTGATTGTGATACAGTGAGTCAAGAGCAACAGGCTGAGAAAGCATCTGAAACTTTTTGGGTCAGAAGACCATGGTCTTCCAGGGTATCCTGAGCTGACTTGAGAGTCTTAAGCTGCTCTTCCACAACTCCTGTAGCACTCTATGGGCCCTTGTCAAGCTCTGCTGATGCTACAGATGGGCTAGGATTCCAAAGTGTCTTCAGTATCCTCTATCTCTGCCAGTGCTTCCTCCTCACCTGATGATCACACTACATCACAGACAGTTGCCTCTGTCAGCTTCTTCAGTATCCAGAACTGATTGAGAGGCTCAGAACAATATACATATCATATACTTTTGAAGCATTATGTAAGCACTGCAAGATGACACTAGATTTTTTGCTCCTTTTTTAGGCCAAAATTAAAACGCGATTTTTGAATTATTTTATTCAATTTACATGTGTCATTTCGAGAGGTTCGACTGTATCCGGCGTCGCTTCTACTTGCGCAGCTTGCCCTTTTCTTCCATCCTAACTTTACCTCTGCGACTCACTACCACATCGACCACCCGTCCCACACTTTACATTCCATCCGGTCAACACATCAAACCTTGCACTCTCACTCTCGCTCGCACACTCACACCTCCAATCCTCCCGTCGAAGGACAGTTGCAACCATGCCACCCGTCGACGCTCAAGCCCCATCTCAAAAACCCGCCGAACCCATCCTCTTCTCCTTCCCCGACTCCGATCAGCTCTCCCGTAACCTCGCTGACTTTGTCATCAAAGCTCAGAACGATGCCATCCAACGTCGAAACAAATTCACTCTCGCCACTTCGGGTGGTTCGTTGCCCAAGATGTTGGCTAAATATCTGGTGAACAGGGATGATAACGCTTTACGGTGGGATAAGTGGGAAATTTTCTTCTGTGACGAGAGACTCGTTCCGCTTGACCACGAAGATTCGAACTATTATCTGTGTCATCAGGAGTTTTTCAGCAAAGTTCCAGAGCTGAAACGCAGCCAGATCCACACCATTGACGAAAGCCTACTTAACGATCCAGAGGAGCTTTCGGATGCGTATGAAAAGCAGCTGGTTCAGGCTTTTGCAGGAAAGGAAGCCGTACGAAACCCTGTTTTCGATCTGATTCTCTTGGGTATGGGCCCAGATGGTCACACATGCTCCCTCTTCCCCGGTCACGAGTTGCTGACGGAACAAGACAGATGGGTGGCTCCGATCGAAGACAGCCCCAAACCACCGGCTAAGAGAATCACTTTCACCTACCCGGTTCTCAACCACGCTCACCGTCTCGCATTCGTACTCGCAGGAGAAGGGAAGCAGGAAATGTTGAGTAAGGTGTTGGACCATCCAGAATTGGGTTTGCCCGCAAGCAGAGTCAGACCTAGCCCACCAGGTGATATCTACTTTTTCACCGATAATGCCGCTAGTAAAACTACCAAGTATCAGAGGAGTGATTTTAAGCTCTAGTCCCCTTCAGCGCAGCTCGCAACACACACACAGATGCGCCGAAATTTGCACACATGCTGTAAGGTCTTGGTTGATGTCGCTTTCAATGCAAATGTAATTCTCATCCCTTTTCGTCTGTGACAAATCAGTGTGTGCGAAGAAAGGGAGAGAGTAACGAGAAGAGAAGAGGTGTTTAGCAACAACCAAACCATCGATTACGATCGGGATTCTTCCCACTAGCCAGTCTGATGGTGCGTCTGATCAGCTCTGCTTGGCTTCTCTCGCGTTCTTCTCTCTGCCCCTCGTCTTGTGCTGCGAGTCTGGATGCTTCTTGGTAAGCCTGTAGTGCTGTGACCCTGTGAAGTATGTGTGAGAATAAGCGGTGTACGTTGTGTCCGGTTTTTGCCGAGGTGTAGAATAGGCTGAAGCCTTCTTCTAGTTCTGCTGCTGTTGGATCGGGGTTGTGCGGGGGAGGGAGAGGTGCGGGCGGGAGAGAGATCGTGGATGGTGTTTGGGGTGGGTCTGGTGAAGGTAAGGGTGGAGAAGCGGGGGAGAAATGGGGTTGGGGTTGGAAGAGATCGTTGATGCTTTTTGGAGCACGGAGTTGTGGGTCATTTTGGGTAGAATTGCTACGGGAGCTCGTGAGCGGCGGGGGAGGAGCGGGTTTGAGTGTTGCCACGCTACCGGCTGATGATAGGGCAAGGGATGGTTTATGCTTCAACCCCACCTTCCCACTTCTCCCTTCCTCTGGTGAAAGAGCGAGTGCGGGGGAAGGTAAGCCGTCGATCCTCAAGCTAGATGCGCCTGATTGGTTCCTCCCGTGTTTCAATCCACCCCTTATACTCGCATCATCCCTCCCCACAGAAGGCAGCCCAAGTGTGGTACGCGGTGTCGGACTAGCGCTGAAAAAAGTACTGCTTCTAGGAGTATGATAGACACTAGGAGCACCTAAACTCATCGTCGAATCCACTCTCTCCCTCTCACTTTTCCTTGCCCCGCCGATGCTGCTTTTGGTGCTTTTCGGCGGTGGAGTTCGCGCAGTAGACGCTGAGGAAGAGGGGAAAGCAAACTTTCGATCTCCTCCTTCTTCAGCTTCGGAGGAAGATTCGTGATCACTGAGATGGAAAACTTCGATGCTTTTAATCGATTGCCTCTTCGTATGCCCTCTTCCATTCACTTGGGAGGAGGAAGACGCTTTGGACCGCCTCCAACTCGAAAGGAACCCGCTTCCGCCCGCCGCGTTGCTGCTGCTAGCAGTTAAAGTCGTGGCTGCGTCTTGCTTTGGAGTATTGAGATCCGACTTTGCCGTGGGCGAGCTGCTGAGCTGCGGGAGGTTGGAAAGAGTGTTATAAGGGGTGACGTACATCGTGTTCACTGTTCCATTAACGTTCGCTTTGGAAGTTCCGGTGAGTTCTTCTGCATCGCTACCTTTCTTCGCCGCAGCAGCTATTGAAGAGAGCGATTTGCGCGAGAGTCGATAGTCCTTTGCAGAGTTCTTTCTGGCTGGTGTTGGTGATGCATCGCCATTTCCTGCATTCCTGTGCAGCGTTGATGGCGTCCCCTCCGGCCTGGTTGGAGTCCCCTCTTCAGGAGGGATAGCGTTAGGGTCAGGGCGGGACAAAACCTCAGCCGGATTCGCCGGTTCTTCAGCCCCACTCGGCCTCTCTCCCTCCTGTCCTGGATCAATACCCCAATCGATCTGACCCTCTTTTCTCCCCACCAATCCATCCAACACTCCTCTCACCAAACTCCTCTTTAACGATCTCCCCTCCCTCTCCTCTAGCAGGTCACTTTTGTTAGCCACGCAGATCCAACAAAACCTCCTTCTCTCCCCTTCATCCTCCGGCCCAGGTCCCTTTCGCATAAACGCATCATACCAATTTCTCACCCTCTCTACCTCTTCTTCACCTTTACTCGCATCTATAGCAATAACAACCGCATCCGCCCCGCGATAGAAAGCGGATCCGAGACTCTGAAATCTTTCCTGCCCTGCCGTGTCCCAAATTTGCAGTGTCGCTTTCTCGCCATCCGGATTCAGCGGGTCAAGGGGAAGAGACTTGGTAATGAAATCAGCTCCGATGGTGGCTCGGTAAGAAGGATAGAAAGTATTCGTGAGGAATCGGTTGCGGAGGGAAGTTTTGCCGGTGCCTCCGTCACCGATGAGCACTACTTTTATCGCTCGTCGCTGTGCAGGGATTTGGTGAAGAGAGGTAGCGGTGGAGGAGATGGAGTCGATGGTTCGGATAGAGCCTATAGCGGCGACGGCGGAGGATTGGAGTGTGGATGCAGCTTCCGACGTAGGTAGGCGTGATAGGGTGGGTGGTGCAGGGTTGCGCCGTGAGGATGAGGGACCATCCCCGCGGTTGGTGGTGGTACTGGTGGCAGCCTTGGTCGGCATGTCCGGCTCTATACTAGCTGTCAATGACGTTCGTCTATGTATCTGACAATACTATGAACTGTCCTTTTAAGTTTCGAATGATTGTCTCCGTTTGATCTGAATCGTGCTGCGGTGGCTTCTATAGCAAGTCCGGCCAGAAAGCTAGTGTGGTCTTTGTAAACCGCTTCGACAGCGCATCATATCCAAAGCATGATGAATTCTTCTCGTCGAAGAGCGAATGCGATGGTTGTTCCAACTCAGGCAATAGGAATGAAGACAAGAAAGTTACATGCAACCTTAAGCTCGCGTGCGCCAAGGTGGAGGAATCTTGGCTCGAGCAGCTGTTCCCAAAATAAAGACACGGGTCACACCCTTGAATCGGTTACGCGACCGAACAGAACAAACGCGACCTTCTTTCCCCGCACTCACGCTCAAATCATCCTCTCATCATTCTCAGGCCACTCGCAAACCACTCAGTCGCCTGAAGCTAGAGATGATAAACCACAACAAGATGATATTTCCAGAAGAAGAGCCCATGAACAATTGATGCGAAATGCTAAAGAGAGTGTGTGGTTGTGTGTGGGGAAGGGAAGATGCAAATGCGGATGCGGATGCAAGACTAGGCTATTGACAGCTTGCAAGCCAGTGATGGGGTATTGAACGAGTGTGAGAGGAGAGACTAAAAAGAGCGTAAGAGTAATTTTCTTTTGGTGTGCCTGAGCGCAGCAAAGGCAGGTGTCTAGATTGTATCTGTATGTACGTGTTTTGGATGTCATTGAACCATTGCTGCGAGAGAGGATGCGGGGTTACTGCTGCTTCTGAACGGCCTTCTCGTTCTGAACGTCTTTACCCTTGGCTCCCTTACCTTTGGTCGCATCCTCGCCGGTAAAGCCCCACATCTTGGGACGACGGCTCTTGTCACCACCTGTGATGACACTGCAGAGGAAATCGAAGAAACGCTGACCGTACTCTTTGGGAGGGACCGAACTGATCATGTGTCGGTCCTGCGTCAGACCCTTCCAGATCGTCTCGCCTCGTTTCACCGATGTGTAGGGCGTGAACAGATCAATGACACCGAGATAGTAGATCATGTGTCCTGGCTGATTGTGTTCGTCCGTCGATCGGAATCCACCTTCGTCCTGGTAGAAGAGGAAGTGACGACGTTCGCTGACATCGCGGTCAGGCAACTTGGTGACCTGCTGAGCATTGAGCGCCTTCGGATCGGAACGACGAACGGCTTGTCGCAAAGCTGTAGCATCCTGTTCACTGCCAGAACCCGTGGGGCGCTTGACCTGCGTTGGCTGACGCTTGAGCTCTTTGGTTTCAGGCTGGAAGACGCGCAAGTTGTCCTGTCGCAGATTGTCCTTGTTACCCCGACGCATGTCGTGCAACCCAATCAGCAGCGAGTAGTCCATGATGTTGAGTCGCTGCAACAGCGCCACATCGCTTCGCAGCTGCGCTTCGAACAGAGCTCGCTTCTCTGGACCCAACTCGATCTCGCGCCCGCGTTTGAGCCAGTTGAGATCCTTGAGCACTGCGCCTAACTTGGCCGCCGCCTTCTCTTCAGGATATTCACGTCCAATGGACGAACCCTTGAGATCGTACGTCTCATGAATGTCACGATGAGGTGGGAAGAGGTTGTTCATGATGACGAAATGGATCTTGCGTCCTCCTGGCAATTTGACTCTATGCAAGCCGTAGAAGCGGCTGAGAAGCGTGTGCGGGTTGGCCTTGACATGCTCATGATAATCCTTGAGAATGCGCAGCAAGAACTTGTGTTCGTTGTGTCGAATCGTCTTGATGATAAAACGATAGTCGCGGGAGAAGTAGAAGAAAGATCCACTCTTGCCTGGCGAGCCGAGCTCACTGAGAATGTATTTTGATGTGAGCGACAAGAGGTAGTCGGCTGCATCAAGGTGGAAGTGTTCACGCAGCTCACGGAAGACCCATGGCGCATAATCCTTGAACTTGAAATCGTACTTGGCTGTCGGTGTCAGCTCTCGACCGATGATATCGAAGGTGAACTTGTGCTTGGCAGTGAAGTCGGTATCGCTCAAAGGACGTTTCATCTTGGCCTGACACCTTGACACACCAATGCGGATACCGGTGAGCATGTTGTACATGAGCACGTAGTTGGCATGGCCTTCACCGATCAAGTTGCCAACGAGCACCTTGGGCTCGGCGTCCTCGTCATGCTCACGGTCGCGATCGGTGCGCTCCTTGTCCTTGGAATTGACGTTGAGCCACTCCCGGCCAGTCTTGGAGCGTGTCAGTGCACCAACAACACCTCCTGCGCCAGCACCGGCACCACTGGTCCCGGCCTCCTTGTCACCTGCGGAACCTTCGGCTGCAGCATCGCGCGCCTTCTGCTCCTTGTATCGACGATCTCTCCGCAGCTGCTCGGCGTGCTTGGCAGCTTCTTCATCGAAAGCGGCGTCACCTGTTCGCAAAGCATGTGCTGGACCCTCTGCGGTGGTGGGCGAGTTGAGAGCATCGGATTGCCATGGCTGTCCTGCCGAATGCGAGTTGGGGTCGCGGTCTCGACTGGATCGGCGCATGGAATGCGTCAAGCTACCTCCTGACTGGGAGCGACGACCTTGCAAGGAAGAGCCTGTGGTGTTGCGACGTGCCATGTGCTGGCGTGGCGGGATGCCGTTGGGTGGCCCTGACAGGTCGCCATTCGCTGAAAGTTGGGACGGGCCTGCCTCGGCGCCTTGTTGTGGATCGTGGAAGTAAGGTGATGCATCGTGTGTAAGTCGGATTGCGGGTGCTGGAACAACACCGTTGGTGCCATTGGCAAGATAAGACGATGCAGAGCCGTATGAAGGAAATCGACGTTGTGTGATGGAAACTTCGTCGTCCTCGTCGGACGCGGCACCATGGGAGGAGGCAGTGCGGTAAGCTGTGCTGGCCGTGGAGGCGTTGGATGCATTTCGACGCTCGTTGAGCTTGATGGGTGGACGATAGGTGCTCGTGCTGGACTGAGACTGCTGCTGTGATGTGGAGGCTCCATCCAGTTCGGCGGGCTCGTCGACGATAGCAGGAGCAGCAGTGACTTTGGGAGCTGAGGAGGAAGATGCGCCAAGAATGTGTGTCGAGTCGGCGGTGTATGCACGGCGAGCCACAGGTGCTTTGGTCTGGAGCGGTGCAGCAGGGCTGGAGCCGCTCTCGTTTCTGTCCTGTGCAGAGTAGGCCGAGGAGGATGAAGTGTTTCCGGGATAAGCTGGGATCTGAGACGAGCCATTGGTGACGGTGCTCATGAGACCGTTGCGCGAGTCATGTCCAGCGATGTAATCGGCCTCGAGAGGAGGTGAAGGTGGAAGCTCGCTGAGGAATGGATGATGTCGTGTTGGTGCGGTGAAGCTGGACTGCGATTTGAGAGCTTCATCCTGACGACCTATTGAGCCTGCACCCGAAGTTGCCTCGACTCCGTTGGGTCCATTGGCACCGTTGAGGGTGCTTGCGTTCTGTTGGCGAGTTCGACCTTGACCAAGCTCAGAGACGTCTGGGAGAGGCCTGTCGGATTGGTTTGGAGACTCAACAATGGCAGGCTGCTGGGCGGCGTGGTGATTGCCATGGGCGCGCTTGCTCACAAGCTGAGGTAAGCGAAGAATGCGATGCCCTGCTGAGGTGGTGGAAGAAAGACCATTGACGCCAGAGAATGCAGGATCATTGGCATTGCTGGGTGTGACTGAACGAGAGACGACGGGAGATGCGTAAGGTGCGGATCGGGAGATGGTAATGTCGTAGACCTCGCCAGTGCTGTCGTTGACACGGATCTGCTGCTCTTCGCGCTCGAGGGCTAACCGGATCGAATTGAGCGTTTCTGCTTCAGATGCGTGTATCAGCATGGTCTAGCATATCTTGCTTGCAACTCTGGAGGCGAGTCTGCGATAATGATAAGATGCAAGGCTTGACTGATAGACTGGATGCAATGATGCCGAGGTCGTGCTTGCGCGATTAAGCAAGAGGACTGGATATACGAGGATGGCGGATTCGCTGTCGGCTCGATTCTATGCTACTGCCTGAATGTAGAAAGTCGATGGAGACGTAGCAAGCAACGCCGCCAGATGGAAAGCTGAGAGGTCGACCAAAGAGCGATGAAGACGATGAACCCTATACAATGGGCTGTGCTGATAGGTTTTCGAGATGTGCGCCAGCGATGGTGATGGTGATGGTAACGATGTCGGTGGCGAGCTAAACAATCAGTACCGAGATGGGTGGTCGATGATGATGATGATGATGCTGGCGGTGGTGTGAGTGAAAGAGTGGGGAAAGATGCCAAGGCTCGCCAGGCATGAAAGAATGGACTTTAGGCAGCATCAGCAAGGCGAGGCGTAGAGACAGACACGCAGGCAGGCGATTGAATTGAATTGAGCAGCGATTTGGCAGTGTGACAAGTTCAGTCTACTGTAACTTGCAGCGTGTGAGAGTGAGTGTGTTGCCTTGACTTGAAAAGCTGAGCCAGGGCAAAGGCAGAAAATGCAACAGAGCCAAGCAAGAGAGCCAAGAGAAATTCAACGCATTTTCAAAAGAAAAAGAAAAAGGGACTAAATTCGGGGCAACCGACGGCAGTGCAATACTGTACCCTTTGATCCTCTCGCCTTGTGCTGTTGTGCATGCTGTTGCTACGTCGGTGTGAAATCGTCACTTGTTCAGAATTCGAGATTCTCTAGAGATTTTCCAGATTTGGGTCGATCTGCTGCCTGTTGTTTTTCATCAGCCAACAAACACACACACTCACCGAGGCGAAGAGATAGAGCTGTCACTTTTCTTAGCAATCCACTGAGACACGGGGCCATTCAATCACAGCAGCAGCCTCGTATGACACTGTGCCTTGTCCCTCTGATTTCACGCAATCCGAATACAAATACAGTACAAAACGGTCTGCCTGCCGGAAAAACAGAGCACTTGGAATTGAATGTTGGCTGCAAGTCGGCATGGCATGAGTTTGGCCTAGAACTCTCTTTGCACCGCTCCTCCTTCCCTTTCGAAGGCGGCAGCACCTGTCAGAAGGGGATGCCACCCGATTTTCCGGTCACCGCCACTGTGCCGGTCATCTTTCTCTATTCCTGTTTCGACTGTTCAACATGGTCTTACGCCACATGGTGCGGATGGCAGATTTCGAGGGTGCCTGCAGTATGGTGTATGTGTGTGTGACTCTATGACCAAAGTGGAGCAAATCTTGCCTGCTTAAAGAAAGCGCCAATCTTTCTGTGTGTGGCGCGGATCGACCGAAGCGTGGAAGCGTGGAATTAAAGCTCGTTTTTTGTTCTTGCAACCTGACGCAGCTTCAGGGGTGTCGAGAATGCGCACACCAGATCGACACCCACATCTGATGACTGGCTCTGCCCACATTCTGTGTCTCTTCGAAGAACGCGAAGGCGTACTGTAGGCTAAGCCCACGCTTTGGCTTTCCAGACATAAAGTCACACACACAGCCTTTCAAAGCGGGGTATTTGAGCTACAGTAACTAATGTGGACTGTTGCAGTGCAGACGCTAACCTGCCGAACTCTCGGGTCGCTTTCGCACTTGACGCGGCGGTCACTCGGCATGGCTCCCGATGGCTTCTGAGATCTTCTTTCAGCCTCTCAACCGGAGCCGAGACGACACCCTACGAAGCGTTACCATCTGATAGTGCTACTCTGCAAGGAAGCTGAGGCCGCTCACGGTAACTACGTCCATTGTACAGACCAGAGCATGCTTGGACCTCACTGGCGTTCAGCATAGACTGGCGAAGGGACTCGGATCTTCATCGGTCGTCGATCTTTCAATGCGTCAACCTGTGGATCCAAGGAAGCTAAATGGGTCGTAGTGATCTGTCAGGCTAACGCTCGCAAGGGAATCGTTCTGTTCGTTGTGAAAGGCTGCATTGTTTGGTATACTGTGTGGATGTGAGCCTACTCATCATCCAAGTGCTCTACCTCGTCATCTTCATCAATGTCTTCATCCTCCTCATCGGCATCCTCCTCTTCCCTCTCCTCCTCATCCTCGCTGAACGCGTCATCTGACGCATCGTCCTCATCGTCCAACGACAGCATGAGTGCTCGCGTCGAAGTGCTCTTTGTCCAGTCACGTCCCGACTCCAGAATCAGACCCTGACGTTTGCCGCAATACAAGATATCAACGCAAGTCAGTAAACGTACATTGTAACTTCAGATAGAGAGAGGAGGACGGACACTTACACGTAGAATACCTTTCACGAGCTCCTTCTTAGATTTCGCTTCGTTGATCTCCCTTTGCATCTGTTGAACCCTCTGCACCACCGCCACGTCCTGTGATGCATCCGAATCTTGCTGTGTTGAGCCCGAAGAAGGATGAAGTTGGCGATTGCGAATGTCGGCTTTGATGCCTTTGATGGTTTCGAGCAGTCTCAGTGTCTCCAGTCGTTGTTCTCTGATACGAGCCTTTACCCCCAGCCTTTCCTTCTTGACCTCCCTAATCTCATTGAAAATCTTTAAGAACTCTAGCGCCTGATCATCCCTCACTTCCAACAAGTCCCTCGTCGAAGCATATCTCTTGCTCTTTTCTGTCTCTTCTTCCTCGCTTTCTCCTTTCCTCCCCCTTGCGGTGGGCGAGGTGGTCGAAAGAACCTTCTGAATCACCGCACTAGACTCTAACGCTCTCGCCGTCTCCACTCTCAACTTGCTTTTGCCCTCCAACTCTCTCAGCCTTTCTTTCTTATCCGTTATTTGTCGCTCTAGTGCAGCCGTGCTGGTGGGCATCTTCATGGGCGTATCCGCGAGTTCATTTTCGTATGCTTCCCAAAAGTCGAGCTCCTTTTGCTTGCGTTGCAGGGCGTGTCGTCGGTTTTCGACTTCGTAGTATATAGCCCGTTCCAGTGGCGAGAGTTGATGTTGAGTGGAAGAAGAGTCCGAAGTAGACGAGGAGCCGGTGATGAGGCTGCGAAGCTCATTGCGCTGGAGATTGAGCGAGGATGGACCGGCGGCGGCGGAGGAAGATGAGGAGGCGGCAGAACGCGAATCAATATGCCGGTCAAAGGTCGCTAGGAGCGCGTCTAGTGGTGATACTGTCATGATGATTCGGAGACAGCAAGTTTTGCCTCAGCGTCGAAGGATGTGGTCGTGGTGTATAGCGTGACGAGGTGAAGAGTAAAGCGTGAATCTCGAGATTAGTTGAGCCATTCGATGTGTGCGGGGGAAGATCAGCTAGGATCGATGTGATTCAGACGAGCTTAAAACCGGGGCAAAATGCGAGATGGAATCTGAGCTTATAGTAACTCGTCAGTCGATGATGCTATGGGCGTGATAGGTGTGGTGGTAGCTATGACGAAGCTAACTGGAACCGCTGATTGAGATCAACACCAAAGACATCGAATGCAATCCGAAAGACGCAGCAAGACCCTGCCACTTGCACATTTTCGACGCGTCCCGCTGTGAAAGGGCGTGTCGCTCTTTCCAGAGCTTTGGCATATGTTGCAACATGTTAGCATGCTTGATCTCACAGCCTGAAGCAAACTCGTGTCCCACGTGGTCGAAGCATGTCTTGGTGCTCCTCCTCTCCTTCACCATCCCAGCTGTCGGATGTCGATCAGAGTCTACGGACGATCTCGAGCCTTCTTTGCCACAGATGAACCGACCCTTGCGATACGAGGTCGAGTTCCTGCCGCTTGCCCAGGGTTTTTTTATGAAAGGATGCTTTACGCTGTGCAAGGTTCGTCAAGAGACTTCAGCTTATCAGAGTTGCGCACTATACAAGGGCATGTCCGAATAAGCCATGCTCGGAAAGAGATTGCTTTGTCGTATCTCGAGGCTTTTTCGGCCTCACGCGAATTCAGAACCCTCTGATCGCCATGACGTGAAGCGCTGTGAAGCATGATGCTGAGACCCATTGGCAATACTTAGGCGACCTTGCTTAATCTGGCTTGACGACGACCTTGAATCACAACACAACGCAAGTTTGTGTCAATCAGGATCGACATCCGATGTCGCTCTTGCGCAAGTGCTCTGAACTCAAAGAATCGAATCGGCCGCCGTATGCTGCATGGATTGCTCTTAATCGGGCAGTCCAACGCTTTCCCTATCTGCTCTACGCTGTCTAATATCTTTGCAATCGGCGGATAGTCAGCTTGCCTTCGATCTCATCAACGGCAGAACTTTCTGCATGGCTTCAGAAGCAGCTACGAACCATGAAGGATGGCAAGTTGTCCGCAAGAGATCCAACCGTAAGCCAGAAAAGGAGGCTATGCTCGAACGCGAAACGCGACAGCTCTCTTCATATGCGAGGCCGATTGTGTCCGAATGCAGCCAGAAAAATCCCACGCTTGGGAACAGAACAAAGAGAACAGAACTCGCTTCTGCAAGAATTTTTGACGTCCGACTACATGATTTTGGCGCCAAAGTGAGTCGCTCGCTTCTCTCGACTCTCTGTTTCGGGTACAGTACCTTTTCTCTGACATATAGCGAGCGCTCTTCGGCATTGCGGCAGCTTCACCGAGAGTCAAGCCTCTCACATCAACTCGATTAGCTCAGAACCTGCTCTTGCACTCATGAGTGCTGGCGCCGGAAGTCCTACGTTGAGCTTGACGCTAGATGATGAACAAATGCGAAAGCAATAACTTAGGGCTCGAGGGAAAGCGAATGAAGAAGGCGGTCATACGTAAAGGGCAGGGCGGATGAAGTACTGTATGCGAATGATTGTCAATTGTCTCACAACCGGCTCACTTGGTTGCAAGCGGTCTTCTCTGATCAGCAGCCACTGAGTCTCACTTCTCCAAGCCTTGCTCGGCGTCAATTCGTCCGCTTGCATCCGTTTTGCATCGACGTCCTGACCCACAGCTAACCAACAATTTGGTTTGGCTTCCCTTGCGCTTTGTGTTTCAGTTTCATATGTACCATTAGCGTTCCCGGTTCCCGTGCTCCTTTGTGGCCATCTCCGGCGATCTTAGCTTTCGAGCAAGAGTTAGAAGTTTTTCCACATGAAGCCGATTGAGGCTCGAGATAGATTCTCCACTCGTTGGTTCCTGTGCGGATTGCATGAGGAGGTGCTATGATACCAGGTTGGTCTAGCGTGCGATGAAGTCAGAGTCTGTTTCGCTTGCTCTTCCTGCGCCAGTGAAGCTGCAGTGAGAGAGATCGGCGGTCCCGCCGAGGTGGGATGGTCGGCAAGGATAGGATGAGTGTTCTCGCTGCAGGTCGATCGGAGCTTGAAGGGTAAGCGCACTCTTCGAGCGGATCCGTTTCGGATGGCGTTACAGCTTCGGCACTGGCGATGAGCATGTGTCATGATGTGCCACAGACTGGACAACGAAGCAGCCAGCAGCCGGTACTGCGCAAAAGTGCATCCACCTCCGAGCCACAACGGATATATATTATCCGCTTGCTTTGCTGTAGTCGTAACCTCTTGATGAACTGCTCGGATCCCAGACTCCTCCTACCCATCCACTATCCATCACTCTACATTGGCATCAATCTTTCTTCTTAACCTCTTCCATCCCCTCACCACCGACGCCACACATCTGCGACTAGCAAAGATGGTCGCCATCATCCGCACTCTCCTCACCATCGGCACGCTTGTCGCCGCCGCTGCTTCCGCCTCTGTCGCACCCCGCAGCTCCAAGATTACATTCACCGTTTATAACAAGTGCAAGCATGAATTCGCACCCATCTTCGTTCCCGCCCTCCCTGGCAAGCCCTCTTGGCCTGTGCTCAAATCCGGCAAGTCCTCCTCGTTCTCTTTCTACTCGGACGACTACCGAGGCAAGATTTTCTCCCCTCTTCGCCAAGCAAACGTGACCACGGGTCAGGGAGCTACACAGGCTGAAGTGGATCTCGAATCGGGAGACTACAACCTGTCGGTAGCGGAGGGATTCAATGTAGGGATGTACATTCAGTTGATGGGTAGGCAGTATGAAGGGTACTGCGTTGCGGCTTATTGCAACAGTAAAGATTGTGCGGATGCGTACAAGAAGGAGAGTGGATTGTTGATGGCAAGCAGGGCTGGAAGTAGCACGGTGAAGCCTAATCACAATTGCCCTGCGACGTTTACGAACTGGGTCGTTCAGTTCTGCTAAGGAGGTGGATATTGACCGCACATCCGATCTCATATCGAGCCAGCTCACGCAAGCATGGCCAGTGCACATCTCATGAGTCGCGCTCGAGCTCGTCTTTTCATTTCAAGAAAGCTTTGATCCCTTTCAATCTTCGCATCTCCCAATTTCGCATGAGCTGTGTTCCTTGTACGGACACTGCATCTTGTTAATATGATTTCATATCCGTGCCCGAGAAGTTTGCCTTAGCCTGTGTTTCGAGGCTGGTCGGCACCGGGGTCGAGAAAGTCTTCCTCTTCGGCGTTCCATGCGAGCATCGTTTTGTCGGCACCAAGCATGTCGAGCATGCTGCCAATATTCCATTTGCGCTCGATACCCATGCTTCCCGCCGGAGCTGCCGAAGATGTCTCTGATCCTTCCACTTGTGTTCCCAGTAAGCTCTTTTGCTGTCTTGGCGTAGAGGAAGATCTTACGATGGACTGTGATCGACGGACGAGCTCGGAAACGTCTGGAAGGGAAGCCTCGGATAATGCTCCCTGGCTATCTTCGCCCTGAGCTCGTCGAAGTGGGTCGGATCGCGCGACAGAATCTTGGGTGGAACGCAGCGCGGCAGCTTCTTCTTCGGCACCTGGCGAGTTGATACGCGACCGGCGTGTGAGCAAAGGTGGCTCGGAAGACTCTTGAGGGTCGTCCGCCTTGCGCTTGTGAGCTTGAGAGGATGTGCGAGCAAGGGTAGAGGGTGGCGATTCGAGCCCATAGTCATCGCGAGAGGAAGCGCCACCAAGAGTCGACCAGTCTCCACCTTGCGCTCCTGTCATCTTCCAAAGATCTTGCGCTGCGAGTTGACCAGCTTCGCGCCATCGAGCAATTTCTTTCGGAAGCGCATTGAGAGCGCCTTCTCGCAAGCACTTGCTAGCCTGCCGTAACATTGTGAGCCGCGTTTCCAGAGGCTCACGCTGTCTTCTAATGGTCTTGGCGCCAGCCGGTTTTGCTGCGCCTGTACTCGTCGCTAGCTCTGAGGGGGGATTTGGATCCATGCTTTGCGACGACTGACTTGGTTTGAGAGGAGACCTAAATGGTTTAGAAAGCCCTAAGCGGCGTGTAGCAGATACTGACTTGCGAAGAGGTGTTGATGGGCGAGGAGTAGCCGATGCCCTGACGGGCATGTCTCCGGATATATCTGAAGTGCTGCTGGGAGTCTCAGAGTGAGAAGCCTCATCTGGCCATGGCGATGATGTTGCGGACGAGGAGCGTCTGGATGATGACGGTGTAGGATGCATTCTTGCGTCGCTCTCGAGCAAGGTGTGTCTCTTTGGCGTTTCGTGAAAGAGCAGATGTGACGGAATTGCAAAGAGGGTCAAGCTGACTCACGGACGGGAAGGCGTAGCGATGGTAGAATGAGAAGCTCCGTTGGCCTTCATGTCGCAAACAGATCTTAACCTATGCAATGGCGCGATTGCATTTTGTCTTGCCCTTAGGACGCGGCACACTTCGGCGCCACTGCTCAGCAAGAGAACCAAAGCATCGGACTATGCTGACTGGGTCAAGTCGGAAGTGCCGAAGAGAAGCTGTTCCGAGCAGTAATCGATAGCACAGCTGTCGGCAATCCCGATAGTGGAAACGCGACGCTTCTGCTGAGAGAAGACAATCCGATAGCCGCTTGTCTCCAGCTCCTTGCCACCAAAGACTGCCTCTACTACTGTTCCGGGCCGAGCTGATCTGTCTCCTATTCCTTTCGTAATGTGGTGGTTAGAAGAACGGTCAAGTGTGGATCTCGAGTCCGTGCGTTTCAAGGTGGAGGTGAGCGAGCCAAAAGGCATTCAACCCTGCAGATCCTTCTTCCCTTTCGCGACCCTGAAGCCACGCAGAGCTCCAACGTGACGTTCGTTGTGTTTGTGAGTTTAGAAGCCTGACTGCAGCTTGGCAATTCAAGCACACTTGACCAACACGCACGCACGCACCTTTCATTCCAGCATCCGCTCATCACCTCTTGACCCACTTTCCTCAAGAAACCTTCCCGAATCCGCCAACAACGTTTCTCCGGACCCTCACCGTCGATCACCTTCGAATCTGCTTTCGTGACCTTCAACTGCAGGATTGGACATGAACTAGAATTGTTCCCACACAAGCCTCTTCGCCAACAACACAAGTAGCTGCCATCATGAGCTCAGGAAGCGAGCGGTCAGACGCTCTCAAGGCAGCCGCAGATGGCTCAACCTCGGCTTCTACCGCAGAGGCAACACAAAGCTCGGCAGTAGCAGTGCCGCAAGTAGAAGTCGCGGAGAAAGGCGCTGAGGAAGGGTCAAGACCTCAGACAGAGTCCTTCTCCAAAACACTTGACCCGACGCCGGATACAGAAAAGCTGAAAGACGAGGACACTCCAGCCCGAGATGGCACCAATCCGGGAGCGCCCGTCGCTGAAGTTGGCGCCTTGGACGAGCAGGCACCAGTTGAAGAGGTTCCGCTAAGCCCAGCATCACCGTCAACTCTACCACCATCCATGTCAATCCCAGAGATCAAGGCAGCATTGGCCTCAGAACGTGACCAGGCTAAGGCTGCTGCTGCAGCAGCTGTCTCTGCACAATCGCAAGGCAGCAAAGGTTTCGCAGAAATAGCAAGCACCGAACCTGTCATCCTGGGTATCGCGGTCGTCGACTTCAACCACCTCGTCGGTCCGCAAGTCGAATATACTTACCCCAAGGAGCTTCAAGAGGACCAAGATCTGGTCAAGTCGCTTCCGTTCCTTGCACTCCCAGACGGCAGTCATCTCTCAGACGAAGACTTTTGCTACTTCCACTTGCACTGCCCAAAGCTTTCCGACTCGACCATCTTTGGTATCTCTTGCAATCGTCAGATCGCCGCAGATGCCTTGCTCAAGAAGGGCGCCGAAGTGACACGAAGCACCGTGCAGAAGGCCATCGTCGTCCTGGCCAAAGAACCCGTCTTTGGACCGATACGAGAGAAACTCGGCATCGTCACTCGCGCCTTCTTTGCCCAGGGCGATCTGGCCGATGTTGACATCCTCGTCGACTTCCACTCTACACTCGAGATTGGATTGCAAAGTGGTGGCATGTCCGAAGATCGCGAAGCAGTCATGTACATGGGCACCTCCCTGCGCGAGCTGGTCCACAAGTGGCGCTTCAAGACCTTAATGCTTGTTAAGCTTTTGCTGCTTCAACGTCGCGTCATGTTCTTTGGCTATCCAGTCGAGCAGCTGTGCAACTACCAATACTCACTCGTCTCGCTCATACCTGGTCTGCTCCTCAGCTTGCAGGATACCGGTGATCCCAAGTTGCATCGACGAGCAGCTCATGTCGAGAAAGCCGACAGTCTGCGCTCGTCTGACCGCAAGAGTTTGCTCAAGTTCCTCGGCATGCCTCTCGATATCTTTGGCCAAGATGCATTCTTCCAGCCTTACTGCCCATTGCAGCAGATCGACTTGCTCAAGTCGCGTACATGGCTTGTCGGCACCAGCAATAGCATCTTCAAGCAGCAACGAGACTGCAAGATCGATGTCATTGTCGATCTTGAGCATGCCCACCTTGAGTTTAAGGACCCTGAATTGCATCAGATTGTCAACTTGACACCTGAGGACCGTAAGTGGATGGACGAAGTCATCTCAGCCGTAACCGAAACGTGGAACCCAGTAGACCCAACACGACCAACATCGATGGGATTCCATGGCAGCGACGACTATCTGCGCATCCGATTCGAGGACTACATCTGTGCCATGCTTTCCTCAACAAAATACGCCGACTTCTTGGCCAAGAGCGATGCCGAGCAGGTGGCGATACAGGCGCCGGATGCCTCGACGACCAGCAGCTTTGGTGCTGAGTTCCTCGTCGCGCTTCGATCTACCGAGGCTTTTTCTCTGTGGAACTCGGTCACTGATCCAATGTTGTTCGACATTGTGGATTACAAGCATCCTTGTGAAGGTAAGACGTCTGCGATTGAGGACGTTGGGTTGCGATTGTCAGCAGGTCTGCATGATCTGCATCTCGAAGAGAACCTGGCACCAACTCGCGAAGCCATCGGCAGCGCACTTCATGCGGGAAGTGCCAACTTCTACCGCTTAGCAAGCAATCTGGGCAAGGACATTGCCAAATTCCGCGCCAATCACGCTGCTGCTACTCAATCTGTCAGCGGTGAGGGCTCGGCAGCGAACAGTAAGACCACTGGCGGGCTCGGCGGTCTCACTTCTGGCTTTGGCTTCTTTTCACAGAATGCCTCGACAGCATCATCAAGTGCATCAGGGCCAGCTACTCCGGCGGCGCCAACACGAGCATCAGGCTCGATTACAGGAGAAGTGATTGACGCCGATGGACAACATACAACACGATCTGGTAGAACGACAACAATGGATGGGCAGGGAAATGCCGCCAGCTTCAACGCCAATGAAGCGCTGAATGCAGCTGGTCAAGCTGCTGCTCAGGCTGCCACTCAGGTTCGCGCAGCTCTGGGCAACTTTGGCTCGTTCCTGTCGGCAAGGCAAAAGTCATGGGCTGCAAGCCGCGCCAATAACAGCAGCACAGGGACTAGTCCCAACAACCAACAATGAACACTTCCGCTGAAAGCAGACCCCACTTGTACCGATAGATACACATTTCTCATCCGGAGGTCCTGGCAAAGTAATGGGGAAGCATTCCACACAGCTGATAGCAAGGCTGAAACAGCCTGATCCAGTCATCAACAAGAATGCAGAATGAGGGAGCATGTTGGAAGAAACGAGGCTAGATATAACTACAGAACCAGAACCAGAACGAAAGGGAAACGAAAGAATAGCGAGTACTAAGGGCAGCAAAGAGCAAAGTATGACGATCGCATGTGTGCGAAGAGCTACGTCTATACCTTGTGGCGCTGGTACTGAGCGACGAGCATGGCGTGGTCACGCTCGTATGGCTCCAAAGTAAGCTGCTCTCTGGGCTTGAACTTCATGCCTTTCAACTTGTTGACCTCGGCGGCGAAAACGGCCTCGGCTGGTGCTGTCGAGTCGATACAGCTGGCCTTGATCGAGATGAGTGCGTGACCCTCGTTCTTGAGGAACGACTCTGCGTTGTGTGCTACGATACGAGCCTGGTCTGGCTGGGCAACGTCGGCAAAGATGACATCGACGGTGCCGACGAGCATGCGGTACTTGTGAGGGTGTCGGGCATCCTCGACAATGGGGATAACGTTGGTACGCTTCTTGGCCATGTTGATAAGATCACGTCCAGATCGGTGCGAGAACTCGACGGCGTAAACAATACCTTCGGGGCCTACCAAATCGGCAACGTGCGAAACCGAAGTACCGCTGGCAGCACCGAGGTAGAGAACCTTCTTGCCTGGCGCAATGTGGATGTTATCGAGACCACCGAGGACACCGGCAGCAAGCTTGGATCGGAAAGGGTTCCAGACACGGTACTCGGTCTTGGCAGTGGTGCCGTCAGCGCCAGCACCGGGTGTCTCGACGGAAATGCGCTTCTCGCCGTAGACGGACTCTCCGGGAGCGATGTTCTTGGTGACGAGGAGCATCTCCTTGCCCTCGGCGACAAAGATACCGGCGTGTCGGTGAGGCTTGACAATGACGTTGGAACCACCACGAGCACCGGGCTTTCCACCCCCGCGTCCTCCACCACGACCGCCTCGGCCACCGGGAGCACCACGGCCGCGAGGGGCACCTCGTCCTCCACCACGTCCACCGCCGAATCCGCCACCACGTCCACCGGGAGCACCACGTCCACCACCGAAGCCACCTCGTCCGCCGCCAGCAGAACCGCCGCGACCACCACCGAAGCCACCACGTCCACCACCAGCACCACCGGCACCACCACGTCCGCCACCACGGGCACCGCCACCACGACCTCCGCGATCACCTATTGGAGTTGGAGTGCATAGTGAAGCAATAGCGACGAGAGAGATATAAGAAAGTCAGTACTTGCTTCAACGATGGTCGAAAAGGCTGTACAAATGCTCGTGGCATTGCTGGTCGTATCGACACTTACCGAAAGCCATGTTGTGAGATGTGAGTGGCTGGTCTTAGTCTATTGCAGACTGAATGGTAGGGTGAGCAGATGAGCTGTAGATCTGCTGTAGGATACGAATGCTTCTTCTCCTTCGATGCAGGATACGTCGTTGAGCCTGTAGTAGGGGTTGACGACGAAAAGGTGAAGAGAGCCGAAAGGGTCGAGATGTGTTAGAAGGTAGGATGGCGAAGACAAAGCTCAAGCGAAGACTTGCAGCAGCAGCAGCGACAGCGAGCGGATAGCGCAGAATCAACCATCAGTCCATTTTCTTGCTGCTGCAGGCTTTCCTTCCACTTTTTTTTTTTTCCCCTCCTTTCTCCTCCATCTGAAGCTTAAGCTCAGTTCAGAAGCGGCAGAAAAAAATTCTCGGATTTCGAAATTTTTTCTCGTGCGTCTGTGAGCGAGACTCGCCAGACTCAAGCGTTTCTGCCGTCTGCTGCCATGATCACGAGTCGTAGCTCCAGAGCTGTCTCAAATTGGGATTGGGCTCGCCCTTTTCGGAGCCGTGAATCTCATATATCGGTGCAACAGGGTTGGAACTATCGGCGATGGGCACTCTGCGCCGCGCGACGCGTGAAGTAACACTCTGATGCTGAGAGTCGCTTGTGAGAGGCATTCGGCGAGCTCGAAAATGTGGTGGAACCAACACCGCCAGTTGATAATCACGATCATGCCCACCTGGCTCGATAGCATTTTACCATCTCACTAGCATCTGCGATTCACGCTGCCGACTTCGACCTTGCCCTAGACCATCATCCATCACACAACAACCATTGACACGCACCGGACAACACATTCGAGCACTTCTAGTACACTTGCCCGCGTTGACTTCCTCCTGTTTATATCAACAGCTCTATTTCCCTCGGCAATCCGCAGCGCCCCCCCCCCCCCCCCCATATACTTGTTGCGCTTGGCATCTGTGATACGATCCGACATCAACCACCATGCCTCGAGAGCTTATCACTCTTCAAGCCGGCCAGTGCGGGTGAGTATGTCCTGATACTTTGACCAAAGCATTGACACCTGGATCTCCTGTCAAGCTGACCCGTTTTCTTTTCATAAATCCCTTGCTTCTCGACGTCACAGTAACCAGATCGGATCGCACTTCTGGGAGCACCTCTGCCGCGAACATGGTATCGCAAAGGATGGTACATTGGAAGAGTATGCAGCCGAGGAGCAGGGTGGAGACCGCAAAGACGTCTTCTTCTATCAGGCCGATGACGAACACTATATTCCGCGAGCTATCCTCGTAGATCTCGAGCCAAGAGTAGGTAGCAGCCAACCTGTCTGAGATGGTGACGATTTTGAACATTCGCTGATCCAGCTTTCCTTTCTCGTCAATGCTTGCAGGTGATCAACAACATCCTTTCAGGGCCGTACAAGAATCTATACAACCCGGAAAACATCTATAGCAGCAAGACTGGAGGTGGTGCAGGTAATAACTGGGCCCAAGGTTACGCGGCAGGAGAGAAGATTGCTGACGAGCTTATCGAGATGGTCGATCGAGAAGCGGATGGTAGCGACAGTCTCGAGGTGAGTGCAATCACAGCAACGGTGACGGAGGGACTAGTCGCACAGGCTATAACTGACAATCATTTGCTCCGTTCTTACTCCCACAGGGCTTCATGCTGATGCACTCCATCGCTGGTGGTACAGGTTCCGGTCTCGGCTCCTTTCTTCTCGAGAGGCTCAATGATGCTTACCCCAAGAAGCTTATCCAAACCTACAGTGTCTTCCCTAACTCGGAAGAGACATCCGACGTCGTCGTACAGCCATACAACTCGCTTCTTTCCATGAAGCGTCTCACCAACAATGCCGACAGTGTCATCGTCCTTGACAATGCAGCACTCAGCAGAATCGCAGCGGATCGTCTCCACCTCCAGAACCCAAGCTATAGCCAGACCAACCAGCTCGTTGCCACTGTGATGGGCGCGTCCACCACCACACTTCGCTTCCCCGGATACATGAACAATGATCTTGTCGGCATGATCGCATCCTTGATCCCGACACCGCGAGCACACTTCCTCATGACCTCGTACACACCTTTCACCTCCGACAACGTCTCGAGCGGCAAGGCGACGATGAAGACTACCGTCCTGGATGTCATGCGTCGTCTGCTCCAGCCCAAGAACCGCATGGTCAGCACCCTTGGCGCATCCAAATCCAGTTGCTACGTGTCCATCCTCAACATCATCCAAGGCGAAGTCGACCCACGAGACGTTCACAAGTCGCTGCTGCGAATCCGCGAACGACACTTGGCCAGCTTCATCCCATGGGGTCCCGCATCTATTCAGGTCGCGCTGTCCAAACGAAGCCCATACGTCCCCAGCTCGCATCGTGTCAGCGGTCTCATGCTCGCAAATCACACCGGCATCGCAAGTCTGTTCAGAAGGATGGTGGACCAGTACGACAGGCTCAGGAAGAGAAGCGCTTTCTTGGAGATGTACAAGCGAGAGCCCATGTTTGCCAACGATCTCTCGGAGTTCGATGAGGCAAGAGAGACGGTTGCCGAGCTCATGGCCGAGTACAAGGCGGCAGAAAGCCCAGACTACATTACTGGCCGGCCAGACGATCTTTGATGCCACAGTCCTTGTTTCTGCATACCCCGATTCTGGGCTCGCGAGGCAGCTTGTGTGCGTGGCATCCGTCTGCTTGAGCAGTCCTATTTCTGCCTCAGAGATCTCTGCGCGCTGCTTATGCGGCTCAAGGCCGCCCGTCACCCTGACTCCTTCTCCTTCCTTTGTATTTGTACCTCGCTGATAATGCTGTCCGCAAATCCCGACTCTCCGTGTGTTGTGTTAGCGATGGAGTGGTCACTATGTCTTCCGCTGAACTTGAGCATGCTGCTGATGCCATGGTGGCAGCAACACGCGACTCGTTCGCAACGCGCCAGAAATGCACACAAGCGAGTGTGAAATGCGGATCTTCTGGAGCCCGAAATCCGAGCCCATCCGCGCTTCTTGTCTTTCGACCTTTCGCCAACACCGTTTCACCATCTCTCTTGACTCCGCATCTTCGCTGTCTGCCATCGCGCTTAACTCTCATACCTGAGCACGACGAAAGACATCATACCCGTGATTGCCCCGACTTCTTTTCAGCCTCACGTTTCAGTCTCATCAACGATCACAAAGCGCCATGGCGCCCTCAGCGAAGAGCGGCAACGCTGCAGGCGGCAGCTCGACCTCCAACAATGCAGCACCTATTGGTATCGGACTCTCCTCGTCATCCTCGGGAGGCGCTGGCGGAGGCATTGGCCTGGGATCTTTGGCCGGCGTGCCAGCATCTGTCTACCCAACTGACACGATCCGAGACGTAGCCGAATCGGTCGGCATCATGGGCATGAAGGAGAGTGTCGCGGCCGCACTTGCAGCCGACGTCGAGTACCGCATCCGTGAGATCGTTCAAGACGCCACCAAGTATATGCGGCACTCAAAACGAGACCAGCTCAAAACAACTGACATTGACGCAGCCCTGCGCGCACGCAACATCGAACCTATCTACGGCTTCCTCCCATCATCATCAGGGCGATCAGGTGCAAGCAACCCGTCAAGATATACAGCTGGTCCTACCTTCCGCCGAGTGCAGACATCATCAGGCGTACCGTTGCACTACGTTGAGGATGAAGAGATCGACTTTGACAAGATCTTGGAAGCGGGGCCGAAGATCGGCATTGGTCGTGGAGTCGGTTGGGGAGCTCATTGGCTTGCGATTGAGGGTGTTCAGCCTGCTGTGCCGCAGAACCCGTCGCCGATCGCGATTGCAGAAGCGAAAGGCTCCTCGGGCTTTTTGGGCCCTGCCTCGACACAACCAGGCGCAGCAGCTCCAGCAGCGAAAGCCGTCACTGTGGCAGGCGGAGACGGCCAGGCTATCGCGAAGCCATTGGTCAAGCACATTCTTTCACGCGAGCTTCAGCTCTACTACGAGAGGCTCACAAAGTCGATTGTCAGCCCACCGCCCGAAGCAGACGAAGATCTCGACGACGAGATCGAAGACCCAGCCCCGGCGCCGGCGCCAACTACAGCACAAGACCAAGACGTTCAGATGGACAGCCTCGGCTCACCAAAAGACCAGATCGTCACACCACCACGACCTACAGTCAGCCTCGCCAAGCCGCTCAAGACCTTTGCGCAGAAGGGCTCTGGCAACCACGTGCGCGATGCAGCGCTCGCGAGCCTGCGTGGCGATCCTGGTCTTCACCAGCTCGTGCCGTACCTCATCCAGTTTGTCGGAAACAAAGTCATCGAGATCCTGCGTTCTCCTTCCGAGGACAACGAAGCAGACGGCGAAGCGGCGTCTACAGCAGTGCGCGAGAGCAGACAGATCAGCACCGCCGACAATCACATGCTGGGAGTCCTTCTAAGCACCATCCACGCCATTCTTGTCAATCCTCATATCTTCATCGAGCCGTACTTGCATCAGATGATGCCGTCGATCCTTTCGATTCTGCTCACATCTTCATTGGCAGAGCCAGAGCTTCATCGTCAGCTGCATATCTCCGATGATGTCCAGACACCGCTTGTTACGGCTGGTCCTTCGTCCTACTCGCTCCGCGCACACGCATCGGCATTGCTCACCCACGTGGTCGATGCCTTCGGCGCCTCATACCCGACACTCAAGCCACGCGTTGTCGCTACGTTGCTCAAGGCGCTCATGACCGGTGTCGTTCCCGGCAGCAGCGACCAAGACTCTGCATCCCGACGCAGCGACGCAGCAGCACGAGAACCTCGTGCCAGCCCGGGAACCAAACTCGGTGCGCTTATGGCACTGCGTCGTCTCGGCAAAGCCAGCTTCCGTGTCCTGCTCTCGCACTCTGCTCAACTCAACGCCAGACTCGGCGAAGGTTCGCAGTCGACCGAACAGACGGCTACCTCTTCATGCCCACTTCGATTGCTGGGAGAGTGGATGCAGTCGTGGGAGTACGGTGCGCTGCACACAAATGAACGCTCGACACAGCTGCAAGCTGCTGAGTTGAGGGTGATTCAGATGAAGCCCATCATCAATGAAGTCACGGGCGCTTTGCATGCATTGCTGCCGCCGTTTGTTGCGCCGAATGCAGAGCTGACAGGCACGGCAGAGGAGAGGAACGAGACACTTCAGAAAGGTTTTGGAGAGTATTGGATGCAGAAGGTGGTAAGTGTGGATGCTAGGGCGAGGGCTGCGTTGGAGACTGAGCTGGGTATGCGTGCGAGCAGTGGCAGCAGTGGGCAGAGAGCGGTTGAGAACGGGGCCCAATTGAAGCAGGAGTCGTGAAGGGGAACGGCCGTTGTTGTTCGCATACGTTGCCTTCCTCTTCGGAGACATTTCGCTCTGTACTTGTATCCATTGTCTTCTTCAAGTCACATCACAATCCATCACACAATCGTTTTGAGCTCCATTTCATCTTGAGAAGTTCGCAGTGTGGGCTGAAGCACATTGAGGTGATGCAAGGCATGGTGTCGGACACAGCCGTACTTAACCTTCTTGAAGTCACACGCTGTGCAGCCGGACAAAGGGACACGGCGAAACTGAGTCTCATTTGTGCTGCAGCCCGTTCCGTTCTCACTTGGCCCGCGCACTGCTGAATTCTTAGCCTTCGAATTTTGAACTGCTCTCCCGCCCTTTTTCTCTCTAGCTGTGCGCGCGTGAGGAGACCCTTGGCGCAACGATTGCGCAGCAGTGGAAAAAGAGATAAATACCAGCGCATTCCGCTGTCCTTTCCTTCCTTTCTCTCTTTTCCTCATCCTCCTCGAGATAAGCCTCAAGCATTGGAAGAGTTAGCTCAGGGATGCCACCGCCAGGAAGGTGAGGAGGGTCCGGCGAAGACACAGGGTCTTGCGTCGTTAGCAGGCAGATAGCCTGCCGGGTTGAGGGTACGCCTTCCCCTCTTGAGCCCCAAGGTAGAGTCCCCACCGTGGGCAAAGGAAAGTCCCTACTACGGGCAAACGAAAGTCCCTGTCATAGGCAAGAAAAATCCCTTCGTAGGGCAAAGTAAAGTCTTTGGTGTTGGTCGCCATCGACAGATAACGGGCGTGCCCGCCACGGGTCGTCAAAAGTAGTGTCGTCGGGTCGTGCCCTTCCACTGAACCAAAGCTCAGGTCTTGTGACAAGAGCGATACAGAACCAGGCCTGGTCGTACCACGCCGGTGAATAACGCGCTGCGCTTGGCATTGTTGCGCGATGCCTTGCTCTGCGTTGAAATACCCGAGCAGAATGTCGACAACCGTCGAGTTCCTTCTCGTGTTGCAGGTGCCCTTGTGGGTGCCTTGAATAACAACAGCCCCGACTGCCAAGCGGTCGTGGGTGAGGTGACGTTTACTCCTTCGCAACTCCTACGATCTTCATCAAGAACCCTTTCTTTGCGATCTCCCTCTTCGTTGGATCAAGGCAGCTGGTCGGTTCGATGCGCGGTACTTCCGGTCACGTTGCGAATCTGGTCGGGTACGAAGTTGGCGAATGCCCACATGCAGAGAATCTGCCCCTCCTTCTCGATGGAGGTCTTCAAGATTTGCAGCAGGTACAGCTTACTTGACAGAGCCGAATCCTGTGGTATGGTGAGAAGGCGACGCTTTTCCTCCGCGCCGGTCCTAGACCGATGGGATCAGTGTTCGTTTTCGACGTTGCCGAATGTCATGAAAGTCAAAAACATCTTTTGCTGTTTGTGGTTATCTGTGCGTGCCATTCTTGAGTGAAGCTTGCTTGGTGCAACGTTGCTGCCCGACGAGTGATCAAGAATTCTGTCGATTGAGCGATTGCAGCAGGATCAGAATGTGCCGTCGATTCTCATAGGATGCTGCTCACTGCGATCGTCAATCAGCATGCTACAAACACTCTCCCGCGATGCAAAGATGACGAATGGGGAATGCCGTGGTCATGAAAAAGTAATGTACAAGAGCTGGCTGCTGCAGCATGGATCGCAATTGAGTTTCAGTATGGATGGTTAGCGTTTGGCTTGCGATGCGGCCTCTATTCGAGTGAATAAGTGCGTCGATGAGGAGGAATGTGAATGGTCAGAAATGATCGACGAATGAGGCAAAATGCGATGTAGGAAGTGAAACGTACCTCTCCTTGTTGCGTCTTCGAGCAACTGCGTGTCGACGGCAGCAGCTGGAATGTGGACGTATCGAACCACTGAGCCTCGGATGAATGCTGACTTGACGGCCATCTGTGCAAAACGAAGAAAGGCAAGTTGAAGTTGAGGTTGATGAAGTGTTAGTATTGTCGGTTGCAATGTCGAGAGCGATGTGACTATAGAGCGAGTCAGGGATAGTTGCTCACCATGTGAGGGTGTTTTGCCTCATCGAGGACGCGGATGTTGTCGATCTTGAAGTTCAAAAACCTATCATAATCGAGGGAGTAGCAGCAAGTGAGTTGATCATGCATTTGGTCGGACCGTGAGTGGAAGGGATGGCGGAAAGTGAGTTGTAAAAGGCGGGGTGATGGTGGTCAGCGATATGATCGAATGCAGATTGGTGAAGCAGCGGGCGTGCATAGGTGAGACGGTCACTCACTGATCGACACTCTTGAGCGTGCCCTGAATGGCGAGATCATTCTTGAGCTCGATGGTGACCTGTTGCCCTGTGAGGGTCTTGAAAGCCGAGAAGATGAGCTGAAGAGAGTCGATCAAGAAAGGAGGAGAGGATTACAGGTCATTAGAAAGCGTCAGTCGTTTGCGCGTTCTCGTTGCCGGTCTTGCTTGTCCTTGCCAAAGCGCTTGTATGTCACATGCCGCCATACCTACCATCTTCGCGAATCTGGGCTGCCGGTTGAGTGTTGTAAGGGTTCGGTGAGAGGTGCTACAGCAAGATGCAACAAGTGTGAATTGGCATATGCGCTTGCTCCACTCTCGAGTCTCTCAAGATGCGAGCTCACGTGACGCGACGGTGGGATTTTAGGACTCGACAGCATAGACCCTCTTGCGCAGTTCTTCTTGAGAAATGCACACTTGACTCGACACTCCACTCGACCCCCATCATCACCTCTCACGCAGCTTCTATTTCCAGAGGAAGCTCACACCATGTCCGCCGAACAAATCACAGAAGGTGTTGCGAACGCCTCGCTCGAGGCTTCGGTCGCCGCTGCTACCGAGCAAAAGGTCACTCCCTGGGATGTTGAAGGAGCCACTGTCGATGGACAGCAGGTCGCTATCGACTACGACAAGCTCGTAAAGGAGTTCGGTACTCGCAAGATCGATCCTGAGCTCCTCGCTCGATTCGAAAAGCTCACCGGCTGGAAGCCACACCCTTTGCTGCGACGAGGCAGCTTCTTTTCGCACCGAGAGCTCGACAAGATCCTCGACCGATACGAGCAGGGCAAGCCTTTCTACCTCTACACTGGTCGTGGACCAAGCTCCGACTCGATGCACTTGGGGCACTTGATCCCCTTTCTCTTCACCAAATGGCTCCAGGACGTCTTCGACTGCCCATTGGTGATCCAGCTCACCGATGACGAGAAGTTCCTCTTCAAGCCAGCCCTCAAAATCGAACAAGTCAAGGACTTTGCCTTCAAAAACGCCCGTGACATCATCGCCTGCGGCTTCAAGCTCGACAAGACCTTCATTTTCTCCAATCTCGACTATGTCGGTGGTGCATTCTACGCCAATATCGTCCGCATCTCACGTATGATCACCATCAACCAATCCAAAGGCACCTTCGGTTTCACCGACAGCGACAGTGTCGGCAAAGCCCACTTTGTCTCGATTCAAGCCGCACCGTCGTTCTCCAACTCTTTCCCCCAGATCTTTGGCGAGAAGCACGACATTCCTTGTTTAATCCCCTGCGCTATTGACCAGGACCCATACTTCCGTCAGACTCGCGATGTCGCTTCGCGTCTCAAGTATCCCAAGCCTTGCTTGATCCACTCCAAGTTCTTCCCCGCTCTGCAGGGTAGCCAGACCAAGATGTCGGCTTCCAACGAGAACAGCAGTATCTTCATGCACGACACTCCCAACCAAATCAAGAACAAGATCAACAAACACGCCTTCTCCGGTGGACAAGAAACCGCTGAAGAACAGCGAAGATTGGGTGGTAACCCCGATGTCGATGTCGCCTATCAGTACTTGACTTTCTTCTTGGACGACGATGAGGAGGTGGAGCAGATCGCAAAAGACTACCGATCGGGTGCGTTGTTGACGGGAGAGTTGAAGAAGAAGTGCATTACCGTGCTGCAGAAGGTGGTTAGCAATTTCCAGGAGAAGAAGGCTGCAGTTACGGATGAGAAGATTAGAGAGTTCATGAACAAGGATAGGAAGATCGACCCGACGATGCCAGCGGCTGGGTCGACGGCAAAGTTGCAAGCAGAGCTGTCGAAGGATACTGTTGTTGCGAGCACGGAGGCGTAGAGCTGTAGAATGACTTTGTCTGCCTTGTCTAGAGCTTTACTCTGTGCGACCTTTTAGTTGCAATGAAACTACATCATACCACATCGGCTATCCCTGTGTGTGTTCCTTAGGACTATGCTCGCTGGATCGCTCGGCTGTGTCCGCAACGAGTTATTCACCTTCTTGCCTCTGCTCTGAAAGTCAACCTCAGACGAAATTGAAGCTCCAGCAAAAAGTGTATAAAAAATTTACCAGAAAAAGATGGCACAGAAAAGCGCTCGAAATTGTTGAACATGTGAGATCGTTTCGACACACATCTAGGGTCGGGCGTTCGCACGGACAATCCTGCTCATGTCTATTCTAAGCATTCCCAATGAGGACGTAGCTTTGCAGAGTGACACAGGGAGAAGGCGTCTAGTGGCGTGGAAGCCCTGTTTCTTTCAGCCTGATCGCCGAAAGCTCGCTTCTTCATCACGAAAAAGCTTCAAACCCTTTCCCTCGGGCCAACCGTACTTCGCTTTCAACACATATCCATCTCATTCTCGGCTAGCAATACAGAAGATGATGTGCTTGCTCATCGCTGCTCAACGTCGAGCGGAGATTTCCGTCGTGTCCGATGGCAGTTTAAGGTAGTGCGGGGACCAACGTGGCCGATTAGATTCGCCGATGCAAATCACACACTAACGGCCACCAAGAAAAACCCTTGACCAATCAACAAATAGAGCTGTATCGGCCAAGGTGGAAAGAGAGTGAGTGAGGGCAGCAGATCCCGCAGGCGAAGGTTAAAACAGCCACTTACACCGATGGCATTGTTTGTGTGCAGCGGCGAGAGAGAGACGGCGAATAAAGTGGAAAGCTAACTTAAGGGTCTTCCTTGACCGTGTAAGGGTTTGGGTTGACGTGAGTGTGCAGCATTACTGTACGCTGCAGCTGCAGGCGATGTCTCTCTTCATAATGTGCTGTCACGCCACTCATGCTGGTGTTGCAGCTCATGAAGGTGTGTTGGTATTGGCTGGGAGGCCGTGTGGGCCGTGCGAGCGATCATAGCTTCGTCCACATTGTAATCTCAAGAAGTGTTTTCCGCTTTGAAGCGAGCTCAAAGCCATGCTCCACCTTATCACCACCATTTAAGTCTAGCAGATCTTCTGTACGTATTGCCCAAGACCTGGTATTGGACTTCGTGTGATAGCGAGATAGCTCTCATCGGCATTGCTGCTAAAGGGAAAGTATCTTGCTCGCAGTATCATCATGTTTGCCGAGCGTGGGAGAGAGGAGGTATCGTTGCGGTCGAGCGGGGCGGGAGCCCAAAGTAACAGGTGAGAACAGAAAATTGGCATCAAAATGGAGGAAGACGATTGGATCAGAGATAAGCGATATCAGAAAAGCGGAGATCGAAATCGGCTTTCTGAATGCGTGGGCGGCGATGCTTGTATGCTTCCTACCGTGGGATTCGTAAGGAAAACAAGGAGATGCGAGAGAGAACCCTTGCTACAGTATCAACAAAGCAGGCAATGCGCACGGCCCATGTATATTCGTCGTCGTGGGATCCACATAGCCGGGTCGTACCTCATCAGGATCCGACCTGGCGGTGACGTCTCTCCGAAGCGACAGAGCCTTTGAATGACCGCTGACCGGCAAAGTATGCTAAGCTATGATTGTTGATGGTGAGGGTTTTGTTTGTGTGCAGGTAAGCAAGCGGCATGGGCGGATCAAAGAAGTGGAAGCAAGCGCCAAATCAGTTCCAGAATTCGGCAATCCGAACATTGTCGCAGATGGGAGGGAGAGAGTTGGCCGTAAAGGGGAAAATCCTGTGAAAAATCCAGCCTCTTGCTCTCGCTCTCGCTATGAAATCATGCCGGATTGGAAGCAGCGGAACTTCACACGTGAAGCAGTGAAGCAGCGAAAACAGAGAGCCTCGGCCCTACTCGAGACAGCCTTCAACCCTGCCTCTCTCTCTCTCTCTCTCTCTCTCTATGAGTGGGATGGTCTTCTTGATCATAGTGGTGAAGGCGGCGTGCGAAAGAGCTAAGCTGATCACTTCGGCATCTAAAGGTCGGCCAATCCGACATGACGGATCGGCTCGTTAGAATTGAGAGAACACGAAGAAAAAGCGGTACAGTAACTAGTGCTGCAAAAGAAACGGTACAAACAGCACGAAAGAGGCGTCTCTGCAGAAGCGGGCATGAGTTGCTTGGTACGGGAGATGTTTTGAGTTGTGCTCGTGAGTTGTGGCCGTGGTTGTGCTCGTGTGGGGGCATTGATTGTTTTCCCCGAGGCAATAAGCAGCAACAGCAGCAGCGTGGTTGCTCGCATTGCAGCAGCATCAGGTGAAACATGCATGCTCGAATTTAAACAACACAGCAGCAACAACATGCAAGACATTGCAAAATAGACACAGCGCTGTCGTTGGACATACGAGACAGAGCTATGTCCATGAAAAGCAGGTCACAAGGTTCACGGTTGGTGTCGGGAGAACTTGGAATCAAGTCACAGCACGGTCTCGAAGGAAAGGGTCACTCACAGTGGCAGAGGCGAGGCGAAATGCAGACGGGACGCAGGCTTGGTCGTGTGTCACTCGGTCGGTTCTTTTTCGGTTGTTCATGCTGGGATCTGCCGCTCAATTTGCCAGATCAAGAATAAAGTGCATTTCCAGAGAGAAAGAGAGAAAGCGCAAGCTGCAATTTGTATGCTTTGGTTCCACTCAACATTCATCGGAAATGCTGCTTCTCCTCTCTTGTGCCACAATGCGACAGCAGAAACAACTTCTAGAAAGGGTACTGTATTATTGATGAACACACGACTTGTTAGCAGCAGGATCAAGGAGTGGAAGAGCAGTCAGTCCGAGCACTTCATACGACTTGCTGCTACATTGAGATTCATCTCGCTCTCTTCGCCCACCATCACAGACAAATGTTGTTATGAAGCGCCAATGCAATGGATTGGCATGCCAAGAGGATGAGCGAGCACAAAAGAGCTAAGGACTCCACAATCGCCAGCGCTCGAATGCAAAAAGGCTTGGAAATCAAGATGCTGTCTTGGCCGTGGGCGAAAGGGTTTTGTGTTGACCAAAGTGGACGTGTCGAAACAGTGTCTCGGGCTATTTTTTCCCCCTAACACAAATTGGAAAAAAAAGCAGTCTTATTGTTCACAAGCTGCGACCGCGTTTTCCTTGTCTGAAGAGAGAGAAAAAGAGAGAGGCGCAGAGCCGCTGATCTTGATCCGTGAGTGGCCGATTTCTGTGGGCTGGCTGTGGTGTTGTTTTCGCTCTTTTTTTCTTTCTTGATCCCGCTCTGATACGGGCCTCTATCCTGGCACGCCTCACGGTGGGATTCATGATGGCAAAACCCTGTCGCTGATTCGACTTGACTCGCTGCATCGTCGCTTTGCATTTTGCATTTTGCCTGGCCTCGCCCGACCAGAGCCTTTTACAAATCGCGGCTCTCCTCGCTCACTCACTCTCTCTTTCTCCGCGGTTGCTGCAGAGCCTAAATCCTCTTTCTATCCTCGTTGCAACTCCACTCCCACATCCACAGTGACAAGGCAGCATCACTCTCTTTCATTGCTTTTCTTTTTTCTTTTTTTTTTTTGACTCATCCTATCTGGCCAACTTATCGCTGCTTTCTTATTTGGCGCCTCGCCTCTCTTTCACACAGACTCACCGACAGATCTGTGCTTCTCTGCTGCGCACTCTCTCTCTCTCTGCCTTCGATCCGTTCCGCTCGATTCCGGTCTGTCGGTTGGTTGATCGATTGCGCCCAGCCCCTTGCGCAACTCTCCACCCGACCTCATCACCATCTCTCTCTCTACCCTTGTCGTCACCGTCACCACCGTCATTGCTCATCACCCACTATACGTCCCGTCGCTATCATCACCAACGTCACCGTCACCAAGATCTTTTGAGGTCGTCACGCTGTAGCTCCTGCGCTTTACTCCACTTGTTTTGGCAGGCATCGTCACCAACTCTAGCAATCAGGACCACTTGTCGAGACTGCTACAACGATTCGCCACAAAGAAGATTAAATCGCTTATTCCCGTAACATCCTTGCTACGACCACGACCGATACCCCAAACAAGGATCTGCTCGCCAAGACGTTTCTCGACCCAGCAACTACCAGCACCATCTGCACAGTCACAAGACTACAACGAGCGTGTCTGATCTCGCCAACAGCTTCCACGTAGCCACTGGCAAGATTTCGTCACCCGTTCAGCACTAAGCTTCCGCCTCTCTCGACACCCGTCGATCTCCGCTCAGGCCTGGCACGAGCTTATTCGTTTGACACCGCTCTTCTCACAAGCACGGCAGCGGGTATAGACAAGTCGCGTTCAAGGATTCAGCATACACGAACGATCTTTTGCGCGCCTCTTCAGTCCCGCCAGCCAGCTTCACAACCGTGAGCTGCTGACCCGTTACATCGACTTCGAGGCCAGTCAACATCGCTGGCATACCTTTGGATCCTTCTTCGCAACCAGATCGTCATCTGCTGCGTCACACGACCAGCATCTAGATTCAGGGCTTGACCCTCTGTGAACCACAATCATGTCGTCTGCAGGGTAAGTTAGTTTGCACCGGACCGTTCAGCCTCCGTCGCCCCACCAATGGCGATGCCTTGCACCTATTCCCTTGAATTCCGCGGCATGAAGTGCTCATATGGCGCTTCGGCACAGGATCGTTTCGGAGATGAAGCACAGACGCTTTCGAGCTAGATCTTACTTGATATGGTGCTAGAGCTAGGACAGAAGCAGATTTCAGCAGGAGCAAGAACCAATGGTCATGTCACGAACGTGCAGCAGCGTCACGAGTTCCGATGCGGATTCGCTTTCGGCTCTGCGCCGAATGTGCAATTCTGTCTCTTGCCACAGAAGCACGCTTGTTTCGACGCTGCGAGGCGCTTGTTTAAGCTTCTGCCAAGTCAGAATGGGCTCTTGGCGCTCTCTCCAAAGCAAGTGTTGTGGTCCTCGCGCTCACTTTAGCTTGCCTGCCTGTAACGCGGCCCGCTGAACCCCGCAGCGCAAACGCATTGCACAGTGCGACTCGGCAATCGTCGGTGTCAACATTTCGTGCTGCCGACTCGCTTTGTCCAGACTTGCATCTTTCAGATGATGCGAAAGAAGCCCACAGACATCATTTAGGCATGCATGGAGACTGGGTTCAGGGCTCGATCTGCTGCGCGAACACGGACAATCTGTCCACCAGCTTGCTGCGCCTTGGTCGCTTGGCTCTGCCTCTTATCCCCACTTTCACACACATCCCGCGCTCCGTTCCGTCTCTGTGGCCGCCCCGCTAGCAGAGAATCGCTTACTGACATAAGACTCTCGCCTTTATTTGACGATCACGACTCCCTTCGAACCATCGCAGTCCTTCGCACGACCACGGCGATAAAAGCTTTAGCAACGTCATCACTTCCACCTGCACTCCCGGCCCATCTCCCGTCAGTACACCAGGCGCCATCTCCGCATTACCCGTCCCGATGGCTGGCGGCCCACATCACCACCCTCCCGCCATGTCTTCTAACTCCATCTCGATATCCGGCGCATCGCAAGACCAACATACGCCTGGAAGCTACGGTCCGTCCTCCATTAACGCATCATCAGATATGGGCTCTGTCATGACAGAAGACGAGGAGGATCTCGAGGATTACGGCAAGGGAGGCTACCACCCTGTCCACGTTGGCGACACTTTCTCCGACGGTCGCTATCTCATCGTCCGAAAGCTTGGCTGGGGTCATTTCTCTACCGTCTGGCTCGCGAAAGACAACAAGATGAAGAGGCATGTCGCCCTCAAAGTTGTGAAGTCCGCACCTCACTACACAGAGACCGCGCTAGACGAAATCAAGCTGCTCCAGCGACTCGTTTCCGCCAACCCCAACCACCCAGGTAGACGTCACTGCGTTTCGCTGCTCGACCACTTCCGACACAAAG
The DNA here is from genome assembly GCA_022963135.1 of Ustilago loliicola. Classification (NCBI taxonomy): domain Eukaryota; kingdom Fungi; phylum Basidiomycota; class Ustilaginomycetes; order Ustilaginales; family Ustilaginaceae; genus Ustilago; species Ustilago loliicola. Next base: position 491,414 of record JALCUU010000001.1, on the reverse strand, counting down.
GCCCCAACGGCTCGCACGTGTGTATGGTCTTCGAGGTGCTCGGAGAGAACCTGCTTGGTCTCATCAAGCGATATCAACATCGCGGGGTGCCTCCACACATTGTCAAGCAAATCGCAAAGCAAGTGTTGCTTGGTCTCGACTACATGCACCAGGAATGCGGCATCATCCACACCGATCTCAAGCCAGAGAACGTGCTCATTTGCATTGACGACGTCGAGGCGGTCGTTGAAGCCGAGTTGCGGTCCAACCCTGCAGCGGTTCCCACAAAGCTGGTTGGTGTTCCACCAAGTCAAGGCAGAGGGGGCACGCAAACCCCAAAACGAGACGGCATCTTCATCACTGGCTCGCAGCCTTTGCCAAGTCCAAGCAGCAGTCTTGGATCGAGTCCTATGTTCGACAAGTGGGCGTTTGGCATGTCCAAGATCGACAAGCCAAGTGTCAGCGACAGCGAAAATGGGTTCCGAAGTGGTGCAAGCAGCGAGGCAGCTGGTTCGAAAGGTGCTTCTCTGGCTACTAGCAGCAAGGATCCAGAAAGGTCAACAGAGATGCTCGGCCACGGCATTTCGCAGCTCAGCACACAAGGTTCCAGCAGCCTGCCTGGCGACTCTTTCGGTAGCAGGATGACAACAGGTGCACCACAGCAAAAGGGTCCTTCATTGCTCTCCCTCGGTGCTCCACGCGTTCCGCAATCATCCGATTCGTCACCAGCACCAGCAGCGTCGAATTCTACCGCACAACCACCTGCGGAAGCAGCCGCAGAGCCCCAAGACTCGCCTTCGCCAATGTCGGTCGACTCACCGAGTCCCACCAACCACGCAGAGCCAACGCCCATGGACCAGGGTACGCACCAACCCGCACCAGCAGCCGGCGACCCTAACACCCTCCCACCTCCTCCACCTTACGATCCAAGCTCACTGGAACGCATCACAGTCAAGATTGCCGATTTGGGTAACGCATGTTGGGTCGACCACCACTTTACCAACGACATCCAGACACGGCAGTATCGATGTCCTGAGGTCATCTTGGGCGCCAAATGGGGTCCCAGTGCCGACATATGGTCAGCAAGTTGCATGTTCTTCGAGCTGTTGACCGGAGACTACCTCTTTGACCCTGCCGCAGGCACCAAGTACAACAAGGACGACGATCACGTAGCCCAAATCATCGAACTTTTGGGCGACTTTCCCAAGAGTCTTGCCTTCGCCGGCAAGTACAGTGCCGACATCTTCAACCGACGCGGAGAGCTTCGTCACATTCACAAGCTTCGATTCTGGCCACTGATCTCCGTTCTGCAGGAGAAGTACTTGATGCCGTATGCTGAGGCCAACGAGCTCTCATCGTTCTTGTTGCCCATGCTTAGGTTGCATCCCGAGAAGCGAGCTAGTGCAAGAGAGCTATTAGATCACACATGGATCGACGGAATCGTGGTGCAAGGAGAGATCGAGCAAGCAATGCGACAAGCTGGAATCGACGTAGATGCGCTAACCGCAGGCACGTCTCCCGGTGGGGGTGCTTTGCCTCCTGGTCTCACGCCCAGTGAAGCGGATGCGTTGAAGCCGGTTGGTTCGGTTTCCTCCAGCCCAGCGCCGATGTCACTGAGCATGCAAGGGTTGGAGGATGCCAAGAGGAGGGCGGCACAGCATCAAGCTGAGGCTGCGGCTGCGGCATCCGGTCAGAGTAGTGCTGCTTCTTCTGCTCTACCCACGCCAAGTATCGGTGGAGGTCCGGTTCAAGCTTTGCAGGCTGAAGCGTTGGAAAGGTCAAGTTCGAGTGATGGGGGAAACGAGTCGCATATGACTGTCAAGGGGTTAGAGAGGGAAGTCTCGACTCCAAAGTTGAATGCCCAGCAGCCAGGTGGACAACAGCAACAGCAGGTGGGAAATGGAGGTTCGAGCAATCGTGAGCCTGGTTCTCCGTCGCATCAGGGATTGCCTCGTCCTGTCGCAACTACAGTTCAGTAGAGCCCCGCTTGTAGCAATAGGAGCCGGAGAGTATCAGTAGAGGGGAGGGGTAAGAAGAGGCGGTTGTAGTAGTAGCATCATAGACAATTCTCTCTCTCTCACTTTTCAGCAACACATTCCCCTCCCCACCCCACGTCTTGCTTCGCTCCGTGATACCACGCTCTTAGGTCCTTTTGTCCCACCACCATCTCCCTGTTTGTTTTTGTTCGTCTTTGTTGTTTTCTTTTGCCATTTCCATTGTTTGCTTTACATTCATCTAAGTTATGGTCTTGTCCGAACTTGCCTGGCGAGTCGATGTGGATTGAGTTCACGGTGCTTGGAATTCGACTCGGCTCGCTTGGTAAGGATGCAGGGTGTCGCGCTAGGAGCGTGTACACGGTGAGGCTGTGAAAATGCTCCCGGCTCAGCTTAGGTGTCGCATCGAGCATGCATTTTGCAGATCTGTACACCTCTTCCTCTTCTCGTATGCCCCAAACGAGACCCAATTCATTCCGCAACGCCATCTCAGACCGTGCAGAAAGTGATTGATGAGCGGGTCACACGCAGACCAGCAGACAGAGACGATGATGCTCAAAAGATGGATGCTGCTATAATAGAGGTGGTTACGATACAAGTACATCAAAAGATACAAATACAAAAGGCAAAGCTGATCACGTCCAGCGCGAATCTACCAACTACCCACCTTCCTAGCTGAAGATTCAGTAGTGATCCCAACAAGAAGACAACTTCGCTGAGTGGTTCTCGAAGTTCCAACCAGCTGAGAAATCTACGTCCCCACTTGCTCTTCTGTATGATGATGGAGGGGAAGACTTCCTCCCGATCGACCCTGTGCTTGTCGCTGCTGACGAGGAGACATACTGCGGTGGTGGGCGGAGAATACTTCCACCTGCTTTAGACGCATTGTATCCGCTGCGCGATGTTGATCTTGGTAATGTTGCGGAACGGAACGGCGTGGTTGCCGATTTAGCAAACGGAGAAGTGGTGAGGTCTTGAATAATAGATGTGTAGGCAGAAGGATTGCTGTGTCTGCGAGAGTCTCTATGTGAGTCCGTGATGAGGGTTGAGGTCGCCCGATGGTTGGTTGAGAACTTGAGTGGTTTCTTGGTCCCCGCTCGTTCCGTGGGTAGTGATTGTGATCGTGACGACGAAGCTGAAGACGATGGCAAAGTGCCGAGTGAAAGCCAGGATGTCTTCGTTGCCTTGTTTCCCGCCGCTGCTGCTGGCAGGTCAGACAACTTCTTGCTGAGAGTTTCGGGCTGGAACTCTTGATCAACATCCATCGGAGGAGACATGATGCCAGGAGAAGTACAGACACTCTCCTCGTCATCCGACTCTACCTCGTTCCTCGACCATAATGAGCTCGAGTCATCGCAGACTGATGCTGAGTCTTCAGTTTCGGTCACGGACAGTGTTGGACTTGAAGGACTGGGCATGTCCTCTTCCTCTTCATCCGCTACGTGCAACTCAGAAAGCTTCTCTTTTTCAATCTTCTGCTCCTCAATCGAGCGGCTGACCTTGTCACTCCTCTCAATCCTAGCCGGAGCAGGAGCTGGCTCGTCCAGCCTCACGCTGGCCTCCTCGACTTCCATGTCATCTGATGTCGAAGCCTGCTGCGAAGAGGAGGAACGACGAGGCTTCTTGTTCTCGTAATATTCTTCGAAGCGGTAGCCTTGAGGGCCCTTGCGTCTTCGACCGATGGGCTGGCCCTCTCGGTCGTAGATCTGATGAACGGGGTAGGCGTAGGTGCCATTCCAGTAGAGACCGTGCTCTTCCCAACCAAGTTCTTCGGTCTTGACGGGAACAAACAGGACTGTCTTTTCGTACTGCTGTTCTGGGATGGGGCTCGAGTAGCGAGCTGTCTCGTCAGGAGGAGTGATGAGGATAGTTGGGATGGCGAAGTTGGGTGTGGTTGGCTTTGAGAAGTTCGTTGCGTCGATGGTCAGGATTGGCTTCTTGGTGTGAGGTGCCTGCTGAGGCATAGCGGTCGCGACTGCCGACGACATGATGCAGAAAGCGGTGTGAGGTGAATGCGGGAAATGAAGGCTGCGAGAAGATATAGTAAGGGAAGCAAGAGAGGGTCTCGAATGGACCGGCGAGCAGAAGACTCGACCGGGATCCTATATGTGCCTCGACTTTCTCGTTTGTGACCTTACTGCATGCGATTGAGAGCACGAAGAAGGCAAATCTATAAAGCACAAGTGTGAAGGAGGACAGCCAATCTGTTTGTTTACAGAGAACTGAGTGGCAGCAGTTGTGGCGCAAACCAGAGCAGAAGGGACAGCTGTATGTACGCGGAGTCGTTGGACAGCTGTTGACTGCAGGGTGAGGAGGCAGCGATGGGTGCAGATGAAGCTAGCTAGTGGCTGGGGCGGGTCAATCCTTAGATTAACAGGTTATTGATTGAAGAAGCTTATCGCTGAGAGATCAAGCTTTGTTGAAGCCGTTGTTGGTGGAGAAGGTGCAGGAGTGAGCCGAGTGAGATGAAGCTAGAGCGGGACGTGAAATGAAGACAAGGTTCGGATGCGTTGACAAAGGAAGGTCGGATACTTTATTGTTGTTGAAGAGCTAGAGTATCGGTTGTTGTTGAGATGCAGCGTTGTCACTGTTGTGTTGAGTTTAGGTGGTGTGGCTGGCGGAAGGCTGAGATAGACTAACGGGACGGAAGGATCAAGGTGTGGAAGGGCGGAAAAGTTGTGCTGGCCAAGAGGGGGACCCTGTCAATATACGAGTTGAGAGGGTGTGGCGGAACAATGGCACTGCAATGATGTCTTGCTGCTGGTGGGGTGGCCCACCAACGCAGGAAGCCAAAGCTGTATCGGCAAGTGCGGTCGAATTGTCGGTTGATTCGGGCTGTCCAACATGGGATCAAATGCAATGCAACTGCAGCCAAGCGCCTCACACATGCTAAGAAGGGCGGACCCCAAAAAATGGGCACTTTCGTTGACGTTAGTCGATTCGGCAGCGGTCACAACCACAGCTACAGTAGTCGATCTTAGCATCTTCTCAGTCGAACAGTCCTGATGCTACATTAGCCGTTGGAAACAGAACCAGCCTAATTAAGTTTGTGTCAATGGACGATGACGAGTATGCTTTCAATGATGTGCCAAATGGCGAATAATGCTATCATCGTGAGAGACGTGGCGGGTGCCAAGATCCGTTAGCGAATTGTGATAGCTGCAAAGCGGCTGTGTGCAGCAACCCTCACATGTTTGCACGCATTATACAGTAGTAGTATTGTTGCTTGACAGGGTGCGCTTATCTTACTAAGTACAGTGAGCAAATAAGAGAACCTCGGTTGGTCGGCGATGCAATGGATCGTCGTAGAGAAAGTCCCGGTTGCAAGCGGGCAAGACCAAGTCGCAAAAGAAGATTTGTCTGAGGATGAAGAGCAGCAAGACAGACGTCGTATGTAAGGGCACCGATTTTGGTTTTTTATGATAAAAATCCATTTGCTCAGCCATTTCTTTGTCGATGCCCTCTGCTGAAGTGCCCTCAATGCGCCAACACTATCGGCAGAGGTTCGATGATGTTTTGGTGCTTTTCGTCACCAGCCTAAGCGAACGCATCAATTGAAAGCGGTCGGTCTTCCTACGTTTCCTCTGTCTCCTCCGCATACACATCGGCTTCGGACACCCTGCGACTCTTGACTTGCTCGTTTTCCTGCGTCTTTGAACAAGCCAAAATTCTACGCTATCACCATTATCAAAACATCGCAATCCCAGGTCTTGGCTGTCTGGCGCTGTTGGCGTAGCTGCATCGACGCGTCGAACATTGTTGCCGTCTGCAAGCCTCGAGGAACTAGAAGTTGGCTGTGGCTTTGCCCGCGACCCTTGCCGCAGCATAGCTTCCAGCGAGGACGTTGCCAGTCATGCGGTCCTTCCGATCAGTGCTAAATTGCTGGCTAGCGTCGGAATGATCCGACAGGCTAGCTGACCAGCTCAAGCAGCTAATCGGCTAGCAAATGACCCCTCAACGACGAAAAAGTGCTGCTCAATCGGACGCACAATGTTCACACAAGAACTCGAATACATTAGATCTCGATGGTCGCTACAAAGGGCAGAGAAGGGCAAGCAGTCGAATTTGAGGGTCACAACGTGAAAAACCAAGAACAAAATTAATTTTAGGATCTTATTTTTCTTGGTCCTTGCTGTCACACATCACAACGCGCGAACGAACAAATACTGTATCAAACAAGAATTCTCCGCACAGCCCAAGGTCGGAGTCTCATTTTTCGATGCAACTCGAGCTTCATTTGTGGCGCGTTCCCTGTACAGGAGCTTCTGAATCTTCTGCCCGATGCGACCGCCCTGACGCCCTCTTTATTCGCTTTTCCTTTTGGGGTCCTGTGCCCGGCTGCATCCGATTGATGGAAGCGCTAGAGCCATCTCCTTTTGATCTTGTTGGCGGCAAATCCGATCATTTGTTCGTATTGAGGTGCGTGATGTTCAGGCAGAGGTCATAGCTCCATTGTTGTTTCTCGTCGCCAAGCGCTAGTGCTTCCAGAGCGAATCGGCAAAGCTAACTTCGCGCGCAAGGGAACGTTGACAACAATCAAGAGCGAGACTCAATGACGGAGGCTTGGACTGCGCATCGAATCACTCAACCTCGGCACTGCCGACTAGGTTCAAATCATTGTTCGCCAAAGCATTCGAGTCGATGAACGACGCGCAGCGCACATCCATCGCTTCTTCTTCTCTTTCTCTTCCGCCGCTCTGCCAAACCAATTTCTACGCGAGCTGTCTCTCGATCCTACATTTGCTGTCAAAGCAATTTCACTGTTGTACCTGCAGCACCTAGCTCTCATGCTCCTTTCCGAATGGTGCTGTCAAGCGACACTCCCGTTCACTATTGCTCATGCGAATGGTTATCCCGTTGACCCGACGAGTTCCATGGTGAGCAATGTCAATGATCCTGCTTGCTTCTCAAGTCGATTCCGAATAAAGTACCATAGACAGTGGATTTGACTCTTCGATTGCATTGCCAATGCACACGACACGGTAGCAAGGAGTGATGCTATTCTTGACACCACCTTGTCCAATTCGTGGTTCCGGTTTGAAGCGATCAACGTCGAAGCCATTCATTGGCTCGCTTGTGCTCGTTACACGGATGCAGAACTCGTCGGTGATGCTGACTTGCGCGCATCTAGAACCAGCTTTCTCCAACATCAATCTCTGCCGATGGAGCAAGTCATTCGCATTCGTCACCTTCATCCGCTGCAGGTACCGAAAGCCTCATCTAGTCACTGAGAGAACCAAACCTCTGGACGGCGGCTCCCGTGAAAGTAGGCGGGGAGAAGCGAATCACGTTGGAGCGGCTTTTGCTGTCGTCACTCGAGTGCACACAACGACGTCAGAAGTTTGACTTCGATACATCACGGGCCCGGACTGGGGACAAAGTTCAAGTCCAGCTACCGCTTCTGATACCTGAAACTTCGCGGGGCAATCGCCTCCGTGACAGACGCCTTCGCTTTTGCCAAGCCAAACCCAACAGTCCGGGTTCATCAGCTGAACAGTTCACTGCAGTAAGCATTGACGACGGAGAACGGGTGCACATGATGAGCCGTCCCACAAAACCATTGCCTCGCCTAACGTCGCGATCTGCTGTTGTCGTATTTTCGCTGACGATCCCGACGTTTTTCCCGCTCACCGCTCAGCTCTCCTCTCGACTTCTCGCCGGCGTTTGAAATTTGCACCGTTCCGTCATCTCGCCGCGTCCCATATCGCAGGGTACGGAAAATCAAACTTTCTTCACACCAAGCTTCATCTGTTCCGCAGGAACACAAGCACGGATTCAGCCTAAACCCTCTCTCCGTCGTCACCTCCAGCCCATCGTTCTCTTCAGATGGAAGCGAACGACGAAAGGTTAGCTCGATTTCAGTCCTGCGAGGGGGAATTGAGCTGACCTGAAAGCTCTGTCACTCGCATGAACATCTGCCATCTCATAGATACACGGTGAAAGTCTCGCGTGGCGCCGTAAAGCTTACCTAGAGGCTCCGGACGCCGAATCGGTCCTGGCGCCTCCTGCTTTGGTGCTTCTAAATGTGCCGTTGTGCTGACCTTCCCCTTCTCAGCTCTGATGCTGGCTGCTGTCAGGACTGGTCACCAACTGCCGTACCCCTTGCTTTCCCCTCCCGTTCGCCCAGTCGATGAAAGCGTGAGTGCTGCGGACTCTGAACTCCACAAAGTGCGTGAGCTTCACATGGGTAAGCCTATTCTGCCTGTCAGTCTCGCTCATGGCAAACACGACGATGTAGAAGTCAACTGGCGTCAGAAAGGGACCACCTAGCTCGAAGCTCACACGACCCTCCTCCTCGATCGAACAAGCAGGCGATCGGGACCTCAGAAGCCAGCGGCTCTGTGCACCACATGGCATCATTAACGATCTTGGTACTGAGCGAGATTCTGCCAGGCCTCAGCACAAGGAAGAGCTCTGCAGTCAAGAGCTGTTCTGTGTCGGCACGAGCTCTGTTTTGAGGCGAGCCCCTCACAACTCAGCATCTTCGACCCTGTTTCACCGCAGTATCGAGGTTGACCGGCCTTTCCATCCACATCACCTATTTTTGAGCCTCATCCTGTTCCAGCACTAAGCGAGGGCCGGTAAGCCGACTTTCTCATCCGCTCTCGTGATATTACGGGTACAGTACCATTGTGATGTCTCCACAAATTTGTTCGCTACCGAAAGCGAGGGTCAAGCCACCATCCCAAACGTAGCTAAGCTTTCACGCGTTGCTCACTCATATGGCCTCACCATCGCCATCGCAATCGAGTGATGATGTGAAAGAAAGAGTTGCATTGATCCTGGTGCCATTGCGTTGGTATCTTTTTGAAACGAGTCTCTCCGTTCGGTACTGATGCGGCTTTACGCAGCTACAGCAGCAGGCCACGTCAAAACAGACCTAACGCGCGCACTGTAAGCAGCCAGCCTTGCCGCACCGTCATCACTATCAGCGTCATTGTCACCACACTGATCCGTTGTGCTCTGCGAAGTGTCTTCGGTTGTGGTGTCTGGTTCTGACAGCAAAGAGGTAGCTGCCAGTCGAGAAGCTAGTGTCGTACGAGAGCTGACTCTGCGCCTGAGTGGACTGGGGACAGCCGGTGCGTGTGCAAGAAGCTTCTTTTTGGCTTGTTCGGCGGTCTTGAGCATGTCTTGTGGCACTGTAGATACATTGGGTTGCAAGGTCAAGCACTGGGGTCGGTCAGTATCGTCAAGCTACAACAAGGACGCGACGAGGAACAGCAAGAAAGAAAACAGTAGGACTTGATGCTCCAATGTGTTGTGTGTGAGGCGGAAGGAGGGCGGCAGCAGAGGCTCACAGGAATAGCGAAGCGCAAGGGGGCTCTTCTGCGCTTGGTGTTATGTTGTTGGGTGGGTGTGCTCTTACTCACGCTCCCGAATCGACGTTGCAGAAGAAGGCACTTGTTTGGGCACCATTGAAGATCGTCGTCGCTACAAGTCACCAAAAGGAAAGCAACTTCGATGTCAGCTATACCATCCCCTATCTCGTCTACTTTAAGGTGTCTGTGTCTACTTACGTTAGTAAAGATCGCCTGTTTCGCCACCTCAACAAGGTACGGCTCTTCATCAGCCTTCTTTCCCTGCTCCAAGCAAGCCACTATCCAACTGATCCCGACCACATGGGGCTTAGGATCATCCAGGGCTCTATACGAGTGCAGCGTGCTCGGTCTACCACTCTTGTAGACAATATGAGTCAACTTCCTCTCTCCGAAGCGAAGCATAACTTTAGCACCAGCATTCTTTAGCCTCTCCACCCAACAAGCGGAGGCATCTTCTCCATCTAGATCCCTCACATCGACCAACACTGTGAGCCCGCGAAGGAATCGTTTCGGCTTTGAGGCGTGGGCTGAGGTATCGCCTTCAGACATTGTGCCGATGAGGTTGCTGGAAAGGTTACCGATGGATGTGTCTGCATCGTCGCGTTTAGTGGGGACGTAGGTGTAAAGGGAACGACGACGTGCTGCTTTGGCTGCTTTGCGGGCTTCTAGCGACTCTGCTGCGCTTGGTTCTGCTGGTGGTGGTGAGGTTGCGGTGTTCTTGCCATTACTTGAGGAGGAAGGGGCTGGCGCATCAGGCTCCTTGCGATGCAGCATGGGAGGTGGCATACCGCTGGACAAGATAGAAGACATGCTCTTGCGTTTGGCTGCCTTCAACTCTGCTTGTCTCTTTGCTTCTGCTACTCTAGCTTCTTCCTCTGCTTGAGCTGCTTCCTCTTCTGCTCTCGAAGTGTCGCTCCCAGAAGCCAACTCGAGGCTGGATGTTCGCGAGCCAGCGACCACCGGCCTTGCTGATCGCGCACCAAGCTCGCTATATCCAGGTAGACGTGGCGCGCCAAAAGACATCATAGACTTCGAAGAAGCTAGTGACGAGCTCAGTGAGCTTCGCTGATCTGACGAGCTCGATACCCTGCTCTTCGCCAGCGCCGAGACTCGACCAGAAGGACGCTTGAAGACGCCACTGCTCTCCACGCTCTGATCAGCTATCGAGCGGGCGCTGAAGCTGGAATCGCCACCGCCGGCAATGGAGGTCTTGGCACGGAAGACTTGCGTCTGGCTACTTGTCATACCAAAAGGTCTCGCAGTCCCGAGTTCGCGTCTGAGCGTAGAGTCCCCGCTATCTTCCTTCTTCTCACTAGCGCCAGTGCTGGGCGGGCTGCGTGTCTTGGCTTTCAGCTTAGCTAGAGAAGCTTCTAAGCTCGCTAGCGCGTCCGAAGTTTCCGATGACAGGGTGTGCTTCACGTCCAAGGTCGAGGTTGCTCTCGGCATCGCACTTTTCCTCGTGCTAGTGGAAGTGATTGACATTGAAGCAGCGGAATCGTCTGAGGAGGGCTTCTGTTCACGGCCAATCGTTTCTCGCTCTTTCTTCACCCCAGGACCCTTCACCAATTTGATCTCGTCAACAGTAGCTGACCCCGAGTCATCCCAGCCATCGTTCTCCTCTTCGTCATCTTCCTGAGCAGCATTGTGGCGAAAGATGCCTCGCTGAGCTTTGCCAGGGGAAGGCTTAAGTTCGAGCAGATTGATGGGCTTACGATCAGGTCTATCGGGGGAGCTGATGATGTATTCGGACTTGACATTGAGTCGCTTGACGGGCGAGTGGCGGGGCTCGCCTAGCGCGGCGAGGCTGTTGGTGTCTGAAGTGGCAAGGAAGGGGTTGGGCTTGGTGGTGGTGGTGGTGTCGGATGGGCCGAAGAGCAAGCGATGAGGATCTCGGCCTGTTCCGACGGGTTCAGATTGTTTCGTCGGTGCGCTTCCGATAGCAGACGATGGCTTCTGCGTGGGTTGCGGCTTTGGTTGAGCTTCCTGTGACGAAGTGCGAAGGGAAGGCGTGGGACCGTGAAGTCTGGAAACGCGAGGTGGCGCCACAGCGGGCTTGGTTGGACTAGTGCCTGCTCTTGTTTCCTCCTTCTGCTGTGACTCAGCCTTGGCAGTCGACGTTGAATTCTCCTTACGACTGGCAAGAAGCGCATTGCCCGCATCACTCCTGCTAAGTGTCGCTGAAGTTTTCGACCGAGGCAGTCCTACATCCACCGAGGGTGACGTGGAGTTTTGTCTCGGAGCCGCGATCCTCCTTCGTCGAGTCGGCACTTCTTGGATACTGTTCTCGAGTTCGAACTCAAAGTCGTCAAACCGACCTTTCTTGGGGCTTTCCATGCAAGCAGCCATGCTGACGTCGGGTGTCGAAGTGTCGAAGGAGTCTAGCCGAGCTGCTTGGCTGGCGCGTGCTTTGCGAGGTGAACAGGAGCGAGGTTGTGCTGATGAGGAGGAAGCGGAAGGACGATGGTGTTCGGGAAAGTCCATGGTGTCGGAGATGCGGGCCATGGAGCGAGTCTGTCGTATGGGTTGTTCGAGGAGGCTAGACCGCGAAGAGGTCGCTCGACGCTTTTGTGGTGAGGTAGTTGACATGGTGGCGGGTGAAGGTAGAGCGTGTCGATAAGGCGGAGAGCTGGTATAAGGCAAAGTGGACGAGGTCAGGGTATCGTGGTATGTAGTACAGATGACCACTGCAAGTGCTCTGCTGAGTACTTGAGCTTCACTTGACAAGAAGCATCTGGCGGTTCGATGGCGACGAGAGCGACACAACCTTGCTAAGACTTGCTGCTGTGTGCCGCCGTAACAGGTACTGTAGTCGTGGATGGTGAGATGAAGGTGGTGGCAAGTCTCTTGAGTCTGGCAATTTGTGTGGGGATCGACATTGCGTGCGTGCGCAATGCGTGGCTGAAATTCAGGAGGTGAGTAAATAACACGCTCTGAGTCGCAGAGTCGCAAAGCTGTTGCCTTGTACGAAATTGGTCAGTTTACGCGTGAGGCCTCACCAAAAACGTCAGAAAAGTGTTGTTCTTTTTGGACAGCTGAAGCGCGAATACCGTCACGTGATCTGATACTGTTTTCGCTGACTGTCAACGTATCCACGTTCTTGAGTGCGCCCTTGTCCCTCTATGAGCTTCAAGGTTCTATCTGAGCCTTTGAAGACTTTCAAGGATGATTTACAATAACGTTGTCACCTTCATCAGTACTCAGAGGTGACCAACCTGGACGTTGGAAGGAGTGCGCAGTATCTGGCAATCTTGTGTTAGGTTGAGGTGTACCCGATCCGAGATCCGGGTTCTTCGGTGAATTTTCTAGCAAGGCCAACGCGATCTGCATACCCGAATCCCGGGCCAGACTCGGCTACCTTGCGCAAGCTCTCTAGTTAGTGGTGTGAGCAGAAAGGTCTGTCTTCTGCACCTCGCATCTGTTGGATGTGCGCCGGTCAGCAGCGCCATCCGCTGCCTGGTCTCAAAGTCATCGCCATGAAAGAGGCTGTTAATATCGACTGGAGGCAAGAGTTGGGCGCACCATAAAATCAAGAAGTTCTCGTACGTGATGTGAAACATCGTACCGTGCAATCTTCTTTCTTTCTCTGATGAGAGTGGATGGATCATTGGTCACTTCTGTTGATCTTCATCGGGCTTGCACAGACGTCCAGGTTGATTTCAATTGAGTCAGGTTCAAAGTGAACGAACGAGAGTCCGTTGCTGCGAAAGTGCAATCCGGTCGGATGGCGGTCTTCCCCTTGCATCAATTTTTCAAATGTTGACCGGAACCCGCGCGCACACCGGGCTGGATGGAAGGATAGGTCATCCTCTCTACTCCTCACAACCTCACAACCAGACCCAACCATCCGCGATCTCGTGTTACGATATCAGCGACAGTGATGTATGTGGCGATTGCAAGCTTCTGGTGTGATTATATCGTGAAGCTGATGAACGGGATGCGGGGCTCCTACATCGTCGAGAAGATCTTGCAGTTTTAGCCTGCGGAAGACGCGCAGAGAGCGCCAAATGGAAGGCCGAGTCTTATTCCGGCCGCAACGGATGCAGTCCAAAAAGTCACGAGCAACTGACCCTGAAGAAATGTCACTCTCCCCTGTCTGCGGCCGAATGACACCGGATGGATGATGATTGCTTCGCTTGTTCAATTTTTGGCTTAGGCGCTTTTCGAGCGGGAGTTAAGAGCGTGTTCATATCCGCCCGACAGAAGTTAAGTTACACACAAAAGAGAGTGAGCGGAGACGCAAGTTGCGTATGCAAACCGGATGGATTCATGGCCACGCTTGACTTCGGATGCATGCTGTGGATGGATTGACCTTGCTTCTTGTCCAAGCTAAGTCGACATCAACGACGACGACAAGCTCACACCTCTCCAACCACTTTGTTCCACAACCCACAACGCCGAGCGCGATTGTGCCCACCCATCCGGGTATCGTGTTTCTTTCGGTTTCCGCTTGACGTTGACTGCAACACATCCGCATCCACCTGCATCCGCCTACTAGACAGGGTCCTGCTTCACCAACTTCAGTTCCGTTTGATCGTATCTCACCACTTGCTTAGCTAGCAGAACAAGACAACTTGCTTCATCTGAACGATTCGTCACGAAACCCGACATCATCCGCCTTCTCGCTGGTCGAAACCTTATTTCCGAGACCCTGACAAGACGCTGAACTCAACGTCGCACTCTTCTGCTTCGATAGCGCCTCCCACCAAACTCTCGCCAGGTCGTTGTGATACACACTCTCGACTCCATAAGGGAAGCATCCGCCACGTTGCGCTGCATTCAGCCATCCAGCATCCGCAAGCTCTCGTTCAGTCCCTCCGGAACATCCGCCCAAAGCCACCCTCCCGCAGTGCAGCATCAGCCATATCCGCAGCTTACGATAGCGGATCTGGGTTGAGTGCCGCACCCAGCGCAAGTGCGCCATCATGGTACATATCGCTCGAGAACTGAGCTCGGCCACTAGTGCCAACGCTCCACCACATCGACCCATCCGCGCAGATACGCTTGACCTCAAGCAGAAGCTCGCTGTCGCACTTGGTCAGAATGGCGCTCGCTACTGGCAGACCCTTGTGCAATTCCTCAAGGGTGCCATCGACCGCTCCGAGTTCGAGGCATTGGCGCATAAAGCCCTCAAAGCTGAACATGGTAAGTCGCATACCGTCCATCCAATCTATCATCTTGCTCTTTCCATGGAAGCAGCTACTGACCTCTGGTTACTTCTGATCTCATCACTCCCGCTTTTGGCATCCACCTCACCCCAATGAATCCATCCCAAACGCCAAATCATCTCCCATCCGCTACTTCTCACCACATCATCGGCTCATCCATTTGCACACACTGCTTGATCGTCCCACAGTCCACCTGCACAACGCATTGATCCTCGGCATCCTATACAATGCCAGCGCTGACGTGCCTGGTCCATCCAGCCGTGCCGCCAGGCGCATCACCCGCATCCTCCCCGACGGCTCTACCATCACCGAAGAGGAAGAAGAAGAGCCAAGCCGCAAGCGTCTCCGCAACCTCGTCGCTGGTCTCCCACGCAAAGAGCGCTTGCGTCTCAAGAACCTCGAAAAGGCCGGCAAGCTTGGTGCCAACGCCGTTGGTGGGGCTGCCAGCCTGGGATGGGCCGGCTCGGCCGCTGACATGCTCGAGAAGAAGCGCAAAGACGAAGAAAAGCGCAAGGTCGCCGAAGACCGTCGTAAGGTAAGACAGTACAAGAGCGCCATTGGCGCCAAAGACTGGAAAGGTCAAGCCATTCAAGCTACTCAGCAGATTGCCGCTGTGCGCGGCAAGCTTTCTTTCTGTAAGTGTTCGCATCCCTTTTCGTTCTGCTGCTTGCCAGAACCTGTGCATCGTTTGTTGCGAACCGCGTTCCTGAGCATTTCTTCTTGCCCATCGTAGCTACCCAACAAGCTGTGGCACGTGCACTTCAAGCACCACTCTGCGTCGAATCCAAACATTTGCCTGATCTGGACGGTATCAAGGATCGAATGACGCTACTTGCTGTTGAGAACGGCATGCCGGGAGGTGTACAGCACCAAGCTGCTGCCATGTTATTGTCAGCGCTTCAAAGTCACCTCCAGAATGTCGCCAGCAGTATTATCACCAAGATCCGCGCCAACCGCACTGATGGCATCAAGACGAACGAGCCACTGCGCCCAGCTTCAGAGTATAGCAACATCAGTCTCGATCCGGCTTCCTACTTGCCAGACCCGATGCGTGTTTCGCCAGCGCTCGACGCGATGGATTTGGACGACAGCACGCCCAACTCTGCCCAAGGCAGCCCAACGCGACTCATCCGTTCGATCCAGTCCGACATGTCGTCACGCACCAGTACGTCAGGCATTGGAACCTCTTTCGCCGATTCGTCCATGCTCTCACTTGCCAGCACAGCTCCCACCAGCCTCGCAGGGCCTTCTTCACCCTCCATTCGCGACGGCGACAGCAGCGGCCAGCTTCAAGACACCTCCTTCGGTAACAGCAGCACCGCTGCAGACGGAGAAGACTCTGCTACCGCCGATGCGAACCGACTCAAGCGATCGCGTGACACCATGGAAGGCACCGATCGCTCTGGCGCAGCCAGCACACGTCTCACAGTCTCTGACGTCGCCTTCCTTCTCGAAGTTGCTCCACACACTGTCGTCGAACCCATGGGTCAGGGCACACAAGAACGCATGCTTGCCCCCGAATGGAGCGATGATACCGTCTTTGGTGCCGAAGACGAGACCGGTCGAGTCTACCCATCCTCACCCGAGAGGCAGCTTGCACGTGCAGCTCGTCTTGCCGCCACCACTCATTTGAGCGACGCCAGCGGCGCAGGAGCGGATGTGCCCGTTCGCAACCGCTTTGTGATCGACCAATCGGCTCCGCTGAGGTTGCTTGACCGCCGGACACTGGCTGAGAACGAGGGCAGGGCCAGGCCTACGAAAGGTGGGTTGTCGGTGCCTGAGTACAAAGATCCCCAAGGAGTGTTGGACGACGTCAATGGGAGGAAGAAGGACGGTCTGTTGCACGGAAATGGTGCGGCGGCGGTGCACCAGCACAGACACAAGGATGATATCTGGGATGTCGTCGATCCTGTTGCCTTGTTTGGGCAGCTTTGTGAGTGAGTTTCACGCTGTCGACAACCATCCACGCAACTTTTGCATCATAGTATCATTAGCGATAGAGACGCAATCAAGATTACTACACCAGGGTATGCTAGCTCCGCGGCACTTGATTGTGGGTTGCGGAAGCTCGTGTTCACTCTTGATCATCAAGGATGCAAGAGATCCTCAATCCCTCGAGTTCACACGCCGATGCAGAAGTTGAGAAAAATACTGAGATTGAGCAAAGCCGCATGAGCGGCCAATTTTTGTACATGTGCAAAACGGAACCAGAAACGCAACACCAAAGGAAAGACACTGAATGCCATCAAACATGAACAGCAGCATTCGGCACAACAGAAGACTCCATATCCATCGAGTCCATCGTCTCACCTGCATCGGGCCTCATCGTCTCAGGCAGAGCATCACCGTTGATCGGATCAGCCGCTCGCCCCTTAGCCCTCGCAGCGCGTTCCAGCGTCAGCTGCAATGACTCCTCTCTCGCTGCCAACTCCTCTTCATCTTGATATTGGGTCTCGCCGAAATCCGCCGATCTTGCAGCCTAATCTTTACGGACAAAGCCAGTCAATAGGCTCTGTTTGGAAGGACCGTTCTTGTTCAGCGATTCCTTCTCGTATGGTTCGATACGCTCAAAGAACGAGGTGGACTTGTGCATCTGTTTGTCCTTGTTTGCGTTGGTGACGTTGGATGAGGTACGGGCGAAGGGGTTGAGTGATTTGGCTGTTTTGGGCATCACAAGGGTACGGGCGGGGGGCTCGGAGAAGTCGTCGGGTGACTTGCGCTTCTCGGAGCTGCGCTGGTAGAGGTTCTCCTTGCCGAGGCCGGAGTTGTCTTGGTCATCGAGGACCATGCTGTGGGAGTCATCGTCGTTGGCTGAAGGAGCGCGAATGGATCGCGTAGATCCGTCATAAGCACCGTTGATCGAGGATGAGGAGGGAGCTGAGGGAAGAGTATCATATCGATCCGATGCAGCCGAGTGTCCACGCAAGACCGCCGATACCGAGCGGGACGAAGACGGCAGGAAGTCCTCACCCAGCGCCGCAGAAGCACGCTTTCGAATAGACGCGCTTGATACGCCATCATGACCACGATCACTTGCCCGCGTCATGATGTCAACCAGCGCCG
This sequence comes from Ustilago loliicola, assembly GCA_022963135.1. NCBI lineage: Eukaryota > Fungi > Basidiomycota > Ustilaginomycetes > Ustilaginales > Ustilaginaceae > Ustilago > Ustilago loliicola. The sequence continues at coordinate 473,894 of JALCUU010000001.1, read as the reverse complement.
GGTTCGAATAGCTCGGTCCACCACGCACCGAGGGATCACACCATCTTCGACTCTCTTCCTCAACACGCTCAGGTCTGCCCTCCAATCCTTCCTTCAGAGCGACCATACGCTCGGCCAAACTCGAAAGATGGAAGAACGCCGCGATCTTCAATGCAGCTTCCAACGTCTTTGTCGAGTGCAAAGCACGTGCAGCATCGAGCGCACGGCCGTGCTTGTCTGCTTTGCATGCGAGTTGAATGAGCTGAAGGAGAGCTTTGTCCGAGTTGATCTCAAGCAAGCCTGCGTCGAGCTGAGGGTCGTCTTCGCTAGCCTCGATGCCAGCGTTCTTGACATCGCGAGCGGTCATGGCGAGCAAGCTGTCGCGCAGACTCTTCTCTTCTAGGGAGCCCGTGCCACCTTCGCGGTGAATGAGAGGGATTTGAAGCTCGAGCTCTTGGATCATGTGACGAGTGCCGTCGACTTCGGGGTGTGTGCGGCCGCCCTTGAGGAGCAGCACCATCAGCTTTGACGAGGTCAAGGCAATGGGCCAGTAGCCAAGGGTGGATGCAGCACGTACTGCGGCCTCGCTAGCATCAGCGGAAGCGCTGTCACGGATGCGCTTGGTATCGAGGATGGGAACCCATCTGCCTTGGCGCGATCGATGCGCTCGGTCGAGGACAAAGAGCGTCCCGTTTGTGTCGTAGAATGCTGGCTGATGCTGGTCGTTGAACCCAGCCCATCGAATGTGCGCGTCCTTAGAAAGAGGAAGCACGTTGTCCTGAATCACATCGAAGTTGGCCAGGTCAACCACCTTGTATCCGAGATCCTGGTAGCCACCGGATGGAAGACCTGTTCTGCGGTAGATGACGGCAACAGTCTTTGCTCCAACTGCGAGTGTGACGACGGGATGTCCGAGAGCCCACAAGTAGAGTTGCATGCCACTGGCGGAAAGGAAGCGCAGATAGCCCTTCGAAGTAGCCACCACAGCGACGCCGACTCCGGATCTGCCTGCATCCTGATCCTCCCATCCGTCTTCCGAGACGACACGGAGGCCGCTTCCTCCGAGACCGACCGCCTCAACGTCTTCTCCTTGATCCAGGTTGAAGGTCCACTCTGATGACAAATTGTTGCTTGCTGCTACGAAAGGCTTGAAGAAGACGCTACTTGACTGCTCACCAACCTGTTTGGCGGCGAAGAGGATACCCTGCTTGGCGAGAGCGGCCATGCTGATGCTGTTCATGTCGGAGAAGCGGAAGTTGCGATGGGCTGATGTGTCGAAAGATTCGAAGGAGATGGTCTGATGGGACTCTTGCTCCACAGCAACAACCGAGCCAAGGAGATTGTAGGCAAGATAGCGGCGCTGGCCACGCATTGGTGTGGATGTCGGCTGGAAAGCCGGCTGCGGGCGTGTCGCAGCGATCATCATACCAGCTTCGCGACCAGCACCCATGCCGAGAGGTCCACGGGGATACGACCTCGAGGAGCTTCGTTGACGGCCATGTCTACGGGAGCGCGACTCGTCGTCAACGACGAAGTCATCGAGATCATCGATGGCATCACCGCGGTTCGATCCCGGTGCGACATCATCATCTTCGTCGTCGGACAAGCCGGTGCCAGCAAAGATGTCATCGATCTGACTACGAGAACCCCGTGCAGCTTTCGAGATGTCGAAAGTGATCTCCTCAAAAGGACTTGGACGAGTTGGGCCCACCACATCAGACCATCGTGCCAGAGTACCTTCGTTGTCGGTCCATGCGAGGGCGTCTTTGGTGGGATGCCAGCTGATGGCGTTGACAAGCGCATCGGCGCGCTTGTGTCGTATAGCTTGACGGCTCTCGGCGTCCCATACAGTGACTTGGCCATTCGTCGTGGCGGAAGCGAGATACCGACCGTTGGGAGAGAATGCGAGGGCGGTGATGCTACCACTGGGTGCAGGCGCTGGCCCAGCCACGCTGGCGAAGAAGTTACCGGTTCTTGTCCAAGCAGACGAGTCGTTGGCAGCGCTGACTATGACCAGCTCATGCGCCTTTGATGGCAAGACGAAGTAGGTTCCCGATGGATGCCAGCAAGCGCACGATGCCTCGTCGCTCTCGGCACGTGTGATTGGCAAGATACCTTCGATCGACTTGACGAACTTGGGTTCGACGTCGCTCAGGTCGGTGACTCGTGCGATACCGTCAGTGGAGCAACTGACGAGAAGAGGCGCGACAGGACTCCACGATGCCCATCGAAGACCTCTGTTGTGACCGTCGAGCAGCTGAATGCGTCTTGGATCTTCGACGTCGATGATCTTCATGATCATCGCATCGGAGCAAACGGCGACTCGGGGAGCCTTGCCACTCTTCACTGAGCGTTCCAATGCCACGCATCGCAGAGGCAGATCCTCGCGACGCAAGAGAGACTGAAGGGTAGTGGGAGACACCGAGTTGCCTTCAGCATCTGTCGGGTAGTGTCGGTACAGGCGGACAGATCCATCCTCGGAGGCGGTCACAAGGTAGCGGCTATCGGTATCCAGGCAAGTGACGGGCTCGGTGGCGTCTTCGATGAGATGCGGCTCGACACCAGGTAAGGGCGACGTTGGAAGAATCCGGACGAGGAAGTCATCACCACCTGTGAAGAGTCGGCTGCGAGTTCGGAAGGGAACAGATGGGTCAAAGTTTCAAATCAGCTCTCGTGGCTCTGGGCAGTGATCATTGAAGGAGGAAATGCCTTGAGCAGCGAGGTCTCTTACTTACTCGACATTTGCCGACTTGGGAGCGTGTAGACATCTTGTGGGTCCGGAGTGGACGATCTGGACATGCAAGTCCTCCGATTGCGTAGACTGCATGTTGACCGTCTGCACTGCTAGAGGCAGTGGAGCTCAGAAGGCTTCTCCTTGTCGCGGCAGATATCGCCAAGATCGAGTGTGACGTGTGATCGTCTCTGCGATGATTGTCCTGAGGGCGTTTGAAAGGTCGATGGAAGTTCGAGATTGACAAAGGTGAAGGTTGACGAGCAGGGGAGCGGAAGGTGCAAAGGTGTTGTAAGAACTCGAACCTCAATCGTTGCTGTGACAAGGCAGCGGCGCGGACGCCAACAAAAGTGTTGTTCTGACTGAACTGCGCTTCAGTTGCTTTCGAAAGAATTGGGCTCGCGTCGCGTCTTGCAGCATTCGCGCAAAGTGCTCAAAGTTTAAATCGGGGTATCGGGCTCGCTAGATCAAATCGGAAGATTGCCTGTCAAAAACTGCCGCTCGTCTCTGCCTGATGTGCGACTTCAGACTTTACAACGGTCGTCCTGGAATGTCCCCCTGATCGACGTTCTTTCATTCGATTGTCGTTGGCAACACGAGCGGCAGACCGTCATAACATGCTGCACCTTTGTTCCAGCAACTTGTGTGATGGTTGCGGTTGTTTGCCAGTGTTCCGCCCTCGCAAGATACTCATGTTCAGACACCATCGACTTGGTGTCACGCTCACATATCGATCTCGACCGGAACCTACTTCAGATTTCACTACACACACAAGAAAAACACGAATGATGTTTCGAGACAATGCAAAGAGTCGAATCAGATTGAACGGAACGCTACGAGTACATGCTGATGGAGGGGGAATTAGGGAAAATGAGAACCACCAGCGGGATTGCGACAATGCGAAAAAAGACTTTTGGGTTGACTAGATTAAGCTGAGGAGCGAAACGTTTAGTCGAGCTCCTCGACGGTGGGACCATCGTCGCCACCGGGAGCAGCGCCGCCAGGAGCGGCACCAGGAGCAGCGCCGGGCATGCCACCAGGGGCACCGCCAGCAGCCGAGTAGATCTTGGTCATGATGGGGTTGACCTGCTCCTCGATCTCCTTCTGCTTGTCCTTGAGTTCGTCGGTCGAAGCAGTGGTGTTGCTGTCGAGCCACTCGATACCCTCCTTGACAATCTTCTCGAGAGCCTCCTTGTCGGCGGCCTCGAGCTTGTCCTTGAGCTGGGGCTCGTTGGTGGTGTTGCGGACGTTGTAAATGTACGACTCGAGACCGTTCTTGGCCTGAGTGCGCTCGAGAGCCTGCTTGTCCTCCTCGGCGAACTGCTCGGCCTGCTTGAGCATCTCCTCGATCTGCTCCGACGAGAGACGGCCCTTGTCGTTGCGGATGGTGATCTTCTCCGACTTGCCGGTACCCTTCTCAGCGGCAGAGACATTAAGAATGGCGTTGGCGTCGACATCGAAGGTGACCTCGATCTGAGGGACACCACGAGGAGCAGGGGGGATACCAGAAAGCTCGAACTTGCCGAGCAAGTTGTTGTCCTTGGTACGGGCACGCTCACCCTCGAAGACCTGGATCAACACACCGGGCTGATTGTCAGCGTAGGTGGAGAAGATCTCGGACTTCTTGGTGGGGACAGTGGTGTTCCTCTTGATAAGAGGGGTGAAGACACCGCCGGCGGTCTCGATACCCATGGAGAGAGGAGCGACATCGAGGAGGAGGAGGTCCTGGGTCTTCTCGGAGGTGTCACCAGAGAGAATGGCGGCCTGGACGGCGGCACCGTAGGCGACAGCCTCATCGGGGTTGATCGACTTGTTGAGCTCACGGCCGTTGAAGAAGTCGGTGAGGAGCTTTTGGACCTTGGGGATACGGGTGGAACCACCGACAAGGACGATCTCGTGGACGGAACCCTTGTCGATCTTGGAATCACGCAGAACCTTCTCGACGGGCTCGATGGTGTGGGAGAAGAGGTCACCGCAGAGCTCCTCGAAACGGGCACGGGTGATGGAGGTGTAGAAGTCGATACCCTCGAAGAGCGAGTCGATCTCGATGGTGGTTTGGGCAGCCGACGAGAGAGTACGCTTAGCACGCTCACAGGCGGTGCGGAGACGACGAAGAGCACGAGCGTTGGAGGTCAAGTCCTTCTTGTTCTTGCGCTTGAACTCCTGGACGAAGTGGTTGACGAGACGGTTGTCGAAGTCCTCACCACCAAGATGGGTGTCACCAGCGGTGGCCTTGACCTCAAAGATACCCTCCTCAATGGTCAGGAGCGAAACATCGAAGGTACCTCCTCCGAGATCGAAGATGAGGACGTTCTTCTCACCCTCGGTCTTCTTGTCGAGACCGTAGGCGATGGCGGCAGCGGTGGGCTCGTTGATGATACGCATAACGTTGAGACCCGAAATGATACCGGCATCCTTGGTAGCCTGACGCTGGGAGTCGTTGAAGTAAGCGGGGACAGTGACGACGGCGTCCTTTACGGTGCCACCGAGGTAGGCCTCGGCGGTCTCACGCATCTTGAGGAGAACCATGGAGGAGATCTCTTCGGGAGTGAAGGTCTTCTTCTCACCCTTGTACTCGATGCGGATCTGGGGCTTGCCGCCGGCGGAGACAACCTCGAAGGGCCAGTGCTTCATGTCGGACTGAACCTCGGGATCGTCGAACTTGCGGCCGATGAGACGCTTAGCATCGAAGACGGTGTTGTGGGGGTTCATGGCGACCTGGTTCTTGGCGGCATCTCCGATGAGACGCTCCGAGTCGGTGAAGGCGACATATGAGGGGGTGGTGCGGTTACCCTGGTCGTTGGCAATGACCTCGACACGGTCGTTCTGCCAGACGGCAACACAGGAGTAGGTAGTACCGAGATCGATACCGATGGCCTTGGTCATGATGATGATGTGTGTGAGCCTTTTGGTGGAAAGGGTGGGAGAATGTTATTGAGATGGGGGAAAGAGAAGCCGAAGCTGAATGTCTGTAGATGTCGTAGCTGGGTTGCGGAAAGGGGTATGTGCAACGTCGGAGATCTTTGTTCAGACGAGAATATTGGTGGTGGATGAATAGGAAGAATAAACGCTCAGCTCGACCTTATGTACCATGCCTCACTTGTTCCTTGGAGCGGGACACAATCTTCTTCTCGTTCCGCCATTGTGAGTCTGTGCGGGAGGAGTTGGCCACAACAGGGCGCACGTTTGTGCGTCGACTCAGCCTGGCGAAAACTTTCTCATCTTGCAGTGGCGCAGACTTGCTTGCTTGCGCTGCAATTGGCTTGCCTGATTGGGCTACAGCCATGTTCGTGGTCGATCCACTTGCTTCTCTGCCGACCTGAGATTTCCATGCACACTGAGCGAACGGAGACTGAGCCAGAATGGGCGCATCTGCGAAGAAGGTGACGTTATTCCACAGATGAGGTACAAAACTTACGCGAGGAAGGCCAGGGAACGAGTTAGAAGGCTTCTTCTTGCAGGACAGTCACTGCTCTAGTGCCTTTTGAAACAACTCGACGTCAAATTCCGACATCCGCGTGCTCAAGTTGACGCACGAGGATTCGCGTCGATGTAAGGAAGAAATCAACTTCCACAGCAGTTCGCGTCTTTTCTCCAAGACTGTGGAAGTCGCTGGATGCTTCTTCTTCTTCTTGGACTTTCGACATGTCGTACCTTCGCGTGGATGATCGAGGACCCGGCTCCCGATTCGATGAGATCAAGATACCAGGCATTGAGAAAAGTTTCTGTGAATCTGTACGATGTAACACCGCTAAAGTTCTTTTCCCTCCACTATCTCTTCACACACGACACTCAGAGAGGCTTTATTTCCTTGTCAAGTCGCCACTCTGCGTTCCGCTGTGTCATCCGAAATTCTTGCTGGAGCTGAGCAACCAACACCTTTGAAACCGTGACGTGCCTTTGCTTCTCTGGTCCCTGAACTTGAACTCAGCCTTGCGCCTTCCAAATTGACCGATATCCGAAGAATGTATGCCTGGCTCAGCTTTTGGAGCTTCTGACTGGGCCTTGCCGTGACTCGTTTCCACATCTCCTTCCTCGCATTGGCACCATTGCGTAGCCTTTGCACTCCAAAGCATCGAACAGCAAGTATCGAGCAGCAAGTTCACTTGAAGCGCTCAACAGATTGTTTCGGCCAAGACACCCTTTCCCAAGCATCTATCATAACGTGCGCAGATTGTCAACGACCAAGGTTCACCTCACCATCAATGCCAGAAGCTACAGCAGCTGCACCTGCTGCTGCACAGCCCGCTTTACCAGTCATTGAGAACCTTCGTCTACAAACGGATCCGTCGACATCATCATCCAGTAGTGCTCCATCATCTTCGCAATCCGGTCGTGGTCGTAACAGAGGAAATGGACGTGGACGTGGACGTGGATGTGGCAAAAACGCTCAAGCTACCTCTACATCCCGCCCGCAACCAGCATCAGAGGGCAACAGCACCAACGCATCGGCCGAAGCCAGCTCCTCGAATGCAGCTCAATTTCCCCCCAATAGCAACCCAAAGAGGAGCAACCGCCGAGCCGGCGGGGTTGTCAATAAGCCCAAGAAAGTGAACGGAGCATTATCATCGGCCAACGCGACCGACAACGATGAACAACCAGCAGGAGCACCGGCACGCGTCACAGCCCGTCGACAGCAATTCGGCGGCAAGCTTACAGGCGGCGCCAACGATACCAACATCACAAAACCGGCTCAGAATGGACGCCCCAAGAAGCCCGCCGTCAAAGCGCCCGCCGTTTCTGAGCCCATCGAATACGCCGACTTGCGCTCTCGTCTGCTCGCAGAGCTCTCCTCTGGCGAGTACGACTGCGTGATCTGCTATAGCACCGTCACCACGCGCCAAGCAACTTGGTCTTGCTCGCAGTGCTACACTGTGCTGCATCTCCCATGCGTGCGCAAGTGGGCCGAAAGCAGTGTCAAAAAAGCAGAAGAACACAATGCAATGCAAGAGGATCCCGAGATCCGCAATCGCCGCGGTACATGGCGATGCCCCGGCTGTCAGTATGCTAGGGAGGATGTGCCCAAAATCTATTGGTGCTGGTGTGGTCGCGTACAAGACCCCCCTGGCGGACGAGGGGCCAACCCTCACGGGTGCGGCCAACGCTGTAGCCGCGGCAAGTGTACCCACGGCTGTGCAGATTCATGCCACCCGGGTCCATGTCCGCCATGCGCAGTCACAGTCTCCCAGCAATGCTTCTGCGGCTCCAAGACGATTCCGATGCGCTGCTCGCAGACATCCGCCAAAGAGGCACGTCTCTCGGCTCTCCACCAGCGCGGCACTTCCTGTGGTGACGCTTGCGGCAAAAAGCTCGACTGCGGCGTTCACACCTGTCAAGACACCTGTCACCCTGGCGAATGCCAGCCTTGCTCGGATCAGGTGGAAGCTCAGTGCTACTGTGGCAAGCACACCAAAACCATGCGCTGCGGAGACGGCACCATCCGCGAAAGCTTTGATGACCAGATTGGCACAAGCTTCGAAGGTCGCTTTGCATGCGAGGATCAGTGCGAACGCACCTTTGCCTGTGGTGTCCATTCGTGTGCCAAGCCGTGCCACGCCAGAGATGCTCAGCGTCCTATGTGCCCTTCCTCGCCGCAGCTGATCCAAACATGTCCATGTGGCGCGCAACCCGTCACATCGCGCACGACCTGTCAAGATCCGATCCCGACGTGCGGCAACATTTGCTCGAAAATGTCCAACTGCGGTCATCCTTGCCCGTCCAAGTGTCATCTCGGTCCGTGTCCTCCATGCCAGGTCCCCGTATCGACGCCGTGCCGATGTGGCGAAACCAAGCAGAGCCGTACGTGTCATCAACGCCAGCAAGAAGAGCTCGAAGGACGTCAAGAAGTGCTCTGTCACACCGTCTGTCAGTCACTGCGCCACTGCGGCAAACATCAATGCAACCGACAGTGCTGCCCGCTCTACTTCCAGGCAAAGAGCAAGTCGAAGAAACGTCCCACCTTGGCAGAGCTGCAGGTCATGGACCCAGCTGGTCTCCACGAATGCTCCATTCAGTGCTCCAAGCCGCTTGCTTGCGGACTGCATGACTGCCCAATGACTTGCCATCGTGGCGCATGTCCCCCGTGTCTGCAGGCTAGCTTTGAAGAACTCGTCTGCCACTGCGGACGTACCGTGCTGGAGCCTCCTGTACCTTGCGGTACTCAGGTGCGCTGCAACTTCCCATGTGTGCGCCCTCCACCAAGCTGTGGTCATCCAAAGATGCCTCACGATTGTCACGAGGAGGAGCCTTGCCCTCCGTGCGTCTATCTCACAGACAAGGTCTGCCACTGCCAGAAGCACATCGTCAAGAACGTACCATGCAGTCGATCTCGTGTCTCATGCGGTCAGCCTTGTGACGCACTCCTCAACTGCGGCTTCCATCGTTGTCAGGGCATCTGTCACGTCGCTGGCCAGGAATGCGCTCCATGCGCCCAGATCTGCGGCAAACCACGACGACTGTGTCAGCATCCTTGCCAGGAGAAGTGTCATGCTCCGTCGTCGTGTCCAGAGGTAGAGCCATGCCAGGCCGTCATCACGCTTCAGTGCGCATGTGGCAGCCTCCAATCGCGCACCAAGTGCGGCGTATCCATACACGCGCCCAACAAAGAAAAGTCGCTCAAGTGCAACGACTCGTGCATGATTGCTCAACGAAACGCCAAGCTGGCCGAAGCTCTCGGCCTGAACCCATCGGAGAAGGCAGCACCTGCTGCCTACGAATACGAGACGCTTGCCTACTACGCTGTACCAAGCAACCGCAAGTTCTGCGACGAGGTGGAAGCGACGCTCAACGACTTTATTCGGTCGCCTCGTGCCGGCATGATCTTACCGTCAGCAAACAAGTTCCAGCGCAAGTTTACGCACGAGCTCGCAGCTGTTTACAAGCTCGCCAGCGAGAGCGTCGATTCAGAGCCACGACGCAGTGTCAGCATTCGACGTAAGCAGGACAGCCGCATCCCTAAACCTCTTCTGACGGAAGCGTTTGCGGCGGCTCGGGCTTCGCTCATGTCGTCTCAGCACCAACAACAATCACACAGCGGAGCAGGCAAGTCGGTCGGCCTTGCACAGCTGCAGCGACCCAACGCCGAAGCTCCAAAGCCACTCAACGCCATCTTCTTGCCAGGTGTCTTTGGTCATGACCAGAACTCACTGCGGATGCTTCTTCAACCGATCCTCAAGACCGTAAACTTTACAATTACGTGGAAGGGCGACGAAGATGTGCTGATCACGTCGACTGACTCGCCCACGCGCCTGATCATGATGAAGACGGAGCTCAAGGCGCTTGTTCGCAGAGAGCAATTTTCCCGCGATGTCATCTTGTGCACGGTCGATGCTAACAAGAACGTGGTACGAAGGGAGGATGAACCGATTCTGAGTGGAACGAGCCGCTCAGGTACAGGCTCAGCATGGGGTTCTTCGGCCATGAAGCGAGGCAGCACTGCCGCCAGCGGCAGCGGGTCGACGAGTGCCGCCAAGCCAGGTTCCACTCTTGTCCGCGATCGAGGCTGGGCTGCGGTAGCTTCAGGATCGGGTCGCAATTCGCCTGCTGCCATCAGCGAGCCTATTTGGGGCCAGCCAACCATGTCAGCTCCGGGCATCAATGGTGGGAAAACCACTGCTCCGATCGCCGGCATCATCCCGAATCCGAAAGCGCCGCAACAGCCTGTACCGACCGCCCCTGCGGCCACAGCCTCTGCAGCTGATGGCACCGCGTCAGTTTCAAACGTGACAGGATCACAAGAACCCGTCCCGGAGAGCTGGGAAGACGAAAATTAAGCTGGCCCCGCAAGGCACGCAGCACGCAACTGATCAATTCACTTAGCAATAGACAACACAACGTCCCGCGGTCTTGCAAATGCATAGTGTGATGTGTCAAAAGCATACGAAGGACATCTGGTGAGAGAACCTGTGCTTCTTTCGTCTGCATGCGTTCAACATCGACCCCTTGATTTCAACATGTCTGTGCTACATGGGCCAAGTGATGCCCTTGTGGCGTACAATGTTTATTTTGCAGCAGCATGAGAAGTCGATTTCACGTTCTTTTTCGAAACTGAGAAGCTGTGCCGTGCGACACTGCGCGTCTAAAGGCATTTCAACGCGACGAAGAGCTCGAGTGTTGGATATGCAGGGTTCCAGAACAGCAGCAGCAGCAGCAGCATCTTTGAACACAGTAGGCTGTCGAAAGCGCGCGCAGAGCAAGTCTTCTTTTCTGTATGTCTCGCATCGACGATTAAACTTCTTCTCCCACACCCTCCTCCATATCATCTATCATTCCTTACTATTGTCAACGTTACCGTTGACGTATGTGATGCAACAATGGCGCAGCACGAGCGCCCATCTGCCTCGACATCGCAGGCACGGCCGTCGCTCGACCGTCGTCGTCTTTCCACTATCGAGTTTCAATCGCCTCCGCCATCACCAACCTATTACCCGGAGCACGAGCCACAACCACCCATCTTGCCCAAACGATCACAACGCTACCTTGCACTGCTACTCAAGCCGATCGTCCTGCCTGCACTCGCCATCGCGCTACCAGCGTGGCCACCCCTCGCCGCAGCTTGCGCTATTCCAGTCATTGGTGTGATGGCCATCCCCATCCTACTCCTAATCTCTGTGCTACTGCTCTATGCCGTTGCATGGATCTGCTATCTCTTCCTTGCGCAAAAGGATCTACCAGCCACCTGGACGAACGCGCATCGATGGTCTCCCCGCAACTTCTGCCCCTTCTTGCCAATCAACCCGATCCGTTGTGCCAAGGTTGACCTTGCGGCCTTCAGATACACGGTCACCGCATTCCGCATCATATTCCCAGCCATCTTCGACTGGAGCTACCGTAGAATCATGGTCATCGGCACCACCAAAGGATCGCGCGTTGTCAAGGAAGGGATCCTGTATGGCAGCCCTTCGCGTGGCAAGAGGCTCGATGTTTACCTTCCTGCCGATGCGCCTTCCTCAGCCCACCAACATGCAGGTGCAGATGGATACCGTTCTGGTCAGTCTGCTCCTTCTCCATCCTCCAACGGCGTACCTGTCATTGTGGTGATCCCGTCGATGCTCGGTCCGCTCACCATCACTTCTAAGCGCAGACTATACCTTCAACTTGCCCTTCGCTTGCGTCGAATGGGCTACTGCGTCATCGTCGCAGACATTACCTACTATCCTGAATCGCGCATCAAGTCGTCCGTTATTGATCTGCGTCTCGTACTCCGCTGGACAGCCAAGAATTGCCAGCGCTACGGTGGCGACCCTTCCAAGATCTATGTCTTGGGCCACGGTCTCAGCGCGCATCTCATCATGCTGACCATCTCCCAGGAAGCAGTCGTGCTGAGTAGAGAGGGACATCTCGATCGCGCCTATGAGCGAGAAAGACACATGCTCCGCGCCAAGCACGGTGGAGCAGATGCTTCTTCGTCATCGTCTCACTACCGACGAGGGCACAATGGAGAGGGGGAAGAAGATGAAGAGTGGTTGAAGAGCGGCGAAGTACGTACGAGTGGATCAGCTCGACGACACATCCCATCTGGGAACGTTCATTCAGATGCATTGGATGAGGCGAATGACGAGCCAGTCCGGCTCAGCAGCCGAACAACTGGCCGTAGAGGTAGCGGAGATGGACGACAGGATGATACCAACGCCGCTGGCGATCACAGCGCTGTCAGCGAAGCATGGGTCGATGAAGTCGAAGACTCTACCTCTGCACCACCCGGTCTCGTCATGGGCACAACAACTCGTTTCGACCACCAACACCACCGTCATCAACCACCCTCTTCCTTCAACCGCAACCCTAGCACCTCTACAACCTCTCGCAAGGTAGAAGAGGCAGAATCGATCCTCAGTTCAGACGCCTATCGCAAAGCCGAAGAAGAAGTCGGCAACGGCTTGCGTCGCGTCGAGATTTACGAACCCGAAGTCGAACTTCCCGTCATTGCAGGTGTCATCTTGCTCTCAGGGATCAGCGATGTTATCAAGGGTTTCCGATCAGAGTCAGAACGTGGATTGGAGCATCTCAGCTACCTGCGAAGAGCGACGGGTCCTTCGCACTTCAACTGCTTGATTCATTCGCCTGCTCATCTGCTCTATGCGGCGAAGAACATCGTCGATACTAGATTGTTGCCACCCAAGTTCTTGCTGGTGCATGGTGGAAAGGATCAAGTGAGTCCGGTCGAGCAGTCGACCCTGCTCAAGACCTTACTCGTTGGAATCGGTGTTCCACACGTGAAGCTTAGAGCATACAGGAACCTCGCGCATGCAGACTCCATTGCCTGCCTCTTCCTTGGTATGAATCGCTCGTACACAAGATACACGCGCCAGATTTCAGAGGATATCTCATCGTTCGTTGGTCAATAGCTATCCACGGCCTTCGACTCGTTCATAGTCTTCGCGATGACCACAGCCACAACTGCAGAACTCACTCTCCTTCACACTTTATACCTGCCTTTCACACGATGTCTAACCAATTGTATTCTCTTGTGCCGTCTTGGGCTCTCTTGCAGTGCATGATCCGTGCCTGAATTCTCTGCTGCACCGGACTCTTGAACCTCTCGCATATGCTCTTCGTTCACTCGAGATCGGTATGAGGCTCAAGGACACTCCATCTTTCTCCGGTGACCTAAAATTGCCTTGAACAGTCTTAAACTGGACGGGACTAAAAGTCAGCATCGAGCATTTGATCTTCCTTCCGTCAGCGAAGACGGCGAAGAAGGTCAGGCTCGTCTGACCTTGTGGAGGAACCGAACCGATCTTGATCTGGACGTCTCGAAGGCCTCCAAACGTCCGCTGTTCCATGCCTACCCTGTTCTTGCATCCAACGACCCAAGGACATAATCTCCTGCGGCACTTCGCGCTTGATCGGCACATTAGAAATTGAGCAAAGTCGCTCGAATGGCCTTGTAGGATGCCACTTTAACGTCTTGGGAGGAAAGGCATGCAGATTCACACCCTTCTCACGCCTGCCATTGAGCGCGAGGCAGGCACGCCACCTCCCTGGCCTCTCCATGTATTCAAGTCCCAACCTGCGTTGCTCTTTCCTACCGAGGATGATCCCTTCCTTCATGTAAGATCTTGGTACCAGCAGAAAAGGGCTTCGTTTGGTCTTGAAGCGGGAAGAACCGTCGTCTGAATGCTTTGGCGGATGCTTTGCGTTGTAAAACCACATGACGTCGATCTCGATCCAACGATTAGCGCCCGTCGCACGAGCCCTTCTTGTGTTGCTTTCTAATTCAGCCGCCCGCTCAGCGTCAGCGACAGTAGCATGGCCTTCCTGCAGCAGCTCGTCAGCAAAGTCTTTCGCAGTGAGAGATTCTGTCACATTGGGATCCCTAGCAATCAAGAGAGGCATAGCAAGCCTCCTACCACCAAACCAGGCCCAAATATAAAACGGGCCTTCATCTCGACGCCGGCAAGATGGGCTCTTGAGTTCTGCAAGCCATTCCCCTCGAGGGCGTGTGACAACTTCAAAGCTGCTTGACTGACAGTACCCTAGGAGTCCTAACCGCGTGACTCTGCCGAGGCCCTTGTGCGGCTTGACCTTCCCATCACGGACAGGCCTGAGCGTGTACTCGCAGCACGATCCTCTGGGAGTCTAGCAGTCTTTTGCTCCTCCAGGAGTCGGATGGTACGACGCATACACTCGTCTCTTTGGGCCGGAGAGAGATCTTCGTAGGTCCTTGGTGTTGGCATCTCAGAGCTTTCTTGAATCGCCGGCCGATTGTCCAACTCATCCTCCTCCGAGTCTCTGGACAGCTCTGAAAGCGGCGATCCAGTATCAAACGATGCAAACGCACCGCTAGCGTCCGAATTGCTAGCTACTAGCCTGCCAGTGCGCTGTTGGAGTACAGAAGATGCCCTGCTTGGTCTGTACGTATCAGCTTGCGCGAGACTCTGCGCCTGATTTACGCGAACATTTCTCCTTTCACCTGCTTCCCGCTGGAACGATGCATCGTTCTTTCTCTCTTCAGCAGGCCGGGATGAATTTGTATTGTCCGATATCCGCCGGAGAAGTCTTGGCTCGGGCGAGCGGCTGATATCAACTCTTTTTCCTTGGTGTTCTGTGCTCCGAGTCCGCCAGCCTTCACTTCGGATGCGGTTGCCTACGTCCTCCCCAGTGAAGACAATGGGTTGCAATTCTGGAGGCGGTTTCCGATTTGCAACATTTTCAGCAAGAACACAAAGTTGTTTAAGCGGCCTTTCGGAATGCCATCCCAACATACCGACCGGGAAAGCGCTTAGATTGATCGAAAGATCAAGCCTGCCCCCGACGGCAAGACGTGGCCGTTCCGTCGCTTTTTTCTTGGGTACAAAGTCAAGGCCAAGCATGTGCATCTCTTTGCTGCCAAGACAGATACCGTCTAGCATGAGTCCGCGAGGCAGGATAAGGAACAAGACTCGTTGAGCTGGCCTGTCGTACAGCATTTTGAGATCCAGTTCAACCCATTGACTTGCACTTTGCGCATCGACTCGGGTTGCAGTTCCGTCTCGCACCAGAGCATCGGCAAGCTTCTCAGAGATGAGAGATTCTTGGACATCCGGATCCAAAGATACAAGAAGTGGTCTTGGAGTCTCTGATTCGCCAAGCCAGGACCAGACGTAGTAGGGGCCTTCATCACGACTCCTGTATTGATATCTCTTGAGCCCCATCAAGTATGAGATTCGAGATGACTTGCGGCCTTGATAAATCCTTGCCGAGGATGCTGCAGTAGGCTCAATGCGGCGATGATTTGACACATTCTCGCTCAATGCAAGGCGATCGCGCAGGGAGGCGGATCGACCTACATTCTGCGACAATGGATAAACTTTCGATCCGTCCAGTTCGTCGTTCTGCGCAAGATCTTCACGAGGCGAGGGAACATTGCGTTCCTTCTCAGCCATGGGTGGTGCCTGCACGGGCTCTGGTTCCGAAGTTTGTCCATCTGGGCCTCTGCGGGTTGACAATGAGCTCAACGATCGTTTCGTTGTTGCAGAGTGTGCGTTGCTCTGATGCGGAGCTTTCTTGGCGGATGAGGGGTCTAGATCTGCGCTCGTGGCTACGTCCACATCCATCGCCTGCGACTCCTCAGGGCGACGTGATTCAATTGCTGTGTTTGGAGAAGGATTGGGTTGGATCTGGACACGTTCAGCAGGAACTGACTGCTGCGGTGACGAGGATGATTGAGTATTGGCTGAAGTGGATGAGGCAAGACCTGGCTGCTCAACCGGCTGTCCCGTACGCGGTGCTTCTGCCGGTTTAGGTTCTACCTTGACGGAGGTGGCATCCGCCGACGGACCAGCTTGTCTAGCTTCAGTCTGTCCCCCAGCAGCACCGTTCGCCTGGCAATTGGTTGTAATATCTGCCTGAATCAAAGATTGCGCAGGAATCTGTGTTGAGGTCTGAGACGGTACAGGAGGCTGAGTCGGGGGAACGATTGCTGGCGTTGGTTCGATCAGGCCCGTAGTCCAAGTGGCTGGCACGCCTGCAGTCGTGCGTGTGCTTGAATGTGAGGGTTCAGCCACTGCAACGACTGGAGGCGCTGCTCGAGGTGCTTGCGATCGATGTTGAGGCACTCCAGCGGCAGCCGAAGTTTGCGACTCATCGCATATCTGAAGCGAGGCAGGAGCTACAAGGGCGACATCTACACTCGAGGCAGATGAGGAAGGCACTGCAGCGGAATGTGAGGAACTTGAGGATACAGTGTTCACCGAAAGGGGCTTTCTCTCGCGTCGTTCCGTTCGCCCGACTCTCGCAAAGTTCGTTTTGATGTGCTCAATCGATGGAGCTCGCTTCCTTTTGAGGAGGCTGGGAGAGGCGCTGCTAGAGGGACTCGAAACGTCTGTGCCAGCTCGCGCCGAAGTATTGATGAGAGAATGTGGATGTCGTGGCGATGGAGAGGCCTGATTTGTCGAGAGCAGTGCTTGGGTGGCTATAGATGTGGTAGCAGGTTGAGACGGTACAGAGGGAGGGTGCGGGACTACCGCCACCTGCGGCGTCAACACAAGCGACTGCATATGAGCCTTGCTCTGGGAAATCGTCGCTGGTGTTGCGTGCGGGGCTGCTTGTGATGCAGAGCTGATTGGATGCAATGCCACATTGGTGCCGACCGCCGCATTGCCGCCGCTTGAAACATGAGCATGACTCGTGGAAGGTGTGGTGTTGTTTAGGACCTGACTCTGGGCGAGAGGTGTATTCGAGTCGGTTGAGTCTGTGGACATTGACCGAGCTCTTGCGACCGCGGCAGGGTTGCTCGCAGAATCGTTCGCCTTTGTGAGATCCAGCTGAGAGGAGGAGCAGGCAGCTGCGTTACGATGTTCTGACGCTTGACAAGCGACGTGAACAGGTTGTATATCCGCTTGACGCAAGCCAGCAACGTTGCTGAGGATCAATGGCTGTATGGCAGCGAACAAAGGCGAGATCACGCGGTTTTGGAAGTTGTCGATCTTGCCATCTTGCGCAAGCGTATGCATCAACTTTTCATTGAGCTGATGGTGAGCGCCGGCAACACGAGTTTCGAACTGCGCTATATTATGCGAGATGGAATTGATGTGATGCACAATGTTGGCATTCTCTTGCTTGAGCTTGACGATGGTTGGCTCTTGGCTGAGGATGTGTCCAGAGCACTTGCCAACAGTCTGCTGCAACTCACGGTTGGAGCTGCGGCACGATGCCAATTCCTGCTGTGTGGCGGCAAGGATCTCTTGTGTCGATGTGAGCGAAGCTTGAGTTCGAGCTTGCTCCGCCGCAAGGTTACGGACCAATGTCTCGAGGGACTTGATGCGCTGATCGGTGACATCGGACTTGGTCATGGATTCGAACACCTGAGCGAGCGACGAAGAGGCTCGTTGAACTTGAGGAGTTGGAGCGACGGGCAAGGACGCCATTGCTGTGGTCGTGTCGTCCATCTTAAGTAGATCAGGGGTGGTGCTGCTCCGGCACTGGAAGTGGGGGACCTTGGTTGGTGGGATTAAGGATTCAAGGTGGGCTCAAGTACATTTTGCCAACAAAGGCAAGTCGTCAAAATCCTTTCACAGACATGGGCCACAGAACAGGGTCGGTCGGCGGTGGTCACGGTTAGCTAGTGTTGCTGTTGAGGGTGATGTGGGCCATGGTCAAGAATAAAGACGGTAGCCGTCTTGTCAGCATTCACTTTTTTTCTTCTCGTTCATGAAGTGTGCTTCTCAACTTGATGCATGCACGTTGCAGCATGCATCGTTGCAACAAAGGGGAGCCAGGCACAAGCGGCGGAAGGACCTCTTCGCTACTGTAGAGACCCTCGCTTGCTGGCCATACTTCCCTTTGTTCGACGACGAACAATGGAAATTAGTGGATTCTCTCAAAGTTCGGCGGACAGAGCGCACTCGACCCTCTCGCAGGGATCGTCTGCAGCACCTTTGCATACATCACAGTTGGCCGGGCCTGTACAGTACTTGCTATTGTTTCACATTGTCGCTACCTCCTCGCCCACCCCAATTAGCCACGCCAAAGTCACATGAGACATGCAATAGCTACAAGATACAGTGCATGCATGCTCGAACGACAAGGTTGAGATGGCTTGCCTGGTCAAATTAAAATTCACGTTGTTCGAGGGGGAGTGGTGCTGATACAGTATACCTAGAATCTTGGCCATCGCGATCAGCAACGCTGCTCACCGCGCATATACAGCATATTGAGGTCACAAGTCATATCATCGACGCGATGGTCCAGTCGGAATGCCTCGTCGCCTCTCAGGTTCCTTTGAGAAAGCTGGCTCGCACTGCAACTGCCTCTGGTCCGCTTTGTCTAGATGCTTTTTACTTTGCTCTTGCTGATACTCAAACTCCCGGATCGCTTCGTTCATAGACTGAGAGCTTCGATGGCTGTTCGCCCACTCTGCCAGCCGGCAGATACGAACGAATGGCTCTTCCAGTTTCGATTTGCGGAGGTAATGTGGCAGCGTGAGAAGAAGCACGCTGCCCACGTCCTGTCTGCCGTCGACCGAGAGATATTGTCGGCACAGTTCCAGGTTGTTTCCAATCCGTAAACCGAGACTATCAAGCTCTCTCTTCGCAAGAACCGCGCCGTATTGCATATGGCTTGGCGGGACAATCAAGAAGCGAACTTGGCAAGCTTTGAAGCACTTATAGATGCCACCAGGTCCTTCAATGGTACTTCCAGTATCATATGCCCATGTCATGTCAACGTGAATGTACTGGTCTTCAGCGTTGTCTTTGACTGCTTGTCTTCGCGCTTCGCCATGCCTGACCAGCAGGTCGGCAAGCTTCTCCGAAATGAGTGACGTCTTCATATGCTCGCCCTCTGTGACCACAACTGGTGTCAATTTGGGCGCCTTTCCTAGCCTTGCAAAGAAATAGTGAGAATCGTGAACGTTGACTTGGGACCGGTCAAATCGTTTCGCTTTCAGATAGGCCAGCCGAGATAGAGTGCCGTTGGCTGCGTCTGTACAAGCTTTTGCACGTAGTGCATTCCGTTGGCTGCGAGCTGCGTCAAGCGTCAGCGCACCTTGATCTGTGTGTGTGGTCCGATGATATGTGTGGCTCTTTGGCTGGGCTTTAGAAGAGGCATCAGTGGCGACACTAGGCCCTTGTTGCAAGCTCGCAACTGGAACAGGCGCTGATTGAGAGGCACCAGCTGAGCCAGGCAAGAAGCTTGAATTGTTGACATGCCCCGTGCGTTTTGCCACTTTCCAGTGGGGCGAAGACCCATCAGCATCGGTGCTGTGTTGCTCGGGCTCGGCCTTGATGGGGACCACGGAGATTAGGGAGAGAGGTTTTGGGGCGGCAGCACGATTTCCAGTCGGTGGCGGAGTCGATGTTGATACAGTCGCTGGAGTTGCCATCGCAACCTCAACATTGCTGTGATCAACCTGTGGTACACCTGTTTGTGCCTGAACCACCTCGGCATTGCGCAGTGTGGTGGCTGAAGGCGCGCTTTCGTGCCTGGTGTTTGTGCGAATCGGACCCTCAAAAGTTGCTTCGCTCCAAGATGATTGCCGATGCTGTGCCTTGACGTTGCGAGAGAAGACGTGTTCGAATGAAGGGGATCGCTTGCGCTTGGCGAGAGCTCCCTTCTCCGTCATCGGAGTGTGGTTGCTTGGTCCGTCGTCACGCGTCTCTGGATTAAGGTCCTTTTCTATTTTGCGACGAGGTTGGTCTGAGATAGCGGACGAAATACGTTGTTCAACAGCGGGTGCAGCCAGATTCAGGTCCTTGGGAGCAAGTGTTGACCTTGACTGACTTGCGCTGTTGAAACCCTGAACATCGCGAAGTTTGATCTCCTGCATCGAAAGATCGTGGGAATCTTTTCGCGCTTTGTTCTGGTGGTGAGATTCATTGGAAGCCAAATCGAATATCGAGGACGGTGCCGCATCGGTCGGGAAGGAAAGGTGGGAAGCGTTCAGAAGAAAAGCGATGATGTTATTTTTGACGTTATCGTTCTGCAAAGCATGCTGTTCGAGCAAGTGAGTAATTTTTTGGTGAAGCTGCATTTGAGCGTTCGAGAGACGTGCGCCTGTGTTTGTGCATCCTTCTGACAAGGTTTGCAGACGCTGCTGAACGTCATTCATGTTACTCTTGAGCTCAGGTACTAGAGTGTACTGAGCAGCACAGATCGAGCTTTTCGTCTCGAGGTTTTCGATCCTCTTTTCGAGCTGAACGCTCAAACTTGAGCATACAGCTAAATCGCGGCGCATGTCGACCAAGTCCTTTTTCGCGGCAGAGACGGACGACATCATTCCACCAAAAACTTTTAGGTGGATGTCGCGGAAGTGCTCGACCTCTGCCAGTCTCTGCTCAAGGACATCGAGTCTCGGATCTGGCGGCGAAGGTTGCGAGGAGTTTGGGGAGCGATTGTGCTGACCGGTCGGTGTATGCGGCCGAGCTGATGCGCTTTGGGGCCTCATCTTGGATAGAGGCGTTGGCGCAATAAGTACAGTTCGAGTGGAAAGATTGATGGAAGCAGGAACGTTGGAGGTAGGCAGGAGGCAGTAGAGATACCGTGTTGAAGAATGATGGTAGAATGCTGGTGGGAAGGAGATTGACGAGGCCTCCTTCCTTCGGCGTCCTAGGTCGCTTTATACGCATTCGAGCCTCTCAGGCACAGGCAGCTGAGCACGGCAGCACTCAGCCGCCTTGTTCATACAAGTGCATGCAATGCGCCGGCAGCGATGAGTTAGGTTATTCTCTGGCCATACTTTTGCGCGCGCTTCACGGAACACGACCTGCTCAAGTCTGCAGCTAGACCGAAAGGTTTTCACTGATGTATGTGCAGAACAAAGGGCATTCGTCTCCCCTTTCTTGCGTGGCGACCGAAGATCAAAACATTGTTTTTAGGTTGGTCGTCAGACAGATCGCAACACAGGGTCGGGCTCGAGGGCAGCCAAGAACAAGTCTTTCGAAGGTCGAACAAAGGGAAGATGATGGGCAACCAAGAAGAAAACAAAAAATCATGGGCAAAAAAAATGTGGTCTCAAAACGCAGTGATGCATCAGGCACCTCGACACTCGATTTGCTTGAAACCTCCACTTGGCCCAACCAGACCCTTTAGCCCATTCATTATTCGTGATTCACTGATTCAGCAACCCACCTGGCCTCCTTCTTGCTCATCACGAATCTTTCCGACAACATCACTTGCATCAGCAGAGATTAACTCGACGGCAGTAGCAGCCAACTTCTCGATACAAGCCACCTTGAGTCGTCTTCCTCCACCACCGCGTCAAAGTAGGCACTTTCGCCCGCAACCTTAAGCTCTCTGCAGTTCTGCATCACCGACGAAGCGCGGTTCAGCGTCACTGAAGCACGGCCCACCATGTCAACACAACGGTCCAAAGACGAGCTCGATCCAGAACATCCAAACCCGTGCTACCCGCGAGCATGCGCAATCCAATCATGTCTGCAGAAATCAGGCTTTGACCAATCGCGTTGCGAACACTTGATCGACGACCTATATCGTTGCTGCGCCAAGTTCTACCAACAGCGTGGGAAGGATGCTGAAGCAGATAGCTGTCCTATTCCGTCCGTAGTTGACAGAAGGATACGAAGGATACGAAGGATGGAGCAAGAGGGGAAAGGAGGTGCGGGAGGGTCGCTGCTCGAGACCAAGAAGAGGTGAGGTTTGTGCGAAGGCAACATTGGACACTTTCGTCCTCCTTGATGCGCGATCGGTTCATTTGTATTTGTATCTTCGACTCAATCTACATACTCGCAGCTTGTGCTTTGGTCCCATGTCTTGACGCAGTACGGCTAGGCAGCCTCAGCTGGAACAAAGTATAGCAAAGCAAGATGACCACAGACCGTGGCGCGATGATGGCACTCGAGACGTTCCACAAATTTCGTTTGCATTCGTCGCTGAGCACGTCCTAAGCAGTCAAAGGCAGCCACCAAAACCCATGCGACAAACTCCGATGTTCCTTCAAGGACGGAGCTGTAGGTGCGATATGCTCTACCACTTGATCAAAGTCAACTTCGGCGCAATCAAGATATGGCGAGATCAGTAGGAGGCCGTATATCATCACACCGCGTTCGCCGTTCTTTGCCAGTGGAATAGTTGCTAACAAGACGTCTGGGACAGCGTACATTAGTTCGGTCTTGAACTCCTCGGCGGGAGATTCAGGTGCAAGGATATAGCTTTGTATTCCTTCTTCCCGGACGTTTATGCGGGTGCGTCGTGGAGGTGACCTGGGCGCAAAGTCGAACCTTTGAAGGCGCTCGATGGCCAGACCAGCGTCAAGGTGGAGTGCGGGAAGGAAAGTGGGGAAGAGGAGGGAGTGGCAGATGCGGAAGTTAGGGTCTTGGGCGAAGCTGTGGTCCGTGAGAAGATAATTTTGGAAATGTTCGATCGAAAGTAAAAACATATCACCCATTTCGCGATCTGAGCTTCAGGTGCGTGGCAGTCTCGGCACCCAAATGCGCATCTTCTTCTCATCTCGCCTTCTTTCCTCCACCCGTCTCTGACACTACCAACCTCACATCTGCAAACATGGCTGACGAAGAGCAGCAGCAGCCACAGGAGCTGCCACCGCAGTCTCCACCCCAAGAACAACAACCAGATACCGAGCAACCCACAGCATCCGACCTCGTTCCCGAAGCCACATCAGCAGCAGATGCACAGCAGCAGCAAGCAACAGAGGAAGACACTGCCGCGCCCGCTGGCGAAGTTGAGGGTAGCATCGATGCAGCACCAGCCACCGACCCTGATCACTTGACCACCGTTGTGCGCGGAGAGGACACCGAGGCGGCCGCACGCACTGCAGCCATCTTTGACGAAGATGACGAAGATGAAGACCAAACCGATCTGCCTAGCTTCCGTAAGCGAGATGCACGGGATGCTAGCAACGCAGATGATCCAGATGCAGCCATCATTCGTAAAAAGAAAAAGAAGCGTCACCACAGCCCCGATGAGCCAGCTGCAGCAAGGCACGCCAGTGGAGAGCCAGAGATGGAGCCAGAGGAAGAGGAAGATCCCTATGCGAATATGACTGAAGCAGAGAGTAAGTTCAATGCCCATAGCGAAGCGGCGCTCAATAATGCGCGATATCTGGGGCATACACTGACGACTTGTATTCTTGATGATGTTGTTCTGCAGTCCGACGAGCAAGAACCGACAGACTGATCGACGAGGCTTTGCGAGCGGGCAAGAAGAAGGCGCCACGCAAGCGTGCCGGCGAAGACGATCTCGATCTGCTTGCCGACGAAGAAGTTGCTCAGCTCCGAAGGGAAATGGTCAATGCAGCAGACGATGACGAAGAGGCGAACCGACTCAAGAAGCCCGCTACCAACAAGCTCAAGCTCTTGCCCAAGGTAGTGGCCACACTTCAGAAGTAAGTCACCATTCTACCTTGCCGCTTGAATACTTTCGAGTATCTCCTGACCACATGTTTGCCTACGATCCCTGTCATGCATTGTATTCGCGATCACAGAAACCATCTCCAGCAGTCAATCTTGGACAACAATCTCCTCGAAGGAGTCAAACGCTGGCTCGAACCCCTTCCCGACAAATCCCTTCCGGCACTCAACATCCAACATCAATTCTTCCAAATCCTTGAACGGATGACGATCGACACCATCTCTCTCAAAATGTCCGGTCTTGGCAAGGTCGTCGTCTTCTACTCGATGTGTTCTCGTGTTGAACCTCGGATCAAACGTTCTGCCGAGCACCTTATCGAAATCTGGTCCCGACCGGTTCTCAAGCGTTCGTCGTCGTACCGCGATCGACACATTGCCAGTGCAGAGTGGAACCCGGATGCGTTTGGGCAGAGGATGACCAATGCTGGTGCTGGTCAGGTGAGGGATAATGGTAGAAGAAATGTTGGGATTCCACAAGCTGTTACCGCTGGCTTCAGGGTTGCGCCTCAATCTACGGCTGGTACGAGGAGCGATTCGAGTCACGAGGCTAGGATGGCGAATCACAAGAGGTTGAATCAGTTCAAGAGTCGATTGAAGGAGGCTAAGCGCTAAGAGCTCGTCCTGTTCCTTTCGGTGTTAGGATGGTTTTTTCGTTTGTGGTACATGGTTGTTGTTTCAATGCAATTCTGTTTCAGCACTTGTGTCTCACTGTTCGTCTGGTCTGTGTTTCGCGCCATCACACGGTCAAACGATAGGATGGCTTTCCATTGAGAACGTGAACTTCCATTACAATCATGAGCGTCGTCAGAAAGATCTTGCCTCCATATCCTCTCGCCAACTTAGCTGAGTCTAGACACCAAATAACTCATCAAACTCTCCTGTTCATCTCCGGCCACCCTCAACAGAATCTCTACAAACGTCTGATAAGCTTTCGGTACCTCGCTACGCATCTTCTCCAGACTCTCTTGATCCAATTTCCACAGTTTAACGTCTGTATCAGCAAACGCTGTGGTATTCCTCTCCTTCTTCGAGAGGAAAGTTAGTTCACCCGCGATGGTGCCAGCTAGCATGGCTTCGTTGATTTCGTACTGTTCTTGTGGGAAATCGTAACGTGCTTTGATGATTCCGTTCTCGATAAGGTAGACTCCATCGGCGGGGTCACCGCGAGACCAGAGCAGTTCGCCTTTGGTGAGACGGATGGGGCGGAAATAGGAGACGAGTTGGGTGAAGAATTCTTCTTCGGCTGTGCGGTGGTTGAGGTAGGCTCGGAAAGTGATGGCGAGGAGAGGGAGGGGTTGGACATGGGGTGCGGGTGCGGGTGCGGGTGCTTTGGTAGCGGTCGGCGTTTGCGTATCTTCCTCTTCACCTCCTGCTTCTTCGGTAGTTGACATGATATCGAAGGTGGGGAAAGAAGGCAAGATCTCCGAAATGGGAGTAGTGCGTTCAGATTGAACCGCAGTCTTTGCCGCTTTGTGCAAGTGATGTCTCCTCGGCGAGTTCTCGAACGAATGATCCAACACGAAAGCAGGCTTCCTTTTTGCATCGGGCACTGTCAGCCCTCCCTCCGCCGCCAAAGATGCTTGTCCGAAAGCCTTGGCCGCCATGAGACTAGACGCATACATTCCGCGCAAGTACTCGTTTTCTGTCCACTCCAACGCTTCGTTAAGGTTGGCGAATACCTCGAGATTTTCACTGCGATCCGCCCAAAGATCGACACTCCTCAGCGCGACTCCAACATCAGATTCGGGGCTGAGGCCACAAAAGACGAGAAGAACTCCTTTGGCCATAAGAAGTCGGTTGATGCGTAAGAAAGCTTCCGCAGCAGAGAAGTCGACTCCACTGACCAGCGTGTAATCGACAATGAGGAACCGAATGGGATTCTGGTTCCATGCAGCGATATCCAGCGCCCTCCTAATCAAATTCTCAACAGAATTGATAGTTCCAAAGAAGAGGAAGCCTTGCAACTTGATAATCTGTGTTTGCGTTCCCACTTCGTCAAGAAAGTGACGTTGGATCATGTGACGTCGAACAGTGCTTCTCGCTACACTACCGTCAAAGATCGCTCTTACCGTCTTACGACGAGAGATCTGGACGACAAAGAAGCAGCAGGCGATGATGATACCTGCCAGAATACCAATGACAAAGTCCCAGTAGGTCATGACAATGACAATGACCCAGATGGTCAAATACTCCCATCCGTTGACGCGGCCAACAGTGTCATAGAGAGCTTCTTTAGCAAGGTCGATACCGAGGACGAAAATGAGTGCACCGACGATCATAATGGGCAGATAGCTGATGGTGCCTGGTCCGGCGACCATGATAATTGTTGTTCCTCCAGCTAGCATGAGCCCACTGAGACGTGAACCTCCGCCTACACGGTAGAAGAGGACACTGTTGACGTAGCACAGATAGTTTGGAACCGTACCGATAAGACCTGCGAACATGTTGGAAATTCCGTGGGCCACCAATTCCCTATCGGTGTCTACGTTGTCTTCGTTGATGCTGACACCGAGTGCAGGGACATTAAGCGGAACGTGGAGGACACCGAAGAACACCAAGGCTAGCTGAGTCGGCATGGTAGCCCAAAGCGCGCGCCAACTCGTCTGACCGAAATCAAAATAGGTGTAGAATCGATAGAAAGCAGCTTTGCTGGCGGCCTCGCCAATGTCGAATACCCATCCGTCGTTGCGAAGGTCTTGAATCGGGATGCGAAGGATTCCAGAAGCAACAATGTAGAAGACGACCGGGATCATCAAGAAGTAACCAGGGAAGATGAGTGGATGGTGGAACCTTGAAGTAATCACCCTCAGCAGCACGGCGAGCAACAGTGGCGGCAACCAGAGCGCAACCATATGCCCTGACTGGAAAAAATATTGCAAAGTCTCCAAGTTATACTGGAAGCCATCCTCAGACTGCAGTCGACTACAAACCTCCAAGCCAGTCTCGATCAAGAATATCCCGACACCTCCAATGCATCCTACCAAAATGTGTCTTGGGAAAAACCCGATCAAGACACCCAGCCTCAACGCTCCCAATAGCAAAAACGCCAAGCCGGTCAAGATGGAGGAGAGTGCGAACGCAACCATAGTTGTAGCAATCACCGCCTTGGGATTCTCATCCCCCAATTCATCAATAATGATCTTGACCAAGATGTGAAAGAAGGGTACGACTTCGATCATCATGCTTCCATTTCCACCTTTGAAGATGGACCCGCCTAGCGTGTAGATCAGCTGAGACAGGATGCAAGTGACAAAGAACATGGATACTCCATCACCGCCGAAGTTGGCGAAAATGGGATAGGCGGCAGGGAACATGATCATACCGTAAGATACGCCGTCGAGAACGTTCATGAGCATGCCGAGGATGACGGCGGGGATGAGACGGATAGGTTCGACGCTGGCTTCGGCTGCGGATTTCCAGGTGATGCTGCGGGCGGAGGTGACGAGGTTCTGGGCGTGTTGGAGCGGATTGAAGGGTCGGGTGGGGTGGTCGCCTTGGCCTGGTCTCAAGCTGGAGGGGAGGAAGGACCAGAAGGGGGAAAGGGTCTTGGTTGGTTCTGGTGGATGGTGGGATGCGCGGCGGTTGTGAGGTTTGTGAGCACCATGCTCTGCTTCGAGCACCGACTGTTCGGCTTGAGCCAAAGCTCCATAGCCAATACCAGCTCGATGTTGTTCACCAACTGCACTGGCCTGGCTGAAAGAAGAATGTCCTGTCGCCTCTGACTCTTGTCGATCCCGAGACTGCGAGCGATCCATTGAAGGTGGTTGGTGTCTCGAGGGTGGTCTAGCAGAAGACCTGGATCGGCTGCGCGACGATCTTGTTTGATCAGGAGACCTAGCCAAGTCGGCACCGGCAGCACCAAGACTTTTGTCCTCTTCATGATCCAAGACTTGCGGCGTTGCTACAGCCTGTGTGAGCCCGAGGACGGAAGTGACACGAGGAGTGGCTTGACTGCCATCGTCTTCGGCGAGGACAGCAGTCTTGCCGCTCTGCGGGCTAGCTTGGGCCATGGCGCGGGTGAGGTTGCTGGGTCCAGCTTGGTTGACGCCGAAAGAAGCAATGGGTGAGGTGGTAGGGCTGAAGTCGGGACCATTCTTGGCGCGTGGAGGAGGGAAGAGCTGAGACGAGGGGGAGGAAGAGTCCTCTTCACCTTCACCAATGTCGTAGATGTGCGAGCCATTGGTGCTGCCTGCACCTTGGTCGTCTGACATGATCATACCGGCGAGCTGAGCCGTATCGTCTCGAATCGAGGAAGAGGTGGCAGTGTACGAGCCTGGCACCAGCGAAGTGCCCAAGTTGGCTGAATCTTGCGACTGCTGAAACCGGTAGCTGCGACCTTCGAGATGACTGAAAGCAGAAGAATTGATACTGCGACGGTTGGATGCCGAGCCCTGGCGTTCCAAGTCGTATCCAGAATCGTACTCGTCGTCCATATTCAAATTGCGGTTGTTGCTGGCAGGTGGGTGGTAGCTAGCCACCCTAGATCGATCGTGCTTAGGACCAGGGGGGAATGACGAGTTGGGTGGATCAAAAGTGACGGAACGAGGGAACTTGTTGCCGCGTTTGCGAGAAGCAGCTAGTGCAGACTCGGGGCTTGTGGGATCCAAAGCATTGCTGGGTCGACGTGTATCGTACTGGTGTTGGTGTGAAGCAGCACCATGGGCTGAAACAGCATCGTTGGAACGACGGCTGGATTGACTACCTCGGAAAGGGTTGATGAGACGACCGATGCTGAAGGATTCGCGTCGACCCGAAGCGCCGCCGGATGATGTTGATGATGGCTTGTTGCCGAGAAGGGCAGATGCTTCATCGGCCTCGTTGTTGTGATGAGCGCCGCTGGAAGACATGACTGTGATCGAGCAATATATGCGGTCTGTCCTGTGTTGATGGGAGATTGACGCTGGCTTTACCGCAGCTGAGTCAACTTGCGCGCGACCGGGAACGTCTGGCGAGCTGTTTTGACGTCTTGTTAAAGCGGATGATGCGATGCTGATCCGTGTTCCGAACTGGCAGCTCACTCCTCACCTTGCCTATGGACGCGTGAGGGAGAGAAGATCCGATAGAAGCTGGAAGGTGTGCTGAGTGAAGTTACTTGCGCGGTGGGCTGATCACCTCGAAGCTCAAGCTTGAGCCGAATGACGTGCTAAGGACAATGCTTTCCGAAATCCTGTTTGCGCCTTGTTCAAGAATGTGGTGGTGATGGTGGAGACAAGTCAACCCACGAGGTCGCAGCGAGAAACAACCAATCGCGATGCTCTCACTCAGACCCTGACGTCGTATACAGTAGGGTGGAGCCTAGGGGAAGGGGATGCACGGCAAATCATTCTCAGAGCGTCGTGTCTTCGAGTTCCTTTTCTCGCAACGACGAGAGCGTGGGATTGCCCTGTACTCAGAGATCAACCATTGGAAGGATTCCATTCTCAGCTCCTGCAGCCTTCTGCATCTCTGCAGCCAATTGCGAAACTTATCTCTCAGCAACAGAAGAAACAGCACACCAGGTTCAGTTGGAATTTGCAATCATCTCTCCCTGCACTGTTGTTGCCCTTTCCCCCTCTGCATCTACCCAAACCTTTGACCGTCACAGTTTCGCCATGTCAGAGCAGCACATCTATTGTGTGCAGTGCGGTGTGAGCGATCCTTGCTCTGATATACAGCGTCAAGGGTTCAGCTACGACAGTGGGACACAATGGGAGCGTAACTTAAGCACGAGCTTCGCAAGGCGCGAAAGAGGAACGAGAGATAAGAGCAACCAAATTCAAATCAGCGAGGAGGAGAACAAAAGGAAAATACTGTAATGGCGCTTGTGCAGCTTAGCCGGTCTGATACCCAGCCATTCATATTGCGTCTCTCTTCTCTTGCTCCCATCATATGCGCTTGTCCCTTCTTCCCTTGCAGCAGGGACGCATTGGTCGTCTCGACGCTACCGGCACCTTTGGGTTATTCGCACCAAGCAGCCACCGCGGCGATCAATGCGTTTGAAATTACAGTACGTTCTCATACAGTACAGGCCTCCAAGACAGTCAGATAGCCACGATGAGGCTTGCGTGAAATAACGAGAATATGGTTGCTACCAAAACGACAAAATGCTACTGTAATGAGGATTTAGCGACAAAACCAGTGTCGATGGCGTCAAACCTGGTGGCGAGCTAGCCGTACACACGCACTACTCCATCAGCACCAGCCGAAGCAAACAAAGGCAGTGTTCGGCTATACGCAACAGCAAGGACACCTTCGCTCGCCTTCTTCCTATGTGAACTGATCTCCTGTCTACAAACAGCCGTTGACTTTTCTCCCTCACCTCCTGCTCCACCACCCACGGGTCCATCCTTACCAACCAACGACCCACCAGCAATGTCCCAGAATCGTACACTGCAATCGTGTCCACCCGAGACCAATGTCAGCCCGCTTGCATCAATGTCCAACGACGTCACTGCATCCAAATGAGCCACCATCGACAACGTACACGCTCCTGTATCAAGGTCAAACATTCGAATGTAGCCGTCTTCGTGTGCAGTGATGAGCATGGGCAGTGTCGGGTGCGTGACGAGCTTGTTGATCTGAGTCTCGGCCGTGCCATCGAATGTTTCATCCGATTTGAGCTGACGCACTTGACGTCCAGTGTCCAGGTCGAACAGCTTGACCACCGAGTTCGAGTACGATACGGCGACAAGGCGAAGGTCTGAGTGACACGCTTCAACGCACGTGGGGACTGGCAGTGTTCCGCTCTTTTCGAGGTTCTCTCGCTCTTTCGCTGTGTCGGGAGAAGGGTCGCTGCCAAAGTAGTCCCAGCTGAGTTGGAGGACTGCAGGCGCAGAGGCGGATGAGTTGGTTTCGCCGTTGCTACTCGAGCTCGAGTTCGGGCTGCGAACACTCCAGATCTTGACGGTGCCGTCGGCAGATGCACTTGCCAGTCGCCCTTCTTCATCAGAGCGATCAGGCAGCAGCGCAACATCCCACACAGCCTGCGAGTGGCCAACAAGGCAGCCCAGCTCCATCGACTTCTCAAAGGGCGGGTAGGCCTCTACGGATCCATCGGGTAGCTGCCAAACGCGGATCGACGAGTCCAAACTGCCACTGTAGAAACGTCGCTTGTTGGGTGAGACAGCCAGACACGTCACTGCAGCCGAGTGTCCACGGAAAGTGACCAGTGGCTGACTGTCAGTACCGGTCTTGGAAGCGGGCTGATTGAGTGTGCCTACATCCAAATTCCAGAACTTGATCGTGTTGTCGTCCGAAGCCGAGAGCAATGCCATCTCGTTCTGCAGGAAAGCGACGGATCGCACGGCGTCCAAGTGGCTACGCAACACCTTCTTCGACTTCCAGAGCAAGCTGTCTGCTGCTGCATCAGCTGCCTCCTTTGCCGCCTCCTCGTCTTCCGTAACAAGGCTGAGGTTGGCGAGGTCGTCTTCCTCCTTACGTTCCGAGCCGGGCGCTCGGCCGCTGCGGTTCATGAGCTGGTTGACTTTCTCGGATGTGATCGCAAGCTGCTGTTGGGCTTCAGAGATGATTGAGGCTTCTTCGCCGGCTTGGCCCTGTCGCTCATTTTCTCGACGCTCGCGGTTCTTGATGCCAGCTTCTTTGAGCTTCTGCCAGTCTCGTCCACCGGGCTTGAAGATGGCTGTGACCTGCTCCTGATCGTCGAGCTCTTGGTCAGTCAGGCTGCCACCAGATGTGCCGCGCGAGTCGGTAGACTGCGACGAGCGCGACGAGTCGGAAGAGTTGGAGCTGCCGGGTGCTTCGTCCTGCTCTCCGACCTCACTAACCTTATTGGAGGTAGACTGACTCGGAGGCTCTGGCTCGGCAAAAGTGGCACTCAGTGGGTTGACTAATGGCACGTTTTCCGATGCATTAGCGCCCTGTTGCTGCTGCTCACTTGCGCTCTCCTCCCGCAGCCCCTGCGCAGAGTGAGATTGACCCTCGGCACCTTCCTCGTTCTCATTCGCTTCCTCAAGCACGGGCTCCGAAGCAAAGAGCGGCAAACGACCAGGTCGACCACCTTTGGCATTCGGCACGCCGAGAGCAGTAGCGGCCGAAGCACGACTGATTGAGCCTGCCAGAGCAGCATGCGACTCTGTGGGACCCTCAAGCGTTGGCGGCACGCTTTCGAGCATGGTCTTGCGCGGACGCAACGAACTCTGCATAGCGTTGCCGTTGACGGAAGGGCCTGGTGCAATACCGCGATCAGGAAGCGGATTCAATGTAGTGGCAGAAGTAAGATACGAGATCTCCTGCAGGCACTGTTTGAGGTATTCGCGGCTCTTTGCGCGTGACTTGGAATCCTTGGCGCTCGAAGTGGATCGTGAGAGAAGACCGCCGGCGAGAGCACCAGCGTTGATGGATCCACCGGCAGCTGTGATAGCGGATGCTGTGGGGGCTGACTCTGCAAAGGGAGCAGGCGAGCTGCGGCCGCTGCTGGTAGTGGCCTTCTCGAGACCGTGCAAAAGCGGGTTCTTGATCGAAGGAGCGGTCGCCGAAGAAGGCGAAGAGGCAGACTGAGTGTGGTTCGAGGTACCGCTGGAAGAGAGATATTTGGATCGCTCCTGACGCAATGCGTATTCAAGCATCTTGACACGTCGCATGAGATCTGTCTTGAGGTTCTCGATGCCTCTACGTTCACCTTCAAGCAAAGCGATACGAGCACGCATCTCGGCTCGCTCGATCTCCCATTCGTTGCGGTCCTTTTCGTATCGACGCCATTCACTTTGCAAGTGATGAAGAATGCCGGCAAGCGAGTATTCTGAGGTAGGTTGCGAGTTACCCGTCTCCTGAGACTGTACACCGTTGGCCATGTTGCCGTGCATCTGGTTGGCGTTGTTGTTCATGCCGAAGCCGAGGCCAGCGCCCATATTGCCGCCATTGTTTTGATTCCCTCCGCCCATCGACATGTTGCCGGCGTTGCTGTGGAACATGTCGGAGCTTTTACTTTTGGTCGCGATACACTTATGAGCAGCGATCGACCTGTATGATCATGAGGGAGTCGCTTGGACTGAGATGATGCAAGAAAGTTATTGGGGCTGTTGGTGTCGTTGTTGCAGTGACGACAACCCGCTGGCAAGCTCCTCGGAAGTCAAGGTCAAGACGAAGGATATGGTGCTGTGATGAGAGCCGATCTCGTTCTCGTCGGTGTCAAGTGTTGAAAAGGGAGAAGTATGTTTCGTAAAGGTCGTAGCGTAAAGGTTATTGAAGCCGGAACTCGTCTCTTGCCGTCCTAGATGACGAGGAAGGCACCTGTGGATGGATGCCAGCGGTGCAGCTGCTTCCGATGTCACAAAGACGGTACTGAACTGTGGATCAGAAGGAGAAGATGGTGTGTTTGGCGAAGATTGACGATGGAGATGGACAGATTTCGCTTCTTGTCTTGTGCGTGAGTGTGACAGCAGGGCCGTGATGCTTTGTGATGGAATGCCAACAGCGAGAGGGCCGAGCCAGAGCGGAAATTCAAACCACACGCACACACACACACACACACACACACTCGTCAGAACAGATGCTAAGGCGTAGGGGAAAAAAGTGGCACGAGCGCGTGAGACTGGCCTCGCTTTGTTCAGAAGCCCCTCTTCCTGCAGCTCTTCCTATTTTTGACGCTTTTCCGAAATACAAAAATGGCCTCTCGTCGATGTATTCTTTCATGGCTCTAGTGAATTCAATGCGCTTGCAATCTTCAGGTTCGAATACAATGCCGGATTACAGAATAGGTCTAACACACTCGACGAAAAGCGAGGCTTCTTCACGCCGACAGTAGACGCTGACGATTACATCGATGACTTTTCATAACCACCGCGGCGATGACTTACTAGTATACTTCCTCCACTCCTGCTGATGGCAGAACAAATGCTTGAATGAAAGACGACGAACAGGTATCAACTATGTACATGATTGCTGAACAACAATGCTCGAAAGATCTCATCCCCTCAACCCCTAGCCATCCTTCTCTCCTGCACTGCCACTCCCGCTGGCTCCCACACCACCTCTGAACTCCAACTGACTCAACAATAGCGGCCAAACATCCGCCAGCCCTGGGTGCGCAGCAGGTCTCGAGAAGATACTCTTCATCACATCGGTCCTCTTCACCTCTCCCCAATGCTTCAGCAGGAAATCCGTCTCCATCTTCCTAATCGCCGGGAACTGAGCATTGAAGCCTGAGAACACCTCCCACACAATGTTGTCCACCGTCAAGTTGTTAGCCAGTTCTTCCTGGGCTCGAGTCTTGAGTTCAGGAATCTGGAGTTTGTCTGCGAGACGATACATTGATTTAGCCGAGCAAGGAGCGGGGACGTTGGTGTGCGAGGAGCAGTATTCGTCGATGACGTGTTGACGTTGGAGGTACGCTCGACGACGGTCTTTTGCGAAGCTGCCGGTGGCGCTCGCAATAGAGGTGGGACGGGATGAGTTGAGGCCGGACTCGGAGCTGGCGTAGGGAGGTGGAACGGCAGTCAGGTCGCTCGGCTTGCTCGCTGAAACGCCAGCCGCAGAGTCGTGAGTCTCCTCGAGGGTGGCCGAGTTATCCGCGGATGTGGTCTGCGAGTAGAAATGCGAATGCAAAGGTGCAAATGCCACAGTATCGGTGTACAGATAGTAAAGCAGCGCCTTGTAAGTCGCATAGGCAGCATCACGAACAATGACCTTGCGTCTCTTCTTGCTAGTGTGAGCGCTTGTGCTGGGAACATCGTCCAACTTGCGACGCTGCGGCAACGTCTTGCCATTCGAGCTTTGATGCTTGGCGACTGAACCCTGACTAGAGCGCATCGGCTTTTTAGAGGGAGCGTTGGCACCCTTTGTAGGTGATGCAAACACTGCACCTTCACTCCTCAACTCGCGTGGAGAGTGCTGAGGAGTCTGGAAAGCCGACATACCCTGCGCTCGAGCTGCATCCTCGCCACTGTCTGTACCCGCATCGAGCTCATTGCTTTGCCGAGTGCGCGACTGCGGTGGCGTGTTTTGCTGCGACTGGCCATACTGTACAGAATCGGACGGTTGCGATGCAGTGGCGCGGGTGAGACCTTGAATCTGAGGCACGTCGGAGCTGGTCTCGCGCATCCTTCGGGATGCAGACTGCTCTGAGCCACCGTTGGGCGTCAATCCAAGCCCAGGCTGTGTAGCACGAGCGAGTGCGCCCTCGCTTCCACGGTGTTGGTCCTGGAAATTGGACCTGCCCAACTCGTAGACCTCATCGACGTCCATCTCCTCATCCGAGTCCTCCAGCCCCAGGTCATCATCCTCGTCCTCGCCAGACGACGAGAAAGCACTGCCCATCAAACCCAACTGATCCTGGCCAACTCCACGCGAGGAAGCAGAAACGATTGCATGTTCGTCGTCCGCTTCATCATCCGAGCTCGTCGTGGCATCAGCTTCGAGGAATCCGCTTTCAAACATATCGCGAAAGTACTCGCAACGCGAAGCGAGGATCTTTTTGATGGCGTAGATGCGACGCTCGCGTGTAACAATAGCACCGGTGGTAGGATGACGACGCTTCCGACGAATGACAAAGACGACATCGCTGTGGTCTGGATCGTCGAGCAGTGATCCCATCGCTTCAATAAGTGCTGGCGGAACCGTGACGCCAACAGACAGCGGTCGCGGCGCTTCTGGACTAGCAGTGATTGTAACCGAGATGAGGAACGCGTTGGTCTGCTGCACTTCACTATTGGCGTAGAATACGGTGTCACGCGAAGCAAATTGAGCCCAGCCCCAATTCGAAGTCTTGTGGCTGAAAGCATGGTTGCAAGCCTCTTTGGACGCGAGAACGATACCTTTGTTCAGCGTCAGGATCTTGAACGTGAAGCGGAACAGACCCTGGCGTGTCCAGGCGTCTTCGGCTGTGTTGCCGGCCTTGTCAGAAATAGAGGCTTGCGAGCGAGTTGGGCTGCTGTTGCTGAGGAAGTTCTCCCAAGATGGCTTGCTCTGGCTTTTCTCCTCGGGCGTTGGCTCGGCGTTGAGGTAGAGAGAGCAGAATGACTGCATGCCCGATTGGGCGTAGAATAGCACTGTCCATTTGCCTTCACCAAAAGGTACCGACTTGATGACTTTGGACTTGGTGTCATTGTTGGAAGAGTCAAAGTGCTGCTTGAGGTCGTGAAGAGGCCATTCAAAGGTGATGCTGTGCGTCTCTGAAGGGTTGACTTTGTCGACAGGAGGCGATAGGTCGCCAGAGCGCGGCCTGTTGGGTGATCGACTCATCGTTGCTGATTGAATCGAAGTGTGGCGATAGTGGTGAGAGTCGGCGTAGAGATCTGGGCCAAGGGAGTTCGTTCGAGCTGAGTCGCAGTTCTTCAACTGCGTGACTTCATAGCATGGTTGAAGGCGTAGACGTGTCGAGCTGCACCAAATCAGCGAAGGTCGATTCCTATGTTCAATTCAAACCCAAAGCTGTGCCATTCAGATCGTGGCTACTGCAAGCTGATGAAAGGGTGTTTGAAGTGAACAAAAGGCAAGTGTGAAGTGGGGAAAGACGTGAGCGAAGTGTGTGGGTCAGTGGCGCTGAGAGGGGGTCAGTGCGTGGGTGCGTGGGTGTGTGGGTGCAGCACAGCCAAAAAAGTCACATTGAGTGAGAGCCATTAAAGTCACACACAGCAGCGTCACGTCACACGCTGTCATGGAATGCCCAAGTCAGTCAGGGTCCATATCGACCCGATAGCTTCAATGTCTTCTGCAATCGGGAGATACGCGTTTAGAGAGAGAGGCAGCGCGCGTCGACTCGAGACAGATGCAACATCTGCTGCATCTCAAAGCGTTCTTCGCATTCTCCTCCACCAACCTGCCCTTGCTCTCGAGAGACAATACTCGAAGCACGACACTCGCAAGCATGGCGGACATGCCCCTCGACTATGGCTCGGCAGACGCCGATCCATCTGCGTCGTCCACCGTGCCAATGCAGGATGACACCATGGATGATGGCTCTCAAGCAGCCCAGCCACAGGGCTCACGTTTCTACGCTTTGCCCACGGACCAAGCCATTGAAGCAGGCGCACAACGAGGCCCTGCCCCACTCACCGGCAACGAAATTCAATCTCTCGATGATGCTGCCTTGCTCGGCATCGAAGAGCCCTCCTCACCTCCTGACCCACCAGCCGTAGAAAGCGGCAGTGACATCCGACTAGATACCCTCCTCATTGAAGGACTACCCATCACCCAACTCTCCACCTCCCGTCTGTTCGCATATCTCACTCACTATGGCGCTCAGCCTTTAGGCTTGGAATGGATCGACGATCAGCGCTGCAAAATTGTCTTTGCCGATAAAAGGTCTGCTCGTTTAGCGCTTGAATACCTTTGCCCCTCCCCTTCCTCCACCACCGATAGCACCGACAACACCGAGATGCAGGACGCAGAGGGGGCCGACGTCACACCACTCCCCAACATCGACACTTTACTCGAATACGATCCCGAATCATGGCACTCTGAATTCATCACCTCCCTCGTCCAACCTCACAAAGCCCATCGAATCCCAGCGAAACTCTATACCCACGTCGAAAGACAAGCGGCCCTTACCGAACTGGAAGAACGTAAACGCACCGCCGAAGCCGTTTCTTCCCTACCCGACGACGTACCCGAGATCTATAGGGAGATGGAAGAAGCAGACCGCAAAGCAGCTCTGCAAACACGCGAAGTCCGCGACCTCCAAAAACTTCGTTCCACCCTCTGGCTCAGACACGCAGTCACCGATGTTGATCGAAAAGAGTCTCGCGCATCCACCAAGTCTCAATGGTACAAGAGACACGGCTATGAAGCGGGGCGAGAAATCGTCTCAAAGTTACTGCAGGTGGGTGAAGTGAGAGAAAGTGTAGAATTGTTTCCTGATTACAAGCCCTCCGAAGGGCGAGGTGATGGAAGAAGAAGAGGTGGCGGGGAAGATAAGAGGTCGGTAATGGACCAACTTGATTCCGAACTCGACGGGTATGTTGCGGGGAGGAACGAGGAGGAACCGGAGCGGAAAGCGGGTGAAATGATGGCAGATGCTGTTCAAGCACGTCAATCCCATTGCAGGTCAAGACGGGATGAACAAGGCGATCTCATGGACCGCCTCGGATCTCGCAGTTCACAACGTCGCCACGGTGAATCAACCCCAGAAGGTAGATGGGGCCATGACGCATACGATGAGCTCCAATCCAACGATTCCAGTTCTCGCAGATCTCACGGGCGCGGTCGACGTTCCCGTGGTGGTCAGCGCGACGAACTAGACGCCATGGACGAAGAACTTGAAGACATCCGTCAGCAAAGAAGCCATCAACACCAACGTGAACTTTCACCCGGCCGCGGGGCTAGAGCAGACGATGGTAGAGTAAAAGTAAAAGGAAGGGGTAGGATGAAAGCTCCCGGTCTCTCTGGGTTTGACAGTAGTGATGATAAGGCTAGTTTGGCTTCCCGAATCAACCGTGGTGATCTATTGGGCAGAATGGGTGGTAGACATCTTGCCGATCGCTTTTCTTAGTCTCCCCCTCCCGAAAGACCCTCGCACATCCTCTCTTGTATCACTTCGCATCACTCAGAGTCACACCCACATCCAAACCAATCCAACCAACCCTAGGCACTTTTGCACGTGTGAACCTGCCTCAAACCAAATGTATCTGCCAGAATCGATTGCAATGAGACTGCCATTACGGCATGGGATAAATATGCGTGTGAAATAACCAATAAGAAATGCTATAAACTAGAACCAAAATCTCTCCCCCCCCCCCCCCCCCAAACCCGCGATCAGAATTCAAGGGGATCATGAGTAGTAGCCTCTACAAGCGAAGATGGGTATGCGTCGTTTGTCTTTGTTGGGCTACCATTGATTTGCAGCTGAAACCCATTTGCTGGTGCATTGGGTGGAGAACCTCTTGCGTTGCTGCTGCTGCCGGAAGAGGTGGTGGTGGGCACACGAGAGCGGACGGCAAAGTTGCGAAGATCCGACGAGCCAGGTGTGGGTGGTCCACGAGGTTGACGAATGAGGTTAGGATGAGTGGGCGATGTGTTGTGGCTCGATGTTTCTCCACCGCTCTGGTTGGGAAGCGAGGGAACGGGAGGAGCATCGAAAGGAGAAGCAAAGAGATTCTGAAGTCCTGCAGCGCCGCCTGTCCCGCTGCCACCGTTGGTTCGACGACCCATGGTCGATGAATAACCATCTCGGAGATTCGAATTGGATTTGCGTGCAGCCAAGCTTCCTGAGCCAGTGCCAAGGTAGCCATTGCTATCATTGTAGCTGCCAGAGCCGTCAACTCGCTTCATGTCAGGAGCTGACTTCTTCATTCGCAAACCAGCTCGTCCTGTAGTCGCAGCACTGCCAGGACCCAAGAATCCACCAGCCGAGCCAGCATCGAGGCCGGTAGATCGATGAGTGCGGCCAATGGTAGATGCCTGTGATCGAAGAGGACGGGGACCAGTGTTGACTTCATTCTTGGTCACGATGACGTATCGCTCATCACCCTCGCCGATCGAGTAGTGGAAGAGACCGAGTCTCTGGGCGACCAAGTGCACTGTTCGACGCTCGAGAGGAGTGAGGCTGCGAGAGAAGGAAAGCTCATCGCGCATGCGATCATCTTTGAAAAGCAAGACGCGCGAGTAGATCTCGAGCGTAGCTGCATCATTGAGATCGAGCTCCTCCTTCTTGCCTCCGGCCCCAGCGCCATTGGCGGCACCACCGCTGCCGCTGGCACCCACACCTGGGTTGCTGGTAGAGGAAGAAGGACCTGTTGGTCTTTCCACAGCAGCTGCGAGACGTTGCGACGATGGCACTTTCCTGAGCGAATCTGCGGTGAGCGGAGCACGTACGCCTCCCTCGAAGCCTTGCTGGAGACCAGCGTTGGGGTCGGCGAGGTAAGGGTCAGAAGCGTTGAGATGAGCATTGCTACCATTGTAGCCTGGCATCAAATAGGCGTTGGAAGCATACTCATCCTGTTGACGACGAAGCTCGCGCTCGCGTTCCTTCTCGAGCTGCATACTCTGCATACGCTTGATAGCCTTTTCCTTTTCGATGCGCTCCTTCTCGCCGGCTTGGAGGACCTTCTTGTACTCGACACGAAGCTTTCGACCACTGACATCGAAACCATTGAGAGCAGCGACGACAGCGTCAGCCTCCTCTGCACTGCGAAAGTTGGCAAAGGCAAGACCGCGGAAGACACCCTGGTCCATGTGGTAGTTGAAAGCGTATGGCATGGGGATACCGAGATCTTGGATGATCTGGAGGAGTTGTTCCCTCTTGACGCTGAAAGGAATGTTCTTGACGACGATGGCGGTAGGAATGACATCGTCATCACCGCCAGTGCCATCGAGCTGCTGGTAGTTTTGAAGCGGGCCACCTGTGACTTTAGGTGGCGAGGCGCCAACAGGAGGGCTGAGGGACGCGGGATCCTCAGTACTCCACTGCGCCGGAATGGCAGCACGGCTAGAGGCCTTGCGAACGCCATTGTTGTTTTGAGAGCCAAAGTGGCTGGAGCTGATGCTGGAAACACCCATGCTTCCTGGAGCGAGACTGTGTCCGAAGCTGCCAAAAGCACTGTTGGCGGCAAGACCGGCAGCGGAGCCGATCGAGCTGGTAAAGGTTTGACCGGCCGAAGAGGGGTTGGAGCTGGTGGTGTTGGGAGAAGAGGGGAAGAAGCGCTCGAATCGAGCAGCAGCGCTTTGACCAAGAGAGCCGGGCGACTGAGCGTGGTTGGAATAGCCAGGCTGGCCAGGCAAGTCGGAAGTGAGAATGGTGGGAGAACGAAGCGAGCCGGTATTAGTCTGTCGCGGGGGAGTGGTATATGGCTGCTGCTGCTGTTGCTGCTGCTTTCTTGGATCGTGCTGGGGATCAGTGAGGTTGAGACCTCTGAAGGCGTGGTGGATTGAAGATTCGGTCGACATCATGGTCTCGATTAGCCAGGGCAAGGTTCGCAGTTGGCGTTGTGGCGGATAGGGATAGGAGGTGTGGGAGCCGTGTTCATATGCCAGCGACACGTGACAGAGGCTTGCGATCAATCAGGCAGCGACGACTTGGATAGAGGTGGAAGAATGTAGCGCAAAAATGTCTTGAATCGATCGAGAGCTTAACAGGGGGAACAACGAGATGGAAGCAGGCCGCGATGTATGCTTTGAGGGTAGAAGATGAGGATTAGATGGAAGCTTGATGTAGTCGTGAAATTGGATCCTAGAAGCGATTGAGTAGGAAGGTGAAGTTGCGTGTGCGTTGCGTGTCGTTACAGAGTCTTGACGTAGAAAAGAGCAAAAGACAAGTGCGAGTGTGGTGGGGGTATGTGGAAGAAGTGATACAAGAGGTGGGAAGAAGAGAAGAAGGAGGAAGAAAGATGGGTATGGTGGCGACGGTGACAGCAAGAGCAAGAGGGCAAGATGAAGAAGGGGCGAGCAAGCGTCAAAGTGTTGAGAGAGCAAGCAAGCACAGCTCAGTCAGTAGACGGTGCTCAGAAAGTGAGTGAGGATTAGGGATCTGCGATGTTCAAGGTCGTGCGTGTGTGTTCACACACAGTCAGGGCGGCCAAGGCACAGAGTTGAAGAGTGTTAGAGTGTCAGGCGGAGAAAGACGTTGAAAAATAAAATAAAAACAATAAATGGACAGCGAGCGGAAAAAGGCGTCAGGGGTCGGCCAAAAAGGGGTCAAAGCTGTCAGGCGGTCCTTGCGTAGTGAACAGCGTGTGTTCACAGCCGTCCAAGACAACTTTTGAGACCCTCATTCACACTTTGCTAGAAAGGGTGCAAGGGAAGCCAAGACACCGTCGACTCCATCTCTCAGTCGTGAGCTAACTGCCGCCAGCTGAGGCCCATTCCACCAGCTTTGGCCTCTTTTCAGAGAGACTCGCCGAAGTTGACAACCGCTTTGAATCAGCCTATTGTATTGGTTGGCCCTTCCGGCGTCTTCTAATTTGGACGCTTTGCTGTGCCGCATTTGCCAGCTTTCTCACGGCATGGCGCTTCGTTTTGCAGATCCGTGCAGATTTCTCTCCAGCGTGTACCATCTGCACAATTCCTAGCTTGTGCAGCCTAATCTTGAGCCAGCTCAACACCTTGACCTTCTCGCATCAAAATCTTGATTTTAGATTTTATTTTCTTCGGAAAAGCGACAGCTCTCTTGAAGAGATGTTTGTCGATGACGCGGTTTAGAGCGGAAACCCCCTTTCTGACGTGTCTCACTTTTATGTTTGCAGCAACGCTCTCAACAACTTCGCAAGATAGCCCCTGTCTGCTCCTCTTGATCAGAGCCTTTCATATGGGCTCACACGACCTCAACTTTGCTCTCATGATCGTCAGCGACATACTCTGTAGCCTCGTGGCAGATATGTCTGCCTGTGTATTGCATTTGTCTGTTTGCTGATTCCAAAGAATCGACAATTATCAAGGACGAACAGTCGATACGAGTGAGTCGTCCAAACATCCGCTCTGCTGCAGATGCGCCATAACGCCGCCCACCAAATGAAGCGATCCGGACACCAAGCAGTCTACGCCTCCGCCTTGCTTAGCTTGCTCCTCTGCTGTCTTGACCACGTGGTTGTGCATTGCTTGAATACTCGGTGTGATCTTGACTTCTGCCGATGATCCAGGTACGAGCTCTTTCCACGTTTCCGCGAGTTGTTTCTGCACTGTAAGATTCACCAGCTCTGCATCGTCGAGTAGCTTTGATGTCAACTCGGACGACCAGCCTCCGCCTTCAAAAGTGATGTTGGTGGTGAAGATTGCTTCGTCAAAGTAGTCTTTTGCCAATGAGTACCGTGAGCCATCGGATGACGCTGCTTGCCCGTTGCTGAGAACCTTCTCCACAGCCTCGAGGACGGCAGAGAGCAGTTCGTGTGCACTTCGACCATTGGTACAGTTGAACACAAAGATGCGCTTGTTGCGTTTCTCGACTGCCTGCTTCTGTTGAATTGCCGTAAACCATCCCAAGCACACGCTGAGGGAATCAGTGGTGTGCGCTCCGTCCAAGTACCATGTCAGTCCTAGATCTTTGCGAGCAGTGGGCACCGTCTGACATCTTCCTGGCCATCTTGCGTCCTCCAAGCCCTTCTTCTGCC
This sequence comes from Ustilago loliicola, assembly GCA_022963135.1. Classification (NCBI taxonomy): domain Eukaryota; kingdom Fungi; phylum Basidiomycota; class Ustilaginomycetes; order Ustilaginales; family Ustilaginaceae; genus Ustilago; species Ustilago loliicola. The sequence continues at coordinate 431,406 of JALCUU010000001.1, read as the reverse complement.
AAGCAGCTAGCAGCTCCCCGCTATCACCTTGTGTTTGCGCACGATGCGCCGACTCCTTGAACATCGCCCGTCCAGCTTCCGAGTCCAAGTAGGCGTTGACAAGCTCGAGCGCAACACTTGCGTTGGTGCGTTGATGCACTCCTGGCAGCCCGAAGCTGACTGTCTTTGCATCGTCTGTGCCTAGCGCCGTAGCTTCCGATCGAAGAGCAGGGTGTACCTCAACCACTGCTAGATCGCTCACACCTACCTCGTACGCTATCCTCTTGACTTCGTCCAAGGCTTTTCCTGGCTGTTGCGCCCAGCATACTGCGGGAGCCTGAGGCTTGAAGATACCCGCTTTCTGCACCGCAATCTCCTCGACTGTGTTTCCGAGAATAGCGGTGTGATCGAGGCCGAGCTGTGTGATACCGGCTACAACACACTTGGGAACGATGTTGGTCGAGTCGTACTTTCCGCCAATGCCAACCTCTAGGATGACCGGTTGGACGCCCTCTGAGAGGAAAATATGGAACGCCAGCAGGGTGAGGAAGCGGAAGTAGACAGGTCGCAATGGTGTCAGGTCGAATTTGCGTGTCGGGTTTTCCTCCAATCGATCCCAAACCTGCCAGAAATACTTGGTGAAGAGCTCGTGGGAGACAGGTTGTCCATTGATGCGAATGCGTTCACGTACGCTGGTCATGTGAGGAGAGGTGTAGAGTCCAACTCTGGGCGGAGAAGATGCTTGCACTGGAGTGAGCTGACGGAGGAGCGAGTCGACAAATGCAGATGTGCTGCCTTTACCTTTGGTGCCGGTGATGTGGATGACGTTGAGTCGGTTCAGGTCTGAAGTGCTGTAGCCGATGCGCTCGAGGTATTCAACCATCTCAGGAATGGCAAAGTCCAGTAAGCGACCTCCAGATTTGCGTAGCGCTTCGATGGTGGCAGCATTGCTCTGTAGCGAGTTGAGCGCTTCGATGGCGTCGTCGTACGTACGAGATGCTGCGGCCGTGCTGCTCTCTGGCAGGACGCCTTGCGCCTGAGACATAATGGCAAGTGATCTAATTGAGGATCGAAACGCCAGCTTCAGTGTTGGTTGTTGGGATGAGGACAGAGGAACAGCGGTGAGCCGAGGAAGGATCGAGATTGCAGCCCGGCAACCACAGTGGAAGGAGGAGAGTCGATTTGGTCGCGATAGGAAAGAGCGCGAGATGCCCTTCATAGACTTTGGTAGTCGTCCTGTGTATCTTTGAGAGCTCGGCGCTGACGACGTTGGCGGTAAGTTGAGAAGCCCGCTTGTGATAGCAAGCTGCAAGATGTCTCTCTCTGCAGGAGCGTGACCTTGAACAATCGATGCGAAGATTGCAGACATCGTCCAATCGCCGCAAAAGCCTTAATTTTTGAACCCTGCTACTGTAGAAGATCTTCTCCTTCTGACTCGTGCTGAGCGAGACTGGCTCGTGTTTCTTTTCTTCTTGTTCTTTTCACCGGCGTAACATTTGAATTATTCAAAATCTTGTTGAACGAGGAATGCGGGGCCCCGAAGCTGCAGCTCGAAGCATACTCGGTTCGCTGTCGGAAGCAGCGCCATGAGCAGGCGTCAGATCGTACCTGGTATCATCAGAGGCCGTGCTCTCCATGTATTCTCTTTGGAGCTTTTGTACGACGCTTAGAGTCGTTTGCTCGATGCCCTGTGATCTATCTGAAATCTTCAAGATATACGTGCGATCTGGCCGATCTTCAGGCATCGTCTTTCGGCTTTAAGCTGAATACGTCGTAGCATTGGCTGTGACGGTAACTTGGCCTCCACCGCAAAGTTACCACAGCTTTTTTACGGTGAAAAATTGGCCCGTCCGCTGTACCTTTGGCTTTGCCAGCTGAGCCTCCTGCATTGCCCCCTTCGGCTGTACAGTACCGTGAAACCGTGAAAGTCTCCCACGCTCTTAGTCACTTTTCGAAGAGCTGTCGGGACATCCGAAAGGTTCAGTTTGCCTCTTGACCATCACATCGACTCAGCCATCCCAGAAGCGGGATATCCGACACTCATAAATCAACTGACGGTGCGGACAATCACACCTGTCAAAGTGCTCATCACGCCCTCAGTCACTCCACGAGATTATTGGAATCGAGATGGTCGACACAAAGGACAAGCCTCCTGCGAGCGCAATCTCCCCTCATGACCCCACGCGGCCTTCACACGAGAACGATAAACACGAGAACGATAAACACGAGAACAAGGACCATGATCACGACGATGCGACCAACCGTCAACGCATTGCTTCCATTGCCAGCCGTTTCGGCGGATTAGCAGCACAGGCCTCTTCACAAGCAGCTCAAACCGTTCAGAAGGGTGCCGAGAATGTCGCCGAAGCTGGCCAACAGGTCGCCAAGACTGCCGTTGCTACTCGCAATGCAGCTGCTTCCCAAAGCGCAGGTCTTCTACAGGCCATGGCACTGACCACCAAAAACGCATTCTCCAACTCGGACAAGGACAAGGATGGCAACAGCTCTTCTGGCAAGTCGTGGTACGAGTACGAGTCGCCACTCCACGTACGGCGTAGCATCGCTGAGTATGAGTCGCCTTTGCACGCTCGACGCAGGCTCGCGGCCATCGCTTCTCAGCTCGGTCTAGCCACTTCTTCTGCCAAGCAAGCGCCCAGTCTTCTTGCTGCTCTCTCTTCCGCCTCCTCCTCTTCATCGCACCATTCTTCTTCGTCCTCGTCCGACTCACCGGAGAAATGGGCTACTGCACACCTGCCTGCCTATCGCGATCTACCCTCGCAAGGCGGCTGGCCTGGATGTGCTTGGGATGTGTGGGGTCCCGGCGATCAGTTGGGCACCATCAACCTTCTCACTGAGTCTGTCGTCCTTCACGCTGCCAAGGAACAGATCAAAGTAGGGCGCACGGTTTCGCTCAACTGGCCAGTCCACTTACCCGCTGAGCCATTCTTCCGCCGTAAAGCTGTAACCCACAAGCCTTTCGGTAAGGGAGGGCCTGGTTACACCAAGCCACGGGATGCCTGCGTTGCGCATGTACGTTCAACAAAGCCCGATATTTTGGTTCGAGAAGACACCAATGTCCCCATTAGTGATGAGATTCTCGAGCTCAACACTCAGAGTGGCTCTCAATGGGATGGCTTCCGTCACTTTGGACACATGCCACTCAATGTCTTCTACGGCGGTGCGACGCGCGCTAGCATCCATGATAGCTTCGAAGACGCTTCGCCTCAACCAGGTGATCCGAAAGCATGGAACACAGAAGAAGCAAAGAAACGCAACGCTCTTGGCATTCATCATCTTGCTCAGCATGGAATCTGTGGTCGCGGCGTTCTGCTCGATGTGTTCGAGTACCTCTCTCATCACGGCACTGAACACGTTAAGCGTGACGACTATTCTTGGTCTCCTTGGCCCCAATACGGCAGAGGAAAGGGTTACGACCCACGCACAGGCTTCCGTATCACCGTCGCCGATCTCATCGCCACAGCTAAGCATCAGAACGTTACTTTCCGACAAGGTGACATCCTTCTCATCCGTTCCGGCTTCACTGCGCGATACTACTCTCTCTCATCCGCCGAACGTGCATCCTGGTCCGACCCTGCTCCCAAAAACGGCAAAGAAGGTATGGAATTCGCTGGAGTGGAACAGTGCGAAGAGATGAAAGCTTTTATGTGGGATAATCATTTCGCAGCTGTTGCTGGAGACAGTCCTGCATTCGAAGCTAGACCGACGAAACAGGGAGAGTGCATGCTGCATGAGACGTTTTTGGCCATGTGGGGGATGCCGATTGGTGAGTTGTTTGATTTGGAGGCGTTGGCGGAAACGTGTAGAGAGCAAGGAAGGTGGACTTTTTACTTTTCGAGCTGGCCGTTGAATTTGTTTGGTGGCGTGGCTAGTACGGCGAATGCTAGTGCGACGTTCTAAGGCTCATCAATTTTGTTATCCTTTCTGGTGTATGGTCTGTCAATCGATGATGTTTCGAAACGAGCTCTGGGTGTGGTATGAGTGTTGCATTCCGATGTGTGCATGCGAAGTGAAATACAGCATCAAGAACAAAGTGGCAATCAGAATCAAGCTTAGGGCTTAGCACCAGCCTTATTCTTACTAAGGATGATCCGCTTATACTCGGCCACATCACCCTTGAACTTCTCCGCCTTGCCATCGTCTACGACCCACAACTCCTCCATGCAGTTATTGATAAATGTCTCGTCGTGCGAGATACAAATCACACCACCGTTAAACTTCTTAATCGCCTCACAGAGTGCATCCAAACCCTCGGTATCCAAGTGGTTCGTCGGTTCGTCCAACAGCAGCACATGTGGACGCATCATCGAGATGTGCGCAAAGGCAACACGCGATTTCTGACCACCTGAAAGTGTAGCGATCTTCTGGAGACCTGTCATACCTTTAATACCGAATGCGCCGAGGTGGGAACGGTACTCTTGTTCGGTCTTGCCGGGATATTTGGATTGGAGGAAGGTGACTGGGTTTGCATTGAGGTCGAGTTGATCGATGTGGTGTTGGGAGAAGAATCCGACTCGGAGACGCGAGTTTCGTTTCTGATCACCTTGGAGTGGGGTGATCTCACCCATGAGAAGCTTCATTAGGGTGGATTTACCCGCTCCGTTGGGTCCGACGACTGCAACACGGGATTGCTGGGTGATGTCGAAGTCCACATTCTTGAGCAAGAGACGTTCAGGCCTGTAACCGAAGGTGACGTTGCTAATCTGAAGCAAGGGCAAAGGCAACTTCTCGGTCTCCGGAAGACGGAAGTGCACGACATCATCGTCCTCAGGCGGTTCAATGTTGGGCAGTTTCTCGAGCTGCTTGATCTTACTCTGCGCCTGTGCGGCCCTATTGGCATTGACTCTCCATCGATCGATAAAGGCTTGCAGTGTGGCACGCTGCAGCTGAACGGCTTCGTATTCGCGCTTCTGGTTGCGTCTACGCTCCTCTCGAGTCTGGTAGAACTGGTCGAAATTGCCCTTGTAGTAGTCGAGCCTCTCGCTGTGCATGTGGATAATGTCGGTGGCGACACGGTTGAGGAATGCTCGATCGTGCGATACGACCAACAGTGTGCCTTCGTAGTCGTTGACGAAGTAGTCTTCGAGCCAGGCAAGTGCGTTGAGATCCAAATGGTTCGAAGGCTCGTCAAGCATGAGCAAGTCTGGTTTGCAGAAGAGGGCACGTGCCAGAGCGAGACGCATTCTCCAACCACCGGAGAAGGTCTTGGTGGGGCGGGTCTGGTCTTCGGTCTTGAAACCAAGACCGTTGAGGAGCGAGGCGGCTCGTGCTGGACCAGTCTCGGCTTCCATATCGACAAGCTTGGCTTGCACTTCGCCGAGACGGGTAGAAAGTTCTTCTCGCTTGATCTCACGCTGTCGGGTGGGCATGTCGACTGCCGAGCCTCGCGAGAGACCAGCAGCTGCAGCGTCGTCACCGTTGGCAGCATCGCTGTGGGCAGCAGCAGCGGCATTGGCAGCAGCAACAGCAGCTGCAGCAGAGTCTTCGAGCTTTTGCAGCTCTGCGTTGATCTCGGCTTCCTCCTGCAAGAGCTTGGCACGCCAAACGTCGGCCTTGAGCACACTCTCGATGGCGGATGTGTCGTCTCCCACAATCTCCTGCTCGACGTACAGAATCGAGATCGACATGGGGATGGGGATCTCTCGAAGCGCCATGTTGCGCAACAGCGTAGACTTACCCACACCGTTACGACCGATGAGACCAGCCCTGCGGCCCGCCTTGATGATGAGTGTAGCGTTGGAGAGGATACGATTGCTGCCAAAGTTGACATCGATGTTGGGCAAGTGAATGTCCTTGTTCTTGCCCTTGTTGACGATGCTTTCCAGCGGGTTGACTTTGAGGAAGAGTTCTTCGTAGCTTGCCTGCTGTCTGGACTGTTCGACGAGCTTACTCGACTCGTAGAGATCGCGCTGAGCACGCTTGGCGAGCTTGGCGCGAGTCTTTGCTTCTTGCTTTTCGAGCTTCTTGACATCGACAGTGGAGCGGTTCTGTTTGGTGGTACCAAGGGCAATGTCGACACCTCCAGCGGAATCGAAGCCCTGGGTGCGTGACATTTCGGTGTTGCGCATGTCGATGACCTTGTCGAGACGAGTGAGGCCGTTGGCGTTGATAGCATCGACATCGTCAGGCAGCTTGGACTGAATGAGCTCCAGAAGCTTAGGCAGGAGAGCATGGACTTGCTTGGACGAGGAAGGGTCGGAAATGCAAGCCGATTCAAGCATGGGCTTGACTACGGTCTCGAAGAGATCCTCGGTCGGGTCGTCGGCAGCATCTTCAATGTAACCATCGAGGTAATCGACCACAGGGTCGTCAAGTTGAGGCAGCGCCTTGCGAATGAGGGTTGCCGCAGCCATATTGCGTCGAGATGCGAGATGCGAAATGGGATGGCGACGTTGCTTCTACGAGGTGTGGAAAGAGATTGAGAAGATCAAACGCATTGACTGGCAGCGAAGAGAAGACCCTGCTCAGCATCTTGAAGAACTGAGCCGAGAAGACTTGAACTCCGCGCAGCAGCTAAAATCAAGACATTTTATTATTATTTTTTGGCTCTTGTTAGACCCATACAAGTGCTGACAGGCGCTGACTAACATAGAGCACAGGAAATTTCGACGTTCAGGCGCGATCGAAGCACGGGCCTGCGCAAAAAGAGAAATGGCGACAGAGAAGGTGAGAAGGCAGGATGACGTGAATTCATTTTTTGAGAAGGAAAATCCTCCACTTGACAGCAACGCAGCATCGAAGCCAGGTTGGAGCAGTTAGGAAAGCCGATGCGGCTGTCATTTCGATGTGTTCGGCCAGTTGAACGTTGATGGTCAGGCTAACAAACAGCGCATAGAGGTCACATCATACTTCGGTGGTTCACTTCTCTCCCACACCATCACCTTTTCCCTACAACGTACTTCGTGGTTCGTCATGTTCATTCGTCCCGTTCTCTCGTCTTCGCTCGGTCAGGCCGCTCGCTCGAGCCTTCGATCTCAGGCACCCGCTGTGCGTCATTACGCTACTGAGGCTGGCAAGCCCTCTGGCGGATCCAACTTGCCTCTCATCCTCGGTCTCGGTGGTATCGCCGGTCTTGGTGCTTGGTACTCGCTCGGCGGCTTCGACGACCCCAAGAAGGCTACGAACAAGATCCAGGAGAAGGGCAAGGAGGTTGCTGACCAGGCCAAGGGAGCTGCTCAGAGCACTGCCCTCAACAAGGACCAGTTCGTCGAGTTCACCCTCAAGGATATCAAGCCTTACAACCATGGCTCGGCTACTTTCGTCTTCGAGCTTCCAGATGGCAAGAAGCCCGGCATGAGCACCGCTTCCGCCGTTGTCGTCAAGGCTGTCGGTGACGGTCTCAAGGATGACAAGGGCAAGGACGTCATCCGCCCCTACACCCCTATCACCTCTCCCGACACTGCCGGCCACATGGACTTCCTCGTCAAGAAGTACCCCGGCGGTCTCATGACCACTCACATGCACTCGATGAAGCCCGGTGACAAGCTCGGCATCAAGGGTCCCATCGCCAAGTTCCCATACAAGTCCAACGAGTTCGAGTCCATCGGCATGATCGCTGGTGGTTCCGGTATCACTCCCATGTGGCAGGTCATGCAGGACATCGCCAACAACCCTTCCGATAAGACTAAGGTTACTCTCATCTACACCAACAAGACCGAGCAGGACATCTTGCTCCGTGAGAAGTTTGACGAGCTCGCCAAGAAGGACGACCGATTCACCATCGTTTACGGTCTCGACAAGCCTCCCAAGGGCTTCAACGGTTTCGAGGGCTACGTGACTCCCGAGGTGGTCACCAAGCACTTGCCCAAGCCCGAGTTGGCCAACAAGACCAAGATCTTTGTCTGTGGCCCTCCTCCCCAGGTTGAGGCGATCAGTGGTGGAAAGGGTCCCAAGGGTAGCCAGGGTGAGCTCAAGGGCTTGCTCGCCAAGATGGGATACGAGGCCGATCAGGTGTACAAGTTCTAGATGTAGACAATATTTTGAACTTTCTCCGTATAGCTTTCTGTAGCAGCACTGACGTCGTTGACATCGTCAGACGCCCCACTTGTATTGCTAGGCCACTCTGAACAATCTAGATTCCATCGATCCATTGCTACAATGTCTAATAATCGATGGTCATGTCTCAGTGAGCTGGAGTAAGTAGCGTGTGAACGAAGCTAGAACAAACAGCGCAGAGAGAGCTCGCAAAGTGAAGGCATGAATCTTCGATCGGGCTTGAGCGTCGTTATCAGATGTGGATTTTTCGATCCATGTTGTTCAGCCTCTTCGTTCTCACAACGTTTCAATGCACGAAAAACAGCGACCTTCCAAATCTGGCTAAGCCACGCGCAGAAAAAACAGATCGTCCTCTTGTTTTTAGGGGTCGCCTGCAGACAGCCGAGACACAAAAACACCTCAACAACCTGTCAAATTCTGCTTCCCGGACGACCCCTGGACTAATTCATGCTTAGCTTAGAAGCATTTGCTCCTTCTCCACACATCGCATTTAACCCAGCGAGCTTTGAACGTAAGCGATTATGGAAGTCATACTATCACATGTGATAAGCTGAGAATGAAAGAAGAGGAGAACGAGGAGACCGGAGAGAGGACGAAAACGGGGTCGTGTGGTGCGTGGTCTGTTTCGGAGATCCAATATCGCGCTGCGAGGTAGAATCAAGCTCAATGCAAATTCTCCTTCGCCCGCTTTCTGCCTCTGCTGAATGCATCATTGTCCATACGAACAAGGTTGGTTGACAATGATGCGGTCAGATGCTCAAGTAGAGTTTGTGCTGTCTTTCGCCAAGACTGGGCTCGAGCTTTCCTCCCCTGACTACGAACGGAAAAAAAGTCGCCGTGCAACTGTGACACTACCGCCTTAGACTCGAGCTTCGGTGTTGGTCACGATGGCTCGCACCTCCTAGCATGAAACTTAGGCTCGTCAGAGTGGGACAAAGTTGAGAAGGGTGGGTTGCAGCATGCTGACAAGGGAATGGAAGGTTGGGGCAGCCACAAAAGGAAAGAACGGAAGCTCGCTTGGAAGTAGCATGGACAGGGTCCTCGCTTGCACTTCAGAATAGCCGCGAGAGGCAGCAGCAGCACGAAAGGCGCAGGGACGGCTGCCAAGCAGCCCGTAGAGTTGGTGGACATTCAAGACCGTGTGTCCAAGCCTTCACATGCCTGTCAGCCTCTGCGCCTCTCCCGTCCACACTACCCCTGCAAAGCGAGGAGAGGATGCAACGTCGATCCTCCAAGTCTCTCTCTTCTGCCGGATTTTTAGCTTATGTAGACTCTCTTGCCACTCCGCCAGTCTTCCGCCCTGCCGTATGGTGCTCCTGCTCATCTTGTTTCATCAGTGTGACCTCTTCCTCAGCGGAGTAGAGGTGAATGCGTGTGACTGTGTCTGCTCAGTATATACACTGCGATGCATCCATTCAGCTCCGCTACTGGCTAGCCTTCCCTCCTCATCACTTTCGAGCTTCTCTCATCCCTCTCTCCTCTCCACTACCACCATCTCAATTCGCTCCACTCCACTTCCTTCCATTTCAACCTTCCTCATCACATACAAACGTGTTTGCACAGCACCCGAACAACTAATCATCATAGGGTAGCGCTCAACTCACCTTCGATACCAGAAGGCGTATCGCTATTACGAGGATCTGCCAGATACTTGTCTCGCGTCGCTCTCCTGCATCATCCTTCTTAGGCTAGGCGAAGCATTCAGCTTCATTCGACGCAAAGATGCCAGGAATCAGCAAGAAACCCTCATTCTCCTCCAACCCAGGCAGCGCTCCCAGCTCGCCCAACAAGAAAACCGTTCGTCTTGCGGAAAATCCCCACGTCTCCGCCTTCCTCTCTCCCAAATCCCGCATCTACGCTGGCGGCCATGGCTACCCCGGTCACCCCAACCCATCCAAAGGAAACCATGGCCCTGGCGTCTTCTCGGCTACCTCCGTCACATCTGATGCCTTTGCCATCTCAGGCAAGCAACTCACCCCTGACGAAGTAGCTCAAAAGATCGCCTCCATGCTCAAACCCGGTCCTCCCTTCTTCTCCCGCGTTTCCAACGCTGATCTCATCGACTTCATCTCCGATGGATCCATTATGAACTGTGACAAGCTTCGTGCCCAAGCCGCACAGCTTGAAGCGAGAAAGATGGCCAGTCGGGCAGCTACGGCTTTCGTCCCCTCTGGTACTGTTGTTCGTCGTCGGGCGGAGGAAGAGAGATGGAATGGGGTGGGAACTGTTTGGTCTTCGCTTGATGGGCTCCCTGCTGGTGCTGGGTGGGGTAAGATTCCCGGAGCCCCTGCTACAGTTCAAGGTGGAAGCGGGTTCTCGACTAAATCTGGTAGCGGGGGATTGGAAGATGATGGATTGTGGAATGCTATCACGCTCAGTGTTGATATTGATTGTACCGCGGTCGAACTTGCTAAAAGTGTTGTTGTGCCCACGCAGGTTCTGCAGAAACACCACTTTTTCAACGGTAACGCTCAGTCGTTGTTCGATGACATTGGTGCTGGTGTAAAGTACAAGTTCGATAGTTTGGTTGGAAAAGCCACGGGAGGATTGAGACACAAAGCTTCCTCCAGCACCCTCGGCGGTGCTTCTTCGGGTGGAAGCAAGATCGCCCCCAACTACCTCAGCCTCTCGGCATACACCGACCCCAACGCTGCATTCGGTGCCAATGCATTCGAGCTCAAGTGGCCTAGCTGGATGCCCTGGGTGAAGAAACCTGCCACTCCTACCACTCCTACTACTCCTGAAGCTGGCGAGCACGCCGGAGGACAGAAGCGTGTTTGGGTTCCGAGCAGCACCAAGGTTTCAATCCATGCTTCTTGGTGGGGATACAACCTTTACCTGCCCCAACCGGTTCTCGATTCGCTCGACGGCGATGTTGATGAGGCCGAAAAGATCGCCAATCTTATCAACAGGTGCTTGACCTTCATCTTGAACAACGTTCCTGCGGGATTGCCTCCTGCGTTCCTGGCCGTGGTGACGATTCTCAAGGCGATTGCTCCAACTACTGGATACATCAGCACATTCATCGGATGGAGCTGGGATACTATCAAGAGCTTTAACAAGGGTCAAGGTGTTGTTCTTTCCGCCACCTGGATTCTTCCAGTTGCTTTGATCCCTCGTGCTTGGGATGCACCCGCTTCCCCCGGTTCGACCCCTACCCCTGTTACTGCCAACCCCACTCCTACCACTCCCACCACCCCAGCCACCCCCAGTGTCCCAACCGATACAGTCCCCACCACCGGCACCCCCACCACCGGAGGCTCTGGTATGCCAATCACCCCTCAACGCTACCAAACATACCCCACCACTGATCCAGAAAACACGCCTATCCCAGTCATCACAAACCCCGTCCCAGCCCCCGGAGCAACCCTCCCACCAACAAACCCATCCGAAACCAACCTAGACTTCTCCCCTCCTCCCACCAACGATACCTCCAACGCCACTTACCCCGGTGACAGCCGCGGTCGAGGCGGTGACCCCTCTACCTCTGCACCGATGGGAAACACTCCTGCTCCAGCTGGTCAGGTACCCGTCGACGCTGAGTCCTAACGATCCCGAATGACCCGAAAGAACATTGCTTTTTGACCTGCCCGACACGTTTTCGTATCTTTTTCTCGTAATACTAAGAGTCTTCCTCATAGCTCAGGACCGTGTGAACGAACGAAAGTGCGCGCGATGTGTGGATGAACATGTGTGTGATATGCGATGCTGGAAGATTGCGAATGAATGAGCTGATACTGAGTACAAGAGTGCTCGCTTGAGCACTTGCGTGGTTTTTAATGCTTACTTATCCCAACCAGGAACAACCCTCTTCGCCGGACCGTTGGCTTTTGCCGAAGCCGTCTTGGGAGACGCTTGAGCGATTCGTGGAGAAGAAGCAGCCGAGTTGGCTGCTCCATTGGGAGTCTTTGCACCGGACACTCCCTTGTGCTGCTGTTGCGTGGCCTTTGCTGGTGCTGCTTGTGCAACCTTGGCTGCGCTTGCTGGAGTGAAAGGAGCTGCATGAACACCGTTGACCAAAGCACCGGTGCTCACCTTTGCTGCAGCTGCTGGTGCGCCGACTGTCTGCTTGTTGGCCGCGGCCTCCACTTCAGCCGCCGACTCCCGTCGGTAGAAGAGCAAGTACGCCAACCCATCGTGACCATGGTCCTTGCCAGGCGATGCGGCATTACGCACGACATGCTCGGTCGGCACAGTGTGGTACAGTGTATCATCAATGTGCAACCACGAGTGACCGTCCTGTCGCAAGACATCCACCGTGTAGTGGCCGCCCGAAGCGTACCGACCGTGGTGGTAGACGATGCCGAAGAGCCTGTAGCTTGGTCGACCCTGAGCTCGCATAGCCGGGCTAAGCACCTCAGGTGCAATCTCGAGTGTAGTTCCGTAGCTCAGCGGCTTTTGGCTCTTCTGCACACCTCCAATTTCGTCGTAAATGAAACGCTTCAAGTGCAGAACAAGGACGGGTGGAAGAGACTCGATAAACACCTGCTTAGTGGCATCAACCTCTGCTCCGCGCGAAGGCGACCAGACACCGGGGATGGTCTCGGGCTCGGTGAGGTGTAGTAGCGCATCCTCGATCGACTGAACGTGAGCGGGCTGGATGTCAAGCTGCAGAGGTTGATAGGGTTCGAGCGTGACACTGTCCTTAGCACCGGGCGTCTTGAGCACGCTTCGAAGCTTGCCGCCAAAGATGCGAGTGATGGGCGATTCTGAGGTCGAGGTGGTACGCGTGTAGGCAGTCTTACCCTTCTGACCGACTTCCATCCAGCCCTCTTCGGATGGGCTGACGGGACGCATGACTTCTCGCTCGATGATCTCGTCCTCGTCCACTACCGCGTCGAGACCCAAGCCCGCCACGTCGCCGGCAGCACCCTCCTTGCCGACGCGAACGCCAAGACGCCTGAGATCATCGTCGGAAACACCATTGAGCTTCTTCTCTTCCTCCGACATCTTTGCCAAAAGACCATTGGGACCACCTGCAGACTGGGCAAGCTTGATGGCAGACTTGCGCTGAGCGGCGATGAGCTCCTCATGCAAAGTGTCAAGGAAGAAGCCGAGGAACTCTTCTGCGTCCTCCTGGTGACCTCGACGCATCTGATCGAAGCGCTTGTTGAGACGCATGGCGTCGTAGACATACTCGGGGAGGATGGGCTCGGAAGCAGCGGCAGCAGCGGGACCGTCCCGGCCGGGAAGAGGCGAGTCGATAGCGTTGGCCGCATCGGCAGGGAGGAATTCGCGAAGGAAGTGGATGACAGCTTCCATGAGTGGAGTAGCATTGCCAAAGTCGGCAGGCACTTCCCTTCCGATCAAGCTGAAGAGGTTGTAGAAGGGCGCGCAGTAGACAAGAGTCTGCAAGATGGCGTTGGCGAAGCAAAAGTTGCCCTTGTTGACGAGACCTCGAGGGTGGGTGACTGGGGCATCGAACTGAGTGTGGGCATCCGAGAGGAGGCGCTCAAGGCTCTGAACGGTGAACTTGCTCTGAGCAGCGCCAGACTTGCGTGCAGCTTTCTTGCCGTCGGCTGCCTTGGGAGAGCGAGCGACCGCGGGAGAGCCGACTTCGGAAGCAGCTGACGAAACTTCGTCACCGACATTGACGCTAATGCCGATAGGACCTTTGGCGCTGAGACCGTTGCGGCCGAGAGTGTCGGCCCACGATTTGGGAGCACCCCAGGCGTTGACCTTTGGTGCAGGTGTCTGTGGAGTGCTGGTGGATGTAGATGCTACTGAAGCATCGTCTGAAGCAGGTTGAGTGTCGTTGGCAGCGACGCTGGTGGCTTCTGTGAGGGAAGAGGCGGAAAGATCGGGATGTTCGGAAAGGAGCGGAGATGATGGGTGTGTCGAAATAGAAGAAGGTGCTGGTGTGCTTTCGGATGTTCTTGATGCTAGGGTATGAGATTGGGATTGAACACGACGGGATGGTTTGGGTAGCGATTCGAGCAGCGCAGTAAAGGTTGGGAACTGAGCAGGTTCGGGCCTGGAGCGATATGAAAGAGTAAGTGGAGGAGCGGATGAAGGGGAAGGTGGGCGAAATGCAGCACCAAGGCTCACGCCTTGTTCTTGCAAGGTTTGCAAGTATGCGTCGATCTGATAAGATCTTTGAGTTGACTGCGGTGGTTGTGAGTCTCGTGGTGATGATGACGATGCTGCTTTTCTTTGTTTTGCGAGTGGTGAGAGCTGACCTGCCTGACGTACGACTACACCCTTTGTTCTCAGACTCTCTGATTTGGCTTGTGAGGATGCCGATGCATTCGCGATTGCATCTGCGCCGTCAACAGCCGAATCAGAGACGAAGGAAGGAGCAGAGGCGCTCGCAGATGCCTGCGTGGGAAAGCTCGAGGACGCTGATTTTGATGCTGATGATGATGGTTGTGATTCGCTTGAGGTCGCTGTTGTGAATGCCGAAGTGCTTTGAGGTGATTTGGAGGTGGAGGCTGATGGGATCTCGACAGCCGTCATTGTAGAGGCGCCAGCCTCCGATATCGGAGGAGCCATTACAGATATGATGGCTCAGTCAGTCTGAGCAGAGAGCATATGAGCGCAGCGAAGGGTTGCAAAGGAAGCCTCAAGCTTGGGAGATCGATGTGGGCAGCCGGGGGAGATGTCAACACCGAGACACGAACAAGAATGATGTGAAGCGCCGATCGTGAAGCAGAGCCCTAATACTGGTGAGCTTTCGGTGCTATCCGTGGTCAGTGACTCGGTAATGAGCGAGGTGCTGGGTAGAGAAAGCCCAAGTTGGATGTGATGAGCCAAGTGACAGCTTCTCGAGTAGAGACGGAAGAGCCGTCCTCGCTGGACTATATGCGCCTGATAGTGAGGCGAATAGGGTCAGTGGATCGACCAAGTTGAAGAAAAGAAGGACGAAGAAGAAGAAAAAGATTGTGGATGCCGTAGTTGGCTGCGGTGAGGATGAGAAGGATGAAAGGGAAGATGGAGAGAGCGATGTGATTCGATGTATTGCTGCTGCTGCTGCGACTCTGACTGGCGCTTTTGGAATTGGTCATCGAGGGACCCGCACTCACACGAACTTGACTGACGACACACAGCTCGTGGCTTGCAACTTGGCAATTTGTTTCGTTGCTCCACCCACCTTTTTCTTTTTCTTCTTTTCTTGGCATCACAGCAGTCTTTTGACATCACGTTCTAGTCTCGAGATTTTGGAAAATCGATACAGTCAAACCTCTCGAAATGACACATTATTTATTTTAAAATTTTCGTGAATTATTTTGACGTCCTCAAGCAGTAGAATTCTTGTAGCTCATCACTCAGAGCACCTATGGAATTGTGAGAGCTTTCACACTGAATGTGTGACTACATAATTGATTGTGATACAGTAGGATGAGAGCTACAAGCTGAGAAAGCATCTGAAACTTTTTAGGTCAGAAGACCATGGTCTGCCAGGGTATCCTGAGCTGACTTGAGAGTCCTAAGCTGCTCTTCCACCACTCCTGTAGCACTCTATAGGCCCTTGTCAAGCTCTGCTGATGCTACAGATGGGCTAGGATTCCAAAGTGTCTTCAGTATCCTCTATCTCTGCCAGTGCTTCCTCCTCACCTGATGATCACACTACATCACAGACAGTTGCCTCTGTCAGCTTCTTCAGTATCCAGAACTGATTGAGAGGCTCAGAACAATATACATATCATATACCTTTGGAGCATTATGTAAGCACTGCAAGATGACGCTAGATTTTTTGCTCCTTTTTTAGGCCAAAATTAAAACGCGATTTTTGAATTATTTTATTCAATTTACATGTGTCATTTCGAGAGGTTTGACTGTACTGTAGAAAAAAGTGACAGCGCCACCAGATGAAACCAGGAAGATCGTGTGAGGATGTCTTTTTCAATTCTCCAAGCATGTCACCGTGAACGGCCTAACAAAGATGGCATTTCTCGCTGCATGCAACCCACCAACTCGACTCACAACATTGACTGAACCACAAAGCACTTCGGCTGTTGGCCATGCATGTGCCGACTCTTCTTCTTACAAGCTTCTCGGTTGGCATGAGATGGAGAGTGCTGCTTGACCTCATGCCATGTCGTGGCAAGCTGGACCCTCTAAGCTTTTTCCGTTTGTGTGAATTCTTCTCGGATTTCAATTTTTTGATGATTTTTTTGCGGTTGACAGAACAGCGTGACAAGTGCGGAGAAAAAGTTACAGTAGCCAGCGACTCGCAAGCCTCGAGTTGAATACATTCGACACACACACACACACACACTTCCGCACAAAGGAGAGCTCCTTCTGCTTCTCTCCTGTCGCCATCACCTCATCTTGCTCTTCTTTCGCACTTCTCTCACCTAGCGCTGGCTCGCTCAATCTATCTAAGGACCTCAACCCGCACGTCGACACCTCGCAAAAGTCTCCGAACGTCCTCACCCAGTGTCACCACCAGCTAGCTCTTCACATCCACTCGAAAGCCTGAACGCAGTCAGAAGTCTCTCGTCACGTCCGATCACTACACCCACAAGAGCAACGCAGAGATGTGCCAACAACGTTGACATCGACCACGACAGCATTGGCTCCTGACCAAAAACCGCTTCTCCAACAACTAGCTCAGACAGTGTCAGTCCAGCTCCCGCACTTGAAGCATCTCTAAACACATCGAGAAGTGAAGCTTCGTCTTCAATCGCAACATGACGCAGCTTGATCCCCTCACAGACGCCCTCGCGTCCTTCTCGCTCAAGAGCGATACTGCTCCCGACGCTTCTCGCGAGCCACCATCAACTAAGCCTGCCAAAGCTTCCTTTGCTTCCGCACTTCAAGCGGGACGGGGTGCCACCCCAGCCATCGTCTCAAGAGATGCGACCTCTCCGCCCACAACAGTACCTTCCGCAACGTCGCCTGAACCATCATCCTCGACCGCACCACTGGTACAACTGGACGACACCATCTTGCAAGCCATGCGCAAGCGAGACGATCGCATCTTCTTCAGCCAGTACGAAAACCAGATGTCAGCATTTGTCCGCGAACCGACACGGTCCAGCCTCGAACTCGGCTCTATGAACGCATATCAGCGACTCCTCATTCATCGATGTGCTGACCAATTCCAGCTCGAACACCACCTCGATCGTGCCACACATTGCATCACCCTCTCAAAGACGCCGGCCACGTCACATCCATCCGCACTTCTCTCCATTCGCGCAAGGGAGCAGATCGTTCAGCGCGACGGTATCGACCCAGTAAACGCGCATCCTGCCATTGCTTCCATAGCCGGCGCAGACTCGGCACAATCGGGCGCTAGCTCGCCAAGCCCTTCCGCATCAACATCTTCGCCCTCTTCTCCGGCCCTGGCGCCCGCTTCAGTCGCATCATCAGCAGCCGGTACACCGAAAGGCACCTTCAAGATCATGCGAAGAGACCCTTCCAACAGCCGTCAGTCTCGGCTTCGCTCCGCTGAGAACGATCTGAGCGATTCTGACAAGTCGGCAGCAAAGGCGAGAAAGGACATGACGCTTGAGGAGAGGGAGGCATCTTACAAAGCTGCACGTGCACGTATCTTCGGTGACCTTGCCGCCAATAGCGGTTCCACTTCACCAACCGACTCCTCGACTCAGCTTGATCAGACCAAAGAGGATGCGGCAAAGGCTTCTCCATCGAGTTCGGCTGCTTCTAGCCCCATCGCATCAATACCAGCAGGAGCACGCTCAAGCAAGGCTAAGAAGGTACCCTCGACTAGCTCTTCTGTAGCGAGTCAGGATGGCTCCACGCAGCGCACAAGAGGAAGTGGGAGCCGCAAAGGCGGAGCCAATCAGGCTGGTGATGGCCTCAATGATGACCTCGAGTTCTCTCGCGCTCTGCCGGTTGCAAATGGCTTTGGTGGATTGCAGCAGTCCAGTCCACTCGCTTTGCCAGGTCATATGACGCAAGGCTATTTCCCACCATCACAATTGCAGCAATCGCATTCGAATCCGAATCTGCGGTCAAGAGCGCCAGTATTCCATCCGCAAGGCAGTAGCACGCCTTCCTACGCACAGGGTGGGGCACTGAGGTATCCGGACATGAGCGTTCAGCAAGGACAGGTGGAAGCTGATGCTTTTCCAGCGCTGTCTAGCACCGTTGGAGGATCGAGTAGGAATGGCGTCAACGGCGGTCAGCAGGCACAAAGGAACAGCGGTGGTGGAGCATGGAACCGTTCTCAAACAGGGAAAGAGCATCTCATGAACGGTGTAGGTGCTTGGGCACAGCAAACATCCAACTACGTACAGGGAGGTGCGGGACAGCGCTTCCCGCAGCAATCACAACCCGCAGCTTTCTATCCTCAGCAGCAGTATCAGATGGCCCACCCATCACTCTCCCCACATTATACCAACCAACCACATCAATACGCTCACGCACCAAATGCGGGCTCAAGAAGCGCAAACAGCAGCAGAGCAAGTTCACAACGCAATGCATACCAAGGCAGTAGAGGTGGCGATGGGGCACGGGACGACGCAATGAGCGTAAGCTCTATTTCGTCAGCTGCTTCTTCCAGGTCTGCTAGTTTCAGCGGTAGTGCTGCTGGTAGCACCGCGCAGCCCTCGGCAAACGGTGCTGCTGCTGGTGGTAAGGCGGGATCAATAAGTGGAGCGTCCACAGCATCAGCGTCGGCGTTATCGCATCCAAGCTTGCCTGCAAGACCGGCTTGGCTTTCTCCGCAACCTTGAGTGGGGGGTTTATCAAAAGCATTCTATTAGCATTGTTCGCTGGGGCAATTAGGACAAGTTTCATCGTTCTTCTCCCGTTGCTTTTGTGCGGCTGTGTAGATGTAGCACTTCTGTATCGGTTGGTTTGGGCGATGTAGCAAGTTTGTGTGGTCTGATCCGTGAAGAGAGATAGAGCAATTCTAGTCCATGGTCATGTACTTTTCCACACAATCCCGCCAATCCTCCTCGCTTAACCTAAGGGCAAGGTTTTTCTTCTCCCCGTTTGTGTGTCCGTTCGCATGACTGTCCACCTTTCCATTTGCCTCCACGAAAGGCTGTTGCGCTTTAACCCGATCGAAAGCGCTCCACCACCAGGTGTGGATTTCAGCATCTGTATCCGTCCCTTCTTTGTTCTTTTCTCCGCCTGGTCTGCCTAGAACCCAGGGTTTGTCGAGGATGTAGTGGATGTTGGTTGCTTCTTCGTCAGTCCAGATGTTTGGGTGGACTATTCTGAGTTTCTTTAGAGCGTTATATTTGTATGGTAGGTATCTGATCTTTCGGGTCGGGGAGAAGAAGTCTGCGAGGAAGTCTTGGTCTGGGAAACGGTATTCGGGGACACGGGGGTCGGTGTTGATGACTTGGATCATTTCGTCCATCGTGCTGGCGGAGGGGGTGAGGATGACTAGGCCTGAGTTTATGAGTTTTGAGGGTCGTGCGGAGGAAGGAGAGGGTTGCGGGACGGTGGAGGAGGAGGCAGCGGAGGGTAAGGTTTGGGGTGTGAATCCACAGTTTGCTGGAATCCATTCAGCGGGGTATGTGGGGATCCGGTTGGGATTGCAGGTGCAGGCCCAACTAGCACCGATCCATTCTGTTTCTCCTTCTTCCTGACCTGTAGAGCCGAAGACATAGGGATCTTGGAATAGCTCATCCATGTTTTTGCGCACTAACATATCCGAGTCGACAAGCGCAACTCGGGAGAACTCGGTGAGCTCGAAAGCCCGTAATTTGGTCCAGACCTCGTTGAACCTAGCATAAGCGAGACCTGTTGCTGTGGAGGCGGGATAGATCGGCTCGATATCGCGAATGATCACTCGACCGGATGGAAGCATCGTAGAGAGGATGCTGCGTGCGCGAGAGGATAGTTTTGAAGTAGCCATGATCACCAGTGGGTATTCCGAAGCATGCTCGACGAGAAGGGAATGAGCGAATACGACCAAACCGGGAAGTAGATGTTCGGATGTGAGCAAGGCAGCCCATGCACACGTGGGTGCGGCGAGAGCGGATTCTTCATCGATCGACATCGTGTATAGTCTTGCTGCGATGAATAGTGCTGGTGGTGGTGGTGGTGTCAAGAAACTAAGCGAAGAAGGGAGAAGAGGTCTAGAAGAAAAGGGTGAGGGGACGATGTCGTATGTATACCCGCGGCGAGAAGATGTCGGCTGAAGTAAGAGGTCTTGATTCCAATTATAGGGTCCTGACGCGGTGACCGTGCAGCCACACAGATCGAAGATGATCTCCCTTCATGCACCAAAAGCCAAACGCTGCAACAACCCAGGTCAAGTCCCAGCGGTCCCTGTCAACTGGCCGCTCGTTCAAAGTGTTTTATTTTGGCAATTTTCCAGCACGCGTCATTTGGTTTTCCAGATTTTCTTGGACTTGCAAAATTCATCGTATCTCCTCATCACCAGCATCTCCTGTAATCAGCATATCTCCCTCAATTTTGCATCAAATGGCATCATCTAGCACATCATCTGGCCCTTCCAGACACCATCTACTCACTGCTGAAGAGAAAACTGCATGTATATCACTCAGATCAGCAGGATGGAAGCTTCCAAAAATTGCAGCTCACCTGGGCCTCAACTATGATACTATATATAAGTTCTGCAAGTGCTATGACACCACTGGCAGCAAGGAGAGTGCATATTCTACTGCTGGAAACCCAAAGTACAGCCCACAAGCTATCAGAAACATGATCAGAAACACACAAAAGGATGCACAGAGCAGAAGAACTCCTTTGAAAGAGATTGGACAGCAAAATGATGGTATGTCAACCAGTACAGTCAGTAGGCATCTCAAAAAAGTGGGAATCAGGAGCCTACAAGCTTGGGAGACCATTGAAGAAGATTACCTTGGTAAGCTTCTAGAAAGCATGCCAAGAAGGATGGAAGCTGTAATTAAGGCCAAAGGTGGTCAAACAAGGTTCTGATTTGTGGATTCTGCACTCAAGCAATCAAAGTAGGTGTTCACAAAAAATCTGCCAAGGTTGTATTGTGAGATGAGTAGGAATATTCATGTATAGTGACACAGGGGGGGGGAGCGAATTTTGTGATAGTGAAATCTGGAAAACCAAATGACGCGTGCTGTCCAAATCTGATCCGCGGAGCTCAAGTTTAGCCCCGTAACACGTTCTTCACCTCAGTTTTCGTGTGCAAGTTGCTGACGACACCTTCCAACGGTATCATAGATGCATTTAGGGTCAACATGGGCATTCAAGTGAAGGTTACAATTTAGAAAACCAATCAGCAGCTGCTCGAAGGTCGAGAAGTCAAAAACATGGAGATGATGATCATGATGAGGGAAGGGGGAAGCGAAAAAAGCAAAAAGTAATGCCTCCTAGCCGACTCGAACGACTGACCTCTTCATTACTAGTGAAGTGCTCTACCGCTGAGCTAAGGAGGCCGATTCTTGTATAAAGTAGCGTGCATTGCGTACATAATCTTTTCTCAAATCTTTGATCCTCATAGCATTTCGTGATGGTCCCTTTTCGAGCAGGACCCTTGACGGAAGACAGAAGACACACATTCAAAGCACTTCGGACGAACGCACCATACTGAAAGTCGTATCTGATAACATATAAGTCCAACTACTACCAGGCGCAAAAGAGTCGGGCTTGGCCAGGTCAGAACTTGCTCTGAGGGCCAACGAGCTTGAGCTGCTGTCGAACACCCAGGTCGATCATGACGTCTTCACTGCCGCCTGGCACAGTGAGAGCTGTTGATACCACAAGCCGGAACAAAGACAAAGAAAAGAGATATCGTCAGTAAACTGTCACAACCGTTCGATGGTCTGAGGTGAGAGTTGAACTTACCCTTGACCTCACGCCAAATCCTCTCGATCCTTTCTCCAGTCCCTCCCTTCGTCAAACCCATACCACCCAACAAATGCACCGCCTCTCTCACCACTTTCTCCAACACAATACCCGCATGAGTCTTCAACAAGGCACATGTACCACCCGTCAACATGTTCGACTGCGGAATCGTCATGTTGAGTTGCTGGAAAATGGTTGATTCTGTCTAAGCTTGAAGTGCTTCTACCTCTCTTGCCATGTGACCGATCTTGTGACGCACTACGGGCTGTTCGATCAGCTTCTTACCGAACACTTCACGGCGACGGCAGTGGGCGATGGCGTCCTCCATGCAGACTCGGGCGTAACGGAGAGCAGTGTAGGCGATGGTCATTCGTTCGTGGTTGAAGTTGAAGAAGACTAGTTTGAGACCTTCACCTTCTTTGCCGATGAGATTCTCGACGGGGACTTTGACTTCGTCGAATTCGACAATCGTGGTACCGGATGCTCCGCCGGGAAGCATCTTCATCTGCTTTGTGGTAACACCAGGACCTCTGGGAATGAGGAGGAGGGAGATGCCCGACGAGTCACCTGCTTTGCCGGAAGTGCGAACGGCAGTGGTGAACCAGTCCGAGTAAATGCCGTTGGTGATCCATTTCTTGCTACCATTGACCAGGTAGTACTTCTTTCCATCCTCCTCAATCAGCTTGGCTTCCGTGCTCAGATTAGCCACATTGCTACCAGCAAGAGGCTCCGTGATAGCAAGGCAAATCTTCTTATGACCTGAAAAGATCTCCGGAAGCCATTTCTGCTTCTGCTCGTCCGACGCAAAGTGCATGAGGACTCCCGAGCCGTAGGTGAGACCACCAACGAGCCCCATCAGGACAGGAGAAGCACATCGGTTGAGTTCATCCCAGATAATGTAGTCGTGAATGTTGTTCCACTCTTCGGTCTTGATTCCGGCAGGCAAACCTACACCGACGCTCTGTGCGATCTTGGCAATCTTAGGATCAACATGAACACCAGTGGCGAAAGCGAAAAGGACATCGTCTTTGGCGGCACGTTGGTTAGCTTCATCATCGTTTGATGACTCCAGCCTCTTCGTACTTGGCGCCGAGTTTGATGAGGATTTCGTCACACCAGTTGCGGCACCACTCGCGAAGCTGGACGTGGGAGGGGGAGCCAAACATGGACGAGGGGAGACCTTGGATCCATGGTGCTTCGGAGAAGGGAACTGTGGGTTTGGTGAGTTTGGTCGAGGACATGGTGGCGGTCGTTGCTGCCGTTGTCGAGAGAGGCGGCGGTGTGTTGAAGGGTGTTGGTGATTCTTTGCAGTGCTTCTGAGATGAAGTCGAGCCTTTTTGTCTCAATTGGATGGCGACGAAGAAGGTAGACGGAAGAGGTGAGGAGGCAAGCGAGATGAAAGTGTGCGGGGAAGGGATGAATAGGGTTGTATTCGCACAGACGTTCGGGAAGCCGCCTTTCTCGAAGCGAGCGTTGCCAAGGTTTCAGGGACCCGGGCGAGGAATGCAACCGAGAGCCGGAGCAAAGGACCCTTTTTCGCGCTCGAAATTTTGTGACCTAACAGACAACTTCAAGACCGCGGAAGTCGGACATGTTTCTGGACGCTTCTTGCAGCTCCACAAGCACCTTTCCTCACTCCTCGACATCTGCTGCTCAGTCTCGTTCTTCCTTCCGACCAACACCTTATGAGGTACGCAGCGCTCATCCTTCCCGCAGCAAAATGTCAAAACAACCACTCTCAGTAGCCGAAATTCTCGAAAAGCAACAGCAAGAGTCGGCTCTCAAACCTCGTTTCCTCTCCAAAGCCGAACGCTTGGCCAAAGCACAGCGCGAGAAGGAGCAGGAAGAAGAACAACGCAAGCTCAAGCAGCAAGAAGAGCAAAAGCGCAGGCTCGAGTTCGAGAAGCAAGCTCGTTCTGTCGCCTCTTCGTCAACCTCTGCTTCTACTTCAAGACGACCGCCGGGGAGAGATGCAGATCGATACCACAACGAAGGGAATGGCGAGCTCGATTACGGCAGTGCCGCGGATGACCGCTACAATAGCAGAAGAGCCAGGGATGATGACAGACGTAATGGAGATCGAAGCAATGGCACGTCAGCGTCGAATGGACATGCTCGAGAGGCCACCACATCAGCGAATGGCGAAGTCGAAAGCAACGCCCCTCTAACAGAATCCGAACAAGCCTCTATCCGACGCCGCTACCTCGGTCTCAAAGAAGACAAGAAAAAGCCGAAACGCAAACCCACCGACAAGAAGTTCGTCTTTGATTGGGGCGAAGAAGATGACACGGCAACCGAGTCTCTTGCCGTCCAAATCCAATCCTCCATCCCCCCCTCTCACTCTGCTACTACCTCGACAGCGCGCTATGACCCACTAGACAAGCGATTCGACGAAAAACACTGGTCTGCAAAGTCTCTTACTGAGATGAAAGAGCGCGATTGGCGTATCTTTCGCGAAGATTTCGGCATCTCTGCCCGAGGTGGAAACATTCCGAAACCTCTTCGCTCCTGGAGAGAATCCAGCATTCCAGCTACAATCCTTAGCACGATCGAAGAGGTTGGGTACAAAGAGCCATCGCCAATCCAAAGACAAGCTATACCTATTGGTTTGCAAAACAGAGATCTCATTGGTATCGCAGAGACGGGTTCGGGTAAGACAGCTTCTTTCCTCATCCCTCTCCTCGCTTACATCTCCAAACTACCGAAGCTCAACGAACATACCAAGGCACTCGGACCACAAGCCCTCATTCTAGTACCCACGCGTGAGTTGGCACAACAGATCGAAACGGAAACAAACAGGTTTGCTGGTCGCTTAGGTCTCGGCTGCGTCTCGATTGTCGGAGGAAGGGATATGAACGATCAAGCGTACGCTTTGAGGGATGGAGCAGAGATTATCATTGCTACACCGGGAAGGTTGAAGGATTGTATAGAGAGACATGTTTTAGTGCTTAGTCAGTGTACGTATGTGGTTATGGACGAGGCGGATAAGATGGTTGATATGGGATTCGAGCCTCAGGTGAACTTCATCCTTGATTCTTTGCCGGTATCGAATCTCAAGCCAGACTCGGAGGTTGCAGAGGATCCCAAGGGAGACGATGTTGTTGGAAGGTACAGAGTTACGATGTTGTATTCAGCTACTATGCCACCAAGCGTAGAGAGGATGGCTAGAGTCTACCTGCGCAGACCAGCTACGATCACCATTGGCGACGCCGGACAAGCCGTAGGAAGCGTTGAACAGATTGTCGAATTCGTACCCTCTGAAGAAGCCCGCCGTTCACGTCTCATCGCTATCCTCCAACGCTCTTCGCATCTAGTGCCGATCATTGTATTCGTCAACCAAAAGAAAGCCGCCGACCAACTCTCCTCCTTCCTCACCCGCCAAGGTTTCTACATCTCAACCCTCCATTCCGGCAAAACTCAAGAACTCCGTGAAGAAGCTCTCGCCCACCTTCGCGACGGCACAACCCAAATCCTAGTCGCAACCGATCTAGCAGGTCGAGGTATCGACGTACCCAACGTAGGTCTGGTCGTAAACTTCGCTATGCCAAACAACATTGAAGCGTACATCCACAGGATCGGTAGGACCGGTCGTGCAGGAAAGAAAGGTACAGCCATCACATTCTTGGATCAAACAGATAGCGATTTGTTCTGGGATCTAAAACAGGAATTGACAAAGAGTAAGTTGAGTAGCGTGCCGCAACAGTTGGCGAGGCATCCGGCTGTGCAGCATCGTCCGGTGAAGGATGCGGGGGGGAAGAGGAAGAGGGAGAGGGAAGACGAGGGGTGAAGCTGCACTCAAGCTGTTCAGCACGGTCCGAGCAAAATGTGCTCACTCGTGCTTCGAATCAACATGAAATCATCTGCATTTCACAATTTGTTCAACTGTGTGTGCTCTTTGTGTGCTCTAGAGTGCTCCATATCTGAAAAGCTTTTTGAAGGATCACTTCTTCTCGACGACAAGCACCTTGTCCCACCAACTCATGTCCAATTCAGGAAGATCGATCTCCTTGTTGTCTCCTTCTTTTATCTCTTCCGCTTTGTCGGCAGCGATGTCTGCCTGCTGCTCCGAATACCACTTGACGAACCAGCGGAAGAACTTGACCGACTCTTGCACTTTGTTCGCCATCCAGCACGTCTTTGCCAGCAGGAAGAGGGCCTCACCCTGAACACGTGTCTGCATTTGCAGAATCAATCCATTCGCTTCGGCATCATTCTCCGACGAATCAATTATGTTCTTGGCAGGGTTGGCAGTGGAGCTGCTGTCGACTGCTTGAGTGTCGGCGGGTTGCGCTTCGGCTGAAGGCTTGGATTCGGCCCGTGCGTCAGACTTGTTGCGACCATTCTTCTGCTGAGCATTGCTTTTGCCAGCACGTATGTTTGGCCTGAGTGCATTCGAGACGAGATCGAGCTCAGTCTGAGCTTTGACCAGGTCGTTGAGCAGCAGATGGAGCGTACCGAGCACGAGTCGAAGACTAGTTCGTCGCAGTATCTTCTCGGGCGCATCGTCACGCGTCACTTGCTGCATGTCAGGCAGGGCCAACACGGCGCTCACAGCTTTGACAGCGTCTTTGAGCTGAGCCTTGTTCTCGGGGGCCAGCGCCTTGGTGATTTGCTGATGCGACTTGGCAAGGCGGTCGAGCATGGGTATGTGGTCTTGACTAGCAGAAGCAACCGCGGCAGCTGGTGGCATGCGGACCGTCTCGCGTAGAGCTTTGTGCGGGAAGGGAAGTGCGAGAAGTGAGTCGACCATGAGTCCAGTGACGAGATCGGAGCGGAAGAAGGGCGATTCGAGGATAGTCTTCTCGCGAGGCTTGTTGGTTGCCTCTGCTTGAGGCTGGCCGGAGCCGTTTGCTGCAGTCGCTGATGCTTTCGTGTTCTCGGCTTTGTTCTTGGAAGTGGACGGTCCTTGGGTTGCAGCAACAGCGGGAGCGGCAGTGTCGGTACTGGCTTCATAGGCTGACTCTGAGCCAGCAGACTTCCGCGAGAGAATGCTATGAGTGGATGCAGATTCTCCGTTCTCCTTAGAATGAGCTTCGAGACGTGCTTTGGCGCCGGTCAGCTCTTTAGTAACGTCTGGCTGATCCTCGTCGAGATAAAGGCTTGCGGACCAGTCGGCCACGGCGCGGCTTAGATAGTTGCCCTCGGAGCGCGGTCTGAGCGCAGCAAGGCGGAGGTTGATCTTGCCACGGAGGTTGTGAGCATCGACGCGAAGATGCACGTTACGCTCTCCATCACGCGTCTTGAGGATACGCAGTGCTGACGACAGCATGTCCTTTGTGCTTTGGATGATTGTCTCTTCGTCGGGAGATGGTGTTGCTGAGTCGTAGCGTTCGAGAGCGCGCTTGTAGAGGCGCTCCGGATCTGACTCGGGATTGAGAGCCTGTGACATTACAACGTCGAGATCGCGTTCAGCCTCAGGTGTGCGTGAAGTGAAAGCTCGTTGGTGGCGAATATGGTCGATGCATGCGGCCCTGAAGCTCTGACCGGCTTGGATGAGTTGGACAGGGTCAAACTCGGGCACAGCCTTGTGTGCGGCAGAGCGGGAGCCACCCACTCGCTTATCCCAGTAGCCGGAAGGGGACGCAGAGGGGCTGGCGGCACTGAGAGGTGGCGCGGGAATATGACGTGGCTTAGCATGGCACTCCGAGACGAGTCGAGCAAGATCTTGGCCGGAAAGCTGCTTGATGAGGACGACATCGGCCTGACCACCGACAACAAACTGGTGTTCGAAGCGTCTGCAAGCCTCTACGTAGGCCACACGCGTCTGTTCGAGGGAGGTCTTGAAGAGTACGTTCCATTGAAGCTTCGCATTCGTCTTCGGGCGCTGATGCCAGTCTGGGTCGTCAGCGATGAGACCGGCGTTCTGCCTCTGCTCCTCGACGTACTCGTAGATATCTGCCGTGTGCAGATGGAACTCAGAGAGTGGAGCCGGTGGCCCTTCCTTGTCGAGGTCGAGCTCGATCAGTTTGAGCGCAGCTTCGATATTGTTTGGGTCGGTGTTGCGGGCAAGGTAGTGATGCAGTAAAGACACGAAGCGGCCAAGAGCACGATCGCGTGCGGCAGACTTGCGCTCGAGCACAAGAGCTTCGACTTCGACTTCTTCCTGTAGCTCACCGATGGCATCGGGAGTGTATCCTTCCTGAATCGATTCGGTGACATGCCAATAGACGAAAGGCTGGAGGCCTTGCTCGAGCTCAGCATAGACAGCTGGCTTGGCGCATTTGCCGAAGACGGTGTCCATTGTGAAGAATCTTTCCGGCTTGGCTTAGTGAAGAAAGTCTCGAGCTAGGTGGTGAAGATGGAGGAGGGGGGAACGGTTCCACGAAGGACAACGGCCTTTTATGAATCTGCGGAAGTGGTGAGCTGAGCCATTGTCCTTTGACGCGAGTGCGTGCGGTGAGACGCTGATGCGGAAGAAGAAGCCGTGTTGACCAGACCAGTTCGAGCCAAACCTTGTTGAGATGGACTGCGTTTCTGTACTCACTTCATTTCGAGACGAGGTGAAGCGACGCACAGAAGGTGATGAGGTCTTTGACAGGTTGTCAAGAGAGTCCTCCAGCATCACTTTCCATCGTACCTAGCATCTAGCCCACCTACCCTGCATTGCTGTTGCCCAGCAGAGCCTTCCCTCGTCGCACACACAGCTCCCAATTTTGTCACCAGAGACTTGATCTTGCTCTCACTGTACACTCATCTTTTGCTAAGAAGCTCGCAACTGTATCAGCATCACGGTTGCCATTGCCATCGTCCCCACTATGAACGCCTACAATAATGGTTCCACCCTCTCCGATGCACCACCCGGTCAAGGCCAAATCCAACAAATGCCTGGTCGTCCAGTTATCGATCTCAAAAAGAAGCTCGTTGTCGTCGGTGATGGTGGATGCGGCAAAACCTGTCTCCTCATAGTCTACTCCCAAAACCGCTTCCCAGAAGAGTACGTCCCCACCGTATTCGAAAACTATGTCCCTATCATCCAGTTCGAAGGCAAAACCATCGAGCTCGCACTCTGGGACACAGCTGGACAAGAAGAATACGACCGACTCCGTCCGCTCTCGTACCCTGAATCCGATGTGATCTTGATCTGCTTCGCTGTTGACTTCCCAACAAGTCTGGCAAATGTACAAGATAAGTGGTTCCCAGAGATCAACCACTTTTGTGAAGGGGTGCCAATTTTGTTGGTTGGGTTGAAGACGGATTTGCGGAAGGATCCGAATAGCTTGGCTATGTTGCAGGCACAGGGAATCAAGCCTGTTTCGCAGACACAGGGGCAGCAGGTGGCGGATGAGATTGGTGCGGCGAAGTACGTGGAGTGCTCGGCAAAGACAAAGGATGGCGTACAAAATGTGTTTGATACGGCGATTAGGGAGGCATGTCGGAAGAAAGGTTGGGGTAGGAGAACGGGCGGTGGTGGATCTGGAGGCGGAAAGAAGAAATGCGTTCTTCTCTAGCATCGCAAAGCTTCCCCCTGCATCTGTTTCTGCACCGCTACGCACACGGAACGCATCGAGGATCGACATCGAGGGCCGCTACACAGCGGACCGAGTCAAATCTGGCCATCGTCCGTGCATTCCCATGGCAGCGCTCACTCGCATTTCATTCATTGATCCTGATTCTCACTTGTTCGTTCGCTTCAATCCTGCGGACTCTCAGTTCCCATTCTCAGACGCATCATCGTAACCCCGTGTACACACATGTCATTTCTCAGCATTTCATTCGCATCCTGGCTCAAATTCGTTTGCGGACAAATCCATCTTGAGACTATGAAACCATCGCATCAGCACGTATGTCTGCTTCAGCTCACAAGATAGCCCAAATAAGCGCGAAAGCTAGGGACAAGGGTGCGTTGTTATCGACTGGTAGTGCTAGCGCAGCGATCAAAGGGGCTGGCACGGACGCTTGCGCTCTTAGTAATACGCTACAGTGTGAAGAATAGCATGTGGGTAGGTCTGTTGATGTCGTTCCAAGATCTGGTCCATTTCTGTATCGATATCTTGAGATGCCGCGATCTGTTTCAATGCAAGAAGTCAACGTCATGTCAGTAACAGCACCGCTACCACTACCTTTCGCTGCGTCATCTTTGTACTTACAGCATTTGCCAAATCCAAAATCGCCTTGCCCGCAGCCACTGCTTCCTCGTGATTATCCTTAATCTCGACATTGATCACATGTACTGGTCTATTCAGCTCTCCACCTCTATTGAACAAATCCTCGCAGACCGCATCAAAGCATCTTTCCTCGCACGTAATAACGATATCCGCTGTATACTTTGTCTCTTGCCATCTCTCGGGTGCACGTTTGACGTCTTTGTTCCTATTCAACATTGTCATCAAACCATTCGCCCAGTAGAGACGAGGATCTTTGTTATTGAGATCTTCAATGATGTCTGTGTAAGCTGTACCAAAAGGGTAGATGTTGGGGAGGTTGATTTTGGGACCAGGTAATCGGACGGCAGAACCGGTGCCAGCAGAGGTGACGTTAAAGCCGGATTGCGCAAGGAGCGAGTGTGCGGCCATGGATCGGTTTTGGTTGGAGGCACAGACGACGCAGAACATGATGGAGGAATCGGGTTTTGCGCCTTGGACCGTACCGTTAGCGGCTACTGCGTCGATGGTGGGCGTGGAAGAGGAGGGTATTGAGGAGGATGAGGGCGGGTAGGGCGGTGTTGTAGATGAGTTGGATGAGGACGGCTGTATTGAGTATGGGTTTTGTATTGTCGACATTGTTGCAGATGTATGTGCTGGTGTAGGGATGGCAGGTCGAGTGATGTGAGCCTGTGCTCCTTCGAACGGTCCTTTCGTTTGGTCGCAAGGTGTGGGGAGAGGTTGGTGCCCAGTGTCAGTGAAGCTCGTTTGGTAGTTGCTCGAAGATTGATTGCTGGGTTCTGCTTTTCATGTGGCTGTCTGAGCGTTGCAATCGGATTGCTTTGTGCGAAGAGATGGAGTATCTATGGTGGTCCGTGACGAAGAAGAGCGATGCGAAGATGTTCGAGGGTCCAACTCTCGGCTTCCGAAGTGGAGAAACGGCCAGAAAAAGCAAGATTCGCAGAAAAACAATACCTGTCATTCTCAACGCTCTAACAACCAAATTTTGGTCGGCAGGTACAGAAGCATGATCCTCTGTTCAGCTTCTCACCATAAAGTTCAGACAAGACACAAGACACAAGACACAAGAGCAAAATTCAATAGCAGGACTCCATGACTTAAGTGTCTGTATCGCAGACCGATGGATTCTCTAAGCTGTCGGCTCTACTGCCGTGGCTTCAGCCTGGGTTGTCTTTTCTGTTCTAACTCGTTTGGCATCCCGCTCCTCTTCTCCAGCCGGACCTTCTTCCTGAGCACGCTTCGCACTCTCTCCCTCCTGCAGCTCTCCCGTAGGTTCCTCTCCGGCCTCTTTCGCCAGCTTCTTTTCCTCCTCCACGCTAGCCAAATACACCCTTCGCATCTCCAGCGCCTGCTTATCGCCGAACACCCGCAGCGCATGCAGTATGTACCCCCCTGTACTACTCGTCGTCATCTCCGGATGCGTTCTACCCGGCAACACCTGATACTTCCTCAACCAAGGCTCCGTCACACTAATATTGATAAACTCTTCATCACCCCTCAGCTTCGAATGAGCCTCCACCAGCGGCTGCAAATACGGGCTATGAATCACCACACTCGCTGAACCACCCAGATGCGGCTTCAATCTGCGCAGAATACTCATCGGATCATAGTGGCATGCGATAAGAACGGCGTCGAAGTCTCCAGCGAAGAATTCCGATCGGACACGATCGACTTCTCGGAAGTTAGCTTGGCGTTTGCGGTCGCGTGATTTGTCTTTTGTTGATCGATTCTCGGCGAGGGCGGAGACGGAGGAGATGTCTTGGTTGGAGAAGACAGGGGCATACTCTGTCTCGGTAGCGGCCCAGTTGAGGATTTTAAGGACTGGTTTGGTGACTTGGGGCGGGAAGTTGAAGTAAGGGATAATGTCGAATGCGGGGGGTGATTCGGCGTCGTTGATTGCTACTACTGTTCCGTCGCCGCCTAGTCGCTCGAGTACTGAGCCCACTAGCAAGCCTGATACGCCATCGACAACCAAATACCGTCCACCTGGCCTAACACTTCCAAAGCTGAGCACTTGAGAGAGGGCGTCTTTGCGAATCCAGCGAATCTTTTCGGGCGCTTTGTCGAACCAAAAGTCGCACACGTTGCCAAAGTCGGGCTGGAGAGGAGTGAAAAGCTTGAGATGCTTTTGCTCTTTTCGCGCAACGTACTTTGCTTGCGAGTAGACAGTGCGGTTGGCAAAAGACTCGGAACTAGCGAGCTGCTGTTCGATAATCTGTCGACCAGAGATACCCTTGTTCTTGAGCTCTTGAATGTCGACATAAGTGAGCTTTTGTGCAGAGCCGTCGTCGTTGATGTGTTCGTTTGTGGCTGTGGTCTCGACTGTTTCGCTGGCTTCTGTCTCGAGGTCTTTGAGCGTGTGGTTGATGACAAGTTTGAGTGATCCTCCTGCAGTCGTATTGTTGTTTCCTGCTCCGCCCTTTTTACCTCCCTTTCCGTTCTGTTTCGAAGCCTCTTCGGATGTGGTAGTGGAAGTAGTGTCGGCCTGAATCTCATAAGTGAACCCATAAGGCATACCAATGAGGACATCCGCTTTGAAGCTGCCGAACTTGCCCAGGCTGACCTGCTTGCCAGGCATGATCTCGGCCGCCTTCGTTCGACCTGAGGGCATCTTGAGGATTACTGTCGATCCGGAAGCGATATAGTGTAAGCGCTTTCGAAGCTGCTCGGAGGTGAGGCGTGGCATATTGGAGTTGCGAGACTTTTGCTGGTTGTTTTGGCGAGGCTGCTGCTTGCCAGCGGATGGCTTTGATGAGGGGTTGCTCGGCACAGCTTCTGGCACAGCAGCTGCTACGTTTGATGCTTCGGACGACATATCGAAGTCTATCGGTCCTCCTTGGAGCGATGAGAGTGCAGAGCTAGGAGATGGGTAGAGGAGTGAAGACGAGGGTCAAGAAGAAATGCATGAAGAAATGTGCACAATTCTTCCTGCGCCAAAATTTACGAGATCACGTGTGGGAGAACCTCCACTCAACCCCGCGTTCCGAGCTGCTTGCCGGGTTCTCGCTTTCAGCACGGGCCGGTTCCTCAACATCACTACCACCACCACTCGCATCACAACCTCAGTCACTCTCCGGACGTCGGGACGCCTTTTTTGCTCACTGAAGCTATAGCTATATCCTGAACACGGCGTAAGAACGCGATCTAACGTAGCCATCATCACAAGTTGGTTTAAAATGGAAGTCGACTCAACCCTCCCCTCGGTCCCATACGACCGCGAAGCGATCTATACCGCCCTAACCGCGTTCGACGAGTCCGACCCCGAATTTCAAGCTGGCATACAAACCATCATCGGACCTATGCAATCATCTGGAGCACCACAAGAGCAGATCGAAGAAACAAAGAAAAGAGCAAAAGTCTTCTTCTGGTCTCAAAAGACCGGCAATCAGGTCGATTACGCTGACTACAAGGCTTGGCTAGCATCCAATCCCACGTTCTCTGCATCGACAGCGAACGGCGCAAACAGCGACAATGCAGCAGGACTAGGGACACAGGCCAACGACCGAGCGGAAGCGGGAGAGGAGAAAGAGGAGAAAGAGCCATACCCAGCATCATTCGATGCAATCGTTGAGCTGATCACAACAGGCAAGACAGACCAGATTCCGGGCATTCGAGATATTCCACTCAAGATCAACGAAGAGGCTCCCACACAAGCTACGATGAGTAGACCGCTAAAGCCGTGGGAGAAGGCAGATGTCCCACAAGTTGAGCTCCCGGAACCGAGCACACAAGCAACAACAGCGACAGAGCCGGACTCTATCGCTACAGCGTCACATACAGAATCATCCTTCGCTTCCTAGCGAAACGACCTCGCCGTAGTACCAACATCGTGGAGAAGCATGTATGCGAGACTAGATGAATTGCATGTATTCCTGTACTGGATTCCCAAAAAAGGAGTGTGTGTGTTCTGAAGCTACTACTTGGGCTTGCGAGTGAAGAAACTGTTCAAGCTCTGCTGGCCTTTCTTTGCGGGCGTCGCCCCACTGCTTGGTTTGCTCTTGGCAGCCGAGCTATTTGCTGGTGTTGACTTGGCTGGTGCATTTGGCGCTGGGCTTGCTGAAGCTGATGTTGATGCTGATCTTGACTCTGGCGCCTGCTTTGGCTTTGCAGCTCCAGCTCCGCGCTTTGACCCAACGACAACGGGTGCATCCGACTCTTCTGAAGAACAAGACTCGTACTCATCGACGGTCTTGGTGACCGTGTAGCCACGCTCATCTTTGGTGCGCACCTTTTTGCTGCCGATCTTGCGCTTCTTGCGTACACGCCTCTTCGCGGGAGCATTGTCGGTGCCGTTCATAGTGTCGGTAATGGTGGAACTGGCCATCTCAACATCTGGGTCCAGATCTTTACCTTGGCCAGTCTTGTTCATGCCCGTAGTGCCGCTGGGTTCGACAATTTGAACGTCGTTGTCGTCATCATCGTCGTCCATCATGGCTTCGAGCTCCTTGCGTTGCGCTGCTTCTTGAGCTTTGTTCTGCGACCGGGCGTCGGCACGTTTACCTGTTCCTCGAGGCGCTGCACCTCGAACTGGGTCGGCCATCTTGATATCGCCATCGTCACTTTCGTCGTCGTCATAGCCAAGCTTTTCTGGCTTGTCGTCGTCCTCGTCATCATCGTCGTCCAGAACAATGGGTCTCCGACCATTGCGGTCTTCTTCATCTTCCTCGACGTCGCTGCCCAGAAGAGCTTTTCTCGCTGATGGTCGGTTAGCGTTGCTGTTGCTGTTGTTGCTGGGCGCTTCCTTCTTGACCGCTGTTGATTTCTTCTCGGCTTCCTTCGGCTTAGCCCTACTCCAATCAAGACCTCCTTTCTTACCGCCGCTGCCAGTGGATGCAGCTGGTGTCGAAGTCTTGCTCGCTGCAGCTGTGGACGGCGTCTTGGAGTCAGATTCCTCCTTGACCTCGGTCTTGACCGGGCTTGTTTTCGTCTGCTTGGTGTCCTTAGGAGCTGACGGGACCGCGGGCGCGCTGGGTGCACCTAGACTTGAGATAGCTTTAGATGGGTCGTAGTTGTCCTTGATACTAGTATTGATGATGACACCAAGGTCTGCACCACGGTTGGTTTCTTGCCAAGCATCGACGTACTTTTGCTGCGTATGCAGATCATGCTGCACAGCTGTAAGTTGCGCTGCATCGCGGAGGCGTCCGGGTGATATTGAGTAGATGTGGCACGATGTAATCTCGTCAAAGGTCGACTTTGCCTCTTCAAGCTGGTCAGCCGGGGTTAGGCGAATGACTTGGCGTGAGACGTCGACATGGGTCTGGCGTTGGGCAATGCGGGTATCGAGGTAGCTGCGGAATGGAGCAGAAGAGGAAGATGCTGTTGAAGAAGGGCCCTCGAGCTTGTCATCGTCATCTTCCTTTGATCCGGAAGCTCCATTTGTCTGTGACTGCGATGCTGTTGCCCGACCGATGAGAATGTATGTAGCGTCAAGTTCGGACTTGTCCTTGTGCGAGTCGAAGAAAGTTGCGAGCGCTTTCTTGGCATCCTCGACATGGATACGCAGCTCTCGGCTTAGAAGACGATACGTGACGAGCTTCTTGTCGCGCTGCAACCATGAATTGAGCAGTGAGGTTGGATCTGATGTCGATGGCATGGCTGCGAAGGTGAAATAACGGGTTCAGTCAACGTTCCCGGGTCGATCTCTAATCTTGGCTCGTTCGCCCTAGAAGTCCGTCGCTCCTTGCTTGACACCTCGTGGATCCTGGGTATACAAAGTCGCTGAATCCAACGTTTGCTGATGCTGCGCTGCTTGTCAAAATACTGTGTGGAGGATATGAAGCTCGTTTGAAACCTTGTACCATCAGAGGTCGGTGGGCTTCGTTTGAACGACTTTTCGGAAGTCGAAGATGTCACTTCAGTCAGCCTCGCGCTCTTTTACGCGTTGCGCTCACGATGCTGCAGCTCTGTGTCGCGTCAAACCAACACTTTCTGGCTACGTCCAAAAATCATGGATGTGAGATCTAGCTCAAGAGACAAGCGAGAAGTTTCGCTCTCAAGATCGATCACGCGTGGCCGTGGCCGTTGAGTTTTGGAAGCAGATGCAGGCAAAGCTGAACTCGCACGAGCACAGTTCAGTTCAAAGAACTCCACACCAACACGAAGAAAAAAGAAAGTCACACAGTTGTTGCTACAGTCGAACCTCTCGAAATGACACATGTAAATTGAATAAAATAATTCAAAAATCGCGTTTTAATTTTAGCCTAAAAAAGGAGCAAAAAATCTAGTGGAATCTTGCAGTGCTTACATAATGCTTCAAAGGTATATGATATGTATATTGTTCTGAGCCTCTCAATCAGCTCTGGATACTGAAGAAGCTAACAGAGGCAACTGTCCATGATGTAGTGTGATCATCAGGTGAAGAGGAAGCACTGGCAGAGATAGAGGATACTGAAGACACTTTGGAATCCTAGCCCATCTGTAGCATCAGCAGAGCTTGACAAGGGCCCATAGAGTGCTACAGGAGTGGTGGAAGAGCAGCTTAAGACTCTCAAGTCAGCTCAGGATACCCTGGCAGACCATGGTCTTCTGACCCAAAAAGTTTCAGATGCTTTCTCAGCCTGTTGCTCTTGACTCACTGTATCACAATCAATTCTATAGTCACACATTCAGTTTAAAAGCTCTCACACTTCCATAGGTACTCTGAGTGATGAGCTACAAGAATTCTACTGCTTGAGGACATCAAAATAATTTACGAAAATTTTAAAATAAATAATGTGTCATTTCGAGAGGTTTGACTGTACTCGACATCATTCCCGCTTCTCCTTTCCGACACAACACTAAGCTTTACAGAAGGAGGACACGGACCGATCTCATTGCCTTATGACCCCTTGACACACACATACATCTCTACAAAGCCACACAGACGACCCCTGGCCCTCACACAGGCTCGCAAGATGAGCGACAACAAGGACAAGGCGGCAGCACCTGCCGCTGACAGCAAGGTCAACGATATTGCAGCTGGCATCTCTGGTCTCATGTCTGGCAAGAATGGCGCTGACAAGCCAGTTGCAGCAGCAACAGCAGAGATTAGCAAGGAGGAGGCCGTCGAATCGAATCTGCGCGAGTCCTCGCACGAGGTCCAGGTCACATTGGCAGACCAACAGGCGGATCCCAACTCTCCACTCTATTCGGCCAAGAGCTTCGAAGCGCTCGGTTTGCACGAGAACCTGCTCAAGGGTATCTACGCCATGAAGTACCAGAAGCCATCCAAGATCCAAGAAAAGGCATTGCCATTGCTTCTCCAGAACCCGCCCAAGAACATGATCGGCCAGTCGCAATCTGGTACCGGTAAGACGGCTGCCTTCATTCTCACCATGCTCTCGCGAATCGACTACGACCTCAAGAAGCCACAAGCTATTGTGCTAGCGCCATCTCGAGAGCTCGCGCGTCAAATCATGGATGTGGTGCGGACCATGTCCAAGTTCACCGACGTCACCACATGCCTCTGCTTGCCAGACGA
The DNA here is from genome assembly GCA_022963135.1 of Ustilago loliicola. Taxonomy (NCBI): domain Eukaryota; kingdom Fungi; phylum Basidiomycota; class Ustilaginomycetes; order Ustilaginales; family Ustilaginaceae; genus Ustilago; species Ustilago loliicola. Next base: position 394,140 of record JALCUU010000001.1, on the reverse strand, counting down.
GGTCAAGCGAGGTGAAAAGATCTCGGCGCAGCTCATCGTTGGTACACCAGGCAAGACATTCGACATGATCAAGAGCAAAGGTATCGAGACTGCTGCCATCAAGGTGTTCGTTCTCGACGAGGCGGATAACATGCTTGACCAGCAATCGTTGGGTGAACAGTCGATCCGCGTCAAGAACACCATGCCCAAGTCGTGTCAGCTCGTTCTGTTCTCGGCCACCTTCCCTACCAACGTGTACGAGTTTGCCGTCCGCATCGCACCAGGCGCCAACGAGATCCGACTGAAGCAGGAGGAGCTATCAGTAGAAGGTATCAAGCAATTCTACATGGACTGCAAGGACGAAGACCACAAGTACGAAGTGCTCGTCGAGCTCTACAACTTGCTCACTATCGGCCAGAGTATCATCTTCTGCGCCAAGCGCGAGACCGCTGACCGCATCGCACAAAAGATGACCGCCGAGGGTCACAAGGTCGATTCGCTGCACGGCCGACTCGAGACAGCAGACCGGGACCGAACCATCGATGCTTTCCGTGACGGCAAGAGCAAGGTGCTCATCTCGACCAACGTCATTGCCCGTGGTATCGACATTCAGCAGGTCACGTTGGTCATCAACTACGACATGCCCCTGACGCAGACGGGCGAGGCTGACGCCGAGACCTACTTGCACCGTATTGGACGAACCGGTCGATTCGGCCGCAAGGGTGTTTCGATCAACTTTGTGCACGACCGGCAGAGTTGGACTTATATGGACCAGATCGAGAAGGCGCTCAAGTGCCAGATCACGCGTGTAGCTACCAACGATCTGGAGGAGATGGAGTTCACCATCAAGGAGGCGCTCAAGCAGATTGGCAAGTGAGCGTGCGGTTGTGTTATCCAGTCATTAGCAACTGCGTCCTTCGCCAGCCCTACACCCAGTACATTTGTAACGAAAAAGTTGCGCAGAAGCAATCAACATACCCATTCAAGACAAAGTGTTTGTTGTGACACTTTACACTTGAGCCCTGAACGGCTGTTTTGTGCGGACGACAGACGCAGTGAGCAGTGCAAGAGCAACATAGGTCCTCATCTCAGCGCATTGCGAGACTCTCCGAATTTGAGATGATCAAGGGCTCACCATTACGAAGTGTGCTTTTGTGGACCGCGGTTGGGGTCCGAGTTCACCCTGAGAGGTCCACATTCACGAGAGGTCAGAGATACCTCATTCACGTCTGGCGGAAACAGTGATCTTTGCCAAAAAGCTTCCAGATACGTCCAGCGCCTCCTACCGCTCATGATGGGCTCGAAATCCGATATTGATGGCTGAACTGATGAATGGTTGGTGAGTGCGGAAATACGAGCGTCCATCAATGAGAGGACCATTTTTTTGGCTCTGTTAGTTCTCGATCGTATTTCGTTTCACAGTGAGAAGACGAAGAGCAATTCAAATGTTTGAATTCGACGGCTACAGTACGCCCGGAGATAGACCGAATAATACAAGCATTTCGTTTTCAGGTTGAAAGGGAAATTCATCCGTGTCAAGGGTTCTTCTGGTGGCGGCGTTCCTCACTGTGACGGTACGGGCCGAGTGGCGCGGCGTGGATTGGCTGTTGAGTTTCCACAGCATTTTCAGTCAAGTTAAGCCCGCGGGTCCAGCAGAGAGAGCGAGAGAAGTGTTGCGGTACAGGAGCGTGGCGCTCTCTGATTGTCTCTCTAGCCGGCGAGTCCTCTTTCGAGTTGCCGGCAACGAAAGGCTCAGAAGATCCATCTGCTTCTATCATGGGACCGTCTATCCGGAGAGCTCAACGTTAATTTCATGTCACGCAATTTAACCTCAACCTCAAACGCATATTCTCAACTCACCCTTCACCCTCACTACCTTGCTTGAACACCGCGTCATCCTCGGACTTTATCCTCCCTTGGCACGTATCGTTGCTACCTATAGCATCTTGAACAAAAACATCATCACGCTTCGTCGTACTTATATGAGCCTTGCCCGATCGTCGTTGCGTTCGGCTTCGTTCAACCGCGTCAACCTCCCCCACTTCGTTGCAGCCAACACCAGAGTCACTTCCGCTCAACGGGTTGCACTTCCTGTGCTTCGATCTCGCTTCTCTACGCATTCGCGCTCTAGTAATCGCTCGTCTCGTGCATTCCGAGCTACAGCTCCATTCGCAGCACTTTCTGCCGTCTCGATTCGCCACTCTTCCACTACCGCTTCTACATCTACAACAGACAGCATGACTGAACACGCCAACGGTGCTTCGTCGTCTTCGGGACAGAAGGTCCACAAGGTCGTCATTATCGGCTCCGGTCCTGCTGGTCACACTGCTGCCATTTACTTGGCACGAGCCAACCTCGAGCCTGTCCTTTTCGAGGGTATGCTTGCCAATGGCCTCGCTCCAGGAGGTCAGCTTACAACCACAACCGATGTAGAGAACTTCCCTGGTTTCCCTGACGGTATCCGTGGTCCCGAGATCATGGACAAGTTCCGTGCCCAGTCCGTTCGTTTCGGTACCGAGATCCACACCGAGACCATCTCCAAGGTCGATCTTTCGTCTCGTCCATTCAAGTTCTGGCGCGAGTTCAACGAGGACCAGGCTCCCGAGCTCACCGAGACCCTCATCATTGCTACCGGCGCCAGTGCAAAGCGCATGCACTTGCCCGGAGAGGATACCTACTGGCAGAGCGGTATCTCGGCTTGTGCCGTCTGTGATGGTGCCGTCCCTATCTTCCGCAACAAGCCTCTCGTAGTCGTCGGTGGCGGTGACAGTGCCGCTGAGGAGGCCATGTACCTCACAAAGTACGCCTCGCACGTCCACGTCCTCGTTCGAAGAGACGAGCTCCGAGCATCCAAGATCATGGCCAAGCGACTCTTGGCGCATCCCAAGGTGACAGTTCACTTCAACACTCAGCCTACCGAATGCAAGGGTGACGGTGAGCTGCTCAAGGCAGTCCGTGTCAAGGATACCAAGACCGGCGAGGAGCGCGACATGGATGCCAACGGTCTTTTCTACGCTATTGGTCACTTGCCCGCCACTTCGCTCGTCAAGGGTCAGGTCGAGCTCGACAACGATGGATACATTATCACCACACCAGGCACTTCTCAGACTTCGGTCAAGGGTGTCTTTGCCGCTGGTGACGTTGCTGATAAGAAGTACCGACAGGCTATTACTTCGGCAGGTACTGGATGCATCGCTGCGCTCGAGGCAGAGCGTTTGCTGGCTGAGGAGGAGGTGCTTGACCCTGTTGACGCTGCTGCCGCTAACCACTACACTGGTACTGACAAGCAGTAACCGCGCAGTACCCCCAGCAGTAGCATATCCCACAGTCCTTCAGAAGTATCAAACCATCTCATCCATACAAACTTCATTCCACCTTTGTCAAATAAGTAACAGTATCTCTCAACTTCTGGCATCTTATGATCACTCGTAATATTATTGTTCCTCGATCATCCTTTCAACGCTGTAAATCTGACTGCCTGGCTCCCTCTCAACCAAGCTAGCCACCCCAATATCGATCAGCCATAAGTTCAAAGTGATACTACGAGTGTGTGATAGGATGCAGTCAAGACTGCTAGAAAGTGTTGAAGGGGTGATTGATAGTGGAGTTGAAGCTTGCGAAGAGGTGAGAATCACGTGACGCGTTCAGAGAATTGGCGTCCGTCTTCCGCTTTCCTTTGAGAAGGTCAATCCGTAGGTCAGATTTTCATATCCTTTGCGCTTGGCCTGACCGCAGCCTTTCTCGCTCTTTCCTTTACCTCCGACACGACTGCGCTTCTCGTTAGCACTACCACCATCATCCACGCAGCGAGTTGTAGCATACGTTCAGATCTACACCTCATCGCATAGCAGGGGTCAACTCGACGACAAAGATACGAATAAGGCATCGCTCGAGCCCACGTCTTCACTTTCCTTCCGCAACACGGTCTCCCGCATTGTCATTCTCCGCATCAGACTCCGGAGGCTGCCTGAGCGCTCATCCGCACTCTGATCACCAGCTGACTGTGCAGGCGGCAGACATTTGAACCGTTCACTCACGCCATTCACCCTGATCCAACAGCTCGAACGCGAGCTGCTCGACGCTAGCCCGCTGGATCTGCAGCATCCAACTGCTTTGTCTTCAGCGCAATAGCTCAGCAGCCCATATTTGCTGAACACGGCGATCTCTATATACGCTTCCGCACACCAACCTACCCGCATTTCCGTTCTAAGCAGCGGCACTCCTCTCTCCACCATGGCGTTCTTCTCCTCCGCCTCCACCCCTTCGACCTTCGGCGCCCGCCCTGGCGCAACCACCACCCCCTCCATTGGCCAAATCAACACCTCCGCCGCATCCAAAACAACCGGCGATCAGGACCAAGAAGTAGCCCCCGCCCCCTCCGACACTGTCTCATGCCTCTCCTTCTCCCCTACCGCCGACTTCCTCGCAGCCTCGTCATGGGACAACAACGTTCGCATTTACCAAATCAACAAAACTTCTCCCACACCCGTAACTCCTTGGCAGCAGTATTCCCATGAAGGTCCTGTTTTGGATCTTTGTTGGAGCAGTGATGGAGCAAAGATCTTCAGTGTTGGTGCGGATAAAGTATGTAGGATGTTTGATATGAACACGAATCAGCCTACTATTGTAGCGCAACATGGGGATACTATTCGGTCTGTAAGATGGTTGAATGTGGCGGGGGGAGTGTTGCTGACAGCTGGGTGGGATAAGGTTCTGAAGATTTGGAAGGTTGATAATCCTGCTGCGGGGCCTAATATGGTTCATTCCTTGAATCTTCCGGAAAAGTGTTATGCGATGGATAACGTGCAGAATGTTGTGGTTGTTGCCATGGCAGAGCGTATGGTGTTGGGTTTCAGACTGGAGGAGACAGGTTCTATTACTCCGTTGGTGGAGCAACAGAGTCCACTCAAGTACCAAACTCGCTCTATGGCCGTGTTGCCCGATGGTGACGGCTACGCTCTCGGCGGAGTAGAAGGCAGAGTGGGAGTACAGTACTTCCACGATCCTCCAGACAAAGACAACAAGGTGAAAAAATTCGCCTTCAAATGTCATCGTCGTGCAAACGCAGACCACCCCGAGGTCCCACGAAACGAATCTCACCTGTATCCGGTCAATTGTATCGCTTTCAACGTCCATGGTACCTTCGCTACTGGTGGTGCTGATGGAAGTATTAACTTTTGGTGCAAACAGAGCAGGACGAGGTTGAAGACTATGGAGACGAAAGGACCGGCGAACGCGCCCAAGGAGCTGTTGAAGACCAACCCGGCAAAGCAGCCTATTACGGCGATCGCGTTCAATAGGGATGCGACCATTTTTGCTTATGCAGTCGGGTACGATTGGCATAAAGGGTATCAAGGGGCGGGTGGAGTGGAGCCGAAGATTTGGATTCAACCGGTCAATTACGAGGATGTCAAGAAGAGGCCTCCTAAGGCTTGAGGACAAAAATTCTTTGCGTTGGCGTTTTGCAAATCTCACTTGTATCTCTCTGTCTCTTTCTCTGTGTGGTTGAGCGTGGGTTTGGTACAAGAGCTTGCATTCTTGGTGCATCAAATGATAAGGTGTTAGTCTTGGAGAGTGTGGTGTTTAGGCTCCGTTCACAATCAGATCCAAAATCCCCCTCGCTCTGGCTAGGAGACCATCACCATAAGCAAACCTGACCAAGCCTTGTACGAAGCCCCAACTCTTTCCCGGTTGTTCCAGCGGGTAGTCGAGTCTGGGTGGAATACCAGTTCGGATCCAACTGAAAGCTCTATCCCTTGTCACAGCTTTTGCTTGTGTCAACGCTAGTAAGCCTTCTGGACCGCCGAAGCGACCGTAACCGCTTTTCTTGACTCCTCCGAAGGGTAGGCCTTGGTTGAGGTAGCTAACGCCGAAATCGTTGATGTTGATCATTCCGGCTTCCAATCTGTCTGCGATGTAGGTGCATTGGGAAAGGGTGGAGCCGAAGATGGAAGAGCCTAGACCGTAGCGTGTGGAATTGGCGATTGTGATGGCAGAGTCGAGAGAGGTGGTGGGGAAGGGGATGATGAGGAAGATGGGTGCGAAGAGTTCTTCGTTTGCGATAGCCATAGAGGGTTTGACGTCGGTGAGCAGGGTTGGGGTGAAGTAATGACCCGATTTCCAAGTTGGGTGGGAATAGCGTTTGCCACCAACGACAAGACGGGCGCCTTGAGAGACAGCGTCGGAAATGAGGGATTCGAGATGGGCGAAACGAGCATCGGTGATCATTGCTCCCATGTCCACCCTCTCCCCTTTATCCGCCTTGAAGGAGCAAGAGGTGCCAAAGGGTGCATCATCCATAAAACTACCCAATTTCAGCGCCCTAATCCTCGGTTCAACAATATCTACCAGCTTGTCCGCAATCGCTTGGTCAACAATGAAACGCTCGATACCGATGCAGTTCTGACCGGCACCTTGGAAGCAACTCCTCATAAAAGTCGAGCCAAAGTACTTGAGATCAGCGTCCTTGAGAAGGATAGCAGGGTCTTTGCCTCCAAGCTCGAGTGTGACAGGGGTGAGTTCCTTGGTCGCAGCTTGAGCTACGAGTCGTCCTACAGGTTCTGAACCAATAAATGTAATATGGGCGATATCGGGGCTTTGAGTCAACGCCTCAGCTGCTTCAGGGAAGCAGGTAACCAACTGCACCAAGTCCGGATCGCACCCTGACACCCGCAAGCACTCCCTTATCGCATCCACAAACCATCCGGCACTCCAAGTTACAAGCTCGCTGGCCTTGACCACAATAGCATTCCCGGCAAAGAGCGAAGCAATGATAGGACCCATCACATTGTGCGCCGAATAGTTCCAACTGACACAGGCAGCCACCACCCCCATGGGCTCATGGCGAACTTCGCACACCTTGTGCATGAGCAAAAGGTTGTTGGGTCTGGTTTCCGTACGAAGGATGTTTTCACCGTTGGAGATGGTCCAGGCCAGCTTGCTGCATGTTGTTAGGAGTTCTCCGAAAGCAGCATCGACAGCAGTTTTACCGGTATCACGGGATGCAACACGGGCGATGGTCTCTGCATCGCGTACCACCCACTTTTGCATCGTTCTCAATGCCTTTCGGCGAAGAGCAAAGGAAGAGTTGCGCCATTTGAGCTGAGCAGCTTTGGCTTTGGAGATCTTTTCGGCGATGGTGATGCGAGTGTCGGCTGGGATTTCAGCAATCAGGTAGGCTGTGGCTGGATCGTAGCAGATGATCGTTTCCGGTTTGGCAGCATCGCGGACTTGGGGCTTTGTGAGGATGGTGCCGGTCCAGCCAGCGCGTGCTTGAGGGGGAGCAGGAATGGAGATGGAGACGCCTTGTTCAGCGACGTAGGCCGAGAGGGCAGAGCCGATACGGGAGATGATGAAGACGATGAGACCGGTGAAGATGAGGCTTGTAGGTGATCGAATGGCGGAGGAACGGAGAGGAGGGATAAGTTGGAAGAGGTAGAGGTCTGTTTGGAGGACAAAGAGCTGGAGTTGGAGTTGGAGACGCTCAACCCATACCGAGGCGCCTGCCAAGTTGGTGGGGATGGCGGGAAAGGAAGTGGTGGCCACCATCGTTGTTATTGAGGCCTGACGAGGAAGTGTGGCTTGCGGTCTTGAAGAGGTGTAGAATGAAACAAAGAAGGGGGGAGGGTGGTGCTGAGGTCGACTCTTCTCACTCACGTAACGAAGGGTCAGACCAACACTCGAAGCTTACAGCAAGCAAAAAGGGTCCTTGAGAAGATCTGGAAGCAGAACTGCAATGCGTCTTCACGTGTGTCAGTTGCTGAGCGTGGCGGAGCGTGGCAAGAATCATACGACCAGCGCAGGGGAAGAATCTGTCCAAGATCTTATTTATTTATTTTCCCCAAGAATGTTAGCCAAGAACACTAACAGGGACAAATTGTCGCCAAAATGATCTGTTGACGGTGAACCGATTGCGAGCCCGATACATTTGGGACAGCTTCTCTGCTCTGAAGATGCATCCCGAGCAGCACTGCAAGAGCTTCTGAGAGCACAGGGTTCGGATCCTCTGCAGGACAGAGCCGGGACAGGGACCGAGCGCAGGAGTCAGAAAAGGTAGACAAGTTTACGGGAAGCGAAACGTTGAGGAATGCTTGGCGTGTCGTGTCGCTTCGCAGGCGTGGGGTAAAGTTAAGGTCTCGGGAAGATACAGGGTTGGCTTTGCTGTTCAACGTGGCAGAGGAGATCGGTCAAATCATAGATTCATGTCGATACGATAAGCGTTCTTCGAGTCGTTTGCCGAAAATATAGAGTCGGGACAAGACAGGCTCGACATCGGGCAGGCGTCGGAAAGACTAGTGTACATTATTGACAACGCCAAGACATGCCAAACGTGGTCGCCCCCGCACTTTGCTGAGCTGCTGCTTCACGTCAATCTTGCTCCTGTTTCCGGACCACGCTTTCGCCTACCCACCGTCTGTAGTGCTTTGGCCGCGGTGAGCTGGAGGGCCTCATCGAGTCGACTATCGATATGACATGGAGCAGTAGTAGAGCCTACCTTCCATCTGAAATAATACTGCCTGTTCCGTCAAGTTAAAAGAATCATGATAGGAGCTATTTTAGAGACGACTTGGAAGTGTCGACGCAGCAGCGCGAGATGTGGAAGAAGAGGATCATTGTATCGGAAAGCGTTGCTGCACGCTTGTCCTTGCTGATGAGGTCTTGGCAGTCCTAAATGGGGCGCGCTACCTTACCACCTTAGCACGTCTCGTCGCAGTACGGATCTTTCCTACTCTGCACTGAGCATCCGCAAATGATTGCTTGAACAAGGCATGTTGAACTCATTGAAGCCCCTCACAAGGCGCATGCTCGGAGTCGCCTGCCGGCTCCATTCTACGCTCAGTGGGCGGCGCTTTGACCCTGAACTATCAGTCTTGGCATTGTGCCTACTAGCATAGCGAGATGAGCGACCGTATCTGCTAGAAGCTGAGTCGCATCATCGCTTGGCTTGTGTGATACGCCCGGACGAGAAAGTGCGTGCACTGCAGGGAACAGCCGACCAAGTCTTCGCTAGACGGCGGAAACAAATCGCCGACGCATGTGGTTCGCTACGCCGCCATATCGTGTGGTTGTCAAGGTGAGGTGAGGGATTTTTAAAGAAATTTTCAGAAAAAGGGCGAAAGCAGCGCGATGACGGACAACGGCAGCAATACGCCTTCGTGTCAAACAAGGGACGCTCGCGTACTGTATTGGCGGACCCACTCGCACAACTTTGCGAGTCTACGTCACTCGCTCATCTCGACTCTCTTTTTTGTTGTGATAGGTGCACAGTCACCTCTTAGGGGCGTCGAGTCTTGTGCCTGATCCAGCTTCAGCCTTCCAGTGTCACACAAGGCACAGCAAAACCTCAACTCGTTTTGTGTTTGTGTGGTGATTGTGGACGCTTTCGAACTTCAGGCTTGGTTTGCGAGTGTCTGTCAATGCGAGTCTGCTTGCATCTGCACGTACAAGAGCGTGCGTGCAGTCAAGTTGATTCTGGTCAGGCCGGGGTTGTAGAGAACTGCGATGAGTGTCTTGTATCAGATTCAATAGAGAGAACGCAAAGCCAAGCTTTTTTCGGCAATGTTGTCGTCCTTGTTCCAACTCAACTCACGACGCCGGCCCGCTCCGTTGTGTAGGAGCTCCAACTGATCTCTGTCACCAAGTCAAGCGACAGCCTTTGCATTTGCCAATGTCTTCTCCTGGTCGGCAGGCGAAACCGAGGCGATGGCTTCCAAGACGACAGCGGCGAGCACGAGGCGCCGCCTATGGTCGGTAATCGAGCCTCAACCTCATCTGAAATCCATCCTGATGTGTGGTGCCTTTTGACGAATTTGGTCTTGGTGGCTGGCTGGCCGCCTTTTTTCATTGTATCGTTGACCTCGCTTGTCCCAACCAAGTTCTTGGCGCTGCCCATGCTCACGCTCCTCCCACCACAATTTGCAAATTGTCAGCCCCTCCTCCTCCTCCTCCCCCCTTCGCTGCAGGCACTCCGGACTGTTGCCCTTCAACCTGGCTGGCGCTCCCACCCAACACTCGCCGCCCTTGTCACATGAAGACCTCCTTTCCTTCCTTCCCATCATATCATCGCCCGCTTTCGCTACCGACGACCTCATCACTGCGAATGATCAGAACCATTTCCATTACTTCACCGGTCACATCTCTGTCTTTAGCAAGACCATGAGCACTTTAAACTCGACCTTATAGGCGCCTTTCTCAAAACGACAAGCTCACACTCAAGGTCAGGCTCACGACACGGTCAAGATACACTCAGCATCACGTTGCTTGAAGGCTACCCCTAGATCCTTAGCTTCCCGCTGCCATATACCCCCGACCGATCCTCTCGCTTAGTCTAGCCTATCTTCGCATTTCCCCAAGATGGCTTCGATCGCTCGTCGAATCGTCAGCGGCCAAAAGGCCCGCTTCAAAGACCCTCTGCTCGACCTCGACCTCGACCTTACCTACGTCACCGATCACATCATCATCATGGGTTTCCCTGCCTCCGGTGTTCAATCGCTCTACCGCAATAAACGATCCGACGTCCGTCGTTTTCTCGACAAGCGTCATGAAGATCTCTACCGCGTCTATAACTTCTGCCCCGTCACCGAGAACTCGTATGACGCCGACGAGTTCTACGGACGAGTCTCGAGGTTCCCCTTCCCAGACCACCACGTTCCTCCGCTCAGTCTGATCCCACTCTTCGTAGCTGACATTACCGAGTATCTCGAATCCGATCCCGATGCGACCGCTGTCATTCACTGCAAGGCCGGAAAGGGACGCTCAGGGACCATGACATGTTGCTACCTCGTCTCGTTGCCCTACTTGCCCACTGCTCCAACTAGTCTCAGGAACTACAGCAAGATGCAACGTCCTCCGCAGCAGTCTGTCGCTCCACCGCCTGCTCTTGCTCCTATTCCATCAGCAAATGGAGCACCAGACCAGCAACAGCCAAGCTCAACGCACGCATTGCGACCATTGGACGAGCAATCACCCCAAGCTCCTCCACGCAGCAGCAGTATGACCTTGCAGATCCCACGCTCCGCAGCATGGACCAATGCCGCCTCTTCCATCGACTCTTCCAGCGTTGGCTACGTCATGTCCTCCCCTGCCAGCGGCACTCTTCGACGAAGACCTTCCCTTGCACCTGAACAAAGCATCATCCGCAACGATGACCACAACCCCGAGTCTGAAATCCAGCAGATCTCACAACGTCTCCAAACCATCTTTGACCTTCACACTGAACGTCGTATGAAGCCTCAATCGCAAGGCAAAGCCACAGGTCGTCAACGTGCCAGGTCCAACGCAGCCGGTTTGCGCCCCTCAGCACACTCCACCGGCGCCATGCCATCTGCTGCCACCTCCACTCTTTCGCTTCGTGCACTGGGTGCTGGCCCAGCAGGTCGCAGCTGCGATGCGCTCCATATGTCAGCACAGAGCACCAACGACCTCAGTCTCAGCATGCATTCTCGTTACGCCACCCACAGCAGAGCCAGCACCAGCACGTCTTACTATCAGCCAGCCGATAGCAGTCTAAGCACATCGATCGTCGACGCTTACAGCAACAGCCCGTATCGCGCTAGCCACCGCGGTGAAGAGGACGAAGAATCTATCGCAGTCCACCAGAACACCGAAGACCACAGCGACACAAAGAAACCCAAAATGGGCGTATCCGTCCCCTCGCAGCGTCGATGGGTCGGTTACTGGACCCGAATCCTGTCCGGCCGTGACGCACGTCTATCGATGACTTCGACCATCCGTCAACCTCGTCGACAAATCCGTATCACCCGCATTTCGGTCGAGCGACGATCCAGCCCTTCTACCGGTAAAGCTGCCCAATCGCTGTTCGAGAAACTTGTCCCGCATTCCGACTCACTTAGCGTCCAGCTTGTGCGCTACGACGACTCCCTAGTCGACCGCTTGGAGTCATGGGAACGCCACGCGCGACGACGAGCAAAAGCATTCGGCCAACACAACCCATCCGGCCTCGCAGGCGATCTTGATGCTGAACAACAGCAGCAACAACAATACCTCAAGTCTCTTCGACGCAAAGCTTCCGATCTCCACTGTTGGGATGGGAACAAGTTCGGATCTGAACATGAAGGCAAGATTGGCAATTGGGGGATACAAGTAGCAGCAGAGGCGGAAAGAGCTAGAGCTTTCGATTGGAGAGATGATCAGCCTCAACTCAAGTACTTTTCGCTCATGGGTGAGAGTCAACCTCGTCAAACGCTGGAGGCTGAGGTAGATGGAAAGGGGAAGAAAGGGGGGAAAGTATGCAAGTATACTTTTGAACCGAACGAGGAGAGTGGGAAGGGGAGACATAGTTCTACTTCTAGTGCTGATTCTGGCTATTACTCTTCCTCCAATGGTCCTTCACCTGGTGAAGCAGCACCGGATACGTGGACGCCAAGCAATGTTGCGGAAGCGGGTGCAGTCGAACGCACTCACCTTTCCCCACTGTCCCAAGGTCTGAGCGCCACTCCAACGGACGGACCTTTGCGAAAAATGACCCGCAAAGCATCAGGAATCTTCACCCGCGCCCCCTCTTCCTCCCCCTCCAACGAAATCACTCCCCCATCCTCCACCTCCTACCTCCCCCACCACACCGCCGCTTCCCCCACCACCCAAACCACCTCCACCCCCCTCTCCATCGGCCAAGTCCTCGACGCAGACCGAGAAGTCTGCATCAAAGTCCTCATCGGTCGAACCGGTTCCAAGCACTCCAAACTCCCCGACATCGCCTCCGCAGGATGGTGCTGGTTCATCCCCTCCTTCGAAGACCCAGATGCCGGAGTAGCCGGTATGGCGCGTGTGGGAGCAAGAACACAAATCCGATTCGAAAAGGACGAGATTGATTTCCGCAAACAACCGCTGGGATTGTTGGCGATCGAGGTGAAATGGGAGTGGATCAGCGTCGGTGTGGATGAACAGAACGGGGATGGTGTTGGTGGTGATAGCGATGATGGCCATTACTAAGCATATCCCAGCATACAATATAGAGCTTCTACTACGTTTGGCTTCAGTGTGTCGTCTTCATAAGCGAGTGCAAGAAGAGTGGTGAAGAACTGAGAGCATGCTTTGATTTCATACACAAGGTAAACAACAAGACGGACCCCCTTCAACCAACCACCTTCTCATCTCGATCCCTCCCCGCTGCCGCCGCGGCGGTGTGATGACAATTGAACAGAGTATTCTTCAACTGATTTGCGAGCAAACCATGATTAGCCTCCACAGCCAACTTTTTCGCATCATTACTCGCCCTTGCCAAAGCCGAAGTCTTACTCCTCTTCACCAAGTCATCCACCAACCCTGCTGCATCCTCCCCCCCTCCTGCTGTTCCCTCTCCCTTACCCTTTGCCCTTTCCTTCCCCCCGCTGCTTTCCCCTTCCCCTGCCTTCCCCTCCACATCCTGCTGAACCTTGCCTCCTCCAGAGGCCGGTGTGAACGGAAGAGTGGAGCTCGACTGTCTATTCACAACCGCCGCATTCGTCTGTGCTAACTTCTCGCCTAAATCTCTAACCTGCTCTGTCGTATATGCTCTGTTCGTGACCAACGGACTCTGACTTAGAGTGTTCTGCCAATACTTGTTCCAAAGCAAATCCAGTAGCTTCCCATCCAAACTGCTCTTAAAGTGCTCGATCTCCAGTTGGTAATATTGACTCGCATGGACGCCGAAATCTTCGATCTTGTTCAATGGGATACTCTGATACTCCCCCTCCCCTGCCCCCGCTGGGTTGTTAGGTGGAGTGTAATTCTCGGGATAAGTCCTAAACGCACCAATATCCACTTTTCCGGAAGAGATGGTACGGTTAGGATCGATAACCAACGCCACAAACGGATCTTGAAACTGCTGATTAGTCCTCTGCGTATTGACATCGATTCCGCTCAACCAACACCCATATCCAGGATGCGAGTGGTACCATCCCACCACATTTTCGAGTCTACCCACCTCCTTACTGTGGTCCAAGTACTGTACCATGTATTCATATGCTTCGTTCTGCGCATTCACCCTCGTCTCCGTCCCCTCCACCGGCAAAGCAAAACTGTCCATTACATACAGAGTGCGGTTGACAGGATCAATCTTTCCTTGCATCAACCCCATAATCTCATAGATCCCTCCACTGCGTGCATGCATAACCATCTTGATCAGCGCCACAGCAGAAATACGGACTTTAGTGAAGAAATGAGGATCGCTCTTCCATAGTTGCGAACGGAGGATGGAACGTTGTTCTTCCGAGTCGTAGCGGAAGATCGAGTCAAGTGTGGAAGGGTCAAGGGGTATAATGGAATTGTTGAGTTCGAAGTTGGTACGTGCCATTGTGGCCGAGGATGAGGATGAGGAGGCCATTGTGAATAGATTTCGAGAAGCAGGGAAGGTAGGGCTTGGTATCGATGCGATGCTTAGTGGAAGAGCCGAGCTGTTCGAGATCGTAGGCCTTCGGACGACGTCTTGAGGTTGCTGCTGTCAATGCGATCTACTTATGGTGTAGTAGCTGGTAGATGATGCTCTGGTTGCGAAAGAGCGGTACAGCGTCGGCCAGATGGAAGTGATGAAGAAGCATGGAAACGACCTGGAAATGAGATGTGGCTCGAGCAACGCTTACTGCGCAGCCAAGCCTCCACCCAGCGTCCATTTTTTCAATTTGTCGCGATCTAATGGTCTAACATATTCAATTTTCATGTATCGCAATGATATATCTGAGGACGCCTGCAGACCATCGCAACCCCTTCTCGAACTCAGTCCAGATGCTCAAGCAGACTTCTCACAAAAGGCACAATCCCACGTGTTAAATATATAGATCTGATCAAATTCAAAAGAGTCTTTAACTGTGAGAGACGATGTATGAGATGGAAAGTTTATAAAAGTGTGAGAGGAATGCTAAGATGGGATCCGAGGAAGAACCAACGATGCGTGAGGCTAAAGATGAAGAAGGGTTAGGTGCATGCTATATTGGAGGGGCTTAGAAAGTCTCTGTGGCTTCATAGGCGTTGGTTACATCCCTCAACACCTGTCGGGTATCTTGTCTCCTCTGCGCTGCACCTGCCTTGACCTCATGCAGCAGTTCCTCTTCATCGAGTTCCTCTGCCTCGTCTTCATCCTCCTCGTCATCCTCCTGAGGGTAATCGTAGGTCTCGTCAGCATCGACGTTTTGGCTTGGTTCGGCATCGAACCCTGCAGCAGCAGCAGCAGCAGGTGTGTTAGCCCTCGATGACGAGCTAACCATGCTCTGCTCTGGCCTCTCGACACCTTTGCGGTCATAAAGATTGACACGGAGAACGTTAAGATCCTGCTGCTCGTCAACTCCCACAACTCCCTCGGGGAAAGACTTGCGTGCCCAATCAATAACATAGGTCGAAGCACGCATGAACTTCTTATGCGCATACTTCTTGTGGAAGAACTGATGCGTGATTGGTCTCAAGCAGTAATCCAACATGATCTCCGCCGTTCCCAACAACTCCTGCTCCGAGTATGTAGAGTAGTGTACGAGGGTAGGAGTCCATTCACCCCGTTCCAGAACCTCTCGCGCCAACCAAACAGCCGCCGCAGCCACAAGACTAGGCGGATGCTCCATGAGACGGTAATCGAGGAGCGAAATCTCCATAAAGTACTTGGCCACAGTTCGTGTCTGGATATCGTAGTTATCCGCCTTGGAGATCCTTCGCAAAAAGTTCATAGGGTTGGCATAGGACATACTGAAGTCCAATACCTTCAATACATACCTCTCCGCCCGCAAGATCTCGACATCCGTGTATCCTCCATCGGCAAGGTGGTAAAAATTCTGGATAGAAGGGCACATAACCTCTTCGTACTTGCTTGCGATGAACATGGCCGTCACTCCGACCAATTGCAGCTTCGACAACGAGATCGTCCTCCTTGACAGGAAGCGGTCGATGATGTTGACGGCAAGGTAGAGTGTCTCGGGGAGGAGGCGGAACTTGGCATGGATATCAACAAGCCAGTCGATGAGGATGGCTCGTACATCCCAGTTGACCTCTTCTTGAAGAGACATGTAGTCTCCATTGGGCATGTTGATGATCTCGAGTTCTTTCATGTATTCAAAGATGTCATTGACGTATTCGGCGACCATGAGCGGGTCTTCGGCATCTTCGGCGTCTAGGTCTTCCCATCCTTCGTCCTTGGCGGGCTTTTGTTCGGTCTTGAGACGCTTGGCTTGAGGAGCTTCCATCTTGTCATCGGTGTCGACGGTGACTTCATTGAGCTTGGTGGATCGAGATGCGGCAGTAGGGGCAGCGACGATGGTGGAGGAGGCGACCGATGTGGTGCTGGCTTCGCGTCGAAGACCAGTCTGTGAGTTGCCAGAGGCAGTGCGAGACATGGAACCCTTGCGAGCAGCAACGGCGGCGGAGGCGGCATTGGTGGTGGAGGTGGATCGTGATGTGGCCGAGGGGATGCTTGATGCGGTCGAGGCGGTGGTGGTGGTGCCAGCGACGCGTCTAGAGGCACGGAAGGGTCGGTCGGCAGCTGCAGCATCTGCAGCAGTGGTGGAGGTGGTGGAGGTGGCAGTGGTGGGTCGGGTACGAACAACGCGACGAGCAGCGCTGACGCCAGTGGTGGTAGTGGTGGAGGTGGTGGAGGTGGTGGCGGCGACGGCAGCTGATCGCGACGAGGTGGTAGCTGATGTGGTGGCACGAGGCTTGACAGCATCCTTCAAAGCAGCTTTGCCCTTGTCATCATTGCCAGTCATGGTGGATCTCGTGCGATTGGCATTGGTAAGATCACCGAGAGCGGCCCTCTTCCGAGTTCCGAGAACACCAGAAGCGGCCGATGCCTTGGTAGCCGCAGTCGCGGTGGAGGCAGGCTTGGAAGGACCAGCGTCGGCAGCATCGTAGCGAGTGCTTCTAGAGGTGACGCCAGTGACGCCAGTGACGCCGGCGTTCTCTTTCGCCTGAACGCCAGAGGCAGAGGCGGTGCTGCGTGTCCGCAATGGGATGCGACGGGATGCCTGCAAGTAGACGCGATGGAAGTTTGTACGACGGCGACGGTCAGCGGCTGCAATCACGTCAACGACCTGGAATGACGTGGACACTTACAATGTTCTGAGACATGATGTATATGGTTGTTGTATTGTTGAATAGCCTTGGTGTCGTCTTGGTGTTAGCCTGACGGTCGCGTCATACACGAAAGAAAGCCGGGCGTCGCGAGGATGGCGGCGAAAAGACGATGCAGAGGTTGCAAAGCGAGTCAGTTGGATGTCATGGAGGTATAGATGCTGACGAGTGATTCGAGGCGATGTGAGACGAAGCCAAGAGGAAGATGCGATGCAGAACGGAAGCAAAGCAAAGCAGACGCGACCAGGATGGATGCACGGTGAGGACGATGCAGGTGATGAAGCCAGAGCAGATGATGCCAAAGAAACGAAGTCGAGCGCGATGCAGTGGAAAGTGGTATCAGAAGCGAAGAGAGGGGAGATGGGAGGAGGAAAGGAGGGAGGGAGGGAGGGAGGAAGGAAGGAAGGAGTAGAGTGGAGATGGACATGCTCATGAGGCTCGCTCTTCTGACAAGTCGAGGAACGCAAATAAATGGTACAGCAGAGCGCAGTGTTTGAGCAACGAAAGGACTGAGGCAGCAGAGTGACAGAACAAGGAAATTGAATTGAACACGCCCGCGCTCTGTTTGTAGTCTCGACTACGAGCCACGACGGGTCAATCAATTCAAAGAGAGGGCGTTCGTGACTGGCGACTGGCGAGAGCCAAAAAGACATCGAAAACGACCAAGGCTTCAACGCGCTTTTTTGGCCTCTGGAAATTGCGATTTTGCGATTTTTAGGCACTGGAGAGCGAGACACGACCGCGAAGGCAATTCAATTCTTTACAAGGCTGCGTGTCGCAATCCAGAGCCGCGAGCATCGGACGTTCTCCATCTGCAACCGAAATAGAGAAATCCGTAGGAAAAAGGATGGAATTTCCTGGTTTTTTTCGTCGAATTAATCTTTTTCTTTTGAGGCAGCAGATGGCGATGTTCGACGAGACGATTCAACTTCCACTCCACTTCAGCGCTGGCAATGGACAACAAAATTGCAACTTTGTTAGATCCCGGCTCGCCGCGGGCAATGCTGCAATCCTCTCAACACCGACGTCCTCGTCATCTTGTAGATGCAGCGAGCAGTGATGGTGAGGAGGATAGTCGTGGCAGACGCAGCCAAACCAGCGAAAGCTATTACGATTCTGAAGAAGACCGAGGTCCGCGGTGTGCAAATTGCCAGAGTGCGAGCTCAACTGCCCAAACAACCATGCCGAACAAGCTATGTCCTACGACTCGCCGTAGGGCTGCATTGGCGCATCCTGAGACTCTGTCGAGCAAGTGGCCGGACGAAAGCATGCTGTAGCGACAGCGTTGGCGCTGAGCCATGGCCGACGAGTCTGACGGACGATTGACCAGTGCAAACGCCCATATAGGCGACGAGATGGCGAATTGACCGGTTCAAGCGAACAGAGAACGGAACGGGGCGAGACGAGACGAGACGATACCAGAACCGAGCTGCGACGGAAACTTACCTGTGTTATAGGAGCTCCGTTGATTGAGATGCTGTACGATGCTGGCTGTCGAAGACAAAGTGTCGAATGTTGCTGGTGGCTGGTAATTTAAGTGGTGAATTGAAAGTCTTGCTGAAGTTGCTGGTAAGGGCGATGACGGTGGATAGGTGGGTGATGGTGTAGTCTTGAATCCTTTAGAAGGGGGGAGGTGAGAGCGAAGAAGGTAGCTAGTCTAGACTCGAGGCACGAAGAAGCGCGTTGAGCTGTTGTCTGCTTGTTGGCACGGCGCTAGACTCTAGAGCAGCGCAGAACGTGATGTTCGCGTCTCGGGTGGAATAAGAAGAGAAGAGGAGCGGAGAGAGGGGGACGATGGTGAAGAGAAGGGTTGGCGGTGAAGGTAGTCGAGATGAGAAGTGACGAAAACTTAGAAGAGAGGAGGCTGACTGTCTGAGACACGGCGGACTGTCCATCAGCTGGCGCTCGAGGAAGCTGTTGTGAATTGACAAAGTGCCAAGGTATGCTTTGTTGGTCGATTCTACAGCTCCTTCAATTCCAGGCCGGTAAAATTTGAGGCAGCAGCGCGCTCTATTGAATCGACATTCGGATCCAACTTGCACTTGGAAAAGAGCAAATACAACCCTTGCTGTCAGGGCGCCTCTCCGTCTGGCATCGCGACAACGAGCGCTTAATACACACAGACGTTACAGACGTGAGCATGAGCGTGGACGTGCTTCGTGTCGTATTTGCGACTTTGTCTAAGGTGCATACGGCGCTTCGGGGCGTCCATTCGCACGCAAGCAATTGCAAGCTTTCAGAGTCTAACGAGTGAAGCTCAGGCACAGTTGTTCGAGTACAAAACACCATGGCAGCATTGTAAAGATGGACGCGAAGGTGGCTTGAACGAGCGCATCCCTTTGTCGACGTCACATCTTGAGCTTGAAGCCAGAAAGCATTCTTAAGTGCCGGATCATGAAGCTACTGTATCACTGTGATGATGAGCTTGTATCCGTATCGTCCCCCAGCAGTTTGCATACCGCAGCGCAGGACCTGTCCGCTATACAGTTCACCATGCTCGAGAACCTTGTCATGAGGACATTCACCTTTGATTGCTCGTTCGAGCTGTTGCGTTCAAGAATGTACTGCTAACGCTTCGTGGAGATGCCCTGTATGCCCATGCTGACTGCTTGGGCTTCGAGGCGAGTTGATGGCATCCTCTTCCCTGCCCGTAACAGCTTTTATGTCGGTTATGATTCCGGTCCAACGTGGGAAAAAGGTCGAGGAGAAAAGGTTAAAATGAAAAAGTGTCCAACCAACTCGGTCCAAAAAAACAGGCTGCAAAATTGACCGTCATTCGGCAATTCTGGCCAAATAACAGCCTCAAGAAGAAAGTTGGCTTCGAAACCTCCACATCAGATTTACGCGTTACGCGGGTCGCAATCACGTGCCGCGAAGACTCTTTTTTGGCAAGCATGTCCATCCTCACACAGGAAGGGCCTCATACTCCGTTCGACAGCGACAACAAGACAAGCATGTAAGGGTGAACAGGAGACGACCGAAGCCAAACAGATACTCTGACTGGGGTTCGCATCTGCGAGACGCGGCATACAGCTCACCATGACTTGACAACGGCAGAGGCTGAACAGGAGGAGCGACTGACTGTGGGTAAAACGAGGGAAGTGGGCGAAGTACGCCTCACTATTGTGCGTCATTCACGAACGCTTACTGTACAGGCCGAGCTGCAGCCTTTGTAGACGTCGGGTCAGGCTGCAGAGCAAGTCCCGCCAGCAGAGCAGGAGGGTACGGCTGTAATTTGGTCTCCGAGCAACTCACACTGGGACTGCTTACACCTGAAGGAAGACCCTTGGACACGCTTGGCTCGCGTAACGGGTTCGCGTTGAGTAGATTCGCGCTTCACCGACCGCGGCGGCGTGTTCTAACCAACACCTTTCGATGACAGTCAGGCACCCGATTCATGGCATGGCGGAGCATGCGAGACGGCAATCCGTCCTCGACTTTGCAACAGTCGGACCGATGCTTCTCCACCGGAAGCCCGACTCTTCCATCGGTCACTCTACGCCAATCCAAAGCGTTTCAGCCTCTTCTGTGTGTGTGTGTCCGTACAAGTGTTGCTCCGCAATCCGAGAAAACGCAAAAAATATCCAACTGCAAGACCGCGCGTGCTCTCTCCACACACTCTCAACTCAGCCACACTCACACTCACGGCTTAGTTGCCGTTCCACTTTTCCGTACACCACACCGTTCGCTCTTCTTTCCTCTACCATCACCTCTGGTCACATTTCCGCAGCTCGAGCATACTCGGAATCCCTACATCACCATCATCCCCGGCTGTGGACTCATATCTCAGCCAAGGCACATAGCCGAGCGGACCAACGACCACAGCATTGTTCCGACCCACATCCCTTTCCGCATGTACGCTACTCGTTCTTCCGCGTCCACTGCAATCACCACGGGGCGAAGCGAACGCACGCACAGCATCTCGTAATCATCTCCGATCGCCACCCTTCGTACTGTCGCTCTCCAGCACGCATGCTCGGAACAACCCTTGCTTTGCCCCGGCTCCCGTGAGGAGGTCCAAGACCGGCTACTCACCTGCACAGCGGCAGCGGAACGTGCCACCGACTCCTTACCATCATGCAGCCACTCGCAAGTCTCGACCCTTTCCTCACCGCTCGTCGCCTCAACGTCGCAACCTGCAAAGCGGAAGCTATCGACCCACCAAAAGGTTCCAGCATGCTCCCAGCCGTCGTTCCAGCCAAGCGGCGTCAGCCGCCTTCGTCCTCGTCATTCGCGCGACCGGAGGCATCGACAAGCGCAGCTGGTGCGGCTGCAGCGGCAGCAGCCTCGGCGTCCAACAGGCATCTCAAGAAGAAGATCACATCAGCGAACGACGACAGTGTCGCTGCCCGCTTACAACCCAAACTCTCCCAAACTTCATGGCGGAGGACAAAGTCACATCAGCATGTCGATCTCACTGGACCAACAAAGCGGACCGTCCTTGAATGGCTGCCACGCGAGGTCGTGTTTATGGTTCTTCATCTCCTATCTTTCCGCGATCTCCAGAGCCTACTCCGTGCTGACAAGCGGGTGCGACCCTTGATTCATGCTAAGACGTTTTGTCCGTGGCGCAAGCTCCTCGCCTCTTTCCTCCATTCCGAGCGGCTTTACGACGAGACAATAGCCCTCGAAGAAGAGTCGATGTTCGACACATCGGATCGCGACGGTAATCCCGATAGTGAAGATGAAGATGATACACGACAGCACTCCGCACAGCTTGCCCGACAGAACGGTGCCGACAGTAGTAGTGATGCACCAAGACCCGTCAATGCAGATCAAGAGCAGATCGAGCAGAACTTCCTACAAGCATACACCGATGTTGTCACTCAACTCCAGCTCAAAGCAGGGTCAGTTGACCTTCTGGAGTTCGTGTCTTGCCTCACACGCCTATGGCATGAGCACCCCTCTTTTCCGCTCATACGCAAATGGTGCAGAGACTTTCTCGTTGGCCGCGTCACCGCTGACCACATCTTTGCTGCAGTCGACCATGTGACGGCCGTCGAAGTACTCTGCAGCGTGCGTCTTTACCTGACAGTCGTCCGCATCTCGCGTGCCTTCTCTCAAAACATGCCGCCCATCCAATCCGTCCGCATTCTGGACTATGACTGCCGTACTGCTATCAACACCTTCTTCGAGCCAGACCGCGTCTTGCCAGAATCCGGTCCCAGCATCAACCCCTCCTTCCAGCTGACGCACGAGCAGGAGCGATTCGTCCGCAGAGATGTACGTCCAGGCGAGCTCATCAAGGTGCAAGCGTTTGCAGGTACGGGAAAGACAAGGTCGCTTCTCGCCTATGCCGAGCGTCGTCCGAACAAACGCTTTCTCTACATCGCATTCAACAAAGCTGCTGCAGATGAAGCACGCCGCCGGTTCCCTGACCATGTCCAGTGTCGGACCATGCATTCAGTCGCCTTGTGTCAAGTGGTGCGGACTGCTGGTCAAGACATTGGCGATCTTCGAGCGCGCGATGTCGTCCGACTTTTGGGAGAAAGTCTGCCCGAAGGACAACTCATCCGCGCTCAAGCCATGGCAACTCAAACCGGACGCGACCACCGTCTCACACCCACAGCCGTTGCCACATACGTTCTCGCAACCCTACAGCGATTCTTCTACTCGGACGACGCAAATATCGACCCTGACCGCCACGTTCCCCAAAAGGTCGCAACCGATACCGACCTCAAGATCCGTGCCGTAGCCCGATGTGCCCAAGAGCTTTGGGACTTGATTCGACAGGGCTCCCCCGATCGCAATGGCAAATCCGTCAAATGCCCCCACGATGCCTATGTCAAGTTGTTGCAGCTACAAGCCCCACACCACTTGGAGAACTTTTTCAAGGCTTTCGACGTGCTCCTGCTAGACGAAGCGCAAGATTTGTCTGCTGCCCAAGTCTCCATCTTGCTTCGGGCTAAGAAGCACTGCGGGATCCTGATTGTCGGTGACGTCTTTCAGAAGATCTACGGATTTCGTGGAGGTACGGCAAAAGCGTTCAACGAAAGGCTCTATCCGTCATCGGTGCATTTCCAGTTGACCAAGAGTTTCAGATTCGGTGATGCGGTGGCGAAGATCGCAACGGAGATGCTTGGGTTAAGGAAGCCTGCGCCTTGGGAGAAGGCAATGGCCAAGCCGATGTTGAGTGGTGCTCTGGGCGAGACGGATAGAGTTTATGCTGATGCTAGTGTGTTTCGCAATCTACTCGAAACCTCATCCACGGATCCGATTCCACCCACACAGCAGGAACCAGCACCAGCAGCCGACGGCGAAGCAGCGACAACACTAGCCGATCATTTGGGGGAGGGGCAACAAGCAGTTGCCCAACAAGTCTCGATCTCTCGCATGGGTCATACGTCTTCTCTCATGCGTCACACTCGTATCTTCCGTTCCAACCGCAAGTTATGTCTCACGGCACTCGCTCTCTCGGCCTCACTCCCTCAACCTCACAAGATCTTCCTGAAGACTTCCCAGTCCCTCCAACCGGACGCTATAGTCACACTTCTCCGCGACGCACACATTCTATACCACAACGATTCTCGATCGATGTCGCGCAACTCTCTGCTTCGAGACTTTGCTTCATGGAAAGATCTTGTGCAGAGAGTAGAAGCTGAGGGAGGAGGCGAGAGTAAGCTTTCCCTTGCTGTTGCGTTGGGGCCTCTACTGGCTAGTAATGACTTCTTGGATCAAGTGGCGCAGTTAGAAACACGGTTCGCAGCGCTCGAAGAGCAAGCGACAGTCGTGCTAACAACGGTTCATCAGGCTAAGGGATTGGAATGGGACAATGTGGTAGTGGAGGATGATTTTCGACCCGTCTTCGGCAACGACAAAACTCAGCGAGTTGAAGTCGCGGGGTATTGGCAGCAGGATGAACTGAACCACCTCTACGTTGCGCTTACGAGAGCAAAGAAGAGGCTGGTGGTCAGTAAAGTGGTTTTGCAGTGGATTGCGGCTATCAGAGGACTGTATCGATATCGGTTAGTGTCAGGAGGAGGTAAAGAGGGGCTCTGTGCCTGGTGTAAAGGCAGCAAACACGCTTTGATTGTCAGAGAGTACCGTTTGGCCGCGCTGGACTTCTTAAACCCGCACAACACTTGCGAAGAGGTGAAGGGTAATCAGGTCGACCCAAGCGCACTCAAACAGGTGCTCGGTTGCACAGGCTGTCTCACCGACCCCAACTCGGGTGTTTTTGTCGATAACATGGCAGACAGCGATCTGGCGATGTTCGTCAGCAGTGCTCCGAAGATAAGTCGTCAACGTCCACACCCTCCCAAGCAGGAGGAGGTGAAGAAGGAAGATGGAGAGGAAAAGAAGTCAGGAGCGGGAGGAAAGGAAGGAGGGGCAGGGGGAGGAGGCAAATGGAAAGTGGATCTCAACAAACACCCGCTATTGAAACCAGACCATAGATCTATGAAGTGGGCTATAATGCATCATGAGTACAAGAGAGCTGTTGGGGGGTGGTTTTGCGAGTAACTTTCTCACCAATTCGGGACTTGGGAGGAAGGGTGAAGACGGAAGAGAGAGAGAGAGGATGGATGAGGGAGAGGGAGAAGGAATTGGATACCTTATCTGAAGTTTTGAGGGATTTTGTATTACTATCACACACCGCACTCATGGCATTCATCACAGTCAAGCCTCCGGAACAGGAGATTTTGATCACGATCAGGAGCGGAGAGCCATTATACCATCCATTCACTCTGCGATCTGGCTTCGCGAAGTACACAGTCCTACGTTATGGCAGGGCACAGTCACGAGCACAAACCCATTCTACCAAAAGTGAAAGCATTACCGCAAAAGAAGTGACGTGTGAAACAAACCGCCCCCCCCTCTTCTACCGATGAAGAGCCATTCGAAGCGGAGTTCTAGACACCAGCCATACCAAACATCCCTGTCGCGTCCCTAACTTTAGCAATATCGCTAGCGGTCAGATGATGTTTCTGACTCAAGAAAAAGTCTTCAAAGATCCTCTCCACCTCCGCATCACCTGGGTTTCTTCCACTTGGACCTGGGCTTGCTGCACCCGCTTCCACATTCGGGCCCGAAAACTGTAGTTCCAAGTATGAGCGGAGACCGGTCCAAAACTCGGTGGATCGAATTCTGTTTTTGTGCAACCTTGAGATGGAAGGGCTGAGAGGAGGAGGGACTGCTGTGCCGGGGTACTGAGTTGAAGTTCCACCTGGTTGTGCGCCTGGACCGAGAGGTTTGCCTGCGTTCCGGCTGGAGAGACCGGAGAGGGTCTCGTCGTCGGTTGTGAGGGTTAGTTCAGGGATGGATACACCGGAAGCTGTGCGGTTGTGCGAAGGGCGGGTGTTGATTGGTGCTGGTGCCTGCAAGTCTGCGGATGTGGGCTTTGTAGAGGAAGGTGCAGGAGCGGCGGAAGAGGAGGACATTTGTTCGTATTGCGCAACGGTGTATGTTTTCTGCGAGAAGGCATGGAGTTGAGCAATCTCGTCTTTGAGAAGCTCGTTCACCATTCGATGACGTTTGAGAGTGTTCAAGCCTTCGAAGGCGTCAGAGACGATGACTACATCGTAGGCTTGTCCACAGCCACCGGAGACATCGGAAACGACGAGGGTGGAGACATTTTGAACTTTTTGTCGGATGGCCGACTCGAGTTCTTGTGACGAGACCATCGTGGCCAGACTACTTTGTATGTTTTCCTTGTCTTGGACCTGATGTGATCTACTCAGGAGTCGAGAGCGAGCGTGTGTTGGTGTGGCAAAGAGGCTAGATGGTGGTGAATGTAAATCGCGATACAGTCAAACCTCTCGAAATGACACATTATTTATTTTAAAATTTTCGAAAATTATTTTGACATCCTCAAGCAGTCAAATCCTTGTAAATCATCACTCAGAGCACCTATTGAAGTGCAAGAGCTTGAAAACTAAGTTTGTGACTATGAACTTGATTAGAATGCAGTGAGATGAGATTTACAGGCAGAGAAAGCATCTGAAACTTGTTGGGTCAGGAGACCATGTTCTGCCAGGATATCCTGAGCTGACTTGAGAGTCTTTAGATGCTCTTCCACCACTCCTGTAGCACTCTCTGGGCCCTCGTCAAGCTCTACTGGTGCTAAAGGTGGGATAGGAGTCTCCAAAGTGTCTTCAGTATCCTCTATCTCTGCCAGTGCTTCCTCCTCACCTGGTGGTGACACTACATCATGAACAGTGACCTCTGTTAGCTTCTTCAGTGTCGCTTCCAGCTCCTTCTCCAGTACAGCATCATGATCTCCTGTGTCTTCACCTTCAAAGTCCACCAATCCTGTGTGCCTCCAGCAATTCTTGATGGTGTTGATGCTTATACTCTTCCAAATCTCTTGAGAAAGCTTCATGGCCTGCAGGATATCCAGCTTGTATATGTCTGTACTACCAAGTTCTGACTCCAAAAGTGCCATTTGATACTGTCTTACCCTGTAATTTTTCTTGAAGACTGCAATGATACCAGCATCTAAAGGCTGGATCCTTGAGGTTGTTTTTGGAGGAAGGAAGTGCAGCTTGATGTTCTGGAGCTTGATTATAGGCTTCTGTGGCAAGCCATGAGCAGAGAAGTTGTCCAATAGAAGCAATATGTGCCTGCCAGGGGTTCTTCCAACATACTGATCCAAAGAAGTCAACCAAGTAGAAAAAATGGAGCTGGTCATCCAAGCTTTGGTATTGTTGAAATAATGGACCCCAAGCTGTTCTGGCTTTGCTTTCTTGAAGGCATAAGGCTGCTGTGCATGTCCAATGAAGATGAGATCCAGCTTTTCAGTTCCAGAGGAGTTGCAGGCAAAAAAGTATAGAGATTCTTGCTTTGTTCTTCTTGAGTCCAGATGTTGGTGAGGAGGCAATAGTTTTGTTGGGAGGCATGTTGTAGAATAGACCAGTTTCATCTGCATTGAATATATCATCAGGATGATACTGCTGCAAAAGCTGCCTTAAAGCTGGTAACTCCTGATTGATCACTTCTTGCTGAACACTACCTGATTCTCCATGTGCAACCTGCTGCTTGAAAGAGTGTCTATGGCAAAACTTCTCTAGCCACCCATTTGAGAACTGGAGAGAAAGCTGCTGGTCTGGTGGAAGGGAGGAATTAAGCATATCTTGCAGTCTTTGGCCTTGAAGCTTTATCAGAAGAGTATTGACCATGAGACCTTTGGACTGTTGAATATCTACCCATTCTGCCAGTTGCCTATCTAGCTCTTCTGTGTTGGATGGGAGCTTTCTTTTGCTGGATGATGGTGATGAATCTGATGCTGAGGTCTGGTGGATGATTCTGTGGATTGTGGATCTGCTTGGAGTATAGTTGAGCTTGTATGTTTCCTTGGTCCAGTCTGCAAGTTGCTGATGGCTGTAAAAAGAGTTTGAGGCTTTCTGTGCGTGGTAGTGGGCTAGTATTTGCTGCTTTTGTGGTAGAGTGAGATTGTGAGAGTTGGTGTTTGGTGCCCTGGGTGACTTGGGCATGATGGCTTCTTGTTGAGTAGGATGGTAATGGTAAGAAGGCAAGAGACCACTGTCATCATTGAGAGCTTATTGAGAGGTTCATAATGATATGCATTCTGTATACCTTCAAAGCATTATGTAAGCACTGCAAGATGATGCTAGATTTTTGCCCCTTTTCTAGGCAAAAATTAAAACGCGATTTTTGAATTATTTTATTCAATTTACATGTGTCATTTCGAGAGGTTTGACTGTAGGGTCGCGAGATGTGTGCGTTGCAAGGCACAGCCCTGTCAAAGCGAAAGCGCGGGATTCCAAAAGAGGGAAATTTAGGCGCCTTCTTTCCAAGGCGTGACCCTTCTTTTGCATTTGGAATGCGTCAATTCGGATTTGGACTGGCCTGTGCTGAGCAACGCAGCGCGCCCTCTTCTCAAAAGACCAAAGTGCCGCGTGTCTCGCATTGGAGGATCTGCATTCTGAAAGAACTCACCATCTGCCTCCGTTGCTTGTTCGGAATGGCCGTGTCGACAGAGGCTCATAGCGATATGTGGACAACGACTTTCCCAAGCCACTAGAGACGAGTCGTATACAAGGGTCGGAGAGAGCATCCGACAAGGGCAGTGACAAGTCGATGGCTTGGGATGATGCCGAAAAAGGCGAGATTTGTGAGAGCGCAAACGTGCACAGTTTGCAAAACGGGATTACGTGTTGGACCCTGAACCGGATCTTCCCAAGCATTGACGTTTTCAGCAGCCTCCTTCCCTGAAGTCACACTTTTGACCCTACTGTATTGTTCCTACAGTAACTTATCTTGGGGTCTTGCGTGCCCTCGTCGGATCAGCCGAAGAAGCTGTCGCCTGCAAACAACACGATTCTTGGGCTGATCCGACCGCACGTTGCCCGTGGGCTGGCACGAGCTGCTCACTTCAAGTGCCAGCCCTCCATTATATTTTCGGCTGTTCGAGGTGCATCACTCATCACTCGGGCGTTGCGAAGCTCGGCGACTTTTTCCAGTGAAAGCATGGCTGCATCGCGAGAGAAGCGCATCGTCTGCGTTCAACTCGACTCGAAACACGCCGATGTATCACGAAACATTGACACTGTTCTCGATCTCGTCTCCAAGCTCATCTCGGACAGAGACTCGACTCGGATCGATCTTCTCGTCCTTCCAGAACTTGCTCTCACTGGTTACGTCTTCGAGAGTAGAGACGAGATCGCCTCATTTCTTGAGCATGCTCAAAGCTTCTCACCGCCTGCATCTTTGGTGGCATCGGCCACTTTCATCACGGCTTGTCGCAGCTCATGTGCATCCTCGCGCAGTCCGAGTCTCACACTTGCAGCCCACCTGGCGCAGTACCTTGGTTGTCATGCTATTATAGGCTTTCCTGAACGAGCATCACATCAAGGCTCCCAGAGTTGTGCGCCAGCCATAACAGCGGCTGTGGATCTCGCTCCTCCCTTCGACGCCAGGCCCAAGGATGCGCAGATCGTCGCAATCAAAAAGACTGAGCACCAGCGCGCCTTCAATTCAGCCGCCCTTATCGCTCCAGATGGCTCCCTTCACCACGTCTTCCGCAAGCACTTCCTTTTCGAGACCGACGAAAAGTGGGCTTCAGAAGGTAGTGGGTTCGAATCGCTTCACATCCCCAACCTTGGCAACATCTGCGTGGCCATCTGTATGGATCTCAACCCCTTTCAATTCCGCACTTCCTTCGAAAGCTGTGAGCTTGCCTCCTTCTGCATCCAACGCGACGTCGATCTACTCATCATGCCAATGGCGTGGCTTCTCCCAAAAGATGAACAGCACACGATCAAGCCTGAACCCAGCCTCTCCACGATCAATTACTGGGCAATGCGTTGCTTGCCTTTTTTCGATCAACAGACTCCATCAAAGGAGCCCTCGGAGAATGTGGCTACGTTGCACGATACCGCGGTGGGCGAATCGGAGTCGACGAGCCGCAAGATGAGATACCTTGTCGCCGCCAACCGAGTTGGGACCGAGGCAAAGTCGACGTTCGCAGGATCCTCGTGCGTACTCCAGATGAAGGTGGGTCAACGACCCCTATTGCTCAATAGCCTGGACGCGAGGGAGGAGGCTTGTCTAGTTGCTGCTTTGCCTACTTGATGCGAAGAAGCCTCGCTTCTCACAGCCAACGATCCATATAAAGACACGTTCTCTCTTCTCACCCCCTCTACGGAAGCCCCCCTTCACCACCATTCCTACCGTTTCAATCGAGGTCGTGGGAGAATTCGACCGCCATGAAGCTCTCCGACATACTCCGATTCGGCTTTACCGCAACAGTTGTCTTAGCGCTCATTCTGCTTCCGAGCTGCTCCGCTACTGGTCCCGATTCAGGCCCTAGTTCCTCTGCGTCGGGACAGGAGCCCAGCCCCTCTCCACCTCCCGCGAACAAATACTACAAACTTCTCGATGTGAAGCGCATAGCTGCTAAGCGCGGTGACAAACAATCCGACCATTTCAATCGTTACTCCGACGTCCCCTTCTACGGCAAAGGTCCCATCTTCGACACCGAGACTAACCCTTCCGTAGTCGAACAGGCGCTCCAAGACTACGGCCTTGTTGGTATCGTCGATCCCATCAAGAAAGTTGCGGTACGGATCCAGTACGAAGAAGGTCTCCTTAAACAGAAATTATTCGCTGATCAAATGGCGCCGATACGACTGATCGACCTTGATTACAAGCTGCACAGACTTCGAAAGAAGATTCAAGGTCTTCAAATCGATTTTCCTCCTGAAGAACCCGCCAGATACCTGCCACGTGCCAATAATCGACCCATTCTCATGTCCAACTCCAACTCTCTCGGACAGATGTTATACGCCGTCCGCGATGGCTCGGGCAAATTCTATCATGTTCAACCGGGTAAGGAACCCATCTTGGTCGACCCCAAGACAGAGACCTTGTACACTACCCCTGTTGACGGTGAAAAGCAAGAAATACAGCGCGTTCTGAAAGGATATGGAGCCGCACAGCAGAAGTACGGAACTAACGTCGCGTCTTTCATCTGGGGTCACCCTATTCCTGCCCAGACCTTTCAATCAACTCGAATGGCTCGTACTTCGTTGAAGGAATATCCGCGTTTTACCCTTCAGTCACGAGGGAGTGCAATGCGTGAAGCTTTGCAAAACCGAGGCCGCTTCCGCCTATACACTGGAAATCAGGTTGCCTACAAGGTGAAGGTCAAGAATCCGGAAGCTAGAGGTAGCGAGGCTCTGCAAGTCTACGTTGAGCCACTCAGTAAGATAGAACAGGCTCAGGAGCGCTTCCTAGCTTTTACTGGCAAAATTCATTTGCCTATGTGATGTTTTTCTTTTTCTTTTTTTCTTTTTCTTTTCCGTGTCTGCGCTCACCAAAGTTGCAAGCGATACGGTCATCGCCGTACTGTTTGCCCCATGCTTGCAATCGCTGTCCTGCCACGCCATGTAGCTCCAATTTTCTATCACTTTATTCGTGCCGCGTCTCACGCCAAGTTGGAATACAATGCGAAGCCGCTCATGAGTTGCTTCCCTTTTTCTCACAGGGTGGAAGATTTGCGACAAGATTGTCAAATGAGCCTCATCGAGTACCGACGGCCCGATTACGCGTGGGTGTTATCACGGCCTCT
Organism: Ustilago loliicola; assembly: GCA_022963135.1. Taxonomy (NCBI): domain Eukaryota; kingdom Fungi; phylum Basidiomycota; class Ustilaginomycetes; order Ustilaginales; family Ustilaginaceae; genus Ustilago; species Ustilago loliicola. Next base: position 363,086 of record JALCUU010000001.1, on the reverse strand, counting down.
TTCTCGAAGTGGAGCAAAGATGGCAACTGTTTGGCGGGAAATCATGCTGCATGCTGAAAAGCTTTCCGTCAGGACTGAATGCGGTTCAGAACGTCCTTGTGCTTGGAGCTATTGTGCGTAAGTCTGGAGTTGGTCGTCGGGGCGGACCGGCGTTCCATGCCATCTTGAGTACTCTCATTTGGCATGCAAGGTGGCACTACTGGGCTGGGAAAGTGATTGACCACGACCACATCAGGGGTCTCTCCTTTTCTACGCGCAAAGACTTTCCACTACATATACGTGCGATTCTGCAATCATGGACAGGACCCATCGCATGCCCTTGCTGCCTGAGTTCAAGCTGCTTAAACCGTCATGCATACCAAGCTACCTTCTCTGGCCCTTCTGGCCTGTATGTCGCTCACCATTGCAAGCTGGACCGTCTCAGCCACGGACAACAAAAAACTTGACGAGCCCGGCCCGTCTTCACAACCCGTATCTGATGCGACTCACGTTGACGCAACCCCACCTCTAGTCAGTTTCGAAGACATCCTCCAAAGCCACTTCCATCAAACCGCAACCGTACCCCTTTCCGACATCATCGCGGTTGAAAACCATCCCGACACTCTCCTCTTCGCCGACCCTCCTCAAAAAGGCTGGGCACCTATCCTCGATCTCACTCAACCCCATCCCTTTTCATCCCTCAACGCCCTTCTTCATCGTTACAAACATCTCCATATCTACCGTTCTTTCCCGGATGGCTCGTTTCAATCCCGCATCATGCTACTCCGAAATTATCCTCGCAAAGGAATAGTTCTTGCTGAGGGAACCCGGGTCGAAGGACTCAGCGAACGAATTCGTGATATCGAATACATCAAATACCGCTATGGACCAAAGGTCGCTTGGGCAAGATTTCATCGACTCTTCACTCCAATCGATAAAGACATGATTAGAAAACATAGCAAAGTTGCCCCGTTGTGGGCAGATATAGTGAGATCCGACTTTTTACCCACTTCCCGACAGACACAGGAGGAGCTAAGAGAGCATCTGGATATACATCGGATGGGAAAATTTTGGAGTTTGGATGGAAAGCATTGGTTGCGGATTGAGATTAATTCTCAGGGAGTTGCGCATCATTTGGAGACTCCTCTGCGTGAGAATGTAGAGCGATTACCGCCTCTTCGAGGTGTAGTTCGTCCTTGAGAAAGGCTCGGTCGGGACTCGGCGCAGGGTTGAACGATAGGCTCTACAAAGAACTGACTCTTGTGACCATGGCAAGCGTCGCTCTGTGAACACATTCAAATGCCTCCACCAGCTTCATATGCGTGTGACAATGCAGTGTCAGCGTCGCCAAGCTTGATCGGTGGGTCGGCAAATTGCGCACGTCTCACGTGGGGGCAAATTCGCTCTTCGCGACAATCGAAGCATCGTGCAACGTAAACAAGATTCATCTCTGCAGCCATCAAAGTGTAGAGCCCCACCGCGGAGGCCCACTCTAATCACCAGCAAGATCTTACCCACCGTTCCTCACTCACAAAGTCTCATTGCAAGAAGCATGAGGACTTCAGGTACAGTATGCTTTTGCTTCAAGTCACCAAAGTTTTTCTGGAAAACCAGTTCCGCTGCTAGCTTATCCAACAGTGCCCTTATTTACAACAATACTCCTTTCAACAAGAAGAAGAATGAGCCCATGTACTTCAAAACTAGCACCAGCTCTGAACGTATGAACCTCAAGTGCACATCAGACTCTGCACTTCACTTAAGGCGGCGAAGCGCCGCCTTGTGCTAGTATGTCCGCGCTTGATTGAAGAGAAGCTTCTGACTGTGAGCTGGCGGAAATTGGGAGTGACCCCCCACTCATCTCGTCGGACATCGATGAGGCGGTGCAGAGCCCCACCGTCAAGACAGGGACCCACCGTGAAATTTTTCACAAAGATACGCAACATGAAATGAGACCCCATCAAACGTCCGAGAGCCGGTGTCCGCTTCGATCTACAAACCCTTGCTGTCACATCCGCTTGCACTCCTCCCCGTCCTGCCGACGTCGAAGAAATGTTTCCGGGCATGTACTTCTACGAGAGAAAGCCTCTGTTCCTCGTTGATCCGTCAAAGCCTCTGAGTAGAGTTGAGCTCCAAAGAGCCTGACTCTATTTTGGCCAGATCCACGTTGTCAATCCGGGCCAAGAACAGCGTAGCGTACCGCCGTTTACGACCGCTAAAGAGGCAAGAGATCTGGAAGATCTTGCTCGTTTCGCTAGGGTGAGTGAGGGTCATTTCGGAAGGGGGCCTACTATCGTTGCTTACGGCTACGATTGGCAAAGGACAAGCGAGCCCGGGATGGATCTTGCCGCAGTCCCCCTCCCTTCTGGCGCACCATCAAGTCTGCAGAGCCGCTTCACAATGGCGCGGAGGTGAGTGTCTCAGACATCAGGCAAGTACTCGAGAGTCAGCGATTTGTCAAGATCTCCAGTCGGGATGGCCGAGCGCATTTGATTGCCCGTTTGGACCGCGATGGACAGCTACAGAACACGATTGATGGGAATCTCGAAAGCATATCGCCCGATTTGGAGGCCTTGGCGAGCCACCACTAACGGCAGTTCTTTAGTCTAAGTCGAAAGTCGTATCTGTAGAAAGCCTGCCGCGCTTCTCCTACTTTGACTATCTGTCATAGCGAATAGTGTCATACACGCTGCACCACTTCCAATTATTTCGAGTTTACCCAGTACGTCTTAGGGAACGTCGTGTGTGACAAAGTCGAGAATCGTCTTGACCAGCAATGTGAAGTCGGGCCGATGAGCCGATGTTTGCGTGAAGTCAGAGTGAAAGACCGCTTTATTTGCTTCATATGGAGCATGGAGATTGCCGAAAAAGCGCGGGACAATACGCATTTGAGTGGTCAAGCATGGGATTGCCGTTTATGATCGACATCGCTTACTGTAATTAAAGACCGGCTGACCTCGTCCGCAGTAGGCTGAGTGTCTCAGTGGCCACAAATTTGACCGCAGCCGACTAATAAAAGGCGCGATGGAGACGACACTGACCCAATCCGACTCATCTCACCCTCATTCCTGCGACATCACTGAGACGACGACGCTCCCAGACATGAGGTGTTTACGAGGACACGGCATCGTGTTCGCCTTCCTTGGCTTCACTGCCCTTTTACCGGACATCACCGAAGCCAGTAGCAGTCCCTTAGGACGTTCTCACAGCAATGTAGTTCTCGATCTCCCTCCAGTACTTATCTCTTACGAAGAGCTGAAAGATGGAGGTTTCACACCAGACCCTAACCTCAGGGCCGCATACGGCAATGTCTTAAAGAACCAGATTTACACACATAGACCTTTCTTCAAAGATGTGCCTATCATCTTTCCCGGTCCGAAAGGCTACAAAATTCGCAGTATTCAGCGGGCATATACTGACTATCAGAAGGTTCATATATCAGGCCGTCACCATAAGGGTGAGGACTCGCTAACCATCCAGAAGGGCGAATTTGGTGACCCCGAGACCATCCTTGCCTCCGTCGAGGTTCACGAATACAGCCGCGATGCTCTTGCTGCTCGAAAAACCTTCGGTGAAACTGCGGAGATCGTTGCTTACGGACACAGGCTCAGCCAAGCCACTGGCGAAGCCGGGCGCAGGTCGATGAGAAAGCCTCCCGATTGGGATCAGGTGTGGGCGTCGCCTCCAGCAGCAGATGATATCACGGTCCAAGATGCCAGGGACTTGCTCGAACGGAGACGTTATCTCAGTTTTAGGACTCCCGAAGATCGTGCCGCTCTCGGCATCCGCCTGCTTCCAGACGGTTCGTTGGAGCAGAAATGGCTCAATAGTCTCGAGCCTATCTTCCATCTCTGAAAGCTCAGAAAGGCGGTGAGGCTAAGCACCGGTTTGGCCAAGTAATCCGTTCTTAGCTCAAAGAGCCTATCGGTGGCACTGTGTCTGCCTTCAGCCAGCTTAATTTGCCAGGATTTCGATCCAGCGACTGACCCACTTCCACGTCGACACGCATTGCAGCCGTGTGCAGTCCTCACTTCTGCAGTGCGCAAATCGTCTCAATCTGCGCATTCAATCAGAGCACTCTGCAAAAAATCGATACACGTTCTCACTAAAGCCTTTGTGTGTTTGTTTTCATTATTCTGCGACCCTTCGTCTTGCGTGGATGAGATTCGCAGGTGGGTGCTGAAGAGATCACCGTCAATTGTCTGGTGGAATGTGGCGGTGCTGGCACACTTGGCTCATCTCGGTCAATCTCGGTGGTGCTTGTCATGGGTTTGATTGCTTGAATCAAGATGTGGGTGCATTTCTGCATCCACCGTTGCTTTCATGATTGGGGTTCAGAGGCATTCTCTTCGATGCAGTGAGGTTGCATCTGCCTAGTCGCCCAGGCTATTGAGGTAGCAGCAGGTCGAAATTACTGTGACAAGATACTGTAACAGTACCACCTATGCCAGACATGAGAGGGGGCTTGAAATCCTCGCTGACTGTCAAGTAGCATGTCCTGCTGGAGGAGACAAGGCTTCGTAGTAAAGAAAGGGCCGCGCACAGTTGGCGGGTCGCGTGCAGTTGGTGGGTCGCGATACCATCCTTTCTATCACACGTTCGCTAACCACCCACCTGAGATTTCCTCAACAAATGTAGCCACAACAGGCAGGCTCTTGGAAGACAGTGAGACTTATATAATAATGAGCGTGCGGACGGTACAGTCAAACCTCTCGAAATGACACATTATTTATTTTAAAATTTTCGTAAATTATTTTGATGTCCTCAAGCAGTAAAACTCTTGTAGCTCATCACTTAGAGCTCCTATGGAAGTGTGAGAGCTTTTAAACTAAATGTGTGACTACAGAATTGATTGTGATACAGTAGGATGAGAGCTACAAGCTGAGAAAGCATCTGAAACTTTTTAGGTCAGAAGACCATGGTCTGTCAGGGTATCCTGAGCTGACTTGAGAGTCTTGAACTGCTCTTCCACCACTCCTGTAGCACTCTATGGGCCCTTGTCAAGCTCTGCTGATGCTACAGATGAGCTAGGATTCCAAAGTGTCTTCAGTATCCTCTATCTCTGCCAGTGCTTCCTCCTCACCTGATGATCACACTACATCACAGACAGTTGCCTCTGTCAGCTTCTTCAGTATCCAGAACTGATTGAGAGGCTCAGAACGATATGCATATCATATACTTTTGAAGCATTATGTAAGCACTGCAAGATGATGCTAGATTTTTTGCTCCTTTTTTAGCCCAAAATTAAAACGCGATTTTTGAATTATTTTATTCAATTTACATGTATCATTTCGAGAGGTTTGACTGTACTATTTTCTTTCTCTACCACCACGCCAACTCAGCTTACCTGCTCTGCTCCTCACGTTCCACCAGCAAGATAGAAAACAGTCGAACGTCAAACATGCGAGCATATCACCAGGTAACGAAGCTGGTGTTCGTCTTCCTGGCCCTTGTAACCACGGCCACAGCTGTGATCCTGCCCGGATCCTCCGGCAATGATCGAGACAGCAGCCCCGGCACTGGACTCTTCCGTAGACAAGAACGCAGGTATACATACTCGCAGTTGGCGGACGGTGAGCTCCAGAACGCTAACATCATGCCCATGCACGATTGGTCCAGGAATGCGTTCTTCGATAAGACGCTCTTCATTGGCAATCGACCTCTTTACCTTTTCCACGACGAGAGTAAGCGTATTCGGGACCTCGATGCACAGTGGGCATTGTCTAACTATGGAGGATTCCACGCCCATCTGACGAACACAGATCATGTCGTTACTGTAACGCCCACCGAAGTTGTTCAAGCAGAGCCTCGTGTGGTGTGGGGCGCAAAACAGGCTCACGACACCGGAAGAATCTATGGCGCAAACGCTGCCATTCTCGCGCACGGCTCGGGCGTAAATCCGCTGCGTCGCAGATCAGGCCTGTTTTGGAAGCAGCAGCGAAAAGTTCCCAGCTGGAACCAGGTATGGTCGTCAGAGAGCGCGAATCCTTCACAAGACTTTTCAGACCTCAAAAATCGCCTCGATATCCAGCGCGTCATCAGATTCGAGAATTCGGAACGCACCGTAAGCCTAGGAGTTCGCGCAGATTCGAATGGTAAGGTTGAGCACGCTCTCTACGATATGAGTCGCCACGTCCATCTGTAATGTCTGGTCATATTTGAGCTACTGGACTCCTTCCAAACATGTCGGTCATTGTCAAGCAAGCTCATGCCCTTTCAGAATTCATTTCATTGTACCTTGCATCCTTCGTGCGCTCCTGAAAGGTTGAACTCTGCAACGAACGGCCCTGAGGTAGAGCTGTGGGGTCGTCGGCTCATCTTCTGTAGCCGGAAGTCACCGGTGCATCCATGTAAGCAGACCTCAGAGCCAGGACAAGTGGACGGAACGGTAGCTCTGTACAAAACAAGAATGTGAGAAAACGGTGTCAATCATGAATGGGAACACGAAGGCACTTGCCCGAAGTCGAAGCCACCGACGTCATAAGTCAACATCCTGAGAAATGAAGGCCGTGCAGCAGATTCAACCAATACATTCGCAGAATAGAAACCGTAGATACATAAGCTGAGCTCTTCACAGCCTCGACTCTAAGTGTTCATGAGCACTTGTGTTCTTCTCCTTTGTTGAAAGTTCCACGCCTACATTCGTCCACTACAAATACAGGAACCTAAGGGACTTTTAGTTCGCGGCACCCGTCCTTCTCTCATAGCCGCTGCCAATTGCTGTAAACATACCGTGTGCACTCCAACTGGCACCAAAAAGACTCGCGGCTGCCTCTCCTTAGACCTTCAAGCTCAGGGATTTCATTACATCAACGCCAGCATGAAGTTCACACAAGTTCAAGTCCTCCTTCTATTGCATCTTCTGCTACTCGCCGCTGCCTCTTCGTTACCGATGCATCCCTCGAATAGCGAGATCGAGATCGTTTAAGAGGAACCACCGAAGCATAATCCTGGCTCGACCAGCGAAATTGTAGAAGAGGAACCGATTTTCACCTTACCCGAACCTGGAGTCCCCGAATACTTGCCAATCCCAGAGGACCAACCCTTCTTGCTTTGGCTGAGCACCAAGCAGGAATCGCTGTCCAAAGTAGAGCCGGAAGGAAGAACTACTGAAGAAGCGTCGTCATGTGTTGCTCTATACGTTGGAGCTTAAATCGCTCATCCAGCACCGACCAAAGGTGGGCGGTGTTAATGTCGTTAAACTCCTTGGAGGCCCACTGGATCGAGCCGTGATGTCCGCTGATGACACATAGGGACCAATCGTTCTACGTTTTAAGTGGTAACGGGAAAGTTTGGTTATTCGAGAGCAACCTTGGTGGAGCTGTTTTCAGTTGGACTGATCAGCTCAAGCCCGGTCTGATCGAGGCAATCAAAAACGTTCATGGAGTCCCGCTACCGGCGGTTCCTTCGCTCTTCGAAAAGAGTGGGGCTGGAAGCGAAGCAGCAGACCTTTCGAGCCGCTCGCTCGGGCAGAAAGTCGCAGATGGAAGCAAGGGTATCCTTTAAAGAGTGTCTTCCACGTTCAAATCCTTTCGCGCCGATTAAACTGTGATGACAGGCTTTCCTTTTTTCCAAATCGTGTGTCGACCTTGTTTTTCCATAGTGAAAACGATGCTTTCCCGATCCCATGCAGTTCGATTCGAGATGTTGATGAAGTCGTTACGGCCTCGATGGCCTCTACCTTCTGCACAGTCATACAAATGCAGAGTCAGCATGACACATAAGCTCAACTCAGAGCCCAGTTTCGCCACGAAATGGTCCGCAGCTCAGGCACATAGTCGCAGTCCAAGTGGGTGAACGGGTCCTGCGTGCTGCGTACTTCTTGCACGGAGCCGATCCGTGGCGATGTTCGATGTTCGATGCAGAGGGCTCAGGGCTTGGGCTCCTCCTTGCGAAAAAAGGACTGCTCTGGGAAAAGAGATGGAGGTGGGTGCTCAATACGGACTCTCGAGCCGCTAGAAGCGCTGACTTCTTCTGCGGAACACCACGACGGTGTAATTTTGAAGGGCCTCGGTAAAATTGTTGGGATTAGCAAGGTTCTCTACATGCTGTCCTCGTGACCCCTGGTGCGAGTGTAGGATCCCGAGCCGCTGATACCCTTTTGCATATATAGTCTCTACTTTGATCATGCGTCTTTGGAACAGCTCCGTGACATTCTTCCTTCCCACCTCTCTTCATAGTAAGGAGACAAGGCGGCACTCAGCTGTAGCATCCTAAATTCACCTGACAGTCATTGCCTCGACCTGCAGTCGACCCTCGTAAAGGCATCAGAGGACTGACGAGCCAACTCCACCTCGAGTCAAAGAAAGATGATTGGTCAAAGGAGTGCAGCATGTCTCGCCGGGCGGACCTTGTGTCTTGTGGCGCTTATCGCTCCCTTCCTACTTGCATTGGCAACACGGCAGCTGCCCGATGTACCTGAACATACGCCGTTGCAAATCGATGGCGCTGGTTCCAGCACCAACCAAGGTTCTGGTCCCGTTCTCGGCGAACTGCACCCACCGAGCCCACCTGCCCCGCAAGCAGCCGTTGCTCCTTCGGTCCAGACCCGCACGAGATTTGTACGCCATCAACGTGTGCCGATTACCGGTCTCGTGCGTGGGCAGAAAGGAAGACTCGTGACATTCCGTCTGAGACAGCCTTTCACTTTCATCCCGGATCGCGATGCCGCTCAAGAGTTTCTCGACTCACTGGAACATGAGCAAGATGCACTCGCACAGGCCACGCACGAAGCAACGCCACCTGGCCCATCCGATATCGGCAAACAGTATCATGCCATTCGTCTTCCAGGAAACGGTCTGGATGGTCAGGTGCTCGAACACAAGAAGGAGGAAGGCGTGCCGTTCTATGCGCTGAGTTCCAGAGGCAAGGTCTGGTTCTTCGATATTAAGGACGGAAAAGAGTTCTCGTACACGGACAAAATCTCAGCATCGGACCGAGAATACGTCACCAACCACTTTCGGCCAGTCTCGGTTGCAGAGCCGGGGTCCTCAGATATCTCGGCACAAGCGCTTGCAAGGCAGTCCCAGGTCAAATTCAAATGGCTCCGAAAGCTCGCAAAAGGCGCCAAGACCTTTTTCAGCAAACCTTTCGCCTTTATCAAATATCATTTGAGAGGAGTCTAGTGATGCAGCAATGCTAATGACGTGCTACTCATGACGGAGCTTCATCGAGTGAGGGCTGAAGGAAGTGTTGGCACCTGCTGTTCTGCCGTAGTTCATGTGTAAGTCAAGAACCTCAGTCGTGCTCAAGCTTGAGTGATGAGCTCGGTGGGCAAGGTACCACCGTTGTCGGCTGCCGTTCGGTCTGACTAAGTAGCCCACATGTCCTTCATTCGGACAATTGCGCCCCTTGCGGGATGGTGTCATGGTTGTCCACCATCATCGACCCACCACCCATCGTTCTCCCACCTACGAGAGAGGGGCCCACCACCGTCAAGTAGCGCTCGTGAAAGAGGCATTGCCACGAGTATGCTACAGCATGAGATCACATCCATCAGGCATGGCCGCCTGAGTCTTCGTTCATCTGCAACGCTCCGTGGTACCACAGGTTACATGCGCCCACCACGGCCCTCAAAGGTTGATATGATACTACTTCGCCAGCTCAGCATCCCCGCAGTCGATGTGATTACCCCGAAGTAAGCTATGCTTGTGTACCACACAGTAGTACCTTGTCACAATTATATCAGTGTCGTCGCCTTTGATTTCTCGTCTCCCCTCAACTCAGCAGTCGCGAAAAGTAGCTGGCTCTACCTTTTCTTACCCTTCTCCGTCTCCTTCATCTCTCAATCTCACTTGTTCAATATATCTTCCTCCTCGAGCATTCATCCTTGACCCGGCGTCTTTCTTCTCTCCCCTCTTCAGCCTATCACCGAGATGTTCGGCAAAACCACCAAAGCTCTCGTACTGGTCCAGCTGGTAGTCCTGGCGACTCTGGCTCCGATCGTCCTTGCACACGGCCCCAATCACTTGCCCGGCAACCAAGAACTAGAAGCTTCCAGCAATAACTACGGTCGAAGCTACCCAATTCATCATCAAGGAGCTCTTCATCGTAGGCAAGCTTTTGGTCAAGGCGGTTCCATTCAAGTTCGCGATGGCTCCCTTCACATCGACCCCATCACCATCGGAAACCGCTTTCAGGCGGTCAAACTTCCATCAGAATCCGTGCAAGACGAAGTCGTCACCCTGATGAAGCAAAGGTCCCGAGCATTTTATGTTCAGCATCACGACGGCAAAGTCACCTTCTACTACAAGGATGGAGAGAAGTTCGTGACTACAAGCGTCAAAGGCACAGACTGTGAGGCGGTCAAGACAGCCATCCATGACAGTGGCATGGAGACTGTTGTCATGCCTAGTACTGGTGTAGCAGGTGAAGATACTAAGGCGAGCAGAAAAGCCAAATCGAGCTTCTCATGGAACAGGAAGCTCTTCAGGAGGGGTTTGGACGGTATCGCTGTCGGGAAGAGGGTGCCTCTTCCTACCATCCACGAGGATGCCCCTCTGGAAGGATCCACCGAACCGCCCCGCCTCCAACGTCAGTTCGCCATGCTTCGCAGTACATATAACCCTACTTTGAATCCAGTCAGGGTCCGTAACCTATTCCTAGCAGTCAAACTCCCTGGAAACAGCTGGGACAGTGACGTTATAGATCGTTTAAAGGGACAGAGGAAGCCATTCTTTGTCGAAGGGGAAGGAGACGCTATGACCTACTATTACACAAGGGACGGTCAAAGTTTCACAAAGCAAGATTTTCCTGAGCCCCAAAAGAGGATCGTGAGGGAAATGATTCGTGCTCACCATGCTCCAACTGTTGACACTCCTGCTTTCGAGTATCCGAACCCAGCAGCGGCTAGGGCCGCGAGCGAGGCCGCGAGCGGTGGCTCATGGACATCGAGGCTCGCTAACAAGTGGTTCGGTTGGCTGTCAAAGGGTGTCAAGTACTTTAAGGGCCCATAGAATGCGAGACCGCTCTGTTCTTCCTTCAGCGCTGTTGGTCTTAGATGCTGGCATCTATCATTCCCACCGATGCTTTTCGAATTGACAATCCCGTTCCTTTCTACCATTGTCTCTTTGCGTGTGCAGTTGTGTGCAACCGTCATCTAGTCGGTGATTTGTGCCTTGAAGCACGTCATGCGTGCGTCCAAATCGAGGGTGCAAAGCATCGAGCCCACAACAGAATCCACGGTCCCACCGTCGATTGTTTTGCAGCTTTTGTTTGCTCGACATCAACAACCTTTGAGCTTCCTCGGCCCGACGACACGTGTTGACGCCTCTTTAGATCGAGCTTTCTGGTTGTTTCGTTCGACATCGCCGGGTCGTGGCGCTGTTTGGCGTAAGATCGGCCCACTCAACCTCTCCTATCGCACCGACTGAAACAGTGCTGGTGAATGAAGCTCGAATGAAGCTGAATCTGAGATGAGGTGGGGCGACTTGGTGTTGGTTTTTGGCGAACCCGATCAGCTGGTCAACTTGAGTGCTGTGAGGCCTGGCGGTAGCTGTGTTGAAGTCTTGGGCTGGTGGGCCGGTGTTCCTCGGTCAAGCTGTGAAAAGTACATCAACCCACCACGGCCCGGACCATTGTCACAACCACCGCTAGACCACCTTCATATCTCTGCTGTGGCAAACCTGGTCTTCATCTCGTACGCGTACCTGACTCGCATAAACACAAAGTCTTCAGTCATAAAAGACGAGACCATCCGGATGAAATTTATTCTCCTCCTCCCTCCTTATCTCCTCCTCCCTCCTTATCTCCTCCTCCCTCCTTATCTCCTCCTCCCTCCTTATCTCCTCCTCCCTCCTTATCTCCTCCTCCCTCGCCTTCTCTCACACCTTTGCCTTTCGCACAAAAGCGTCTTCCTGTTTCTCTGGTAGAGACACCAACCACCATCAACATGGTACACAAACCCGTCCCTCGACTTCTCCTCCCGCTCCTGCTTCTTAACCTTTCCCTCACCCTAGCTCTCAACAACCCAGGCTCGAAACGAGGCCACCTCAACCGACGCTCCCCCCAGTCATCAACTCTAGGTCGCTCCCTCTCCGATCCTTCATCCAACCCCCCTCTCTCTCCCGATTCCTCCCCCAATCTCCGACGCACATCTTCCTCTCCTGCAATCCTCTCTTCACCAAGCAGCTTCAAAACCGCCCTTGACAGCGTAGAATGGTCACCTGTCAGCTCAGCCTCCGACTCATCATCTAGGAGCATACGTGCTTTTGAACCATTCAATTATCCAAGCGATTCCAAGACCACTTCCGAGCGTTCTGGATCGCGCGGGAGTGCGCTAGAGCACGTTCTGTCGAGTCCATCGAGTTCGATTGGGACATCACAGAGAGGCAGTGGGGATCCGGTGCTGTTCGAGCCTCAAACGAGGGGAATTTGGGGTGGTGGAACAGCTTCTGGCTCCTCGTCTGACATCAAAGAGATCCCTCTGAAAGCTCAGGTTGATTCTCAAGCTCAACAGAGTGCTGACGAATCTCTACCCAGAACCACCTCATCCCGCACCGCCCTAGTCGCAGCCTCTCTGGAAAACGGAAAAATCGACGCATCCCTCTCTTCCCCCGCCAAACGAACACATCAAAAAAGCGATCTCTCAACTCCCTCCTGACCGCTCGCATTATCAACTAGTCTCCATACCTGACCCTGCCGCTACTGGTGGTTCAGTACTCTATCGATTCTACAATCTCAATCAAGGGCTGTATCGAGAGCGAGTCGACTACATCACCCCCGATGTTCAGCCTGCTTCACCTCCTCTTACTGGTTGGAAGGGAAACCTCGCCACGATTCGAGATAAAATATCAACTCGTATCGCGCCCGTCAACCAAAAACTTAAAACAGCTCTCATCAATACTAAAGACAGATATATGCGATACAAAAACGAAGGTCTCACATATTACTTCACGACCGGTGGAATCCCGGCTTTCATCGAACAAGGTAATACCGTAGACAAGTGGATTCCAGTTGAAGCCCGTGATGCAGCGCAATCGTTCGGAGAAGCCAGGGTATTTTTCGATCGCAATCGCCCAACTGAACAAGTTCGGATAGTGTATACCGGTCACTATCCGGGCGGAACTGGTGCGGGCCCGGAAGAGTTCAAGACGTATATGGTTCCACCGGAGAGAGCGTTGCCACTACCGAGAGTGTTTCGACCAGAAGTACTACAGCGCACACCGGTGAGAACGACAGAAAACGATCCGAGCAGAGCGATGAGAAGGTGGAAGGAGTGGGTGAATAATGCCAATGGTTGGTTCAAGGTAAGACGTGTAGAAGTGGCACAGCAAGTGGGAAGATGGAGACAGAAGCTGGGTGGTGCGGTGAAGAAAGGTTGGGGGAGAGTGACCGGTTTGGTTCAGGATGGGAATGCGAGGGGTGTCGTAAGACCTGTGCGACGTTAGGCCATTCGTGATTCGTTTTTGACTCGTACACATTCTTTTACACATTGTTGCTTGCGCTTGAGAAAGCGTTCCACAGTCATTGATAGAGTAGATTCAGTTTTAATATAAATTGTTGCATTGCTATACATGCTCAGCTCCCACCAGCGCTGGGAGGGTAGAAAACCCTATTAGCAGCATGAACAATATCAACCTCCCCTGGTGCCCCTCCCCCTCCCACCGGAGGATTGGACCACTGAGCATACGTCATCCACCTTCCCTTGCCTCCTCCGGCTTCAAGTGCTTCATCCTGTGCATCTTGCACTATACTGACACTCTTCCTCCCTCTCGTCTTGCCCTTTCTCCCCTTCTTTCCCGCCACTCCACCTTCCTCTTCACCTCTCCTCTCCCGTCTAACCGCCTCCCTCACACTCGCTTCAACAGACCACAACACTCCAGCCTGAACCGCTATCAAACTCTTATCCCACTCTCTATCCTCTGGCCAGATCTTCACCGGCACATCGGCAGGCGCCAAAGGCCTCAACTCGTTCTCCAGTCTTCGTTTCATACCCACCGCATTCGCCAGGCCGCCGGTCAAGACGATGTTGCTCCACATCATGTCGCCTGCACTAGTTAAAGACGGAGAGGTGGAGAGGGAAGTGATAGAGTCAAGCATAAGTTCGGGCAGTGGTTTTTGATCGAGTCCCAGAGCGGATGGGTTAAAGAGGTTTTCGAGGATGGAGAAACGTTCTGAGGATAGGGTTAGGGATTGGAGATCTTCCTTCTCCTCCTCCTCTTCTTCGTTGTCGGAAGAGGAAGATGGACGGTACGAAGAGGTAGAAGAGGAGGATGTGGCGATGAAAGCTGAATCCGAATCATCACCATCCTCTTCAATTCTGGCTTTTTTATGCGGCTGTTCGCTTCGCTCTGCTCGGCGTGTAGGATTGGGGCCATCAAGTATATACCCATACCTCGCCCTCTCCCGATCCTCCTTGCCGCCTTTAGCTCCTCCGTAATCGGGCAAAGTCCAGGTAACACCGATCTTCTTGCCACACTTCCGCTTGCCGTACTTCTCTAGCAACAACAAGTCCTCGTAAGACCAGTCTTTTGCATTCTTTTGTCCGATCCTCTCCAGCTCCCGCTCAACCCTCTCCGCCGCACCATACACTCGCCTCCCCACCTCCGAAGCGACAAAGCTGACGCGAGAAAAGATATGAGACATAAGCCAACTTTCATCCATCATATCCAGTTGGCCGAAAGAGAGCGTTTCTTTGAGCAGATTGATCAGCATCTTTCCGCCGAGCTCTAGACGACGGATGGAGGATTGGTGTGGTTGACCGTTGATGATGGGGATGATGTGGCAGAAGGAGTAGCCGAGGTCTACTACTAGCAAGCTTTGTGGGCGAGAGGGAGATATGATGCGAGGTACTGAAGTTTCGCCTGCAGCGACGCTATTGTTGACGGATCTAGCTGGGCGAGTGGAGCGCTTAGGAGAGGAGCCAGAGAGCACATCTTCAGTTGGTACGGGCGAAGCCTCTCGCTCATCCTGCGGTGATGTCGATGCTGTTGAGGGTGAAAAGACATCTGTCCCCAACCCAATAAGATCAGCACCAGTAGTCCGCCAAACAGCTTGGGCACCATACTGTTCGAAGAGCATCAAATTGATCGCATACTGTACTGGTTCTGGGTTTAAATACGCTTCTGTAATCACCACGGCTTTCCCTGCTAGTAGCTTTCCTCCCTTGTTACCCCCTTTACCCCCTCCACCCTGATTCGCGAGATGAGTAGTAAGCACATGGTCCCAGATCGTCTTTTGTGCTGTCCAATCTACAATCACACCGCTTTGATGTGGAAGCCGGAGGTGAAGAGCTGCATAGTCGTCAAGAAGAGTGTGGATGTGGGATGAGACGAAGATCGAGGTTTTCGTACCCGGGGCGGGGGCGATTAGCGATGTGTGCGAGGGGATTAGGTGGGTGGTGCGAGTGCGGGCGATGGCGTTTGGGTAGACTTGCACTGGAATGGTGGAGGTGAGAGCACGAGGGTCGATGGATGGTATAGAGGTGGGAATAGAGGAGGAAGGGTCAGGGAGGAGAGACGAGGGGAACGGATAGGGTATGGAGGCTATGCGAATGTTGTGTGCTCCATTGTCGATGACTATGATGCTATCGATTCCTGCCAGAGGATCCGCAGCAGAGGCATCTGATATTGTCGGGCTTGCAGCTGCGTGACTTGAAGTCGGCATCGTGCCCGGAGCCTCGCCGTCGCTGAGGCTGAGGCTGAGGCTGATGATGATGGGGGTGGCGATGTGTAGTTGGGAGTCAAGAAGAAGCAACCTTCCGTCTGGCGAAATGCACACGGTTGGACTGAATCTTGTCCGACTTGGCAATTTTCTCTGCTTGTCAGATATCTGGAGATGTAACAAGGAGAGAATATTGTTGTGTGCTGTGCTGTGCTGAGCTGAGAAATGACACCCGAAATCCGTCACTGCATCCTCCACTTGGCAAACCCTTTGACAGCTACGAGCTGTGTTTCGCTCAGCATTCCTTCTTGACAGCCCTTCAAAGCGGAGACATTACTCATCTTCTTCAAGCCTGCCGTCAGTAAACCCTCCCCTACACCTCTGTAGCTCTGTTCTATATCTTGTCCACACACCACCACCAACACGACCACCACCGAAAACAAACTTGAGGAGATAGCGCAACCATGTCATTCGGTCGACCACCCACATTTTCAGACTTTAAAGTCTCTCCTCCTGAACGAGGTTCTTTTCCTCTCGATCACGAAGGTTAGTCTCATCATACCATCATCTCAACCTATTGCATTTCAACGCTTACCTTTTGTTCATCCTGCTCTTTGACAGGGGAATGCAAGCAAGTGATGCAAGGATACATGAATTGCATCAAATACAACGCCAACGACAACGGCAAGTGTCGACACCTCTCGCGTGCCTACCTCCAATGTCGTATGGATAAAGGCCTCATGGAAAACGACAATATGGACAATCTCGGGTTCAAAGACGTAGTAGACCCTCCTTCTCACTCTACCAATGCTGCGGCGAATCGCAGCGCGAGTCAAGGGAGGAGTGCATTCAGCGGTAATACTCCAAGTTATGCTGGTGATACACATGGTGGAGAGGGTGACTTGCCAAGCTCAAAAGCGGGAAGTGGAAGTGCAGTGGATGAGAAAAATAGAGGTCCAGGCGCAGGCGAAACACATTCGAGGGGACATGCGAGTAAACAGGCCGGTAGTTATGCTGGTGATAGTCATGGTAGGAGTGGTGGTGGTCGACTTGTTTAGCCTAAACCCTCGCCTCGGCCATATTGCGATGTCGAAATGAAAGCAAGGGATCGAAAGACATGGTGCGAAGTGTGAGAATGTGTCTAATGTAGCTGAGGCAAGGCTTTCTGTTGAATCATGCTGTGTGAATGTCAAAAAAAAAAAAAAAAACTGTGCCCGAAAATGAACAGCGAAAATGAGGCATAAAAAACCCGAACCAAAAATCCTCTCAGGCTATTGTACTCCTCACCACGCTGCCTCGACCAACCTTGCTCCCACGTTGAGAGATAGATCAATGACTGAATTGAAAGGCATGACTATGTAAAGATGGTACAAATGACTCTATATCGAAACCGAAACCCCGCTGGTCGAGAAGGGTTAAGAATACTTGTCAACAAACTGAGTGTGGAACTTTCCATACCTCTCAATAAACTCATCCGTCTCCTTTGCCAACACGGTCGTCCTAAAGAAACATGCCCCCGTATCCTTCTCAGGCATCTTACCAAACCCACTACCGGGTACAACACAAATACCCGTAGCATCTAGCATCTCCAAACAGTAAAACTCATCCACCTTCTTTCCCTTCTCCTTCGCTGCCTCATGCGCCTTCTTGGGCAACGTCACCCTCGGGAACAGATAAAGTGCACCCTGGGCAGGCTCAACTTGAACCCCAGGAAGCTGGGCGAACTTAGCAGCCATCTTGTCTGAGCGAGACTTCAAGGTTGCGTGAATACCCTCGGTTTCCTGCTGGTAAAGATCGTAGGAGGGTGAGCCAGGGGTGGGGGGCTTGACGAGCATGTCCACTCCGATCTGACCCTGCAGTGAAGGGCAGAGGGAGATGGAAGCGAGTTTGTAGATCTCTGCTTGGACCTCAGGGTCCATGTTGGTCAATTCAAAGTATCCACCTCGTCGACCGCATTCTCCGGAAACACCCTTGGAGATGGAGTGGAAGGAAACGAGCTCGACGCTCTTAGCAATGTGGTGTTCCTCTGCGTTGCTGGAGCTGGCAAAGTCCATGAGAACCTTCTTGAAGGAATGGAAAGGTCGTTCATCAGGCTGATAGATGTTTGCCTGGTAAACTTCGTCTGCCAACAGCACGACTCGCTTGTTGTATGCCATCCTGATCAAGTCCTGGATGTTCTGGTAGGACAGACACTGACCCGTGGGGTTACCAGGGTTAATCACTGCACAAGCACGAACATCAACACCGTCGGAACGCGCTTCATCGATGCTACGCGACATAGCCTCTACGTCGAGGGACCAGTCATCGAAGGGGTTCAAGTCGTACTTGACCGGCTGAGCGTTGTACAAAGCGAGCGCGGCACTGTACAATGGGTACTGAGGAATGGGAATCATAACACCGCTATCCGGACCGGCAATGATCACCTGCAACAACAGCTGGACACCACCAGATGCACCCGTAGTTAGGTAGATCAACTCGGGATCGGAAGGGTATCCATCACGCTGTTCGATAAACTCAGCTACGTGCTTGCGAACAATAGCGGCACCTTTCGAGTGCGAGTAAGCGCCCACACTGCCGATGTCTTCCAGCAGCAACTTGGCACGCTCTTGAGTGTCCTTGGGGAAGATCTGCTCGATTCCGGGTTGCTCCATCAACTCGGGGTATTCAGTCAGCGCAGCGACCTGACGCCAGAAAGTGAGGGGCTTCTGAGCAAGGTAAGGCTGCTGTTGAGGATTACCGATGTTGGCAGTGACGACGGAGGAGAAGGGAAGCTCGGAAGCGTTACCCTGTGCGATCTGGGCAGCGTACTTGTTGGCACGATTGGAGATCTCGCCACGAACGGCATACTCGGCTTCGAGAACGTGTGGGTTGATGGTCTTGGTGGTCAACACGGGCTTGTAGGCGTGGGTCTTGGAGGAGGAGGCAAAATGACGCGAAATCGAAGCCTGAGTGGTGTACGAGGATCCGTAGGCAGAGTCGAGGGCCATGCTCGAGGAGGAGCCGGAGGAGGCGGAGGATCGGGAGAGGGAGCGGTCTCTAGACTGCAATGTGGAGGAGGACATGATGGCAATGGTGGTGGTGGTGGTGGAGGAGGAGGAGGAGGAGGAGGAGGAGGAGGAGGAGGAGGAGGAGGAGGAGGAGGAGAGAAGGGAGGAGGAAGGGACGGCCCGGGGAAGGGCAAGACGAAGAAGAGACATGATGTTGATTATGAGCGGTGGCAGGGGCCGGCTATTCGGGCTGACAGGAGAAGGGAAGAGGGCAAGTCAAATGCGGGGGAGGAGGAGCAGCAGGAGAGGGGACGCAGGGCAAGGGCACCGGGCGTCGGGGAGTTAGGAGGTGGGTATGACTAGGGAAGAGGTCAAGCAGACACAAAAGCGGCTGTCAACGGCTGCAACGGCTGCAACGGCAAAAGGCCGAAGGGATAAGCGCGGAGGCGGAGGGAAATGCAGCTGACTCTGCCAAGGCTATGATGGCGGAAACTGATGTACAGTATGAGGTGGTGTGTGGAGAGAGCGGGGGAAGAGAGTGAGAGTTGAAAGCGAGAAGGAGAGAGACAGAGAGAGAGAGAGGAATGGGAAGCGAAGAGGCGGATTGCAGGTTACGGAATGAACCGGTTACAATACGCAGAACGACAACGCGTGGAAAGTGGGCGTGACAGAGAAGAGTGACGCAAAGGTCAGAAGAGAGAGACAACTGGCAGGCAAAGGGGAGCGAGAGAGAACGGGCTTCAAACCGGCCTCAAATATAGCCTTTCTGATGATCACATCCGATACACTGAAGAACAAGGCGAATTTTTTTCTTCTTTTTCTTTCTCTTGATCATCCTCACGCTCTACCCTCTCACTTTGACGGGATGGCCATTAGACGTGTTGAACAAGGCGACCAGCGGGCAGAGGGCATATGTGTTCCAACACCCTCGCGCCTCCGCCCTGAGCCCTGTCTATCAACAACTAACTAATCTGCACACGAGTCACCGTCTTTTCCGTTTAATTTACCGACTTGGACTTTGTGAACGAGTCACAGATCGCGCTAGATTTTTCGCAAGTGTTGTGTTGATTAGCGATCTGACACAATAAAGATCCTGCAATTCAGCCTCGACCATGTCAACATCGAGACGCATGCTCTCACACTCAATCAAGTCCTTGCAGTCGGGGTGCAGTGGAGTATGAGAATGGAATGCTGATGGATTGTGAGAGACAGTCATGCTTGTATGATGGGATCGAACAATGTTTGAATGAAAGCTGAAAGCCAAAACGATGGAAAACGAGCAAGTGGGTTGTAATATATGTACAAGGCGCTGCTCCGCCTTCAGTAAGCATACGAAGCACGAGAGCGCTTCATTGGTCGAGCTGCTACGTCCCTCTTCTCTGCATGCCCCGCTTGCAGTTCATCAGAAAGGCGCTTCCTCTGACTCTGCGAGCAAGGCAAACTACGGCTCTCGACTCGGTACTCTTCCTCATCAGGTGTCCCTTCGCTGCCTGCACGAGCACGACGTCGATTAAAGCTGTTGTCTCCATCTTGATCGTCTTCATCATCGTCGCTCCAGTTGGTCTGATCCAGACGAGCCAATAATGCCTCTCTGGCTGTCTGTCTTTCTTCGTCACCCGTCCTCCTCCCGTTGCTGGTGGCCGGAATCTCTTCGTTGCCAGTGTGGCTGTGGTGCAGTACATTCTGAAGTCGGGCTGAGCTGGATGGTGCAGCGTACTTATGCTTGGCTTCCGGCGCTTCGTCTGAGTACTGCTGCCCATCTTGGCTGCGAGCACTGTCGTGTGAACTCGACCTCGGGCCGTAAGAAGGTGCGATCCGCGTTGCTGCCGTTGCTTCCCTTTGCTGTTGCTTAGCTGCGATCTGTGCTGCAAACAGTCCACCGCCATTGCGAGTCTCTTGATCTCGGCCACTGCACCCTGTACCCCCAAACTCGTCATCAGCCAGCTCAGCACGTGGCAAGAATGACTGGCTCGAGTTGCTGCGTCGGTTTGCAACAGCAGCAGGCGCATGCGAACGCGCGCTCTTTGAGCTCGAGTTGCTCCCAGTCGCATACGATGAGCTGGGGATCGATGGCGGGAACAAAAGCTTCGGCTGAAGTCGCGGCGGTCGTTCCTGCTTGTAGTGCGGGTTGAACAAGTTCGTTCTTGCCCGCTCATCTTCCTCTGAGTCATCGTCATCGTCCGAGTCGTACTCAGGATCGGCATAGGTGACTTTCTGCCCACGGAAGACGTAGGCGATCTTGCCTCGTTCTTTGCCTGGAATCTGCTTGGCGCGGCGATGTGCCAAATGCCCATTGGGGCCGTGGAAACCGTTGTCTGCGGGTCCACCTGCCAGGAATGGATTCTTGGGTGTATCACGGATAGGCAAGCTCGAGGTGACCGGCTCATTATCCACTCTGACGCGTGTTGAGAAGGGTCTTGCTGGTCGGTATGTAGGGACATTGCCGATGCGTGCGGGAGGTGTGGTTGCATTCGACGATGATGCTCGTGGTGTCGCGTCGCTGCGCAGGTCAGAAGCGCGGTCATCTTCGTGAACAGATCCTTCGGCGTCTTGGTCGCTGTCAAACTCGTCGTAGCGAGTATGCGAGTGGTGTGTGGATGCGGAACCAGGTCGAGCAAGCTTGGCTACTTGGGAGTAGGAGCAAGACGAAGTGGATCGCTTGCGATCCAAGAAAGGATTATAGTCGTCATCTGATGCAAAATCAACACCGTTGTTGAGAGTGTCGAAGCGGTTGCCGATGTGTGCAGCCTCGAGTAGTCCGGATGCAGGAGGTGCTTCGATCGAAGCTGCTGGGTACGTTGCGGAAGATGAGGCTGATGCAGGAACCTCAAAAGGGTCGGCTCCCGAGCTGGTGCGGTGCCGGCTGGCGCGCTCCTCACGTTGGCGAGTTTGAGCATCATGGCGTACGTCTTTGCTCATGGGTGGTGTGAGCGGACGCACGGCACGTTCTGCTTCCGAGAGGTTGTCATGGTGCTTCTTGACGGGACTTGTGATGGTGTGGTGATGTCTGTTGTGTTCGAAGTTCGAAGGCTCAGCTTGGTGAACAGTTGGACCAAATACGTCGACTGTGTTGATAGCTTTGTGGATGCCGCCGACACGCGGTGGATCCGCCTTGTGTGTCCTGCCGGACAATGGTGGAGAGATGAGTCCTTGCTGGATCGACATGGTGATGAGTATGTGATGCGTCGCAAAGGGTGGAAAGGAAGCACGGACGGCTGACTCGACTCGACCGAACGGCTAAGCACGATTCGTGAAGCTCAGCGACGGATGTCCTGATGCCAGTGTGCTGGCTGTGTGCTATGATGATCAGGTGGTCATGAACAGAGGGAGGGTATCGAGCGGGGTGATAGGAGGCAAGTCCAGTGATAAGGGTGTGGATTGCCTGCTAAGTTGAGAATGGTCTGAAGTTCGAAAGCAAAAGGCGGATGGACCGAGTCGAAAGGATGCTGTTGGTATGAGCACGATGTTTGAATGTAGATCGAGCAATGCTAGTTGGCTGGAGATGGAGCAAGGAGCCAAAGGGTATGATGTGAAGAGAACGAGTCTAGCAGATGTTGTAGTGGATGTATGTATGGATGAATGGTCCCGAAGAGATGCGGAGGATGGAAGAGCGAACGAGAGCGAGAGGGAAGACGATGTAGATGGGATGGGAGACAGTGAAGCAAAGTGAAGATCAAAAGGCAATGCAGAGCTTGTGACGA
The DNA here is from genome assembly GCA_022963135.1 of Ustilago loliicola. Lineage (NCBI taxonomy): Eukaryota > Fungi > Basidiomycota > Ustilaginomycetes > Ustilaginales > Ustilaginaceae > Ustilago > Ustilago loliicola. Next base: position 340,819 of record JALCUU010000001.1, on the reverse strand, counting down.
GCTGTTTGGCACGCATGAGTCGCAAAAAGAAGGAAGACCCTTCCTTCCTCTCTCATCGATGCTGGAACACCGCTTTCTCTCGGAGCTCTCACACTCTTCGCTCATTTACGCCACTGGCAAGCGCTTCGTGCTCCACCTCTTCCTCTCTTCCCTTACTCAGTCAGTCTTTGCTGTCCTCGATCGAGCGATGCAAGAGCGCGACGTGCATGTGTGGGCTTGTGCGAGAAAGGGAGCGAAATGGAAATTGTGACAGTTACACAGAGAAGGTGGAATTTAATCGAACGCGTTGCTGCTCCCTCTCTACAGTCACAATTTTGATGCGAGTTGAGTGTTCCTCAGTCACGCTTGCTTTTCGCGTAAATTACTGCCGCGAGAGCAATCAATCACTGAATATGCGAACGCGTCGTCGCTGAGGAATGCAATCTTGACTTGACGTGTCGCGTAAATGAATCCGAGTCCGGAAAGCGATCAAATCGGGAACATATCTCTGGAAGCGAGGGAAATGCCAAGTCGGATGCGATCGGGCGAACGCATCTTCTTCGCTTATGAAAAAAAAGGAGAGATGGCGAAAATTGTCGGCTTGCCTTCCGCTTTTCCGTTACTGTGACGGTGATTGATGCATGAGAGTGCGCAATCGCTCGCCAATCTCAGCAGCAGAAGCGATAGCAGCAGCAATACTGTACGCCCAAATTGTCGGAAAGCGTCGGTGAAATTCACGCTCTCTTATCCTTTTGAGCAAGGCCATGGGATGTGCAGCACAAAGCGTTCACTTGGGTCGCAAGCACGAAGCTTGCCTTTTCCGAATCAGCGGAAAGAAGAGACAGTCAGCCACACTGAGATTCCGCATCAGAATGAAATGAGATTCCGACGTGTGCTTGGCTACAACAACCTTATCCACCGGCAACTTGGTTTCTCCCGGATTGATACGCATCCTCATCTTCCTCGTCGAATTGGCACACGACACTTTCACACCACCATCTCGTTCAACCCGGAGCACTGCCGCCACCACTCATCATAGCATGTCGTCCGCATCTTCCTTTGCCGCGCTCAAAGCGCAGAGGGATGCCAGACGCAACCCTTTCTCAGCAGTATCAGCTTCTCAGGGCACAGACGGCTCAAATCAGCTCCACGACCACAGCTTCGGCTCCGCTTCGGCAGGCGATATGGGTCCACCTGCAGCCCCGACTGCCATGCCAATTCCCTCGAGCCGACCAGCGCCATCGAACCCCATTGCCATGGCATCGAGGCCAAAGGTTATCGACAGTGACGAACAACAGCAACCGTTACCCATGCCGCAACGGGGAGATGCATCCAATGCAAAACCGGAGCCAGGCACTGCTGGTAGCAGGGTAAGACTGCCCGACATTCAGGATCTCGAACTCCGCTTCGACCCGTACTCAAGCGAGCGTGCACTCTTCTATGCACCTCTCCCCAAGAATGGACCCTCACCCGCCGACTTTTCCATCTCGAGTTCCTCTTCTGCCTTTTCACCACCAAGTGGCTCGCGCTCGCTTTCAGGCTCCATGTCATACTCGTACTCCCAGCTTCTGTCCAGCTCTTACTCGGCTCCCGGTGGATGGGCAGCTGCAGGCATCACCAGCTGTCGACCTGGCGATGTGCTCCTCCGTGTGCGTCCCGAGGTAGCTGTCCTTTCCACCGCTTTGCTCGAGCAGCGCTGCTCGGCTTGCTACTCGCCTCCCCAAGTCCTCGAGGCAGCAACGGCGGCCAAGCTGCAGAGGTGTTCGGGCTGCAAGGTGGTGCGATACTGTTCAGCTGCATGCCAGCGACGTGACTGGCCCACCCATCGCGACGAATGCAAAGCGCTAAAAGCCATGCAGCAACTGCACACTTACCGATCTGCTCTGCGTCAGCAACGACAACTTGATCAGCGCTTGGCCAGCCGATACGCACAAGCTCAGGCCGGAAGTGCGCCTTTCAATATTGGCTCATTTCAGGACAATGATGAGGTGGTTGCTGCAGCAGCAGCAGCAGCTGGCCAGTTCCATGGCCACGAGAGCGACGACGAAGGCGAAGATCAAGAAGAGCATGACAAGGGAGGAATTGGCAGCGGAGGCTCGAGTAGCAGCAAAGATCGCATCAGGCTGCCGAGCTCGATGATGCGTGCGCTCGCTCGGTGGATCTGGGCACGAAGCCGGATCGGTGGTGGCGGTAAGGATAAAGCTCGAGGCGAGGGAGGTGACATGCTCGAACTCTGCTCGCATCGAGAGCGCTTTGCACCGGAAGAGCTGCAGCAACAAGCACAGCTCGCTCTTCATCTAGCCCAGTACCTTACTGCGCATGCACGTGCGACTGCAACATTCGGACCCGTCTCGAGAGGTGAAGCTCAGCTGGACGAGATGCTGCAACCCGAGTCTACCTTCTCACAAGGAGACGCACTGCGAGCAGTCGGCATTGACTCGGCTACAGAGCTGCTGGACCTCGTCTGTCAGTTCGCAAGCAACTCGTTCACGCTCACCGACAGCGATCTGAATCCACTCGGTGTATGCATGCATCCGAGCATGGCCATGATCAACCACGCATGCACACCCAATGCAGCTGTTGTCTTTCCCTTTGGCGGCGCTGCCAAGAACGGACAGCAAAAGTGGAACGACGGAGAAGACAGGATCATGCAGCTTGTAGCGTTGCGAGCGATCGAGCCGGGTGAGGAGCTGCTCATCTCGTACGTCGACATTGCCGACACGTATCTGGATCGACAGAACTACCTCAAGAAGCGTTACTGCTTCGATTGCCGATGCGAGTTGTGTCGCAAGAGTCAGGCCAAGTTTGCTTCGGCGCATGGGCAGCCATTTGCCTCTCCTTCTTCGTCGCCGATGCAGCATGCGCCATACCAAGGTTTTGGAGTGCGTCCACCACAACCCAAAAACTGGATCGACCCGCGGAGAGCTGTATGGTGTCCGCAACGATGCGGTGGTTGGATCGACGGTTCAGCATTCGAGTCGCCAGACACCAACGCAGCGCAAGTACCGACTCCACTGTCGACACCGGCTGCCAAGTGCAACAAGTGCCACTCGGTGTCCAGGGTGACACCTGCCGAGGTGGCAGAAGAGACGCAGCGGGCAAAAGACGTGCTCAAGCAAGCTTCACGCTTGTTGGATCGAGGCGATTCGGAGGCGGCATGGAACCAGTGTGCTGCTGTGCTACCTGTGCTGGTGGAGCGATATCCACCTTCATGGCAGCCTCTTTTCCAGCTGCTCAGATTGGCAACGACATGCTTGATCGATGTCGGCTCCTTCTTGCTGTCACTCGGCCCAGCAGATGCATCCAGCGAGCAGGCAGCAATCTACTGCTTTGACGAGGCAGTCAGGATGCAGATGCTCGTGGTGGCAGGAACACAGGCTTCCAACACACCGATCTACCCAAAAGGGCATCCAGCCCGAGCCATTGCTGTTGCAACGTTGGCCAAGCTTGTCTTGGCACAGTTTGACAACGCACATCGTATGCGCCAGCGTGAAGCCAGTGACTTTGCAAACGACACCGCTCTTCAGTCGCAGGCGGTACCCAATTTGCCGGTATGCCGTGCTGCAATGGAACGGACAGCTGCGCGAGGTGATCACACGACGCTCTCCATCCTCAAAGATCCACCTAGCGTGCCGGAGGAGATGCGAGTAGAACTGGCGCAGCAACTTGTCACTCAGTCGATCGAAGAGCTCGATTTTGGATTTGGCAGGTCGAACCAAGGTGGGCGCACGGGAAGAGAGATGCGCAAGGCACTGAGCGAAATGGAAGAGGAGCTTGCGTTGTTGAAGCAGACCAGCTCGCTATCAGTATCATGATGGCTTGGTCGCTATCGTTGTTGCTCGATCTTCAAGATGTCAGGATGAATGCAACTAACATGGCGAAGTTTTTCGAAAAGGGTCCCTTCCTGTGTCTGTCTGTCTGAGTGAGCCAAGCGTGAAGACGCGTCCGTGCTTAACGCGCGACCTGCTGCCAATTATTGGAGAAAGCTGAAAGGGAAGCGCAGTCATAAGTTGGAAAGAGAGCGCGTCTTGAGCGCCAAATCCAACACTTTGCACGCTTTGCTGCTTTGCTTCCTTTCTTTCACTTTTATGGCATTTGACCCTTTCGATTCCAACATCACTCAGCTCGCTCTCTACTCTCTACGTCGATCATACTGCCATCTCGACCATCATCTCTCCACTCTCCCTCGCTAGACCGACCGCACGCTCCACCTAATACGCTCCGAGTTTTCATTGCTCCAACGGTCTCCCTACATTCCAGCTCCAACTCCAGCCTAGCAGAACACCTGCACAGCCCACGCGACCGCGCTCGCGTCGCCGCCAGTCGATAGCGGCTGCGACCATACACCACCTCAACCGCAGCACTGCTGAGTCGATACCACGCTCCAGCCCAGCATCACAACCATCACCGATAGATTACACAACCAACCATGGCGACAGCTACATCCACCGCCAGCTCCTCTTCAACGGGGCTGCCGACGCGAAGACAAGCACTTGCTCGTCTCTCGCTCAAGGGCAAACTATACCAGAAAGGCTCCTCCACAGATGCGCTTCTCAAACGCGTCAAGCAGGTCCGCACAGAGCTCAGCGAAATGGATCAGGATGCTGTAGATGTCAACTCACTCAAAGACATCTGCAAGGAGCTCGTCACCCCAGCACTCATGCTTCACAAGGACAAGGCTGTCAAGGCCAATGTTGCCTGCTGTCTAGCTGATATGCTCCGACTCTTCGCTCCCAACGCTCCCTTCACTCCAGCAGAGCTCCGCGACATCTTCCAGTTCTTCCTCCATCAACTCACTATGCCTCAAGGCGGACTGTCCAAGCCCAATGGACCACAGTACGCAGAATACTTCTACCTCCTAGAGTCTCTCAGCAACGTCAAGTCGGTCGTGCTCGTCTGCGATCTCAGCAACACTGACGAGATGATGACCGACTACTTCAAAGGCTTCCTTGACTTGGCAAGGCCAGACATGTCCAAGAACGTCGAGATCTGCATGGCTGATGTTCTTGTTCAGCTCATCGATGAGTGCGTCACACTGCCATCCGAGGTCCTCGAACTCCTGCTCGCCAACTTTACACCAAAAGCGATCAAGCACAATCCTTCAGCCCATCGCCTAGCTGTTGAGGTCTGCTCCAACACCAAGGACCGACTGCAGAAGAATGTCGCTCAGTACTTTAATGAAGTCATGGTCTCAGCCTCGCAAGAAGACGACCAGGACGAGCGACTTGAAAGCTTGCAGACTGCTCACTCGCTCATCGTTCAGATCAATCGTGTTGTGCCTTTGCTTTTGCTCAATGTCATCCCTCAGCTCGAGGAAGAGCTGAGAGCAGAAGACGTACAGCTTCGCGTCCTGGCAACCAAGGTGCTGGGTCAGATGTTTGCCGAGAAGCCATCTTCCGCTGCAGGCGAGAGCAGCGATCTTGCGCGCCGCTATGCAGGTACATGGCGAGCATGGCTCGGCCGCGCCAACGACAAGTCCTCCAGCTTGCGTGTCGTCTGGGCCGAATCCGTCAAGCCCCTTCTCGTTCACCACCCGGAACTGCGTCACGACCTCACCCCAATCATCGAGAACAAGCTCATGGAGCCCGACGAGCGCGTTCGTGCCGCAACCGCCAAAATGCTCGGTTCGCTCGACTACGAAACGGCCTTGCATCACGTCCACAAGTCGGTGCTGCTCAAGCTGGCAGATCGATGCAAAGACAAAAAGACGCTCGTTCGTCGCGAATCGCTCCAAGCAATAGGCAAGCTTTTCGACATGGCATATTCCGAGATCGAAAACAACGACCCTGCTGCGATCCAACAGTTCGCTTGGATTCCACAGGAGGTGTTCAAGTGTCTCTACGCTGGTCAGGTCGACTTGCAGCTTCTCGTAGCAGCCACTGTTGAGAAGTACATCCTTCCCATCCCCACCAATCTTGATGAGGATGAAGCTGCTTGGACCAACCGTCTTCTCCTTGTCATGAAGTACCTCGAGCCGGAGGCCACCAAAGCCATGCTTCGATTGAGCAACCTCATCTTCCCCCGACCTGCCTTGCCCGATCGTTTCCTCGATTGCTGCGAGCAGTACAACGGTGGCGACGTTGCGCCGGACAAGGACTCGACCGTGGTCAAGACAGCCATGGCAGACCGCATTCGTCGGTGTGCTACCATGTTCGCTGACCCTGAACGAGCCAAAACCGACCTGCACGCTTTCGCCAAACTCAACGACACTCGCATCTACCGTCTCATTCGAACCTGCTTCGACCCTCAGACAGACCTCAAGACTGCAGTGAAGAGTAGAAATGACGCCCTGCGCCGCATAGAGAATGCCAATGCTAGCATCCTTGATACGATGACAGTCTTCATTCGTAGCAGCTCCTACTTCATCTTGAACAGGAGTGCTGTGCCGACGCTGATCAAGAAGCTTTCCTACACCCCTGCGCGGGGTAAAGCAGCTTCCTCCTCCTCCTCCCAATTGCAGAGCAGTGGTGAGGCAAGCGATGCAGAGACTCATCGTGCTTCGGCAAACGAGTTGCTCGAATTCATCGCAAAACGATGCCCCGCTATGCTAGCTCTCCACGTCCCAGAGCTCTGCAAAGCCTTGTTCGACGAATCCAACCCCACTCTCACTCAAACTTGTCTCCAAGCCCTGGCATCTGTTGCTCAGTGGAACACCGCCAAAGTCTCACTCGATAAGAAAGCCGTCGAGCGTCTAGCGAAACTCGTGCTGAAAGGTACGCCGTTGCAGTCCAAGTTCGCATCGAAACTGCTCGCTATTGTAGCCACCGGTGGAGCGAAAGGCGGACGCAAGGCGGTGGGTCAGAAACCAGGTACACCCGGTCAATCGGTTTCAAGCAGTGCCGCATTTGGCGTCTTGGAGGAAGTGCTAGATTCGCTCGCTAAGAACCTGGCTACAGCCAAACCGGAGCGTCAAGTTGCCATCCTCTACTCCCTAGCCCAGCTGTTCAAGCATGCCCCGGATGCTTCGGAGAACGTCTCGAGTACCGTCGTCCGCACCATCTTATCCGACATCTTGCTTAAACCTCTTAGCGCCAGCAAAGCCAAACTCTATTCGGGTGACAACTCATGGGTCGAGGATTCGGCACTGGACCACGAGCTCCAGTCCAAGCTTCTCTCGCTCACCGTCCTTACTCGGCGGTGTGAAGCATTCGCAGAGACGGAGAGTGCTTCAGATATGGCCAAACCCATCTTCCGACTTCTATGGGCCGTAATTTCCGCAGGTGAGGCGAAGGCGTTGAACACACCGGGCGCGGCCAAGTCGAGGATGAGGTTGCAGGCGGCGATTTGTGTTTTGAAGTTGGCTAGACATGCTGCGTACGATGCATGTATTGGGAGGGAGTATCTTGATCTTGCGTTCACTGTTCAGGATGAGAGTTTTAATGTGAGGTCGAGGATCTTGCATAAACTGCTCACCTACCTACAGGCGAGGAGGGTGGATGGGAGGTTTTTAGCAATGGCTTTTCTGGCAGCATACGATCCGGAAGAAGAGAATAGGAACATGGTGATTCGTTATTGTGCTACCAATTCACGTTCGCTTCCTGCTGAACAGAGGCTTAAGCTTTTAGACGTTGCATTTCCTCGTCTAATTCATCTGCTTGCTCATCATCCTGATTTCGATCGCGAAACGAAGGAAGATTTGCTTCAGTTTATTCGGTATATCGAATTCTTCCTCGACTCTTTGTCGACCTCGCATAATGTTTCGTTGTTCTACTACTTTGCTACGCGCGTTAAGGGTGTTCGGGATGCAGAGACGCAGGGGGCTAGTGAAAATCTCTATGCTTTATCCGAGCTTGCACAGCTCGTGATTAAGAAGAGAGCGGCGGAGAAGGGATGGACGATAGAGAGTTATCCTGGGAAGGTTACTCTGCCTGGGGATATCTTTAAGCCGTTACCGAGTAGGGAGGTTCAGAGGGAGATTTATGATCGACAGTATTTACCCATCGATTTGGTGACGCAGTTGAGCCAGTTCAAGCTGAAAGGAGCTGGGGGTAAGGTGACGAATGGTGCTGCGGCGAAATGGAGCATGAGTAATATTAGTAGTGGAGGAGTGGGGGGGAAGAAGAGAAAAGCACCCGCAACGGCCAAGAATGGAAAAAAGAAAACAGGTAAAAAGAGGAAGAGCGACGACGACGACGAACAAAGCGAACAAAGCGAGCAAAGCGAAGAGAGTGAAAAAGAGGAGGGGGAGGGGGATGGAAACGAAAGCTCAGAACTTAGTGACGTCGAAGATTAAATCCTCTCTCTCTCCTTCCTCCTTCTCTGTCGGTTACATCTTTCAATTTCCCATTACTTATGACTCCTGCTTCTGTACAATGTTTTGTTTCCCTGTAAAAGTAATCCAGTGTTATGCAAGTCCCATTCTCCATTCAAACACCTCTCAGACTGAAACTTGGACAAGATCACCTGCTCATCACGCTTGCATCTTCCAGCATCAAAGTACAATGTCAACCAAAAAGGAGTGTTCGAAACAAGTACAGTACAATCGGAAGTATAACTTATCACATTCGCCGGTGTCTTTCCACCCCAAAATCCTCACCTACTACCATGGAAGAAGGCACCCCCTCTTCCACCTCTACCCCCGGGACCTCCATCCCTTGCTCCGCCTCTACCTCTTGACCCTCCACCCCATCCACCGCTGCTTCTGAATCCGCCTCTTACACCTGCTCCTGGTGGTGGGTCATCGTAATCTCTATACCCCGATCCCTCAGGTCCTCTAAGCATTGGTTCTCTTGCGTCCCTGATAGCAGCACCACCTGGAGTAGTTCCCACACTGACCCCACCATCTCCTCCTCCGATGCCAGCAGTGGAAGCATTGGCACGACCCCGAACGACTATGCCGCGGTTGTACGGATCTGAGGGACGGTCGTAAGGCGAAATGGCGGATGGCTGATCGTCATATTCTGTTGCCGAGGGGCGACGGTATCCTGCATAGTGCGAATGTGAGTCCAGCCTTCCAGCCAAACCCCCTGCTGCTGCTGACGAATTGGCGTCACGCGAACGCTCACCCCAACCCATATCCCTCTCCAAATGCCGAGGCGGTGGATACTCACCCCTCAGATCTCTCACCTCCCTCGCTTCTCTTGCTTCTCGAGCCTCTGCCCATGCATCCGCACGTGGATCCGAATCGCGCATGCTAGCTGGACCTTTTGGTACTCCGGCAAAGTTGCGCGGTGGGTAATGAGGTAGAGCAGAGGTCCCGGGTGTGGGAGAGGTCAATCCGGCTCCTGGTGGAGGGTAGCGAGCATTGGAAGAGGAAGCAGAGCTGGCAGAACTGGCTGTCGACGGGGTATTGGCTACACCGGCGATGCCAATGCGCGCTGGAGTCGAGGTGATGGCTGCTGCGGGCGCGGCGCTAGCAGCAGCTGGAACGGCAGCTGCGATTGCAGAGCTAGGGACTGCTGCTGTCGACGCTGCCGCTGATGCGACGGTCGGTGTAGGCAGAGTGTTGCTTGGTGGAGACATAAACGCACGAGGTGCCTTTGGAGGGTTGAAAGCCGACGAGGACGAGGTGGACGAGGGTGAGGGAGGCATTCGACCGGCTTGAACTCGTGTTGGTCCCAGTGAGGGCGACCGTAATGGGGTGGAGATCGACTGAGCAGACGAGGGAGATCGAGCTCCCCATGCACTCGCAGCCGGCGCGCTCGCAGGCCCTGCAGAAGTACTCTGCGGCTTAGCAAAGCCATCCGCCGCAACACTGGCCTGCTGACCGTCCTTCTCACCTCCGACGAGCGACGGAGCACGAGCGCGTCGCGTTTCAAGTCGCTGAAGCAAGGCCGGCGTGTCGCCACCAGCACCCGCAGGACCAGGCAGATTGCTGACCGCTGAAGCAGGCGACGAAGCATCTGCCGCGCCGGCCTCTGAAGACGCTGACTTTGCAGGTGCAGAGGCTGCCGTCACTGCCTCCCCGGAAGACTGTGCCGAGCTTGTCGCTGCTCCTTGCTGCTGGGCGGATGTGGCACTACTAACAGGCTCTGGCGAAGGCGACTTTGGAATCTCGACCGAGCGAATGGCTGTGGGAGCCGAGATAGAAGTGAACAGCATACCTCGCGGCGCTGCACTTGTCGCTTTACCAGCTTCCGTGCTTTCAGCTGCTGGTCCAGCAGGCGTCGATGCAGCCTCGGATGGAGTGGATGCCAGTCGTGGCTCAGACGGTCTCGTCAAGCTGGATGGCAGAGGGTCAGTCTTCTCAACAGCAGGTGATGGCGATGGCGCGACCTCTGAGGTGGGAGTGGCAAGAGAGGGTGTTAAAGGAGCTGGTGTCGCCGAGCTGGTGTTGCCGCCCTGCTGCTCCGAGACACGTCGTTCTGCAAGTCGGCGCTTGTACTCTGCGAGCGATAGCTTGACGCGAGGCTCCTCTTTCTTGACTTCCGGTACCGGCGCAGGTGCAGTTGGAGGTGCAGGTGCGGGGGCTTCCGCGGCTGCTGTAGCATCCGTCTTGTCGTCACCTTCTTGAGCGGTCTTGGTAGGAGCGGTATCCTGGACCCCTTGAGCGGCTGGAGTAGGCTTAGAGTCGTCCTCTCCAGGTTGAGGTGCATCTTCCTTCTTGGTGACCTTCGGCGACGAAGCTACCGGACGAGCAGCAGCAGTAGAAGTGAGAGCACCCTCTTCATCACCGCTGGGCTCGGAGTCGGACAAGATGCGTCGCACCTTCTTGGTCTTGGTCGGGGTATCTTTCTTCGCGGCAGATGTGCGGTCGTCTGCGGCAGAAGGTGTGGCTCGCATCTCCTTCTTCGCCTTCTTGTCTGCGCCGACGTCGGTTGTAGCTGGCTCCTTGTTGATAGCAATCGGGGAAGCTTCCATACTGTCCAACACTGGAGCCTTCTTAGCTGCTGCACGTGGCGTAGATGCGCCGCTAGCAATATGCTCGGCGGTGTCGTCTGCATCTTGGTCGTCCTCCGAGAGTTCTTCTTCGCTCGATTCAGTGTCGCCCAGGTCGAGAATAGCGTTGCGGTGAACACGTGCCTCTTCCCTCTTGCGACGCTTCGAAGCCGATTCCTTGGACCTTGATTCTGGCGTTCTGGCGTTGCGGTCTCGAGCACGCTTGGCGGCACGCTTCTGCTTGGACAGCTCGACGTCAGAAGTACGCTTCTGGTTCTCAAGACGACGCTTGGCCGAAAGACGTGGGACCGGCGGTGGGGGACTGAGACTCGAATCGGCCGAATCCGGAGAAGGCACAGAGGAAAGCGGCGAGCTGGGATCTGCAATGTTGCCAGACTTTCTTCTCTTCTTGACTGGAGTCTCGATGGAGTAGTCGTCGTAACCCTTGTCCTCGTCTGACGAAAAGTCGGGGACCGCTCGCCCAGCTTCGGCCTTGCCTTTGCGTTTTGCACCAGCCTTGACTTTGCTCGAGGCGTCGGTAGGTTTTCGACTCTTGACAGTTCGGACCTGATCTTGCTCGTCGTCATTGTCAGCGTCGGCATCGTCTCCCTGATCTTCCCCATCCGACGCCATGCTCGCTTTGATGCGCGTTCGCATGGAGCGCTTCTTGGGAGGTAAGAGGAAGAGGCCGGACAGCTCGGCATCCACAGCGCTTGCCTCACCGCCCTTTGTGGACGGTCGACGAGGTCGAATGCCATCGGCTGCATGCAAGGCATTCATGAGATCTTCATCCTCGTCTTCGCTGAGCGTCTCATTCTCGCTGAGACCCGAGAGAGGATCTGTAAGAGAAGATGCGATCGATCGGGTGTCGCCTCCATCATCGGATTCGGTCGCGGCCGAGTCAGAGCCCGATCGCTCCTCGCCGTCAACGTCCATGCGGTCTCCCTTGCCGTTTGCACCCCGACGAGACTTGCCGGACCTTGCGATAGCTTCGTTGCCGCCACATCCAGCCTCGCCATCGACGTCCATGCTGTCTAGTAATTGCATTGTCTCCGCTTCGCCCTCGGCTGCAAGTGGTTGCAGCAGTGAGGCGTCGACGGGTGGCGCTTCCTCCTTGACTGATGTTTCTGGCGTTGGTGGCAGGCTGATCGATCTCCAATGTCTCGGAATGCCAACGAGCGGCAAGAAGTCCGGCAGCTTTGCTTTGCGATTCGTCTTGCCGGGCATTGTGACGTTGAGAAGCGACATACCGTTGCCTACACGCAACATCTGGGCAACTGCGCAATCTTGCTTGCGCCCATTGTTGGCACTAGCACCTCCACCACCGCCAGGAGGAGCGGCTGAGCCAATACACGCGCAAAGCACGCAACCGAGAAGAGCCGCGGCTACGGTACTCATCTTGACGGAGAACTCGGTGTCAGCGTATGGGAACTCGCCCTTTTCGGCCAAAGCGACCATGTTGGCGGTGTGCTTGTCAGCGTCGACATGGCCTTGGCGTGACTCGAGGTATGGGTTCTGGACCAGTTCTGGCAAAAAGTGAACAATGTGTGCATCGTCCCATTCCCAACCCAAGGTGATTTCGTGGGTGCGAGGAATGTCGGTGAGAGCGAAGAGGCCAAAGAGGAGCTGCGGCTCTTCAGACCTGGGCTCAGCAGGCGGGGTATCGGCATATCGGAGTTGTCGCATGGACAAGGCGGATGATGCAACGGCTGCTGCTGCTGTGGCAGGAGACTGTGCTCGTGAGCTGGTGCGAGATCGTGCAGGTAGCTGACCGCTGGCGCGGAACAAGATAGGACGAAGTACAGCGTTGGGATGACAGCTGAAACGGGCGAAGCGAGCCTCGGTTCCATACCTTCGAGCATCGATGGCGAGGTTGAGCGGTGGCGGTAGGAGGTGAACATGCGGCTTGGTGGCACCAAGGGCAGCATACTGGTTAATGGGGTCGTTGCGATAAGTGCTTGCGCTGTACAGCTCACCTCGAAGCTCCGAGATGAAGGCACCTGCAGGGATGGAACCATCGGCAAAGAGGCCATGCATGACTGGTCTCGAGAAAGCACGGGATGCGCACCAACCTCGCTGGGGTTCGTCGGTCGAGCTATTGGCATATAGGAGGTTGCTGAATACACCCGCCGAGACCGACTCTGAGATGTGCTTGACATAGGTGCGGCAGGCAAGGTCTGCTAATGAAGGACCAGTCAACTCGACAGGGACGCACTCATCACCAACAGCCGAGATGCTGGCGGAGAAGTCGGGTGAGGTGGGTGAGCTTGGACCACGCGGCCAAGATGAGGATGGAGAGGATGCTGAGGAAGAGGCTGGATATGCTTCAGCCGATGCGAGTTTGGAGCTAGCTGCATGGCGGGCATGGCTAGAGGCTGTGGGAACAATGACACGACCAGCTGGTCCAGGAGCACCTTTGAGCGGACTGCCATCCTGCCAGTCAAGCATAGCAGCAGCAAGATGTTCGACTATGGAAGGATCTGCGACGATATTCTTGTTGATAGGAGTGAACTCGACGTGCCACGCCTCGAGCTGTTCTACTGCATCGAAAGGGTCGTCAAGGCGTTCATGAGAGCTGCCGGGAGTCAAGACGCCTCGCACTGGTGTAGATACGGATGAGGGTGTCTCATAGCCTCGACGTGAGCCTTTGTGACCTTTGCGTTGCTTGCCACCTCTCTGTGCTGCACCTGCACCTGCACTGGCAGGGACCTCGGGGACGACAAACTGGGTATTGGAGAGGTCAAGAGCCTGACTTGGCTTGCGAGAGCGAGCTGCTGCTGCTGACGAGGATGAGGGTGCAAGATTGGTGTTTGCTGGGACGGCTGCAGAAAGTTGGTGGTCAACAGCGAGGGTGGTGGAAGAAGGATGTATGCTGGAAGTTGGAGACGAGACAGGGTCTTGGAAGGGTTGATTGTAGCCATTGGATGCGAGTGCCTGAGCCTGTCGTTTGAGGTTGCGATCCATGAGTGCTTTGCGAGCTTCATTGTTCTTGCGCTTTTGCTGATGCGCTTGAGCAAAGGCGACATCGACGGGACGAGGTTCGCATTGCTCGCAAAGATACTCGTCGGGGACGGAAGCTTGTGACATGCCAAAGCATGCACAATGTTGCCATACGAGACATCTGTCGCATTGAATGGTGAAGCCATCATCATCATCGCAGCCGCAGATGCAGCGAATGATGCCTGCTTCTTCGTCGACTGTGCGCTGATCGTCGTCGTCCTGAAGCGTCTCATCGTCCTGGTTAGCGGGATCTGGGGCGAATTCGTCAGCTGCAAGTGGTTCGGACTGTGAAGTGGTGCATGACGGAGGGTGGCGAGGGGAGACAGCGGGGTTGTTGGATGGGTGCGATTGGAGTTGAGATGCTGATGAAGATGCGCCGCCTCTGCCCTGTGGTGGTGGTGGGTCGCGGGCGAACACGCCCATGGCAGGAGGCTTGATCATGCTTGGATGAAAGCGTCGTCAGCACAAATTCTGGTTGAGCGAGAGATGATGAGAGAGTGTATGAGGTTGTGCGTTCAAAAGGAGATGCTGCACTCCGCCTTGGGTATCATGCTGTCGGTGGGAGGTGGTACTACAAGGAACTGATATGCTGGCTTGAATGTCGTATAGACGTGGTCACGAACCAGAGATGATTGCACAGTATGAGACCGATTGCATTGTCTGTAGCGTGTCGTATGGAAACCAAAGTCGAATGAAGGTGTACACAACGAGATTGAAGGCTTGAGTTCCTGAATGTCGTATGTGGTATAAGGAACGCGAAGGAAACGATGTTGTTGTTGATGATGGTGGTGGTGGTGGTGGTGGTGGCGTGGGAGGAAGGGGAAAAGGTGAGATTCCAGATGAAAGTTAGGATGGCTCTGAGGCCTTGGAAGGGTGATGGAACGTAGCCGGGCGGAGAAGAGAAGCAGCACTCTGTCAGAGTCAGAGTTGCTCGCTGCTTTCGTGGAACTCGGCATTGCATCCACATTATTATGAGCGTCAGAACAGTGCTTAGCCAGACGCGTCTCATGGTCAGTCAAAAGTTGGAAAATTTTCGATTTCGATTCCTTCCATTTTTGCCCCGACGACTCAGCATTTTTGGAAACGCTCAAGTGATAGAAAAGGACAAGGCAGCAGACGGCTTTCCTGTTGAGCGCGTCAGCTTTGCAAGTGAGAGAGAGCTCCACGCATTCTAATCGTCAAGAAGAACAGCCATCCATCTCCAACACATATTGTCGGTCCGTGGCGATCTCGTTCCCTGACCTATCATCACCAGGCGCAATCACTTTCGCCAGAACGCACTCTTCGAAACTTTACAGCGCCGGTCTGTTGTCATCAACAAGATCAGGGACGACACATCTGGACACGGTCTTCTGACTGCTCCGCCAATAGTCTGCTCAGCAGCAGCTTGCTGACTTACTGCCTCAACCGCTCAGCCTCGCAGTGATCGGGACCATCATCTTTCTCCTTCCGTCTCCATCGCTGACTGCGCCGCTCCGTCGGACAAGCCGATCCCTCTCAGTCACACACTTCGGCCTCTTCCGACATTCTCTTTTCCCTTGGACTATAGTACTGTAGCAGCTCAAGGCTGAGTTATCACGCCATCACACCTTCTCTAGCTCGCTCGCTCATGACCTTGCGCTTAGCTCATCTCTCAACATTCCAGCTCATCAGTCGGTCTTGACCCGTCAACGCATCAGCATCAGCAACCACCACCATGCCACCCAAAAAGCCAGATCTCTCTGGCTACCAATACTCGGCGCTCTCCTCCCTCGTCATCAATGCCGACCGATCCCATCGTCGACCAGATGAACCATCCGGCGAGGCAGAGTCATTGGCAGGTCGCATCAATGTTCGCGACATGGGAACAGCCGTCAAGTCCGAGGGTGTCAAAGATCTCGACAAGAAGCGCAAAAAGGCACAAGCTGACGAAGAATTGAATCAACGCCAACCAAAGCGACAAGCTGCCTCGTCGTCCGCCACTGCTTCCTTTTCCAGCCAGAGCAACTACACCGACATTCTTCAGGCCACTGCCGAGCTCGAGGGGCTTCGCTATCACCCAAGAATAGCAGAGACAAGAGACATCTACGAGCTCATCCTCAGCATCGTTCACACCGCACTTGGCGATCAGGCACAAGATGTCGTCCGCTCCGCTGCCGACACCACGCTCGAGATCCTCAAAGATGACGATCTCAAGGACTTGGACAAGAAGAAGGAGATTGACGAGATCCTAGGCCAGCTCAGCACCGAAACGTTTGGTCAGCTCACCAACCTCAGCAAGAAGATCACCGACTACGATGAGCCAGAGCAGAAGGATGGCAACGCCGACGTCGATGCCAAGATGGGCGAGATCGATCAGCAGACTGGCGTGGCTGTTCTCTTTGACGACGACGAAGAAGAGAGCGATCAAGATGGCGTCGGTTACGTTGTCCGCGATGGTAGCGATGACTCGGATGCATCAGACGACCAAGAAGATGCACCAAGGAAACAGAAGGCACGCGGCGAGGATGGCTCGGACGTCGAAGCTGAAGGCGATCAAGACGAAGCCCTTCTCATCGGAACCAGCGCATCAGGTGCTGCTAACGGCGATGCTAAGCAACGCGATCCCAACCACGTCAGCCCACGCCACATCGACGCCTTCTGGATTCAACGCCAAGTCTCCCAACACTATCCTGATGCACACGAGGCAAACGAAAAGGCAGACAGCGCTTTCGATATCCTCTCAGCTGAATCCGACGTTCGCGACTGCGAGAACAGTCTCATGGAGCTCTTCGACTACGACAAGTTCGAGTTAGTTCAGATCCTTACGAAGAACAGAGATGCTGTCGTCTGGTGCACACGCTTGGCTCGTGCTGATGATGACGAGAAGGTCAATGTTCAGGTCGCCATGCGCGAGAAGGGTGTTGCCTGGATTCTCAAGGCATTGCAAGGTGATGCTACCAAAGCAACCGCATCAGCCAACGGCAAGGCAGCAAACGGTCTCACACCAATAGATCTTGAGGATGCTCAGCGCAGGACCAAGCGACTCACTTCGCGTGCCACCATTGCTCCTGGCTCAACAGCGCAACCAAGACAAGCCGTCGATCTTGAAGCTATGGCATTCACCCAAGGTGGTCACCTCAACACCAACGCAAAGGTCCGTCTCCCGGAAGGAAGCTTCAAACGCACCAAGAAGGGCTACGAGGAGATCCACATTCCTGCTCCAGTCAAGAGGACCGTCGGTGAAGGCGAGCTTGTACCTATCGCAAGCCTCCCCGCTTGGGCACACGGGGCTTTCCCCGGTGCAACATCTCTCAACCCAGTCCAGTCTCGTTGCTACCCTGTCGCATTTGGATCAGACGAGCCCATGCTGCTATGTGCACCCACTGGTGCCGGCAAGACCAACGTAGCAATGCTTACCATCCTCAACGAGATCAGCAAATGGCGAGATGAAGAGACAGGAGAGATCGACCTCAACGCCTTCAAGATCGTCTACGTCGCTCCCATGAAGGCTCTCGTCTCCGAACAAGCCGCCAACTTCCGCGACCGTCTCCAATCCTACGGCGTTACCGTCAACGAGCTCACTGGTGACAGTCAGTTGACCAAAGCTCAGATCGCCGAGACACAGATCATCGTAACCACGCCAGAGAAGTGGGATGTCATCAGCCGCAAGAGCACCGACACTTCTTACACCAACTTGGTGCGCCTTGTCATTGTCGACGAGATCCACTTGCTACACGACGACCGTGGACCGGTACTTGAAGCCATCATCTCACGAACAATCCGACGCATGGAACAGATGAACGATCCCGTGCGCCTTGTCGGCCTTTCGGCCACACTGCCTAACTACCAGGATGTCGCCACGTTCCTTCGAGTCAACCCAAAGACAGGTCTCTTCTACTTTGAAGCCAACTACCGTCCCTGTCCGCTCAAGCAGGAGTACGTCGGCATCACCGAAAAGAAGGCCATCAAGCGACTGTTGGTCATGAATGAGGTCACCTACGAAAAGACGCTTGATCAAGCGGGAAAGAATCAGGTGCTCATCTTTGTCCACTCACGTAAGGAGACCGCAAAGACGGCCAAGTTCATCCGAGACAAGGCTATGGAGCATGACACTCTCAACCGCTTCTTGCCTCCTTCACCCGCAAGTCAGGAAGTCTTGCGATCAGAGCTGGACAATGTCACCGATGGCGATCTCAAGAATGTCATGCCGTACGGTTTCGGTATTCACCACGCCGGAATGTCTCGACTCGACCGCGAGTTGGTTGAAGCGCTGTTCGCTGACGGCCACCTCCAAGTCCTCGTCTCAACAGCAACCCTCGCTTGGGGTGTCAACCTTCCCGCGCACACTGTCATCATTAAGGGAACCCAAATCTACAACCCCGAAAAGGGGCGTTGGTGCGAGATCACACCCCAAGACATGCTACAAATGCTGGGCCGAGCCGGTCGACCTCAGTACGACACTTTCGGTGAAGGTATCATCATTACCAACCACAGCGAGCTTCAGTACTATCTCAGCTTGCTCAATCAGCAGCTACCCATCGAGTCGCAATTGGTATCGAAGCTCGCAGACAACCTGAACGCCGAGATTGTGTTGGGCACCATCAGGAACCGTGATGAAGCGGTGGCTTGGTTGGGGTATACGTATCTATATGTCAGGATGTTGCGGTCGCCTACGCTCTACAGTGTAACTGCGGACTATGCCGAGGATGATCCTTTCCTGGAGCAGAAGCGTGCGGATATCATCCACACTGCTGCTGCACTGTTGGAGAAGTGCGGGTTGCTGCGCTACGAGAGGAAGACGGGCAATTTCACCTCGAATGAACTCGGAAGGATTGCTTCCCACTACTACATCACCCATGATAGTATGGCGACCTACCATCAGCAGATCAAGCCTCAACTGGGTCTCATCGAGCTCTTCCGCATCTTTGCCCTCTCCAACGAATTCCGGCACCAAGTCGTTCGACAGGATGAGAAGCTCGAGGTTGCCAAACTGCTCGAACGAGTCCCTGTCCCTATTAAGGAATCTGCCGATGACCCTATCGCTAAAGTCAATGTCTTGCTTCAATCCTGGATCTCGCAACTCCGACTCGATGGATACGTGCTCGCAGCGGACATGGTGTACGTCACCCAATCTGCCGGTCGTATTTTGAGGGCAATCTTTGAAATCTGTCTCAAGCGTGGCTATGCTCGGCTCAGCCGAATGGCGCTGGATCTCTGCAAGATGGTCGAATGCCGTCAATGGGGTTCTATGACTCCGCTGCGACAGTTCCGAGGTGTGCCTGCCGATCTTATTCGCCGACTGGAAAGGAAAGAATATCCCTGGAATAGGTTGCGCGATCTCGAACCGAATGAGATTGGCGAGCTGATCGGAATCCCCAAGGCTGGACGACTTGTTCATCGCTTGGTTCACCAATTCCCGCGATTGGAACTGCAGGCTTTCTTCCAGCCCCTCACCCGTTCGTTGCTGCATGTTATGCTGACGATCACACCAGATTTCCAATGGGACGACAAGGTGCATGGCGGTGCGCAGTCCTTCTGGATCTTGGTCGAGGACGTGGATGCCGAGATCCTGCACTACCATGATCAGTTCTTGCTGCTGAAGAAGTATGCGGAAGAGGAACACACCGTGACTTTCACCATCCCCATGGCCGAACCTGTTCCGCCTAACTACTACATCAGCGTGGTTAGCGATAGATGGTTGCACAGCGAGGTGAGACTGCCGATCTCGTTCAAGAACTTGATCTTGCCGGAAAAGTTCCCTCCCCACACGCCCCTGCTCGAGTTGCAGCCGCAGCCGATCTCTGCGTTGAACGATAGGGAGGCAAAGGAGATCTATGGCAAGCAGCTCGAGAAGTTCAACAAGGTCCAGACGCAGACATTCCATGCACTGTATGGAAGCGACGATAGCGTCTTCATCGGTGCTCCTACGGGTAATGGCAAGACGGTTTGTGCCGAGCTGGCGTTGCTGCGGCTCTGGAGGAATGAGGATGCGGGGCGAGCGGTATGCATTTTACCGTACGAATCGATGATCGCTCCCCGAGTCGCTGAATGGACCGCCAAGTTCGGCAACTACAAAGACGGCAAATCGATTGCTGGTCTTACCGGCGAGACTTCTGCTGATCTTCGTTTGCTGGAGATGTCCGATCTCGTCATCGCTACTCCCACTCACTGGGACGTTCTCTCCCGCCGCTGGAGGCAGAGGAAGAACGTTCAATCGGTCTCTCTCTATATCTTTGACGAAATCCACATGATCGGTGATCTCCGCATCGGCCCAACTTACGAAGTTGTCGCCTCTCGAGCTCGCTTTGTCGCCGCTCAAACCCAGAAGCCTACGCGGATGGTCGCTCTGAGTGTTCCCGTAGCCAATGCAAGGGATGTGGGTGACTGGCTGGGTGCGAGTGGAGGCAACGTGTTCAACTTTGCTCCGAGTGCAAGGGAGGTCCCGATGGAAGTTCATTTGCAAGGGTTTAATGTGCCTCATTTCCCGAGTTTGATGTTGGCTATGGCGAAACCGGCGTATTTGGCGATGGTGGAGTATGCGGATGAGCAGCCGGTGATTGCTTTTGTGCCGAGTAGGAAGCAGGCTAAGCTTACGGCGAATGATATTTTGGCCTATGTCATTGCGGATGGTGATCGCGATGGGGAAGCAAGTGGGGATGAGGGAGAGAGTAGGTTTTTGAATATTGGGATGGAGGATCTGGAGCCCCATCTGCAGAGGGTGCAGGATAGAGAGCTTAGGGAGCTTCTGGCTTCTGGTATCGCATACTACCATGAAGGGCTCACAAGGAATGATCGCCGGATTGTTGAGCGGCTCTTCTCTGCTGATGCGATCCGAGTGGTCATAGCGAGTAAAGAAGTAGCATGGTCCATGCCCCTCAGTGCCCACTTGGTCTTGATCATGTCAGTTCAGACCTATGAAGGTCGCGAGCACCGCTATGTCGACTATCCTCTCCCTCTCCTTCTCCAGATGGTTGGCCGATGCACCATCCCGCACCCTTCGTTCGGGTCATCTCGATGCATCCTCCTCTGCCAAAACACACGCAAATCTTACTTTAAGAAATTCCTCTCCGAAGCTCTCCCTCTCGAATCCGCACTCCCTACTACCATCCATGACTTTTTCAACTCTGAAATCGTCTCGCGCACGATCGACGATAAGCAAGCAGCAGTAGATATTCTCACTTGGACTCTCCTCTACCGTCGCTTACCGCAAAACCCCCAGGCGTACAACTGTCAGGGTAAGACGATGCAGCATATTGGAGATTACCTGAGCGAGTTGGTGGAGAATACACTGGCGGATTTGGAGGCGGCAAAATGTATAGCGGTCGAGGATGAGATGGATGTGAGTCCGTTGAATCTAGGTATGGTGGCGAGCTTTTATAATGTCAGCTACGTCAGTGTTGATGTTTTCAATATGTCGTTGAAGGATAGGACCAAGTTGAGGGGGGTGTTGGAGATCGCATCTTCAGCTGCAGAGTTTGAGGATCTTCCGATTCGACAGCATGAGGATGGGTTGTTGCAGAGGATTTACGACAGGTTGCCTCTTAAACTCGACAAGCTCAACCTGCTCTCGCCGTACCATAAGGTTTTCATCCTGCTTCAGGCGCATTTTGCCAGACTGAGTCTGCCGGTGGATCTAGAGGCGGATCAAAAGTTGGTGTTGGGCAGAGTGTTGACGTTGTTATCGGCTTGTGTGGATGTTATGTCCAGCAATGCTTATCTCAATGCCATTGTGGCTATGGAGCTTTCTCAGATGGTGGTTCAGGCGGTGTGGGATAAGGATTCTGTGCTTAGACAGGTTCCTCATTTTACACACGCGATTATTGAGAGGTGTAGGCAGAGGGGGGTGGAAGATGTTTTTGGTTTGTCCGATTTGCTTGCTGATCTTAGCGAGGGGGAGAGGGATGAATTGTTGGGGTTGGATAAGAAACAGCTTGCGCAGGTGGCACAATTCGTTAATGGATTCCCCTACGTTGAACTTTCCTACACCATACTTACTCCTTCGGAGGAGATCAATGCTTCGGACCCCATCGTTGTTCGGGTACATCTTGAAAAGGACGACGACGAAGGCGAGGGAGATGAAGCTCTAGTCGTCCAAAGCTCTTTCTACCCGAATCGAAAACTGGTGCAGTGGTGGGTGGTTATCGGTGATCCAGCCACGCGCAACCTCGTCGCGATCAAGAAGGTGACGATTCGAAAGACGTTGGATTTGGAATTGGAAGTTACGCTGCCAAAAGGAAGATGGGATCGGTTGAAGATATGGCTTGTTTGCGATAGCTATGCTGGTGCGGATAGGGAGGTGCAGTTGGAGCCGATAGAGGTGGCTGAAGGGAGGGAGAGTGATGATGAGGATGAGGAGGAGGAGGAGGAAGAGGAGGGGGAGGAGGATGATGATGAGTAGGCTACCCTGCTCGATTGATATGTATAAGTGGGTTGGAATCAAAGTAATTTAACTATAGACTGCAGGGTTGTATACGAGTCAAGATCTGACTGACTGGCTGTAGAAAGAGTGATGGGATGCTACTCATGAGGCGACTGAGATATTGATGACGAGCTAGAGTTTGCGTCACACGGTTTTATACTTCTGTGTCGAGGAATGTTGAACACAAGTGACTTGAAGATGGACTCTAGATGATTTGAAATGTTGCAGCTCTCATCAAAAGCTGACGACGTCACGGCCTTGATCAAGTGATGTGATGGATGATGTGAGGAAGAAGGAAATAATGCAGTAATGACTTACAGTATACGGGTTGTGTTTGTGCTCTGTTTGCAACGATTGCAGACGCATTTGTTGCAAACAGGGCCAATGACTGCTCATGCCAATACAGCACTGGAACAAGCTCAGTTGGAGCCTATCGAGTTCAATGAAACATGGTTAGGGCGAGAGTGTTGACGAGGAAGAAGACGAAGATGAAGAGCGAAGCGAAGGTTAGCATGATCTCAAATCTCTCCTCAAACAAAGTGACTTTTTTACGAGCTCGGCTACGATTTGATTCAAACCAACAACTGCGATTGCGATGAAGAGTACAACAACCAATGCAAGAGAGTCGATGGAGGACAGAGAGAATGATATGATGATAAGGACGCGAAATGAGACGATAGCGATGAGTGAGTAAATTCTTCAACCGAACTTGCGGGGGTTGACAATCAAAACCAAACCTCTACAATGCGATTCCACGAGAAACTGTACTAAAGCGAGAAAGAAGAACCAGCTCAGCAATGACGCCGACACTTTGAGAGTGAAACCGTTTTAATTGCGTCTAGACCAGTTGAGCGCAAGCAAGAACGGCTACAAAAAGGAAACGCACCAATCGCTGCAATGAACGGTGCACGATGAACAGGAGCAAGAACGAGCAGTAAACCTTCTCCTGTACTAAGGTAGCGATATTGAATCAAGTGAGCTTCAAGACTGCATTCTGAACCCGGAACACAAGCTGCTTCAAAATGACAACATCGCAAGAAAATATGAGCACGGAAACTTCAGAATTCGATGCAAGAATAAAAAGGGAAACAAAGAGGTATCTCCCGCCGCCCGAAAAAAAAAAGGAGGGGCGGGTTACATGTACGACTGTGAAATCGGAAAAGGGACAAGCGATGGCTGGAAAAACGTACTCGATACACAACGCCAACAAAGAAGCTAAAAAAGAGAAGAACGGGTATCGTCTTAATCCACCACAACAAAAGGTTGGGCTTGGGGAGGAGTGGGGGTTGGGTTTACATGTAAACCTTCTTAATCTCCGCTTCGTACTTCTTAATGATATCCTTTCTGCTCAACTTCTGTGCTGCCGTCATAGCCAACTCCTCATGAACCAACAATACCGTCTGCAACATCTCCAAATTCTTGAATCCAGCTTTCTTACCCACGGCATTGACGTCTTCCATAACCATCTTTGCTACATCTCTGTTCTTGCAAAGCTCTTCCAGATCTCCACTTGCTCCCACCTTTTGAGCGGCGGAGGTGAGGTTGTCTTCACGAGGGAAGATGATAGCCATTGGCTGCTTAGCGTCGCTGTTGGCATGGACGCAGATGTTGGAGACCAAGTTGGAGCTCTTATAGACGGATTCAAGACGTTCGATGGCAATGTATTCACCTCCGGAGAGTTTGACGAGGTTCTTCTTGCGGTCGATGATGGACAAAGTTCCGTTGGGGTTCCATTGACCAACGTCACCAGTGAGGAACCAACCATCCTCAAAGGACTCCTTGTTGATGTCGTCGCGCTTGAAGTAGCCTTTGGTGACGGAAGGGCCACGGATGAGAACTTCACCTTGAGGAGGGTCGTTGGTGGCAAAGTAGCCGGCGTCGGGAACGTCGCGAAGCTTGATCTCGATGGCAGGAACACATCCACCGGAGGGACCGTAAGAGTAGAAGTCGGGTGTGAGAATGGCAGTCATACCGCACGATTCGGTAAGACCGTAACCCTGGAGGAGGAGCACGAGAGCGTTGTTGAGGAACTCCTGAGTCTCCTTGGAAAGGGCAGCACCACCAGAAAGTGCAATACGGAGACGACCACCGGTCTGCTCCTTGACAGCCTTGAATACGACATTGTCGACGACCGAGGTGAGCAAGGGGATCTTGTTCTTTTTGATTGTCAAGGCACCGTTGAAGAGTTTTTGCTTGACCGGGCCACCGGCGTTGACCTTGGAAAGGATACCTTTGCGGATCAACTCCCAAACGGCGGGAACACCGATCATGATGCTGGGCTTGAACGCCTTGATGTCACCGTCGCAATTTCGGACGGAAGCCTGAGTGAGGGTCTTGACCTTACCGTAGCCCATGGTAACACCGACGTAGATCATGGCGCACTCGACGATGAACTCGAGAATGTGGGCCAATGGCAAGTAGGCGAGGAAAGTGTCGTCAGGTCGGAGGAGGTCACCAATGTGAAGCTCGACAGCAGCAATCGAGGCAACAAGGTTTCCGTGTGTGAGAATGACGCCCTTGGGAGCACCAGTGGATCCGGAAGTGTACATGATGCAGGCGACGTCGTCGCGGGTGGGGAGATGAGGCTCAGCAGGGTTGGCCTTGCCCTCGGCCCAGAGGTCGTCGATGGTAAGGAGCTTACCCTGGCGCTGGTCAAGCACGTTGCGAACGGTGTCGATGTGCTTCTGGTCGGGCTTGCCGTCGTAGATGACATACTTGACGGAGTCGGCTTTTGCGATGACGTTGGCAAGAGTGGGGAGGAGCTCTGCGTTGGTGAAAACACCGACGACGTCGGGCTCGATGAGCGAGTGCTCGAGACCCTCCTCACCAAGTGTCTCGTAGGCGGTACAGAAGGGAATACCTTGACGGAAACAGGCGTGGGCCATGTTCTGCCAGTTGATGGCTGTAGCAGCGTAGATATTGAAGCGAGTGTCCTTGGACAAGCCGAGGTTTACGAGACCGCTAGAGGCGTGCTGAATGCGCTCTTCGAACTCGTTGTAGGTGAGGTACTTGTAGTTGGAGAGCTCATAGTACTGCCAAGTCTTGGTTTCCTTGACCTCTTTGCCATCGACCTTCTTTGTGACCTCCTTCTGCTCATCGTGCATGCGGACGACGTCTCTCCAACCCATGAGGGGGCGGTTGGGGAAGCCTGGAGCGCAGGAGAGGAGGAGCAAAGAAGTAAATTTGGGCCAAGCAAAGGCGCGTGGCAATGCAATCGGAGCCAGAAGCAGAAAGAGAGAAATGAGGAGTGTCAAGAAGCGATTCCAGTCAAGATTGGAGCTTGGAGCAGAGACTGTGTTGTTGGAACTTACGGTCGCGTGCCTTGAGAAAGACGTCGGCCATGGTGTTGATACCATCGGCAGGACGTTCGAGAAGGCGATCAGGCGCCCTGTAGGAACGCCTGATCTTGGTCTCGCCCTTGTTGGCGGGGGTGTCGATCTCGACACTGGCAAGGTTGGGCATGGTTGGTTGCGGCTGTGGTCGGTATTGAATGTTGATGCTCTGCGCTATCGGTGTGGATGTATGTGGAGAGAGAGAGAGAGGGAGAGAGAGAGAGCACCGTTGTGGAAAAGGTGATGGTGAGAAAGGAGAGTGGGCTAGTCTAAAAGGGGTCAGCAGTTGGAGGCACAAGCACAGGCCAAGGCAGCCAAGGTTTGAATAGTTATTGGAGAGGCTGACGTCGTGGGGCCCTTTTGCAATTTGAAACTCCACCTTTGCTTTTCTCTTTGCTGCTGAAATTTGGTTGGTGCGTTGCTTGATTTGCAGCGCGCATGAGCCGTGCACAAAAGAGCCAAAATAAAAGTGACGTCGATTACAGTACTGTAGCCGCACACCCAGAGTCTTTCGAATTTCAAGCTGAATTTCCTTTGCTTTGGCCGGCCAAGCGCTGCTCTATACCTTAAGCAGCAGCTGAGTGGGCGAATACTCATGACTGTATCCGCGCTGATTTATGATTCTTGCCACGAGACACTCACTCTATGAAACATGCCAAACGCTGCTGTTGCTGCAAGAGCGCCGTCTCTTCTGTCCCTTGCCTTGCCTTGCCTTGCGAGCGCAGAGCAATCAATCCTTTGCTTCTTTGTACATCTGTGAGGAGCCCCGTGTGTCCCCTTCTATCACAAATGGGCCCCCGCAGTTGTTCTGGCGTAACCAGCTAGCCGCCTTTGCTATCTTCTAGACCGGCTTCACCTTGATCGGGTCCACTTTGGAAAGAGCTTTCGCACCAAAACGCCGGATCTTCGAGGTGATGCTGTCTCGTGTTCCTGTCTCGAGTCTTGACAATTCGCCGCTGCCGGTGTGCGTTTCACACGCCAATGAAAAGCACACAACTCGAGCACAATCTTTTGTCTGTCAGCTTCCGAGATGCAACATTTTTTTTTAAAAAAGAAAAAGATCGCAGGGTTGTCGCACGAGAACTAACCTCCACGGCGCGCAATAAGGTTAGCGAGGCTTGTCGCGACGCAACCAACTTTCACTTCTTCTCAACCACAGGGCCTTCTTACACCAACACCAATACTGTCACTAGCCGCACCATCATTCATCGCACGATTCTTTGCTTTGCAACTTTCCGCAACGCACTTGGGCAATAACATCTTCTTCAATCCAGTCTGCCACGTCGGCCTTTCGACAGTCGCAAACCCAACGAGCTAATCGAACTTCGGCACACCCCACCATCACACCCCACCTTCAACTCACAGCCAATCGCAACCTACTCGCAACCTAATCGCATCCTAGCCGCCACCAGTTTGCACTCGCACCATCCCTCCGTCGACCGTCACAATGCTATACACAGAAAACGAAAAAGTGCTGTGTTTCCACGGCCCACTCATCTACTCTGCCAAGATCCTCAAAGCCGAAAAATGGACTGGTGACGACAATCGACTCGGTGCGGTAGGTCCCCACTATTTCGTCCACTACGATGGTTGGAAGAAGACTTGGGATGAATGGGTACCTGAAACCCGTCTTCTCAAGCATAATGAGGAGAACCTTGCCCGCAAAGCAACGCTGGAAGACGCTGCTAAATCCGGTTCTCTCACCTCATCTTCCTCTACTAAAGAAGCTTCCAGCAGCAGTGGAGCAAAAAGAGGCAGAGAATCAGACGCACACGAAAGGAAGACCGCTTCTGGTGCTCGAGGAACCAAACGAAGTCGAGACACAGTAGAAACAGAGGAAGAATCCCTCAAACGACCCGAAGTCAAGATTTCCCTCCCCGACCAACTAAAGCTACAGTTAGTGGATGATTGGGAAAACATCACCAAATCCGGTCTCCTCGTGCCTCTACCCCGAAAACCCTGCGTAAAAGACATCCTCGAAGACTACCGCAAACACTATCTCTCCCTCAAAATCCCCTCCACCTCCAAAACCCGCTCCCCCGCTGTCGTCGAAGAAGTCCTCAAAGGTCTTAAACTCTACTTCGACCGTTCCCTTGGCCAAAATTTGCTCTACCGCTTCGAGCGCGCCCAGTATGTCGAATACCGCAAGAAAAACGGTCCCAAGATGGGAGATGGCGACATAGGCGCCAACACCCGAACCGGAACCGGCAGTATGGGAGGTGATATGGAACCAAGCGATGTTTACGGCGCCGAACATCTACTGAGGCTTTTCGTTAATTTGCCCATGATCATAGTCCATACAAGTATGGACGCGGAGAGTATAAGTTTATTGAAAGAGCATTTGGGCGAGTTTTTATCATACATCGCCAAAGAGAAACACAGACTCTTCGTTCGGGAATACCAAGCCGCCTCGCCTGCCTACCATCGCATTAGCTCTACATAGCCACGTGCACGCCACTGTAACACTAGTTTCGCATGTCGCAATACCATTCATTGCGATTACTGCGCAGAGGGACAGTGAACACGCGTTTTTCTTAACCACTGCTTATCGCGCAGCTCAAAAGGTTGTCTGCTACCAGAGCCGATCCCCGTCCGACAGTCAGGGGTAACAATACACCAAGAAGCAGAAAGGTGAGGCTCGAGATCGACACGAACCTCATCTGCATCCCTGACACCTTTGCTTGACGGGACCGACTGCCCGACCTGCGACCGAACACAAGATGGTTCACCAGGTCAGAAACTAATGTTGACTGACTGCCAGAGTAAATGCGAGCGGCAACTTACCAAAAGAAGATAAACAGGCCGCAACAAGCCCCTAAATAGCATTAAACCCAGCAGGAGAACCGCCAGCAAGCTCTTGAACACAAGAAGGGTAGCCAAGACCAAAGCTCTCAACTTGAGTGATAGCGGCCACAACAGCAAGAGCCAACGGAAACAACGCCATGCCGAGACTGCAACCCGACCGCAGAAAGACAGTAATCAGCAATCGACGCCTGCTGTGTATGCTTGCCCCCTACCCCCTTAAAAGTACTCACAATCAAGACTTCCGATGCCAGACCGATTCTCCACCTCGCCCAGAGCCCAAAGCACTAGCCGTTCGACGACGAACAAAGCATTGTACACGAAAGACGCGCCAGAAGTGTGCGAGCGCAAAAGCAACCCAAGCTGGGCATGCGTGTCGTTCATCTCCATGCCGATACTCTTCAGCCCGACTTGAATCTGGCGCAACGCGTCAAGCTCGAGCCTGAGCTGGTGCTCGTGCACCTGCTGCCGGGCGACGATTGCTTCTGAAGCAGAGGCCAAAGTGTCAACGAGTCCGTGCTGGTCGCGCAATGCGAGCTCAAGTACGTCTGTATGCGTGTTGAGGTGGGCAATCAGTTGCTGTGCCGCTGTCATGGGTGCTGTCAAGCCAAGCTCGATCGCGTCAGTAGCCTTGCTTAGATGTTGGTTGGTAGCCTGTTCCAGAAGGTCACTGTGTCGGATGGTGACTTGGTGAAGCTGAAGATCGGATCAGAAGATCTGTCAGCTAATAGAATGTCCTTGCATTTGCTGGGTCCCAAAGTGAGCTCACCTGTAGTGACAGCTGCTCCGAAAGCTGTCGATTTGCATCTGCCCATTCCTGCATCAAGGAGAGAGTGATCTCTTTCAGACGGGGCTGTTGGAAGGCGAAACCGCATCGTCACGAACGTCAGCAACGAAAATAGTGACGGATCTTCGGGCACTTGTCCGTCCACTCACCTCGATACCATGCACGGACTTGAAGAGCCCCTTCTCATTCTCGCTGTGCCTATCCAGTGATGTCGCGAAAGCGTCAAGGATACTCTGAAGACGCAGAGATGCAGCATGGAAGACGTTGTCTGGTCAGTCAATCCGAGGTCTACAGCGGTGATCCTTATCCGAGCTTACCTGCAGATCAACGCGTGCTTGCTTAGCCAACAAAGAAGCCTCCTCCATCCATTGCTGACGATCAACTCGCTCTGCATCACTAGCTTCGGCATCCTCCCGTACCTTCTGATTCCACAGCCTGATCACGGCAAGCTTCTCCTGTGTTGCCGTTTTGTACAGCTCTCTCGCTCGATCTATTACCAAACCGTCAAGTCAGCTCAAATACAAACCATCAACAAGTATCGGTGTGCCTGGACTCACCTGTATCTCTCCACCGCTGCAAAGCAAAGCACATCTGTGGAATCTCTCGTAGATATCCCGCATAGCTGGACCAATGTCTTGTGCTTCTCGACAGGGCCCTACAGCACGAATGAGAAAGTGTCAGGTCTAGCACGCTTGTTGACAGCAGGCTCGTGTGGTGTTGAACTTACTCGACGCAACTACCTAGCGAGGGATCTTTAATCTTGAGTGCTCTGGTGGGGCTCTGAGCATTGTCGCACTCCAAAGGTATGCTTTGGTTCGATGCCTGTAGGTCGCATAGCGTCAAGAGGACCGAGGCTGAGGAGAAGAGGGTCGATTAGATTGAAATGCTCTGCACGAGAAGGTGGTCAAAGGAAAGTAGAGAGTAATTGGTGCTCACCAAGCATCCGTTCACTGGGCTCCATATCTGAGTCTCGACCACAGCCTTGCTTCACTTGATCGTAGATGAGCGAATAGCATTGTTGACCTGTGTAACTCTCTCCTGACGGGTCTATTGAGGAAGGGGGAAACTGGTCAGTGTGAACGGGACGATCGCGAGGAATGACTATCGAACCGACAAATTGGCATACCTGGAATGCTGAACAGAGCTTGTCGCTGTGTCGACGAGAGACCCAGATCGTCCAGTGCAGAATGTGATGGTGAGTGCGTCGAGACCTGAGGCCCTGTCTGACGATGTATACCTGGGAAAGAGAAGGCGCCGGTCAATCCGGCAAGAACGATGCCTATGGAGAGCCGCATCACGAAGACAAGGTCGTTGAAAGGACTCTGACGAGTTTGCTTCGGGCTATGCGAAGGGTCAAGACAGCATCGTAGGCGAAAGAATGGACGAGGAGAAGAAAGAGTTGGCGTCTTATCAAGCCAAGTTCAGCCTTGCCTCGACTCATATGGGACTGCGAGTGGGCATGGTCTGAGCGCAACGTTGGCAGCACATGGCTGTTTGAGCGCTGGAACCCCTCAGCGGCTAAGAGCAGACTGTTGCCATCAGTCGAGTCAGATGCATTTGAGCTGTCAAAGTGTGCCCTTCGGCGAGATCGGACCATCTAAAAAGCCGAGTCGGATGCTAGCCGCCTCAAAATGCAGAAGAGCAGCCAACTCTGGCGTATTGAGAACTTCTACCGACTTGGTGGTGGTCATAGCGCTTTCCAGGAACGGAAAGGCCGACATGAAAAACTGCGTATTCCGCAGACTCACTATTCAAGCTTCATGGTTAAAGTTTCATATCGAGAATCATCGCTAGTATTGCAAGAAAAGAAAAAAACAACGTGTGATCGAAGCATAGTGACAAAGATATCCGGCAGAGCCGATTTGAAAAGACAGTGAAAAGGCTCCAAAGCGCGAAACGTTGATGAGCTGTCTGACATGTGCAAGTTTGGCTTTGAGTCAAAGCATCTCCATTCCCCCACGCCGAAGATGAAGAACTGCTCGGGCTCGATCGGCGAGCGCCAGAGCAGCAGCAGCAGCAGCAGCAGCAGCCTTCCGTGGCATTCTCTCGATCGACTTTCCGGCAACCTTTTCGTTCTCTTAGTTTCGCAGAGAGAAGCCCTTCTTTTTGGTTGCCTGTGAGACCTTTTCGGGCGTAAGTGGACGGCCACTCTCGAGACGTCGACGCTTGTCTTCGAGCTCTTGCCTCTGCTTCTCCAATGCATCGCGCATCTCGCGGTGACGTGCGTAGAGCTCCTCTTCGCTCTGCTTGAGCTTGGCTTCCTTCTCGGCAACCTTCTGCTGGAAGACGGCCTTCATCTCGTTCTCCATCTTCCTCAACCTTGCCTCGTGAATAGCACGCTCCTCGGCCATCTTGGCTGCTGGGTTGACCTCCTTGAATACCGACGCATCCTGTGTGACGCCCATAGCAACCAGCTTTTCGCTTCGGTATTTCTCGTAAAGAACATTGTTGGTGTGTTCCTTGAGCTCCTCCATGTGCGTGTGAATGAGCATTTGTCGCAGCTTGACAAAGTCGCAGTGCTCCTCGTTATCCACCTCAAGAACACCCCATGGATAGGCTCGGCCACGAACACGTCGGCCATCGGGTGTGTCGATCTCGGTGTTGGATCCAACAACTGCAAATGGCACCTTGCCCTGGATCTCTTGGATCTCGAGCATGGTCTCCTCGTCCTCGTTCTCGTACATGGGTGCATGGAAGATCTCGATCTTGTGGTGTGCAATGTCGTTGAGGATGCGCTGCTTGAATGCTACAATCTCTTCGTCGGTGAGCGTGTCGGATTTGGCAATGACGGGAATGAGGTTGACCTTTTGGTGCAATCGGCGCATGAACTCGATGTCGATGGGTCGCAAGCTGGATATGGCGATCATCAAGCGATTGCGATGTCAGAAGCGTTTTGATATCAGTAAAGCTGAGCTCGAAAATGGATACGATATCGGCAAGAAAGAACACTCACCTGTGACCAGTAGGCTGAACAAAGTAGATGCAGGCGTGGACACGGTTGTCTTGGAGCTTGTTGCGGTTCACGCGGTTCTCCTGCTCGAGGTAGTTGTCGAAGCGGGACTCGATGTTGTCGACGATGGGCTTCCAGCTATGGTGAATAAGCAAGTGGAAGGCATGGAGAAGTGAGAAGGAGAAAGGTCAGTACGATTGTTCCTCTGATAATCTGAACTTAGAATCTCTTTACACACCTCTTGTCGTTGTTAATGTAGTCACCAAAACCTGGAGTGTCGACGACGTTGAGTCTCAAGCGGACGCCGTTCTCCTCAATATCTGTGATTGAAGAAGGAAAGATGCAAAGGCAGGGGGGAAATGTCAGCGTCCGAGCTTAGCATGCAAGTTATAGTCGTTGCTTGCGCAGTTTCGCTACCTACCAGAGCTGATCGACTCGATAGAAACCGTCTTTGGTCGCTCCTGATGAGGGGGCGGCACCTCCTTGCGCGGGTAGAGGGTGGTGTTGAAAAGGGTGTTGATAAGCGTCGACTTGCCGAGACCGGACTCTCCGACGACCATGGCAGTGAAGGTGAAACCTTTTCGGACACTCTTGCGGTGGACCTGGTTGGGCAGGTTGGCGAAACCGACATAGCCCATCAACTTCTTTCGTCCAGCAGCAATGGCGCCAGCAGCGCCGCCAGCGTTTGCTGCCGAGGTGTCAAGGTCGTGACCGTTCATGATGACCGAGTTTTATACGGACGAGGACTGTTTTTGGGGTGATTCGTTCGAAGGCTGCAGCTGCGGATGTTCAAGGCGAGATAGCAGCAATGTAAATGAGCAGAAGAAAGCACAGCGCTAAGATGTCGATCGGAAGAGAATGTGCGCTGATGACGAGATTGGCACGATCTGTTTTGTCGTTCCAACGAGAGAGCACAAAGCGTCCCGCTGCGGGTCGTTGAGAGATTTGATGAAGGATGAGGTAGCTTTCGATCACCTGAGAAGGTCGAGGTATGGTGTGTGTCGACGAGATTCCAGGAGCGTAGGGTCGGGTTGTGTATTGTGCGAGGGTCGGATGAAGAAGATGGATGCAGGTGGAAGCGGGTGTTGGTGGAAAGGACACGCTCAGCAGCAGCAAGGTCCAAGCGGCGGCCTCGCACACTCAGACTGAGATTGCGTTCCACTTCAAAGTGTAGCGCTGGCTGCCTGGCTGGAGTGTGCGCACGCACAGCTGTGTGTCTGTGTGTCTGCGTGTGCGTGTGTGTGTGTGCGTGCGTGTTGGCGTGTCGCAAGTCAGAATCTGTAGGCCAGGAGGCGCAAGCCTAAAATTGAGAGGTTGGAAAGTGTGTGTCTCATTTTTGATTTCAACTTGACAGCAAGGCAAAGGCGGAAAGCAATACAAACTCCTGCTAGAAAGCTTAAGCGCAACTACAAAGGGCATGTTTCGACTTCAAGTGCCGGAAGTCGGAAGCTTCATTGAGGTCAAGCTGGTGGCACCTCTTCCCTAAGAGCATATGAGCGTTGTACAGCACGCGTCATTTGGTTTTCTAGATTTCACTATCACAAAATTCGCTCCCCCCCCCCCATGTCACTATACATGAATATTCCTACTCATCTCACAATACAACCTTGGCAGATTTTTTGTGAACACCTACTTTGATTGCTTGAGTGCAGAATCCACAAATCAGAACCTTGTTTGACTACCTTTGGCCTTAATTACAGCTTCCATCCTGCTGATCTGAGTGATATACATGCAGTTTTCTCTTCAGCAGTGAGTAGATGGTGTCTGGAGGGGCCAGATTATATGCTAGATGATTCCATTTGATGCAAAATTGAGGGAGATATGCTGATTACAGGAGATGCTGGTGATGAGGAGATACGATGAATTTTCCAAGTCCAAGAAAATCTGGAAAACCAAATGACGCGTGCTGTAGTTGCTGATGGACCTCTCTTCTGAGCATTACTGAACCCTGCTCAAACCCGAAATCACGCTCAAGCAGAAGTAGCCGTGAACGCATATCTTAGTTTGCGGCGACAGTGGGGTTAACATCGGATCAGAGCAAGGCATTACTCTCAAGTTGCGATCCGTTCTAGATCCATCCCTTGCTTCGACTCACCGCTTCTTACAGAAAGTCGCCCAAAGACATCCTCACAAAGCAAGCAAGCAAGCATGCATGCATGCATGTATACCTGAATGGTCGAGCTGCCTCGAGTTGACCATAACAGTCGGAGAAGCACGAAGGAATGCGTAGGCATACTGTAGATTTGGGCTTTTCAGCGGTCAACAAGGTTGCTTCAGAAGAACTGCGTGGGAAGTGGTGCGTGCACAGGCTGAAGAAGAAGGAGTTTGTTAGACTTAGCCTCAGTGGACACCCTTTGACTTTCCCGACGGTTGGACAGGAAGAGACGGCTTTAGACACGGCCGACAGCCATGATCGACGCTTTGGAGGATCTTCGAATTCTGGCCCAAGCGCTAGCGCGAAGGGTTCTTCTCCTCTCAGAGCCAAAAGGGCGAGGGAACGTGTGCGGTTTGGTGCCACGCAGGAAACGATTCAAAAAAAGGCAGTGTCAAATTTGTACTGTATTGCGACGCGATTGGATCATGTAAGAAGAAATTCTCTCCTGCACAAATTTTAGAGACCCCAGATTGGCAGCAATGCACAGAGCTGCCTTCCGTTGGCAGAGAGAGACAGATGGAGTGGCGCGTGCAAAGGGCCCTGTCCTCAGATCTTCTAAGCCTTCCGAAGACCAAAAAACAAAAACGGACGATTCAGCCACTTCACAGCAGCAGCAGCAGCAGCAGCAAGGCGGCAAACGTGTTCATCTTGTTTGCATTTGGTGGTCTGGGCGAGCGAGCAAGCGTGTCTTCTGTGTGTTAGGCACCAGAGCGGCATCTGTCAATTTTCACTTGCCTGTTGCAACACCTGATTTCTTCCTGAAAGGGTCGATCATAGGGCAACTTTGCACTTGGCACAACTGTGGCTGCATATGTCAACCCAGTCGAACTGACCATCCATCCTTCTCTTCTCACCATCACACACTTCCTTCTCCCTTTCCATCCCATACACATATTCACAATGCCTAACTACAAGGTACGTTTCAGACGCTCTTTGGGAAATCTCCCTGGTACAAAGCTCCCCCTTCCTTGGCATCACAGTAACTGACGTGCTTCTCCTCGTTCATTGATTGACAGGTTGCCGACATCTCGCTCGCCGCTTTCGGCCGCAAGGAGATTGAGATCGCTGAGGGTGAGATGCCCGGTCTCATGGCCCTCCGAACCAAGTACGGTGCCGAGCAGCCCCTCAAGGGCGCCCGCATCGCCGGTTCGCTCCACATGACCATCCAGACTGCCGTCCTCATCGAGACCCTCGTTGCCCTCGGCGCTCAGGTCACCTGGGCTTCGTGCAACATCTTCTCCACCCAGGACCACGCCGCTGCCGCCATCGCTGCTACCGGTGTCCCCGTCTTCGCCTGGAAGGGTGAGACCGAGGAGGAGTACGACTGGTGTCTCGAGCAGACCCTCACCGCTCACCCTGAGGGCCCCAACATGATCCTCGACGACGGTGGAGACTTGACCTGGTTGGTTCACGACAAGTTCCCCCAGCTCCTCGACCAGATCAAGGGTGTTTCCGAGGAGACCACCACCGGTGTCCACATCCTTTACTCTGCCATGAAGAAGGGTACCCTCAAGCTTCCCGCCATCAACGTCAACGACTCGGTCACCAAGTCCAAGTTTGACAACTACTACGGATGCCGCGAGTCGCTCGTCGACGGTATCAAGCGTGCCACCGATGTCATGCTTGGCGGTAAGGTCGCCATTGTTGCCGGTTTCGGTGATGTCGGTAAGGGTTGCGCCGAGTCGCTCCGTGGTTACGGTTGCCGTGTCATCGTTACCGAAATCGACCCCATCAACGCCCTCCAGGCCTCGATGGCTGGTTACCAGGTCGACGTCATGGACGACGTTGCCTCGCAGGCCGACATCTTTGTCACCACCACTGGTTGCCGTGACATCATCACCGGCAAGCACTTTGAGGCTATGAAGGACGACGCCATTGTTTGCAACATTGGCCACTTTGACATTGAGATCGACGTTGCCTGGCTCAAGGCCAATGCTCAGAGCGTTAGCAACATCAAGCCCCAGGTCGACCGATACACGCTCAAGAACGGCAAGCGCATCATCCTCCTTGCCGAGGGTCGTCTCGTCAACCTTGGCTGTGCCACTGGTCACCCCTCTTTCATCATGTCTGCTTCGTTCTGCAACCAGACCCTTGCCCAGATCGCTCTCTGGAACGACAAGGCTGGCCAGTACAAGCGTGGTGAGGTCTACATGCTACCCAAGGAGCTCGATGAGGAGGTCGCTGTTGCCCACCTTGACCGTCTCAACGTTAAGCTCACCAAGCTTACCAAGGTTCAGGCCGACTACCTCGACCTCCCCGTCGAGGGTCCCTTCAAGCGCGACACCTACCGATACTAAGCGCTTCGCTTCGCCTCGGTTCGCTATTTTTGGCGTCGCAGCAACTTGGTCGCGTGCTCGTACCGTCTTTCGTCATGAAGATGGGGAGCTAGGGATGTTGGTTTCTTGCCTTTGATCGTCTTTTTTTCTTATCTCCTTCAGTTCAGCTTCCGAGGTTTCTTTTCGTGCAATCTTCTCTCTCTCTGCAAGAGTCGCCGAGACTCACTGTAACAGTACTCAACGGGCTAATCCATCCACACACACTCGCACATGTCTTCCATTCCCCCCATTTTAGAGCCTAATCTTGCGCTTCTCCTCAAAAAAGCTTCTTGACTGGCACACTTGTCCTCAATAAGGATGGCGTGCAGTCTAGCAAAGGACCTGCATCCCTACAATCGGTTCTGCTTCCGTATTCGTCGGTTTCCGCATACAAATACATTTTTTCACTAGTCGTGTTAGCAATACATCATATTCCCCCGACCTTCTCAACAAGGTCACATACAATCTATCTTGCTGGTCGTCAAGGCCAAGTGCGCGCGTGCCAGTGTGTGATGACTAGAATACCGAGATATGAATGAGACACTGTGCTCGGCCAGAGATGTTGGAGATACCTGCAAGAGGCTGCATAGGTGAACACGAAGCAGAAGAGCAATTTTCAGTCAGTCCGAAAAGGAAAAAAACAAACAAACAAACAAACAAACCACAAACCACAGCCGTGTCAGGGACCGCGTGATCCGAGCGAGCGAGCGAATAGAGATACTGTAATTCAATGTGCGTCTCTCTCTGTGCCGGTGAATGCGCCGACCAGCGAAGAAAGGCGCAGTGTTTGTGCGCTCGTGTATGCGTGCGCTGCTTTGATCGGATCCCAAGGAACAACGCTTTCCGCAGCTCGCTCCTGCAGCCCTTTTTTTTTGTTTCGCCGGCGGTGCTTCCACCGTCACCACCCTTCCATGCATCACCTTGCACAACAGACTCGATCTTCCTCTCAACCTTCTCATTTTCCGTAGTAGATGATAGCTGGATCCAAAAGATCATTTGCTTTCGCTTCCAAACCTTTTGCGTCTCTACCTTCATCTCGCTTTTCCTCCGGACCATCTCTTCTTGTGGCTAACCTCCACACGTCTGCTTTCGGCGTCGCTTCCAAGGTGTCGCCTTCTTCCTTTAACAACAGTCTCTCCTCCCGGGGTACTTTGCTTCAAGCTTCTGGAAACGGCGTAGCACTCCGCTTCTCTGGACCTCAACAGCAGTCTTTCGGACTTCAACACCTCAACAACACTCGTTCCGCCTCCACTTCTACATCTTCCTCCAACAACGGCAACATGGGCGCTATCGCAACAGGAAGGGTTGACACCACACAGCGTGTCCAGGCTCTCCGCGAGCTCATGGCTAAGCACTGTGTTGAAGCCTACGTCATTCCATCTGGTGACGAGCATGCTTCTGAATACCCTGCTGAATCCGACCTTCGACGTGGCTACATCACTGGATTCACTGGTTCTGCTGGCTTAGCCGTTGTTACCACTTCCAAAGCGCTTCTCTTCACCGACGGTCGATACTTCCTTCAGGCAGGCCAACAGCTCGAGCCTTCCGTTTGGACACTCATGAAGCAGGGCGAACCCAATGTCCCTACTTGGCAAGAGTATCTCTCCAAAAACCTCCCCGCTAACTCCAAGATCGGAATGGACGCCTCGCTCATCTCTGCTGACGACGCTAAGGATATCACTGCTGAGCTCACCAAGATCGGCTCTAGCCTCGTGCCGATCAAGGAGAACCTCGTCGATCAGGTTTGGGGTGCAGAGCGACCTTCGCGACCTGGCCAGCCTATCTTTGTGCTCAAGGACGAGATCGCTGGTCGTTCTTCTTCGGACAAGATTCGCGAGTTGCGTGACGAGATCAAGAAGAAATCCGCCCACGGTTTCGTCGCCAACATGCTCGACGAGGTCGCCTGGCTGTTCAACCTCCGTGGTACTGATGTGCCTTACAATCCTGTTTTCTTCTCCTTCGCTCTGGTGCTGTTGGACAAGGTTCTGCTTTATGTTAATGACCACCAGCTTACGGACGATGTCAAGTCTACTCTTGGATCCGAGGTCACTCTTCGACCTTATTCGGAATTCTACAACGATTTGCACAAGGTCGGTGCTGAGCTCGCTGAGGGTCACAAGATTTTGATCGGCAAGAGTGCTTCTTTGGCAGTTCAGGAGGCTTTGGGTGGTGCGGGCAAGGTCGAGATTGTTCGATCGATTGTAGGTGATCAGAAGTCGATCAAGAATGAGGTTGAGTTGGAAGGGTTCCGTCAGAGTCATATTCGTGATGGTGTGGCTTTGTGTCAGTACTTTGCTTGGTTGGAGGAGCAACTGCATACTGGGAACAAGGTGACTGAATCCGAGGGTGCCGATAAGTTGAGCGAATACCGTCAGTCGCTCCAACATTTCCGAGGAGAGAGTTTCACTACGATCTCTTCAACTGGTCCTAACGGTGCTATTATTCACTACAGCCCTGATCCTAGCAGCTGTCCCGCTATTGATGTAAACCAGATCTACCTCTGTGACTCGGGCGCTCAGTTCACCGATGGAACCACCGACGTTACTCGTACATGGCACTTTGGCAAGCCTGCGCCCGAACACGTTCGTGCTTTCACCCGTGTTCTTCAAGGTCACATTGCTATCGACCGCGCCGTGTTCCCCAAAGGTACCACCGGATACTTGCTTGATGTCCTCGCTCGTCGTGCACTTTGGGAAGACGGTCTCGACTACCGTCACGGCACAGGTCATGGTGTTGGTCATTTCCTCAACGTTCACGAAGGTCCTCAAGGCATTGGTACGCGTGCGGTATTCAATGAGACCAGTCTCAAGGAAAACATGGTCGTTTCCAATGAACCTGGTTACTACCAAGATGGAAAATGGGGTATCAGAATCGAGAACTTGGTCATCGTTCGTCCCGCAAACACTCCAAACAACTTTGGCGACAAAGGTTACCTCACCTTCGAACACTTGACCATGTGCCCTATCCAGGTTTCCTTGGTCGATGCAAGCTTGTTGACCAAGGAGGATAAGCAGTGGTTGAACAACTACCATCAGGAGGTGCTGCAGAAGGTCGGTCCGCTCATCGACAAGGTCGGCGATCAACGTGCGCTCAAGTGGTTGAAGAACCAATGCAGTGCTCGTGTCTAAGCCCGCACTGGCAGGATGAGACCCGTGGCTTCTCTAACCACCTCAAGGTCAAGCTAATCTCAAACTAATGTTGCACTCTACCTCGTCCGTAATGGTTTGACACAAAGAATCGCCATTCTGAGGGCTTTGTTCGACATTCGTGCGCTTGCTATCTACTGTCGGTGTGCTGCTTGATGATCAGCCATGAGCATAGAGTATGTATAGGAAACGAGCAGAGTTGCGGATAAGTAGACTGGAAAAAAGGGTAAAACAAAAGAGTCCTACGGGGATTGAACCCGCGACCTGCAGAATACCTTAAGAAGGATCTTCGATAGAACCGAAGTCTGCCGCTCTACTGCTGAGCTAAAGACCCTTTTTCTTCTGGGGGAATGGTTGCATATATAAGCTGGACAGCATTCACTGTGTTACTCATCAGAAGGGCGAACACAGGATGTCTCAAGGACGGTCCAACATTGCTCAGCACAAATCGAGTAGATAGCCTCTTATTTTGGACATTGTGACATGAGTAGCATGGCAAAGGGATACTTTTTGCGGTAAGTGTGACAAGCGAGAGAGATTGCGATGTGTGACAGGTCTAAGTGTGAATAGAGTCTTCATCGAAATCCTGTGCCCATTGCGACTCCGGGGATTGATCAACAGGTAAGCTGTCGCATTCATTTGTGCGCGTTTCTTGCTCTGGCTCGATGAAGGATACAGCTCTTTCTCGCATCTCCGGCAGATTGCTGCCGTGAGATCGTTCCCCTTCAGTTGACAAGCTTCCTCGTCTGGCAATGTGGGATAACGCTGTATCAACGGACCACTCATCCTGTAAGGAATGGTTGGGCATCGCTTGTGCTGGCTGATCCAAGTACATGGGCTGATGAGACGCCTCGCGGCCAGGTGACAAAGATGCAGCAAGCAAGTTTGAGGCATTATCCGGGGTTACTGACGTGTCTTCCGACCATACGCCGTGCAGTGGCGACGAGGGCAAAGGAAGCATAGGCCGCGGCACCCCAGTGGCCGCAGCACTCTGAGCTAGGGTGCGAGGTGTCACTGGACCAAAACGAGATGGGAGCTGAGGTTGCGTTTCGACCTGCATGCTGCGAGTCTGTAGATGATCGTCGCTTGGGTGCACAGCCCCTTCCGAGGTCCAAGGACGAGGCATGAGTTGCGATGATTGCAATAGCGACTGCGAATGCAACGCATCAGCGGGGCCGGAGTTTGAGCGCTCTTCAAAGGGAGAGCTGGTGTTGCATCGTCGCGGAGGCGCCCGAAGGATCTGCAGATGCATGCCCTGCTGTCCCGGAAAATGCGGGCTTTGTCCCCTGAGTTCTCGTGTGGTTGGTGGAAGCAACGGCCACGAGCTTGGCCCCACAGGCTGCTGATACTGCGGCGGCGGCGGCGGAGGCGGCGGCAGTGGTGGCAAAAGTGATGATGACGAAGCGCCCTCCCTTGTCACCGGCATATACTGAAAAAGTGCTGACGGCGCAGTGTTCCTCCGCAGTCCGTACGGTACTGACATGTTTGAATACCTAACCTCACGGCTCCTTTCCACCCGCATCGGCCCGCCTCCTGGCATGCCTGCGCCTGATGATGGCAATGCGGACACCGGATTCAACATTGGATGCCTTGAAGACTGCGATGGCACATCGATGAAATTGTGCATGGGCCTGGGCCCGACAGTTCTACCCCTTCGTTCGTGCCTTGAATAGATGCAGAGAATGCCTTGTTTGGCGCATCGCTGGCAAGGTTGCTGACCCGAGCACTTCATGATACCAACCATCCACGAGGAAAGGTACGACCCACCTTGTCAGCGCGTTTCATACTATAAGTATGCTCTTCCACGTGGGGTATTGTTAAGACTCACCTTTGCTTTGCGTTGGCGGCAATGCTCGCAGGCGTGAGTCACGCGAAAACCCTTGCTGTCAACCATCTCCTCGAGGTGACTCTCCTCCATCCTTTGAGTCTCTTCCCGGTCGCGCCTCATCTGCAACTCAATCATCTCGGCCCGTGCCTGGATGAGGGGCATATCAAGGATAACATGAGGCTTGTTTGGTACCGGCGAAGCAACACGAGCAGATGAAAAAGCTGGCGAGGAATGACTTCGACGCTGAAATTCGACGGTTGACGAAGGCAAGGGTTGGTTAGGTCGATGCGGAACGATCTCGTCAAACGAGTGAGCCTTTGGCGAGACGGCGGGCGACCAGCTCGCTTGAGTTGAGGAGACGTCTGCATAACTCGGGCTTTTACCTTGAGCGGCTCGCTGGCCGTCCGCAGCATCGATAATATCGTGAGGAAGC
Source organism: Ustilago loliicola (assembly GCA_022963135.1). Classification (NCBI taxonomy): domain Eukaryota; kingdom Fungi; phylum Basidiomycota; class Ustilaginomycetes; order Ustilaginales; family Ustilaginaceae; genus Ustilago; species Ustilago loliicola. The sequence continues at coordinate 298,894 of JALCUU010000001.1, read as the reverse complement.
ATTGGAGTTTCGAAAGGGATTAACGTGTTCGATTATGAAGATGGACAAGTGAAGAGCGGTTGGCGCTAGCTGGCCGAGCGATACAGCGAAGACTTGTGGCGGACGTAAGATGAATGCCACGGATAGGTCGTTTACGCGAGCTCGCTTGAAGTCGTTGGAGAACCTTTCCCATCACATTGCACTGGCCAAGGTCAGGCCCCATCCCGTGCAGCATCTGACTGTGTCTTTATATTGCGCTTCCATGTATCCCTGTGCCTTTTGAAGACGCCGTGATGATTTTTTTTTCTCGCATCGCCGGCCTTCCAACTCCTCTGCATCTTCAAAACTCTAGATCAGAACAAGATCAAGACACCCACTTCGTCCAGACGAGACAATTGTGGAATCGAGAGCTCGCCCCTTTGATTGGCTGTTTGGCATGTAGAAACGGCATTTCTGGATCTTCCGGCCTCATGGGTGCTCCTGGAGCTCATTTCCTATATTGTCATTGGGCACTTGTTCCCATGCAGCTGGGGCGAACACAAAGGGAGATGGGGGTTTCGCCTCTGTGCCTCGCGACGCATCATCTCTTGGACGAACCTGACGAATTCGGCACCCAACCTGCGCAGAAGGCCGCCTTATGCAGACCGCTTTCTGCTAGCCGCGTCGGCAGGCTTCATCTGCCCCATCCATTGCACGATGGCATTGCTGCACCTCGTGGGCGTTCTTGGCGCTCGACAAAATGAAATGCTACAGCAATAAAGACAGGCTGTTCGGAAGGAAATGTCAAGGAGACAAAACCGGTTGAAACCCTTTGTCCTTCGTCTGCCATTCAAATTTGGCAGCGTTGCCCACAGTACCGTATTGTGATCTTCTTCCGTGACACGATGGTTCCATTCTGTTGTGACGATGTGTTCCCGCCGACCTTCTCAAAGCGTGCATAATTTGGCGGGAATCCGGTCAGAGGTCGAGCAACCCGATCCCGAATGGCTTTGCGCTATCACGTCTGTGCATGGAGGCCAAGAAAAGGCCCCACCCGGCAACGCATGATGTCGGAATCCCTGCGATCGGGTATGCAGATCACCATGGATGCACGTTCATGAAAAGATATTGGCGCGTACGAATGGAGCAGATCAGTGACACGAGCTCGCCCACCGGGGGTGGCGCTGGCTTCTTGTCCTTGTTCTGAGTGGCAGCCACGGTACAGCAAGTATGCTGACGACCCTAGCAACGGCGTTTCTGGAGCTGTAGCAAGCCCAGCGCCCGTGGAAGAATGCACTCATGGCGTTGCAGCGTTTCATGGGACTTGTGGGTCAAAGTGGATGTCAGTGAGGAATCTTCAAGGATAGACCGGCCCGATCTTTGCGATGCTTAGCGACATCGCATAGCTTTGGACACGAAGAGATGGACTTTACGCTACATTGGCTCGTGCTGCGCCGTAACGCAACAGTTGTGACTTTGCTCACCGGCCGGACGGTAACGGATGAGGCTTTGCTACTGTTAAGATTAAGGTCGGTGTAGACAAAGGCGACGAAGGCTTTGCAGATGAGTCGAAGGGATGGACAATGTTGAGGGCAAGGTTCGGACCGGAATTCTTTCGTGCCATAGACAAGATGTTTCAATGGTAACCATTGGGAGAACCGCGTCGCACGGGCATTGTGGGGCCCATCGCAGGACAAGCTTTGGGAAAGAAGCAGCCGCATCTAGATAATGGAGTTTGGCTGCGGGCGCCGCGTCTCGGCCACATCGGCCGAAAGCAACTCCCAGCATATCGAAGGTGAAATCAACCGTCAGAGCACGGCATTGTTCACGACAAGTATTGACAGTCAGGGTACGGCATGTGGGAAGACAGACCGAGGTCGCCGGAACTCTATTCGCGCTCATCCTGAAGTCTCCAGATGGGTCGCTCGAAAAGTTACATTGTGGGCCTTGTTCGGGCTTTGCTCGGCGTCAGCTCGTTGCGACGGAAGGACGGAAGGACGGGACGACCATAAGACCACTCTCGCGTGGCCTTGTGCGCGAAATCAAGACAAGCAGGCCTGCTCTGTCCTTCGTCATGCTGCGTCTGGACTCTTGTCGACCCACACGCCGGAGACTTTTGCGCTGCTCCCATTGTCTGAGCCTCGCGCACACATGAAGATGCTGGAGAAGGAATGAAGCATGTAGCGTTGTCTTCAAAGATCATGACTTTGTCTCTGTGATATCCGGTGCCGTGACCCTTAACTTCGTCGCAGGACGGACTTGAAGTGAAGTTGCGCTGCACAATCTGGACTGTTTACGTGGCTGTCGACCGAAAGCGTTATCGATACAAAGATTTGGAAGGTGGCACTGTCTTAGGAAAGTGCCACCCAAAGTATGGTGTTGTGACAAGGACGAGGGCGCCTTTATATTGTACATGGACGAGGACACAAGGTAGATGGCTACACCTCGGGCAAATACTGACCGACGCATGTGCAGCTCATCAGCGACTAAGGAGAGGCGCTAGACGAAGTCGGTAGTCCGCCGCTGCGCGACAAGGCCTGAAGCTGCTTCAAAAAGCGATCATTGGTCTCGACAAGGAAGTTGCGGCGCCTTGATAGAAGCTCGAGTTCGCTTTCCCATTTACCAGGCTCTGCCAAAGCTGCGAGTAACATAAGCCTCGCCTTCTCGATCTGCACGTTGAAGCCGCTTTGCCGCTTGTGCATCTCGTAGACGCCGATGCCGGCTTTGAGATCGTTGCACCGACGACAGGCATCGATGAGGGAAGAGACAAGAGCCGGCTGTACTTTGACCTTTTGTGGCCTTGCAGGGGCCGACGAATTGAAGTTGACAGCAAAGGCCTTGCTTTCAAGGCCCTGCAGACGGCCATCTGATCTAAATTCGCCCTCAAAGGCTTGCCTGAACGTTTCGATCGATACCTGTAGCAGAGCATCTCGCTGATCTACAGTGGGTGCTTTCAGGCATGCGTACAGGCCGGCTTTCAACCTCAAGGTCCAAGAGACGCTGTCGGGCTCGGCTCCGAGGTCCTTCAGTTCGTTGAAGAGATCCTCGACGTGATCGCAGGTGGATTTGACGAGATCCCAGCCTAATTCTGACTCCAATCTGGCCAAAGTTGCATCTACGCCGCGACCTTCCGACACTGCTGCCAGGCGCACCCTCATGACAGCATTGTAGGCCATGCGGACGTCTGCAAGGGACAAGCTCTGTAGTTTCGATCCGTCGTTCGATTTCGTAGCGGTCATTGCGCCGAGAAGGTGGTGAGTGAGACCGAATCTGAACTCTTCAAACAAGCAAAACACCTTTCGATGCAAGTCTACTTCGGTCGGACCGATAGCCTCGCTGGATCGATCTAGGGCGATGCTCATGAGGTTCAAGTTGGAGCCTAAGACCCATGCATCGCGTTCGTAAGAGTGTCCGTCGGCATATGGGCTGGCTTTTTGCAGCGACTGGAACGAGGTCGTTGCCGCCGTCATTTGCGAAACGTTCGTAGCCAACTGCACGGCAACGTCCGGGAAACCAGCCTCAGCGAAGGAGGCTACAAGGCTGCGAGCAAGACGAGCGGGCAAGAAGGCACGGTCTTGATGTAGCTCCTGCAAGACGCGTTGAACTGTACTGATGAGGCCAGCGCGCAGGAGAGCCTTAACGAAGATGGCCGTGAGACGGGACGAGAGCGTATTGCCACTAGCAAGCCAGTCCAAGTAGAGTCGAACGGCAAAGTGCGGTCTTGGAAGTGAGCAAAGGCTTTCCACAAAGAGCCACATGAATGTGTCGTGATCTGGTCCGGCCAAGGGAAGCAACGCTGACTGCTTCAAAGACCCAGCTTTGGGAGCTGTTGACCAAAATTCTCGATCCGGCTCGCGTAGACGAATCAATTGGTATAGGCGCTTAGAAAAGCTAAAGTCGCGGGTTCGCATGTGGAGACCGAGGAGAGTTGCTTGGGCAGGGAAGCTCAGGCTGCCTTTACTCAAGTCCGGATCCTTGCCCAGAATCATGTCGGTGAAGCAACGTAGGTAGACCTGCAGAGCCTGTCGACTGCCGCGAGCTTCGTTCTTCTGTGCAATGTTGGTTTTGACGTTGCTGAACTGGGGTCTAGCAGGCCCAAGGTCGACGATGGCGGTCGGCAGACAGGCGGCTAAAGCCTTGATAACGGCTTCGTTGATGCGCGGGTCGAGATCTACACCAGCTGTGTGAGCAATGCTGTATACTTGCATGGCCAGATGCACGTCAAGAGAGAGACCTCTGTGTGCATCCAGAGACCGGCGAGCATCCGCGTCAAGATTTGACGACATCCGATAGGCGAACTGTTCTAGAACAACGGTGAAGAGGTCATGGTCTGGAATCTTGGTCGTTACGTTCGATCTCTTGCCATCGTTGCCGCCGCGGCTGCTGCTGTCGTGCGACGGTTGCAGGCCATCGATAATGTGCAAAGCCGGCTGTAGTATTCCGCGCTGTGCGAGCACAAGGGCGACACGTTCTGCGAGGGACTCGAGAAACTCTGAAGATATCGATCGGCCGTCCGGAGATGCCTGCCACGGATGCCACTTGGTCCGGAGGGCGAAGCGATCGTCGGGTGTTGGCTTGGAGGAGCCGTCGTTTTGGCTCCCACGGTCGAGCTCGAAGGGTAGTAGCCACCATAGTGTCGCCGAATCAAGCGCCTGAAGACATTTGTGAATGTTGGCCTTGGACGCCTGAACTTGAGATAGCAGAGTGAGGCGTAGGGCTCGAAGGATAGGATTGTTTTCATCGATAGTACTTGATGCGGAGTCGACGGGCGAGGGCAGATGCTCTGGACGTTGCGGTCTGCTGATTCTTTGTCTTGCAAGCGCGGACAGGAGCTGATCAAAGGGTCGCGGGTCGATGGACAAGTCATCTTCCGAATTGAAAGCCTCATCAGCCAAAGCTGACAAGTGGTGAAATGCAGCGTCTGTTGATCCGAGTCGAGACAGGGTAGCCGCGAGACGACCTCTGAGCTGAATGTCAAGATGGGCGCCAGTGTTGGCTGACAGTGTCTCAAGGATGCTGGACAGGTGTTTGCGCTTCGAAGGCGATTTGGCTGACCTTGACGCTGCGATTTGCTCTTCCTCAACAACAAGAAGATAGAGCAGCCTGAGCGACAGAGCTGGCGATAGCATGACGAGCCCCGATTTGTCACTTGATGAAGAAGTGCTAGCGGAGCTTCCAATTTGGCATCGTACTCGATCCTGGCAAAGACGAAGGACCCTGTCGCAAACCTCGCGGACAGCGGCACGGCTATCAATGGGATTGCCAGGACCGCTCCTCACTGGCTTACGACATTGCAGTGTGATGAGAAGGTCTATAGCATCTCGAGATAAAGCGAGACGAGCTTTGCCGAGCTGATTGTAGAGGTGCCAGGATCGATCAGCGTCGAGGTCGAGGATCGCATTGAAGAGGATTTGCTGAGCATCATTCTGGGCGATGAGGGGGACATCGAGCAAGGACGGAAGGAAACGCTCAGAGCTGAGGGGGTCGTCATGTTGCGTTGCTGCGAGAGAAATGTCGGAATGAGCGAAAGCAAGTTCTGGCTGTGACGAGCTAAAGTATGAGTCCGAGTGGAAAGCTGCTCTAGGGAAGTTGGCAGCAGCAGCATTTTGTGCTGATGAGGCAGGGCGCCGCGTCGATGGTCGGCTCTTCCGGGGCGGTATTGAGGCTGAGGCTGAGGTCAGCGGTCGCGGCGAGCCGAAATATGAAGAGGAACGAGCGACATCAGAAGAGAGCGGTGCTGATGTGGCTGCGCCTCTAGATAGACGGCCGACGCCTGATCGAAGCATCGGACGGACCAAGGCGTGACCAGCTGCGAGGCGTGTGAACGTGGCGCCGTGCTCTAGACGTCACAAGACACGCACTTGTACGCTTCGCAGACAGGTTCCGTTAGGGTCGAAGTGGTCGATGATTGTGTGTGTACATCGCAAGAGCTTCGGAGGATCCGAATGCTGTCAGCTGAATTGGAACGAGCTGTGACGGTAACGAAGGGTCGTCTCGAGGCGGCAACGATGGCTGCGGTCTTCCTCGCTTCGTCCGATGCTGAGTTATGGTGCTGAAATGTCCGGACAGAGGCCGTGTGACGAAGCTGAGAATGTATTGATGTAACTGACAGCTTTCAGCGTTGGTTGTTCACACGACCACATTCAAGGTTGTGCCGGTGCACTTTTTCGTAACGCTGAGCCCTTGCAACCAACTTTTGTTGGTCGGCGAAATACAGAAAGGATATGCAGCTCACACACAAAAAGAGCCGGTCAAAAGGGTTCTCTATCCACTTCTTCCATTCGCGCGATACATTTTTCACAGGTGTCTACGCATGATAAGCTGAGAAATTTCGGTCGGTCCAGACGGCTCTCTCATGCGCATCAAGACCTCAAGAAAGTTAAAAATTGAACCCTTTCCGTGGAACACGAGGTGGACGGCCTTCTTGTCCTTTGTCTCCACACTCCCAAGGTCGCAAGGGCTAGGACCATGACTCTCAACCGCTTCGGTTGACCGCAGCGAAGACGTCGGTCAAAGCAGATCATCTTTCTTACACTCTCGACGCCCCGAACGTCTGCATAATCGGACAAGGACAGGAAACACAGGCTATCTCGAACCCTGCCTCCAGCTAGCATTACCACATCACTACGAAGCACCATCATGCAGATCGTGGCAACACTCTGACGGATCCTGTCCCATCGTCAACATCTCCTCCCACGACCCGATCACCGGCATTGACCTGGCCGACAGGGCCGAGTCCTGTCTTCGCTACATAAGCAAGATGTCGCTTCATCTCCCACGCATTTTGATCGTCGATCATTTCGATTCCTATACCCTCAATCTGCTCTCCTTGTTGCATCCGACGAATCCAACGCAGAGTAGCGACGACAACTCGCAGCACGATGAAGCCGAGCTGACTCGCAGAATAGCAAAGCGCGTGATTGTCCTGCCACACACCCATCCATTGCTAGCTCCCACCGCCTTTCATGAGCTTGTCCGACCTCATATCGACGCTATCATCCTTTCACCAGGACCTGGAAGTCCGGACAAGGCCGCCGACTTTGGCGCAGCAGAGACATTGCTCAAGGACGAGTCGCTCAATCTCCCTGTTCTCGGCGTTTGCTTGGGTCATCAAGGACTTGCCGTTGCCTTTGGTGGTCAAGTCACTCGCGCCATCAGCGTACGACACGGTCTTCCAAGCAAACTGAAGATTTCATCACACCAAAAGAAGCCCCACCCAGTGCGCTCCCTCCTCGATGGTGTTCCTGAAGACTCGCTTGTTATACGCTACAACAGTCTGGTCGTCGATCCTGACACTCTGCCTGAGTGTCTCGAGGTCACTGCTTGGAGCTATGACCAAATATCGACAGCTCCTCCTCCAAGACCTGGCAACACACGGAAGCGAGTGCCTGAGTCATCTCCAAGCATCCTGAAAGAGGCCCTTGCTCCGCCTAAGCATCGCGATCTCGCCTCTCTGAGCCGTTCGCCATCAATCGTGCCTATCTCGTCTCGCGGCGGCTCCGAACAGCTCTCTGAAGTAGGAGAACTGGAACTTTCCGAGGCCACAAGCGTTGGCGATAGCGCTGAGCTCGACTCTATCCATGCGCCTGATTCGTCGCTTTCCCCAGCCATCATGGCCTTGCAGCACAAGACTTTACCCTTTCACGGTGTCCAGTTCCATCCTGAAAGTGTTGAGTCGACAGGGGGACACACAATCATGTCCAACTTCCTCGAAATCGTCCGACAGTTCTGGCATCAACGTGCACTTGACGACGACACTAGCATTTCTACTGAGGCTCGCAGCCGAGTTGACGCTTGGGATGCTGCCGATTTGACCCTCCCGGCACATCCCAAGCTCGCCGGCGAGCGCTGTCTTGCGAGTGATGCCATGTTCCAGGCTGAAGCTTGCACCAGCACGCCGGTTGCAACTCAGGCAGCTTTTACCCTTGTCACGCGGCGCTCGGCCTCACTTCCAGCGGACGGCCGTCCGGACATGGTCCGCATCTTTGATCGGCTTTTCCGCCACTCTAGCCCAGCTGGAGCAATTTGGCTTGACAGCGCAAGACACAAAGATCCGCACAGCCGATACTCATTCATGGCCATTCCTTCTTTCACAATCTCTTACAAGGATGGAAGCGATGACGTTTTCGTATCAGGCGACGAGAGTCTCACGTCGCGAGTATCGCTGAGCGAAGCCAGTAGGAGTAGCGCTGCCGATACCACCTTGTGGTCATTCATGAACCAGCTGCAGAGCCAGTTGCAGGCATCAAGCGATATGACATCCTGCGCAGAAACATCCGGAAATGGCCACCAAGGCAACATCTTCCGAACCGGTTTCACTGGATACTGGGGCTACGAAATGAAGAACGAGAGTCTCCAGCTCGAGACACAAGCTCCGACTGGAAGCAACTCAAACGCTTTTGATGCCGAGTTCCTCTATTGCCCAAGCGTTCTCGCTTTCGATCATCGTCTGAACCAGTGGATTGCATTCGCTCTGGTTGAGACATCGTCAATCAGCTCTCCCTTGCCTGGTCGTTTGGGGCAAGTCGATCACGCTCTGCAGGACCTGCGCGCCAAGGGCAAGTATTGGTCGTGTTGGGCACTAGCTCAGTCAGATGCTGAGGCATGGATGGAAGAAACACTCAAGACAGTCCTTGCACTATCCAGCGAATCGCCAAGCACAGCAAATGTAGATGCGGCCAAGACCGCGGCAGCTTTTCGAGACGCCATGCCAGTCTTACGACCTCGAATGCTGGCAGAAGACTACATGGACCAGATCGAGTCCGCCCGAGAGCTCATTGCTGCTGGTGAAAGCTACGAGCTCTGCATGACGAACCAGTTCCAGGGTCGAATGGCACCGCTCTCGTCCCTCCCCGAAGACGCCGACACCGATCACTTTGATCTGTACTGCAAGCTGCGAGCTCGCAACCCCGCGCCATACTCGGCATACATCAAGCTTCCGTCCTTTGCCACAGATGCCGATCAGACTGCAACTCGAAAGCGGGGTCGAGCTATCCTCAGCACCAGTCCGGAACGGTTCATGCGCATCACCTCGGACGGACGAGTAGAGATGAAGCCGATCAAAGGCACGCTAGCTCGTGCTGGATTTGGACCTGGCGAACAGAACATGCGAGCAGCAGGTACCACACTGCAAGAGGAGCTTGTCAAGCAAAAGTGGCGTGAGACTGAGGACGAAGCTCGTCGCGCCAAGCTCTCAGCGGATGCCAAAGAGCGCGCAGAGAATCTCATGATTGTTGACTTGATCCGCGCTGACCTCTTCTCCTTCTGCACCTCAGACAGTGTTGCAGTACCCAAGCTTATGCAGGTGGAATCATACGAAACGGTGCATCAGCTCGTCACCACCGTCACCGGGCAGCTGAAAGCTTCCGTGGGCACGACTGAGGCAATTCGACGTTGCTTCCCGCCAGGCAGCATGACAGGTGCTCCCAAACGACGCAGTGTGCAATTGCTTGAACGACTCGAGCTGAACCTCGCCGATGCAGAACGCGACGACAATCTTCGCGCAAGAAGAGGGATCTACTCGGGCGCACTCGGCTGGCTAGGCTGCGATGGCGCAGCTGACTTTTCTGTTGTCATTCGAACACTGATTGCTGATGGTGACGACGTCTCGATCGGCGCAGGTGGCGCTATTACCTACCTCTCGGACGCCAAGAAGGAATGGCAAGAGGTGCTAGACAAGGTCAATGCTCTGGCCACTATTGACGCCTAAGCGCATCACAGTTCCTCAACGGACTTAGCACTTTAACCTAAACCTAACCTTAACCCTAGGACCACCAACAATGACCTGCAATAGCCTTTCAACATAGATACCACATCACACGCACCTGTATTCAACATAGATTCTCCGTACCGTCTCATTCTGTAACCAGCAATTTCCCTATCAGTTGCTTCAACACTGCTACTTTATCTGTACCATCGCAATCACTTTAACTACCCCCATAGAAGCCTCTCCTGTCACCACTAGAACTGCATTAGTATCACTTGTCACCATAATCGGATAATCTCCTGCCGGCTACCTCAACGTGGCCTGGTCGTCCCATTTTAAAATTCACCTGTTCGACATGCGCGTGCAGACACAAACCACAGGCTGAGGAAATACGAAGCAACACATCTCATTGTAGCGAACTCGAGACTAGGGATCTTACCGGTTGAACGGGAGAGGAAGAGAGATGAAGGATCTGACTGGGTTGAAAGCCGGAGGCGTTGTGCTTGGAAGCTTGGACGCTCTTCTGGGAAGGCGTAGGGGCTGAGCTATCTGTTTTTGGATGTTTTCTTTGGTGTTTGGTGTGCTTCTTGAATCTGAAACCGAGGAGGGAAAGCTAGGGGAGGGGAGAGGAGATGGGAGCACATCGCTACCCGTAGCAGCTGCCACTTTTGCACTGTTGCAGGCAGCTTCTTAGCCAGTCTGACTCAACCAACACCGTCGCAACCAACCGCACCCCTCTTCATGCTCTTTGGCTCACCCATCATACCCCTACCTTTCTCCTTATCACCACCTAGCTTCTCGATCCTCTTCTCCTTCTCAGCCAACAACTCGCTCACCTCCCTCTCCAACATCCTCCTCTGTGCCCCGGCCCGCTTACCAGCCGCAGTGACGTTCTCCAACAGCTCAACGTTGCTGATCCTGTGGTTAGCTGACTTAGCATCAACACCGAGCGCTGCCTCATCGGTTGCGGTGAACTCGTTAAAGCTCTCCTCGAGAACCTTAAGTACAACACTAAGGTTGTTAGGAAGGTACTGGAGAATGGGGGATCCGCCGGTAGCAATGTCGTAAGTAGTGCGTTGGATGATGTAGGATTTGGTGAACATCCAGTGCCTGTTGCGGAACTCGCGGATTTGATCGACGAGCAACACGTAGAGTGCTTTGGCACGAGGGCTGGAAGACATGGCGAAACCGCGGATGCCTGCGAGGGTAGCGAGTGCTTCGAGCTGCTGCAGGAACTCGCGCTGGTTCTTGGGACGGTAGCTTCGGAAATCGCGAAGAGTTTTGGTGAGGTCATTGTTGGGCATGTGAGCTGTGATTTCGAGCAAGTTATCACCCGTGGGCACAATAGAATCGTTGGCGCCAGACTCGCCACGGTAGAACTGAGGCTCTTCAGAGACACCCTCGTAGACAACACCTTCAGGGAACATGGCGTTCATCTTCTTAGGTCCCGTACCAAAGATGAAGCTCCTGTATTTGAGGTAGTCTGCAGGCAAGCTTCGACCCCACATAGTCTCCATCGACTCGTTGATCTTGCGGTAAGTCAACAACAACCGCTCGAAAGCATCTTCGAAAGCGGCAATGTCCTTGTTGTTGCAAGCACGGAGAGCATCTTCGGTAGCGGAAACGAGTTTACCAGTGTAGCTAACCATTTCGACGTGAACGAGAATAAAGCCACGTTCGGAGCCAGAGGCGTCTTCGAAGCTGCGGATGAGCTCCATGTTGTCGAAAGAGTACTTTCCGGCGTTGCCCTTGAAGTTCGGGTCCTTGCACATGTAGTTGACAAGGGCGTAGGAAGAGGCGTATTCCATGTAAGGGAAGTGGCCGAGCTTGTCAGCGAGCTTCTTGAGGGGAACGGCGAGTTGGGCGGGGAGAGTGTTGCGGCCCTGAGTGTAGAAGCCGGTTTCACGGAAGGCACGGTCGACAGGTTCGAGCAGGTAGGCGGAGGTCGCGAAACAGTAGTCACGGAAGAGAGCGGCGAGGAGGTGGGAGTTGCCGGATTCGATGGCTGCTTCAACGGCTTTGGCTTCTTTGCCGTCAGGCTTGAGCTCGTCGAGGACAGCGTCTCCGAACTCGCCCTTGCCGAGGAGACCGGTGGCACGGTGGCCATTGGCATCGGCGGGCTGGTGGATGGTCATACGGTCGAGAAGAGAGGAGAGACCGGAGAATGCTTCGGGCATCTTGACCATGGGGTCCTCACGAGGCAGGAAGCCACGGTCGCGGGAAATGACAAAGGGAGGGAGCTTGGAGATAGCTTCCTTGTCTCCAGCCTTGACAGTGGGCAGTTCTTCAAGGAGGTAAGGCTCGACATCAACAGCGGAGCCCGTCTTGCCGGGGACAGAAGCAGCGTCAGAGACCTGAGCAAAGTTGCGACGGCCGGCAGCGCTGGTGAGGCGAGGAGCTCCAGCAGTAGCCTGCCGGAGAGTACGGCTTCGGACAGCGGGCAGCATGGTTGATTGCTTCTGGCAAGGCTGAGTTGTGATCGAGTGTAGGTGGCAGGGGATTCGACGATACCAGTGAAGTAGTGGGTCTAGTGGAAGGGAGGGAAAGCAAGCAAGCTCAGAAGGGACTCGGTCATATTTATAGGATCGACGGAAGAAAGGGTGGGCAACCAGATGCACGCCTCAAGGTCTGGACTATCAGTGGGTTAGGGGAGGGAGGACATCACCGGGTCACGGGGCCACAGCTTACGCGAAGACGCTATCAGCCAAGATCTCAGTGCAGAGGCTGTCCGACTATGCAGTTCGTACCGAGTTTCTCATTCGAGACCAAGAGATACAGAGATACGAAAGACCTTGATTGCTACCAATCCTGGTCCTCTTCTCTGCGGGAAGTAGGCTTCCGAGAATTGACAGTGGTGCTGCTTTGTAACGCAATGCAGAGGTGGAGCCAAATGACCACGACATGATTGGGTAAGTTGCTTCGCTTCTACTGCACCGAATCACTCTTTGCGTTGCACTGTATTGCGCTACGTTGCGTTGTACAAGGGGCAGGAATGGTAACGCCATAAGGAGGGGGGAGGGAGGGACGAAAATGGCCCAGTAAAAGGCCCGATATAAAGGATTACGGCGAAAGGCCCAGCCTATCACACAGCGCCTCGTTAGGGAACGCACTCCAGCCAAAGCGGATGTCAAGCGAGCTGTCACATAATGAACGCGCGGGGATCTGTGGCTTTGATGCCTCGGCCCTTCTAGGAAAGCGTGATTTTCGCGTGTTGCAAAGCTCAAAAGGCCCGGTCTTTGGCCCGTTTGTGTTTGACTTTTTTTCGCGCCCAGCAAGGCCCGGTCAGATACCCGTTTAGTTGGGCGCGTGATTTGCCGCGTCTAGCCTCTTTGAGCCTCCTGACCTCACCTCACCTCACACAGCACAGCACACAAAGGTCCTTATCTTGCAAACATGGCGTTGCGCCTCTTTGCACAATAGCTTGTCAAGCTTGTCGAGTACCTTGCAGGTTATGTGCTCGGACTCCTGACCTTGTAATATCAAGAAGCTATTCTGGAAAGATCCGAGACTTAGAAGAATGAAACGAAACCTTATCTTTCAGTGTCTGTGCTTCTTGTGAAATGTGTCCCACCTCAGCTTACACTGAGATGACAGCCAAGCACACTGCCATGGGTAATCGTGGTACAATATGTATGTCATGTATGCATTACAAGCTCTGAGATGCGCTTCAAGTGAAAGACTCGCGATCATCAGGCCGGGGAGTAGATGGACTCGAGTCGCAACGTCCGCTGCTGTTCGCTAGATCTATCTGATTGTATCGGCTCCTTATCTCTTCCAACGACGAGCCATCATGCTTGCCATCTGTCTGCTCCTGATTCTCTGACTTACCTCCTTCTTGTGCGGGCCTCGGTAATGTAGCAACAGGAGCGATCAACGGCGGCCCATCCCTCCTGCCAGCGTTGCTACTGCTGTTCTCGCCCGAACTTGACCCGGACGTTGCTCTCGGCGCGCTCGTTTCCGTTGGCGAGGATTTGACCCTCTTAGACAGCATGAAGGGACTTTCACTGCGTTGCATATTGAGCGGCGGAGTGTCGATCCGTCCTGGCACCTGGCTGGGCTGAGGCGTTGTGCTTCTGAACGACGACATAGCCGCTGCGTCCTGCATCCTCACCTTATCCGCCGATGCGGCCATGTTCCCAGGACTCGGCGTGCGTCGTATCAGCCCTCCTGCACCACCGAAGTTTGGTGAGAGCTGGCGTCGCATCTCCACTTCCGAGCTGTTTTGTGGCAGCAAGCCCCTATTGCTCTGCCACTGCATCGTGCCCTCATCTGGCGAGCGCAGCATACCCGAGGGCGGTGACTGAGCCATCTGTCTAGGGTGCGATGAGCCGGCAGACTGCAAGGAAGGAGCAGTGGTGAACCCTGTGGACGCACGTGGCGACTGATTGAGCACCTCGCTGTAGAGGTCAACCGACGGTCGGCCTGGAGTCGAGAAGTTCGCTGGGCTGGCCACTCGTTGTATAGGTGGAGACGAGAAGGCGGCTCTGTTGCCCGGGAACAGATCCTGTCCGGGCTGAGCAAACGTCTTTTCGGGATCCCAGTCATCGATGGGCTCTTTGGTCTGTTCAGCACTTGTATCTACAAATGTCATGCGTACGGGTGTCGTGGCAGTGCTCCTTGAACCTCCACCGTTGGACCCATTTCGGCCGAGGAACGACGGGAAAGGCCGCGAACGACCCTGCTTCTCGGATATGGTCGAGTCGTCAAATTGTGCAGACGAAGCGTTCGAGACGGAAGGCCTCGAGCTTGACGGCATGACAGTAGCTACGGGCACACGTCGTGTCTTCTTTCGGCTCTCGTATCGAACACGACCCATCGTCTCAAGCGCATCCTTGACACTGTGCGAGTAAGCGTAGTCCGATGCTGTGGAGCCTTCAGCATTCTTGACCGCCAACGAGCACCCTCTCTCGATCAACAGCTGGACCAACGATACATGACCCCAAGCAGAAGCAAAGTGTAGCGCAGTGTTGCCTGCACGGTCTTGCAAGTCCACATCGGCACCAAGATCCAACAGTTGGCGCGCTACATCGTCGTATCCGCGGATATAGGCCAAGTGTAAAGCAGTGCGGTGATCATGCAGCGTTTCTGCGTCGATGAGGTCGGCCAGCGTTGCTGCGACGTGGCTGTTGGTGTATGTAGAATATGCGTAGATGATGTCTGATCGGTCGTAGAGGGTTGCAAGGTGGAGGACAGTGTTGCCATCGGAATCGACGCTAGGCCCTTTCTGCTCGTGACCCATCTCGATGAGCCAGCGAATGAGTTCCACGTCAGCATTGCTCTTGATGGCGATGAGGAGGCTCGGATCTGCACTGCTGCTGCTGCTGCTGCTACTGCCGTTCACATCGTTGATGGGCTCATCGTGGATTGCTAGAGTGTATTTGCGGTGGTGGTGGTGCTTGGTGTGATTAATACGTTCGGAAATGGGCTCTACATTGCGAACGTCGAAAGGGTGTGCTGAAGAGGGTCGTTGCGCTTCGGCTGCGCGAAGAGCTGCTTTCGGAGCATATGGACTTGTCTGCTCGTCTGAAGAGCCATATGTATCGTGCTCGGCGGCTGGACGAGGCAGAAATTGCAACTCAAAGGCTCTTGCAGCGATGCGTTGTGCGGCGGGGAGGTCACCTTGCTGAACGGCTCTTCGGAAGCGTTGACTGAGCGTATTCTTCGACAGTGCAGAAGGCCCTAGTGCAGAGGATGTTGCTGAGCGTAGCTTGTGGTATGCTTGTTCCCTGTGTCGAGCGGAAGGCTGAATGCCTGGATGTTTAACATTCCGTAGCAAAGGATTCGGAGTTGCGGACTGATGCTGAGATGGCATCATGATGTTGCCGACAAGTGTCGACGATGAGATCATGTTAATAGACAGCGTTCACGGGCACGGAACCACCATGATGTGCGATTTGGGCTGTTTGAGGGAGGGTTTTGGTATCGTTTGTCTTTCCGTCGAGCCAAGTAGGCTAGGCTACTCTTGCTCAAGCTTTTGGGGCCTCCATTCAGATGAACATCGGAAGCGATGCGTCTGATCCCCTTCCTGCAGCTATGTGGAGACGCAGGTGCGTGCAGAGAACTGAACAGCTTGCGGATGACGGTGTTGAGATGAGATATGAAGCCAAGCACGACAAGCTCGGACCGGCTGGCGTCAAGTGCGTTGACCCAGACATTCAGGGTCCAGCCGAAATCGTGACAACCCTTCCCGATGCAGCTCTTATCGCGATAAGGACATGATCTGCATCGTGCAACATCGACCCGATCTCCATGAGATGGACTTGGCGTGATCGGAGAGAGAAAAAAGCGCCGAAATTTTGGTCCAATGAGAAGCACAGATTGGCTCGTGCACATTTTTGACAGAGTTTAGAAGAACGAACACAACAGCCACTCCTTTAGGATCGCCCCTCAGGAATGCGAGTGGCCGCCTTGTCAGCGCCTGGTGTCCGAGCAGAACATTCGGAAGCGGTGAGCCGAGCTCAATGACGGCTCAAGATGATCAACGTGTCAATGAGGCATGAACTGCGCCGTGTACTCGGGCTTGTGTGAACTTCTGAGAAGCAGGCGCGAATGCACTACTGTATTGGGTGGCGTAAGGCAGAACGTGACATGCTGTCCGAGAGGTCCTCGGCCACCTTATACACCTGACAGGCCTGTGTTTGCCTTGCTCAAACAAAGGTGTGTAAGGCTTCTCTACTGCCTCGCAGGATTGACCAGTTACGTTCTTTTTGGGTTCAAAATGACGGCAAGGGGCATCATCATCAAGTATTTTCAACAGAAAAAAGGGGGTCTTGCTAGACTCTAAACGCTGTTGGGAGGCTGTGTGAGCGTCAAGCAAGAGCGCTTCAGCCACCCTAATTTTTCTGGTGTGCATTGCTACAGTGTGCTTGCGTTCCTCTGTGCGTAAGCTGCGGGCTGGTGCGTTCTTCTTCCGCCTTCCGTACGCTCCTCTGCTGTAAATCTTCTGTCTGTGGAGTTTCGCCGCCCGCAGATCCTCGCGCCGCATGGACCAGCCCGTCCAACGCTATATAAACCCTTTTGAGCTTGAATATTTCCTCGTTGAACTTCAGAGATCAACTCCCAAACACACTCATCACACACTAGCGTAAGTGTCTTCTCTCTCTTCTCGTGTCGCATCACAACTGTTCACGATCACGTTGTCGTTCGCACAACGGCACAGAGTGGTCGGACGAGACTACGCCGACAAAGTCGTTGTCTGGTAGTGCATTTTTGGCGCGCCTGAAGGAACGACGTCGGCAATGAAATTCTTCCGGCTGCTTTCTTCTACACCTCTCATACCTTGTGTCATACCTGCTCACTCACACACAGTCCTGCGTCTTTGCATTTTGCTTCCTCGTCTTTTCTACGATGCACGCTACTTTTGCTCGTCAATTCACTTCGACTGCCAGAATCATGTCCAACGTTTTCTTCGACATCACCAAGAACGGCGCCCCTATGGGACGCATCACCTTCAAGCTCTACGATGACGTCGTTCCCAAGACTGCCAAGAACTTCCGTGAGCTCTGCACTGGTGCTCCCGGTTTCGGCTACAAGGGCTCTAACTTCCACCGTGTCATCCCCTCGTTCATGCTCCAGGGTGGTGACTTCACTGACGGCAACGGTACCGGTGGCAAGTCGATCTACGGCGCCAAGTTCGCTGACGAGAACTTCAAGTTGACCCACAACAAGCCCGGTCTTCTTTCCATGGCCAACGCTGGTCCCAACACCAACGGCTCGCAGTTCTTCATCACCACCGTTGTCACCTCCTGGTTGGACGGCAAGCACGTCGTCTTCGGTGAGGTTGTCGACGGTATGAACGTTGTCCAGGCCATCGAGGCCGAGGGCTCCCGCTCGGGCAAGCCCAAGTCCACCATCACCATCGCCGACTGCGGTGAGTGCTAAACGTCTCATTTCAAGGTGTTTAGTACAAGCATAAAACATACGCCCTCAATCGTTGTACTTCATTAGCTGTTTGATGATGAAGAATCACTTGAATGAAGAGGCGTTGCAAAAGGTGTTCCTGTCTCTTGTGCTTCCCCGCATGTGTTCCTTCACAATTTGAGATCCCAATCTTCAACCTCACCCCTGTCTCGCATGAACGACCACATGAGTATGAGTTTGTGGGCTCGTTTGCAATGGCACGATTCCAGTGCTGAACAAAGTGCCTCAAGTACGGTTCGCTTTCACACATGAACGGATCAAGGGTTCCTGAGAATGGGATTACGGAAACAATGCGAACTACGGGTGAATCGAAGGAAGTGCAAGCAGGAATCAGGACGCAGCAGCCTTGTCAGACCAGACACTCGACTCAGCTTCCAAACCAGCCGCTGCAGCAGCCACCGCCGGGTCCACCGTTGCTGCCGGGGCAATACCCGTATCCGGATCTGCTGCGTCTACGCCAATCCAAGATGAACTCATATTTGAGCTAGCTGCGTCGTCGTTACTACTCACACTCTTGCTGTGCTTGCCCGGAGCCAAGCGGTCTCCATTCTGCGAAGAAGAGGGAGAATCGCTGGAGAGACTGACGACACTTGCACTGTAAGAGTTAATATCCTGCTTTGGCTCTACTGCATCGCTGTCTGGTACCTGGCTCGTGGGTGATGTGGGAGTACGTCTGTCCGGAGTAACAGGGGTGAAATTGAGTCCTCCCGAAAGACCTCGTCTACGGTTGCTACCGAAGCGTTGCTGAACTGGACTCTCCCTGCCACTTTCGGTCCCACTCTCGTCAACATCGGTATCAGCCAAGCCCATCGCTCCATCTACACCAACCCTTGGTGCTCGGCCAAAGTAGTCTCGCTGTGCATCGCTTTCGTTTCCCAGCGATCCGCCTCCGTCACTGTCCGGTGAAGCGAGCGAGTACGATTCGCGTCTTTCATCACCGTCACTATCTTTGGTGGAGTATACGATGCTTAATCGAGCTTGTTGTCCGCCGCTAGCAACCCAGGCGGCCTCTTCCTCAGCAGAGGCAATGCTGAGGCTGCGAGCGCGTTGACGGAGGAGTGTCTCAGCGTCGTACGTTCCAGGAGAAAGGAGAGGCGCTTTGACAATGCTTGGAATGTTGCTGCGATCCGTTGGACGATGGCGATCGTTGTGGTAGACACGAGGTTTGCGGCGAGAGCTGGATCGACCGACGGGGACTTTGACGCCGGCCTTGGACTGTCGTTGAATGCGAACTCTTCGTCGATGCAAGCCTAAGAAAGACAACCGAGCAAGTAGCATTACTTGTCAGCGTGATGCTTTTCTTCTATTGGACGAGGCAGGGCAATGCGGTGT
Organism: Ustilago loliicola; assembly: GCA_022963135.1. Taxonomy (NCBI): domain Eukaryota; kingdom Fungi; phylum Basidiomycota; class Ustilaginomycetes; order Ustilaginales; family Ustilaginaceae; genus Ustilago; species Ustilago loliicola. The sequence continues at coordinate 279,978 of JALCUU010000001.1, read as the reverse complement.
GATTGGACAGACGTACCTAGCGTTCGGAAAACAGCATAGCCGGCAAAGTCGAGCACACCGACCAAAAAGATGGGTAGCAAGATGAGGAGCGAGATGATGCGGCAGGTCTGCGAGAAGATGGTAACCCAGTAGGGCATAGGTGGATCGATGATCATTCTCCATGTCGATACGGGTTGTGGTTCGGGACTTCGGAAGAAAGCAGCTTCGAGCAGACCTTTCAGAGTCTCGATCGGTCCACTCTCCGTCCATGAACGGGCTGTTTCTGTGAACAAAGCCATTGTGATAGGTGCGTGGTCCGTGTGTATCGTGATGTACGATCAAGACTGACGAATGCTCGTATTGCTGTCCGTGCGTGTGGGAACCGCGATGTTTGGCGTTTAAACGTCGTAGGTCGTTACGAATATGCTTTCGGTGTCTCGAGGTCCGTTGAGGGTGATGACAGTCGGCAGAGAATGTGAGCCGCCCGGTACCGGCTGTGGCTACAAGGGCATTACGAGGCGATCCCTGAAAGAAGCGTGGCTTTGCGAGAGCTGTTTGAGGATATGGAAGGATGCCCCGATGATGATGATGATGATGATGAGGTAGCGACAGAGGGTGTGCACGTTTCAAGATGCCCCAATGCACAGCAGCACAGCAATGTCCTCTGGCGGTCTGAGTGTTGGTTGAAAGCGGCGGGGTGTGCGTGAATGAGCCTCAGCATGCTCAGTGCAAGTTGTGTGGCTTTCAAACTTCCACTTTTTGCCGCCTCGACCTGCATACACAGGCGCCAGAGTTGCATCGGAATCACACACAATTCAAGGCTCGTGCGCACATTTTCGGTCTAACATTTCTGATGACAGCTCTCACACGTACGAGTCAGAGTCAGCCTTGTTGCAAGAGGGTCCAAGAAGAAACAGAAGAAAAAAATCTCGGGATTCGAGCTCTAAGAAAAAGTGGAATTTCTCCAAGAATTTACATTTTGCAGCGGCGGAAGGGACACTTTTTGGACGAGGAGGAGCTCTGTTTGCCATCGTATCCCCAACACCCCGTACAACCTCTTTCCTCTGCCCTTCTTTCCGTACCATCACAGAGGACGGAGAGCACTGCATTTCCATCTCACATACCCTACACCAACATGTCGGCAGAACAAGTAAAGCAGGAAGAGGTCGTTGCCGCTTCGACCTCGGCTCCCGAGACCTCCACCATGACCGTCGAAGAGGCCAAGGACGAGGCCCTTCGTCAGGTCGAGTTCTACTTCCACGACTCCAACCTTCCCTTCGACAAGTTCCTCTTCACCTTGACCCGCAAGGATCCAGACGGATGGGTTCCCATCGCCACCATCGCCTCGTTCAAGCGCATGCGTGCCATCAAGGACCTTCTCGGTCTTGACGGTATCGCTGAGGTACTCCGCGGCTCCAAGGAGCTTCTCGACGTCAGCGAGGACGGTTCCAGCGTTCGTCGACGAAAGGAGCTCGTTCCCGTTAAGGATGCCTTCGACCGATCGATCTACGCCAAGGGCTTCGGCGAGGAGACCGAAACTCTCCAGAAGGAGCTCGAGTCTTTCTTCAGCACTTTCGGCAAAGTCAACAGTGTCCGAATGCGCCGTGACATGGAGGCTGCCACCAAGCCCAAGCCATTCAAAGGCTCGGTGTTTGTCGAGTTCGCCGAGATGGACGACCGAAACAAGTTCCTCTCCCAGGCCGCACAGAAGGACCCCGAGCAGGACGGTGGCAAGGGCATCTCTTTCCAGGACAAGGAGCTCCTTGTTATGTCCAAGGATGCTTACGTCAAGATGAAGATGGAGGAGAAGGGTATCGACCCCAGCAACAACAAGATCAACCGTGGCAGTGACGCACCCAAGAAGTTCAACGCATTCAAGGAGATGAACAAGCGCGATGGAGCACGAGGCGGTGACCGAAAGCAGGAGGACAACAAGCCCAAGCGTTCCGACCCGCTCGAGTTCGAGTACAACGGCAAGCAGCTTACCACACGCCCTGACGGCACTGTCGACCCAGACGCTGTCGAGTTCCCCGCCAACTCTGTCCTCAAGTTCATCGGCGCTGGCGAGGGCGGCAACTGGAAGGACCTCAAGGATACCCTTGTCACTGTTCACCCTACTTCCTTCGTCGAGTTCCCCGCAGGTGCTGTCGAGGGCGCTGTTGGTTTCAAGGAACCTCTCTCCGACGAGAAACTCGCCGAGATCAAGAGCAAGAACATCACCGTCGGCGGCAACGTTGTCGAGTTCTCCCACGTCGACGAGGAGACCGCTAAGAAGTTCTACATCGAGCGTGCCAACTTCAGGGCTTCGTTCATGCTCGACAGACGCGAGGAGAATTCGCAGCGCGGTGGCGGACGTGGCAACGGCAGCTATGGTCGAGGTGGACGCGGCGGTGGACGTGGCGGCAAGTTCGGCCGTGGCGGCGGTCGAGGTGGCGGATTCGGCCGTGCTGGTGGCGACAAGCGAAAGCGTGACAACGACTCGTCCAACAACAACCGCGAGGACGGCGCACCACCTGCTATCGGCAAGAAGCCAAAGACTGAGGAGTAAACGGTCGACTATCTCAACATCCTGCTCCACCGTATCTTGTATATAACTGTAAGCATGCCCATTCAAGGCGGCATGTCATGCCTTTCATGACCTCTAGCATTCTCATCTCAATTCTCAGTTGTACTGTAAACATCTATCGACAGTGTGCAGGTGTGACTGAGATTCCATTAGCAAGACATGTGAGTGTGGGTGCATCAAAGCATCTACTTGGACTGTTTGGCGAGCGTTTGGAGGTGCTCTTGGCGGTGCTTTTTGATCGCGCCGTCGGCGGCAAAGGTACGCCAGATTGGGATGGCGATCCAAGAAACAAGCGTCAGCACGCGATCGCCGACGCCTCGATTTGTCGGTGCAGAGCCGAGTGCTGCAACACGGAAGAGCTCCGAATTGAGGTCGGTTGTGATGAAGAAGTGATTGCGCTCCACGCCTGTTATGGTCACCCGGGGAAGAGAGGATGCAAGGTCAGTAATCTCGTCGCCTTTGTAACACGCTCGCGAGCGTCGGTCATCGATCATAGGGCATGATTTTAGGCTCATGAGCTAGCTCCGCGACCGAGGCTCGACCACTGAGTATGGGGCGTATGGACTTACCTTTCAAGAGACCTTTGGCGCACTGTGCAGGAGTCAAACCTTCATCTGTTCCTTCAATGTCGAGCGTGATCTTGGGCTTTGTCTTGTTCTCCTCTTCCAAGCCTGGTGACAAAATGGTGGCAGGGAAATAGGCATGCACCGAAATGCCGTACAAAATCAACTCGGAGCGGAGCGATTCGGCGAGACCTCGAATGGCATACTTCATCGGCGCATACTGCGAGTATCCCACCAACCCAAAAAGTCCGAGAATCGAGCTAACCATGACGATTTTGCCGTCCTTGATCCCGGTACGTGCCATCGCATTTGCAGCGGCCTAATCAGATCATACAGCCGAGGAAGGAAGACAGGTGTGAGTTCAACAGTGTCCGGGTGAGAGGTAGAGGGGCAAGCAAACTTACGTGTGCGGTCGCGAGGCAGGTCCAGTAATCTGTCTTCATACCCTTTTCGAAGTCGCTCTCGGTCTGTTCCAAGAAGAAACCAGGCTTTGCGCCGCCAGCGCAGCAGAACACTGTATCCGGAACTGTGATACATGATTCGACAGCCGTTTTTGCGCCTTCGAATGTCGATACGTCTGCAGCGACATATTCGATTTGTTGCTGTGGAAACTTTGCCGACGCCTGTCATCGGAGAACGCCGAGCCACACCAGGACGATAAATGCGGGATGGGATCAAGGCATGTCAGTATGAAGATCAGATTCAACAGCAAGACAGAGTGGGAGGAGTTGAGCTCACCTTGACTTTGTCCACAGCTTCACGAAGCTTGGATTCGGTCCTACTGCAGATCGTGACATGGGCGCCCTTGGCAGCGAGAAGCTCCGCAAGCGCAAGACCGAGACCTTGTGAGCCACCGGTGACGAGCACGTGCTTCCCTTCTGGTTTCCATCTCTTGCCAATTCGAAGTAGACCCATGATAGTTGGGAGAGCGATAGAGAGTAGGGCGGCAGCGAGGAGCGTACTTGAAGCAGCTGTGGGCAAGCTGTAACCTACCATCACGAGTGTGGAGGCGTATCGCGTCTTCCGGTGTTACGCGAGCTGCAGCGAGTGAAGATCGTCGACAGGAGTGTTTGACGTTTCGAGCTTCAAGCAATGATCGTCTTGAGGTTGATGAGGGGCGGTGGGATAAGCTTTTCGAGTGAGAGAGAAGTGTTGGTCTGAGCTAGGGAGCTTGGGTTAAACGTCCGCTTCAATGAGCGTGACAGAAAAGCGAATCTAATCTAAAGTGTCACTTTGCGGTTACAGCGAACCGCCGTTTCGGTTGGCAAACACTTCGCTCGGCATAACATTCCAGGAATTTCGCAGTGTTGGCATTCGCACGTGCTCGAGCCATAGCCAACTTCTTCCAGATTCAGCAGACCCTTTCCCAACTCAAACCATCACCATTCTCTCCGGTCCCAGCAGTCGAACCGCCTACGCTAGTCTGCAATGGCTGCTGCGACCGAATCATCGCAAGCTCACAATCGCGTGGACAGCATCTCTGACAGCCTCTACCGCGGCGATGACAGCACGACACAAGAGCCCGTAGCATTTCCTTCCCTCACTCCCCTCTCACACGACCTCGATCTTCTCTCGCCCGTCCACACCTCGAGCTTCTCCGTCGACGATTTTCTCCTCTCCCGCACCAAAGCTTCGGACCTTAACTTCATTCTCAGCAACCTCCGTAGTTACAGCGAGAAGCTCAAGGATGAGCTCTATTCGATCATCAATGAAGACTACAAAGATTTCGTCTCTCTCGGTAACAGCTTGAAAGCTGAAGCTCATCGAATAGCTCGTCTCGGTTGGACTGGCTCCTCCCGAACCGTCGAGGATGATGAAGAGCAAGATGCTCCTCCACCGCAGGGGCTCATGGCGCCAGTGCGTGATACACTACTTGCTTCGAGGAGCATGCTGAAGAGTGTGCAGGATGACATTGCAGACTGCATAAGGCGGAAGGAGGACGCGACGAGTCACAAGGCGAAATTGGAGCTAATGCTGCAACTGCATGACTCGATTGTGAGACTGGAGGATCTGCTGTGGATACAGCACGAGAAGGGCAAGGGCGGTGGGCGGAGGCGGTCTTCCTGTGCATTAAGGAGGCCTTCGGTGATGAGCATTGGGTCGGTGGGAGAGCGAAGACACAGCTTGGCATCAGTAGCATCTGGCTCCGATCAGGAGCTCAGTGACTACGCCATGTCGTCCGAGTACGAAGAGGATAGCGACAGCGACGAAGACGCTTCATCCTCTGACGAAGCTCACACGTCATACGTCAACGGTGATGTCGTTCAGCCGAAACGAACCAGGCGCAAGATCATACGTCGCCTTTCTTCAGCCGCACATCACCCCCATACTGCCACAGATCGCTCAGCTCTCTCGCCTACTCGCACCCGAACTCGATCCGACACTCTCACAGGCCCCTCAACTTCCACCTCATCCTCATCTTCACTCCTTGGTCTACCACAGCGCATCGCCCGCACATCCGCTGAGTACTCCCGCCTTCGCTTCCTTCACCGCCGAATCGACGAAGAAAATCTCACTCACTTCGCAGACGCCCTTGCAGACCGCATCGACAGTATCCGCTCGGTTCTCCGGCAAGACCTTCGAACGCTGCTACGTGCTCTTCTCACTTCCTCACATTCGCTTTTGCTCCACGGACGGAGCAGTGCACGCCTCCCTTCGTCGCCAGAACGGCGCAAAGCACGACCAGGCGCAACTGGTGCTAGAAGAACGAGCTTCTTGCAGAGTCTCTCGGCAAAACCCATCCCGTCGGCAACAAGAGTGGATGGCGCAATGGACGGGCTGGACGCATGGAGTCAGATCGCCGAGCCCGTTGTAGAAGAGGGCGAGAAAGAGATCGAGGCGGCTTATTGGGAGGCAAGGCTGGACGAGCAAAGATCGTGGCTCGAGATGGCGTTGACTACCTTGAATACGCTGACGGTTGCGAGAAGTGTTGAGCGGCAGGAAGGAGAGGCAAATAGGAGGAACGAGGCGGAAGAGGCGGTGAGGGATCTGCTAGTTAGTGATTGGGCGACCAAGCACATCGTTGACAACCCAGCAGCAGATGGCACCGTCGCCTCGCAAGCATCGTGGAGCAAGTTGCCAGAAGCACTCCAGTCACAGCTACAAGAGCACCGCACGCACGTTGAGTCCCTCCTTCTCTCTTCACCAGCCTCAACACCTTCCACGCAGCTGGTGGACGTCTACAACTCGATTCTCAACTTTGCCGCTTCCACCGCATGGCACGTCACCGACGCATCTCGCGAGATCCAAACCTCCGCTTCTGCTACAGCCGAGATCGATCCCGCCAGCGCCGCCACTGCCGAGAAAGAATCGCGATGCGACATCTTCACGAACGTCATCTGGGACGAGCTCTCCACGCACCTCCTCTCCACCCTGGGCAACATCATCTTCTTCGTCGGGCAAACAGACACTTTCTACACCAACTTCACTCTCAGCAACAATTTCCTTCAGCGCTTTCTCTCTCTCGCACCGACTCAAGAGGCGCGGGTGGCGGTGCAGGACCACCCAAATTGGCTGGCTTTCAAAAGGAGATGGCAGCTACCTGTCTACTTCCAGATGCGGTTTAGAGAGGTGATCACCACCCTCGAAGCTGCGTTAGCCAATGGGAGGGCGAAAATGGACGAGGAGGGAGGGAGAATGAAAGCGACACAAGCCACTCTAGCCGCAATCACCAAACTTTGGTCTGATGGTGTGCACATCCATGAACTCTCTGCGCGGGAGTGGCGGGTCACTTTGCAGGTATTGAGTAGGTACAAGAGCTGGATCGAAGAGCAGTCTCCTTCAGAACTTGCTGGGGTGGCTAGTAATCGAAATCTTGATGCACTACGGTCTACTGCTGGAGCAGGGTCAGGGGAGGGATCAAGTAGGAGTAGCTTTGATCAACAGCAGCAGCAGCGTGCAGGTTCGATGGAAATTTCGCGTGTGGGCACGCCTCAGCCTCCCCCTGATCTTTCGTCTCAACAGCACGAAGATGAGCAGTTGCAACTTGCGACAGAATTACTTGCTGATTCACTCATTTTGAAGGAGAAGGTAGAGCTTGTGTTAGATGAAGTGATCGTACCCCGTATCTCGTCCAATATCTCTGCCGACAAAGAAGGCTTAGCTTCGCTTTGGGAAGATCTTGCATCAGTGTTACGGGAAGAGTCAATGGACTTCATCTCCCCAGGCCTGATCTCAGCAGTAGGCAGGTTCGCATACAACGTTATCACCCCTCGATCAGCTGCTCCTCTCCGTCTCCTACGCTCCTTCTCCACCCCCTCTTACCGACCCTCCTCCACCACCGGTAGTGGAGCAGCATCAGTTCAAGTCATCCACCAACTCTTCCAGCCTCTCGAACCATTCCTCTCTCTTCCCTCGATGCAGTCTATCCCTCAAGAAACGCGACGTGGATGGACAGAAAAAATCCTCAACGACGCTTTCAAACGCTACACCAACACAATCGAAACAATCAACAAAAACCAACAGAGCTTAATCAGGTTAAAGAAAAGTCAAACCGGCGGACTCCTGGGTGGACTATTCAAATCAGCAAACGATCCAAAAATTGGTGAAGAAGCGGAGAAGAGTATGCTCGAGACAAACAAACAGGCATTGTCCACGTTCGAGGAGAAGATCAAAGCTTTGCAGTTAGACCTCGATTTGGAAAAGTGGGATGCTTGGATTGCACTCAAAAGTTTCTTAGAGTCTGACATCGACACAATGTAGCACACCCAGAGATCACATCCCTTTCGCACAGCAATCACAGAGCGAATCATCACACAAAAGCCTGATAGACACACGAAAAAAAAAACGCTCGTAAAAGTGGCGAACTGTGAGATGCAATTAGAACGAGAGCAGAATTGGAAGTGAATGGAGCGCAGAAAGAGAGCAATCGATGGTGCAATAAGATGGTGAGGTTCGAAAGATTGGGAGTTGTGAGGGGGACTACGTGAGGAAACAATTGGACTTGGTGTAGATCAAACGTTTGATCTAGCTGGTATGGATTGTGATAAGGGTCTGGTATTTGAGGGAAGAGGGTGTCTGACTGAACAAGCGGTGACCAAACTTGCGTGTATGGAGTTGAGTCAGCGCTTGCATGCGTAGGTCTTGGAGGAATGGTTGAGTTGTTTGCATAGCTCGTGTTGTTGTAAAAGCAGGCGAGGCCTTCAGGGATCCCATTGATCCTCCTCAGGCTCCCGATCGCCCTCTACCTCAGCCATAGTATGGAACAGCTCGACAGCAAAAGCATTCATTATACCGGGTGTCACCATCTCTGCCTCCTCCAGACAAGCACGGAGATTGGCCAATGTGCGGACAGCATCACGGCGCGATGCGACCGCCATATTGAGCTGCTCGATGACCGGCAAGAAGACGGTGTCGAGTGCAGTGAGACGCACGGCTTGTTGTGCTTGCTGTTGCGGCTGGTGCTGTTGGTGTTGGTGAGGAGCATCTCCCGAACCGCCGTGTCGATCGTCACGTCTTTGACCTCCGCCTTGCTGTTGCAGATGCATCTCTTCCATTCTTCTGCGCTCCTCCTCAACTCGGTCATTGTAGCCTCCACGGTGGTGTTCTGCGTAGTACGGGTCAGGTGAGGCGGCGTGCCCGTTGGATGGTGGACATTGGGACCCGCCTGAGATCGCCTTGTCGTATGCATCAGCTGCAGAGAAGCTTGGTTGGTCGTTGGCTCCACCGGCCGTTGGAATTCCTGGTCGAGCTTGAGTTGCTGCCAGACGCACTGTGCCTCCTGCAGACCCAGACCCAGAGCCAATGGAGCCGGAGGATCCAGAGGTGCCGAATCGGCGGTCTGGTTGCTGCTTCTGCTGCTGCGGTTGTCTTTGTTGCTGTGGTGGGACTGCTTGACGTGGCGATTGTGGCTGAGCGTGACGAGGTGCTTGTTCGTAAGTTGGCGATCGGGGTTGGGGTTGAGGCGATCGTGATTGTTGGCGGGGAACTTGGGGCAGCTCCTTGGCCTGATACCTTCCATTGTGTGGTTCCTCGTTTCCATTGATAGCTGCAGCCGCAGCAGCTGCGGTCATTGCACTTGCAGGCATGCGCATGGCAACGGTACCTCTACCTCCTCGACGCATCGTGTTGCGTACGGTGCCGAAGTCCCACATATCCTCCTCGCCCTCCGGGTAGTCTTCGTCTGCTTCCTCGCTCTCTTCAGACTCGTGTCGATCGCCTCCTTCAGCTCTCCATCGCTCGAGTCTCTCGATGAGCTCGGTGAGGTAGGTGGTCTTTTTGGCTTTGCGGATGAAGGGGTGCTTGAGGAGCTCTTTGGCGGAAGGACGGTTGGCGGGGTCGCGCTGCAAGCACAGGTTGACGAATTCCTTGAACGGTCGGGAAAAAGGGCCTTCAAGTTGAGGAGGTGGGTTCTTGGGGATGAGGAAGAGAACCTTCATGGGATGCAGGTCGGCGTAAGGAGGTTCGCCCATCGCCAGCTCGATGGCTGTGATACCCAAACTCCAGATATCGGCCTTGAAATCGTAACCGCTTTGCTTGATGACCTCTGGACTCATCCAATAAGGCGTGCCGACGAACGTGTTCTTCTTGGTCATGGTTGCTGTGAGCTGGCCTGAAACACCGAAATCGGCCAGTTTGACATCACCAGTTGCAGAAAGCAGGATGTTGGCTGCCTTGATATCGCGATGCAGCTTTCCTTCGCCGTGCAGATATTCGAGACCTTTGAGAAGCTCGCGTACCACGATTGCAATGTAGTCTTCGCGGAATCGCCCAGGTTTCATCTGTGAGAAGAACAATGACGGGATGGCGTGCAAAGTTAGCGTCGGCTCAGACACAACTTTAGAGCGTTGTGGTGTGGGTGCATGCGCCATTAAGACGGGAACTAGCAGATATGAGACTCACCAAATCAGAGCAACTTCCTCCGGAGCAGTATTCCATCACGATCCACAGATTGGTGCCTTTGAGCCATGAGCCATGGTATCTACAAGAGCGACACCGCGAGAGGATTGAGAGAAGTACAGGTCAGCAAGCCAGTAAACATCGATCATGGTTTTACCAGGCAATACTCACTTGGTGACATGTGCGCTGTCGAGCTGACTGAGGATGGCGATTTCCTGCTGAATGTCGTCGATCTCGTCCTCTGCATTTTCGAGGTCGATGATCTTGATAGCCACGGGTTGTCGTGATCGCTTATCGAACCCCTTGTAAACTTCACCGAAGGAACCCTTTCCGACACGATCCTGCTTGACGTAATAGTCTTCGGGATCAGCTCCCTGCGGTGGTTCCATCATTGTGGCTTGAGTGCGTTAGCCAGCTCTTGGTGATCAGAGTTGTGGTTTTGCGTGTTGGTACTGGAAGCGAAAGCAGATTGCTCGCTCGGTTCACGGAGTGGATGCGGGCAGGATCGGAGAAGATCCGGGTATAAGGTTGCGCTGACGTTGCAATGTCGGATCTGCCGATAGGGATCGGACGTCGTCCGGATGCTTGAGAGGTTCTAATGAATTCGAGGGTCGGTCGTGATGCAATTTGGAGCGAGATCGAATGCAGACGAGATGCTGGTTAAGTTGTCTGTGTATGCCCCGGGTATAGAGATTAGGCGGCTGTACGGAGACTCAAGGCGTGAGCGAGCGAGCGACGTTGGATGGAGCGAGCGAACGATGCCACAACTGGAAGGCTGGCAAGCTCGGTGCGGCCAGAAGGACGAGATGCCAAAGATGCCCACGCTGGCAATGTCGGAGGGAAGGGTGACGGTGAAGGGGTGAGATGATAATAATGATGCTGGTGGTGATGATAGCAGACGACGATGGGTCAGAGTGAATGCGTTAGACGCAAACACACTGAGACCGAATGGCCGCTGTTCCGGAGCCAGAGCCTGAGACACACACACACACACGCACAGCTGTGGAGGAGAGTCACACTAAAAAAAGGGGCTGGTGGGGTGAGGCGCTTCAGGGAAAGTGGACGGCACGCGCCCAGCTACTGTACAGCATCTTTTTTTCTTTTTTCTTTTTTTTTTTTTTTTTTTTTTTCCTTGGCTGGCTGGTCAGTGCAATATGGCTGCAGCTGCAACTGGTGTTGATTTCTACAAGACGCGGTTCTGCCGTGTTGGATTATTTTACACACGCGCGCTGCGCCGACTAACAGCTGCTGCGCTCTTGCGCTGTGAAAACATCACACAGCAGCACAATTGAAGCCCGAGACACACACACACACACTTTCTCTCTTTTGTGAACAGGCGAGACATGCACCGCCTTTCGACAGCTGTTGCAACATGCATCCACCCAGCCGCCGAACCGCTCCGAGTCTTATGCTATTGCTGCACTATCACACGCCCTCATACTTCGAGGGAAAGATACATGTTCTCTTTTTGTCTTGTCTAGCTCTTGACAAAGCTCGAATGAAACGGCAAACTCGGCCGGGCTGAACTGCCGTGCCGTTCAACGTTGCATCGGGAAGCGTCGACACGGGTATGTGTGCCTTCACTTCAGCCAGAACGGCAATGCTATGGTGCTGCTGTTTGTCCGTATGTTGCCTGTCTGACCAACACGGAAAAGAGTGTCTGCTGCTGCTCTTGTTGTAGCCGATTCGGTCCTGCATCCCAAGCAAATTTACCCCTGGATTTCGATCCAAGCGCGTTCGTTCAGCAAGCAAGCATCCGCCGGTCAAATTCGATTCGCGACGCTCAAGGTCCTCTTCTCCTTTGTCTTTGTCCTTGTCCTGATGTCCATTCTTGTCAGTCTGTACACATTCCTATGGACTGTGTGGATTCTGGACCTGGAGAAGAAGCTCGCTTGGTTTAATGGAAGAACAACGGGCTTGCTTATGCGACCCTGCGCCCTTGATCGTCCCCAAAACAATGACAAGAGTTGGCCGGTGTCCGAGTGAATCGTGCAAGTAGACGAGGTGGCCGATATCATTCCAGCATTTGTATCACCTTCCCACACGTCAGATCGACGGCTACAGTAGCGTTCTTTCACAACAATACATGGCGATAACGACGAGCACACGTGTGATTGCATTCTGCGCTTCTAAAACTTGTGGTGCAGGGTCCCTTTCAACGACGGCCCAAACGATATGAACCATGATCGAAAGAATTTGACACTTCTCCGTATCACTTGTACCTTCAGTGGCGAGAACTCGTCGAGCAGCGTAGAGAAGTGAGACATTCTACAGAGCTTCTCCTGTCTCAGCGGCTCCCGGGCTTCGGTAGAAGGAGGCAACCTTCCGGATGTCGAATCTTCCTATTCGAGCCATCAAATCTCGACCGGGAATCGGGGACAAAAATTCCGATCTCGCTTCACTTTCAAAGTCTAACACTCTGCAACAATCAATTGAACTGGCTTCGGCTTTCGGATTTGTGTCTTCTCGCCGGCAATGACACACAGGCACAGGCACCAAAGCCGAGCGAGAAATCAGCGCTTTGGTCCCGCGTTCTTGTTTCTTCTTGTTGTTGCCGCCCGGTCTAAACGGTCCTGCTTTCTTTCATTTCGACCGAACGACGCAGTGTTTGGCTTGTGCATCTTGATCATCACACCTTCCCCACATCGTCGCCACTCTCGACCACACCTATACAAGCACACACGCGCATCGACTTTGCACAAGCACAGAAAAACTGACAGGACAGGAACGAGCATCGATAAACTTCCTCAGAACCATTCGACGCCGTCGATCACCACAAGAAGCTCACACAATATACACATATACTCACAGGTCAACATGACGTTCACAAATCCAGCGGCTGGCACAGCGGCCAAGCCCGTCAAGATCTCGACCGCAGAAGGCTTCATCACAGGCGCTTTGGCTGCCATGACAGCAGTCACTGTCACCAATCCAATGGAAGTGTGCAAGACTCGAATGCAGCTTCAGGGTGAGCTCATGTCATCAGCGCCACGCGTTCTCAGCGGACAGGCCGGCTCCGCAGCACCTCAAGCCGGCGCACAGGCAGCAGTAGGAACACGACTGTACAAGTCTTCGCTCGATTGCTTCACAAAGACTATCAAGTCGGAAGGTATTAAGGGTGTTCAGAGAGGTATCGGAGCAGCCTATGTCTACCAGGTCTTGCTCAATGGCAGTCGTCTTGGCTTCTATGAACCTTTCCGCAAGGCTATCAACCGCGCAGCCGGCAAACGACCCGAGGAACAATGGGCGGCGGGTGCGTTCGCCGCAGGAGCCTCGAGTGGTTGTGTCGGTGCCATTCTCGGCAACCCTCTTTTCCTGATCAAGGCTCGTATTCAGGCCTATAGCCCACACTTTGTGATTGGAAGAGCATCGCATAACTACACAAGTACCATTGACGGTCTGGCGAAGATCGTAAAGAGCGAAGGCGTTCGTGGTTTGGTACGAGGTATGGATGCTGCCGTGCTGCGAACGGCGATGGGTAGCACAGTGCAGTTGCCGGCATACAACTGGTTCAAGGGCTACCTCACCAACATGGACGTGGATGCTAATCCATACAATCCGCTCAAGTTCCTGGCCAATAAGCCCAACTCGTTCTTTACCTATCTCGCTTCTTCGATCTTCAGCGGTCTCTGCGTCTGTGCGGTGATGCAGCCAGCGGATACGGCGCTGACACGCATGTACAACCAGCCAGTACGAGTCGACGAGCGTGGACGCAGTGTTGGAACACTTTATCGCAATCCCTTCCACTGCCTCTACCTCACAGCCAAGGCCGAAGGTGTGTTGGGCTGGTACAAGGGCACCACCGCGCATCTCTTCCGTATTGCACCACACACCGTGTTGACGCTCGTGGTCAACGAGGCCTACTTGCGATGGTACACCAACTTCAAGACTGGCCGCTCTTTGCTCGATGCACCAGCAGTCAAGACCATGTAAGATGGAGGCTACCATAATCTCGAAGCAAATTGAGCCTCTCAGTAGACATGTAGAAGATACGAAGACGTAGTCACAGTCAATTTGATAGAAACTTCACAGCAATTAAGCCTTCGCATGTCAGATTCCGCGTCAGAACCTTGCACTGTCGTCAATTGAGAGTGTCAAGAGTGTACGATGAAGCATGGAAGTGCGAAGTGATCCCTTGACAGAAGGCAGCTTTCGAGTTCGTGGGAACGATGGTTGTTAGACCTTCAATTACGAAAATGTTGAGCTCGTTGAAACTCGATGGCCTCCTGCCCAGCGCCACGTCGCGAGTTTGTTCTTTTGCTGGCTCGGCTGCGGTGGCCGGCTGAATTGGAAGCTTTCGAGGAATACTGTGGACAGCAAGCTGAGATGCAAGGATCGTCGAGCATAGACGAACAATGATAGGAGAGAGCAAAGCTTGCCTTGCATCTGATCTGACGGCTTCGATCAGTGAAGATCTCAGATAGTCACAGTACATATTCTGCCAAGGCCACGATCGCATGACAGGTCGTTTGTCAAGCTGATCATACGCCGAAGCATGTCGAGGTGAATCAGGGCACAAAAACAAAGTGACCGACCGAAGGCTCTAACTCAGTTGGGAACATTTTGGTGGCGCCGCTCGGTGCTTTGATCGCAACGACACATCTGATCAGGAGGCTCCAAACACGATCAACAATCTTTGGGACGAGCCTCTCTTTGTCACTCGTCGCACCGACCTTTACTATGGGACAACCCTGGCTCGATTCCAGATGATGAAGACTTATTGTGAAGGCTCGTCAGGGATGCGAGATGAAGTGTCAAAACAGATTCAGAGAAAACAAAAAAGAGCATGGCTCTTCCCGTCCGAAGGCGTGGCGGACTGTTCCCGTCGATCCCGCCGCAGGAAAGGAAAAACAAGAAAGCCACGAGCAAGCACATAAGAACAAAGAGAGACATGCACGAGGGGCGTTTCATCATGACACCTGTTGGAACGGGGACCTTCCAGCTCAGCGTGCATAAAGTGATACACTAGACTGACAGACTGACAGACTGCCCTCAATCATAAACAATAAATTGTTTTCAAAATGAAAATAATGTTAGCGTCACTTCGGAAGGATATTTCAAAGCCAGTCAGTTTCTGCCCTTGCGTCAAGCACGCACCACCGAGCAACAGATCTAGCAGCAGAGTACAACACGCTGTTCGTCTTCCTAGGGCATATTCGAGTGAGATCCATCGATACAAGCTGACAATGAGATTGAACGAGTGAATGGTGGTACAAGTGTGGGTAGGCAAAGTGGGTCGTGAACGCAAAAAAAAAGGCGAAGGCGGAGGGCACTGGCCAGATCTTTTCAGGTGATGACACTTTGGCGTGCATCGGGCGGGCGGCGGTCGAGCCTTGTTGGAATATGAATAGCAGCAGCAGCAGCAGCAGCAGCAATCACAGTGCGTCTTCTTTCTGAATTGCCAGTCAGCTCTCTCGTTCCGCCTCATACGCGCTCATTCCGTGCCCGCACCTCTGTCTCTGTCTTTTGAAACTCACAATACACAAACAGCGAGACACGAACTCGGATCTTGTTCGGATTCCACCAGCCTCGTCTCCTTGCCTCTCCACTTCCACCAAAACACACACACTCACAGACACGATTGCTGCTGCGACATCACTCCTCGCTGCACATCGTCAGGCAAACACACAAAGGTCAACTCTCCCAGTGACCCTTCTTCCGTCTATTCTTTCGACGACACAGCAAGCTCGACCTCGCTTCCCGTCTCTCCACCAACTGTTTCGGTGACCTTTTTCTCTCTTTCTTTCGTTTCTTGCTCAAAGTCTTGCTACTATAAAGGTATGTTTCAATCAGGCCCCTTCATCCCTTCGTCCACTTTTCCCTCCTCGAATCTGCATCCTTCGCTTTGGTTCCTCCCGCTCTGCCCTGCCCTGCCACGTCTTTGCGTTCTCGCAAGACCATCCATCACAGGCCAACACACCGCCTACAAACTGCTCGCAGTAGAGCGATTCTGCGAAAGACCAGCTTCTTCGATCCAGATTCGTTGGCCTGCTTGATCTGTCTTGCAGTACCGAAGCGCCGCTCTCTTCCTACAATCTATCTTGTTCCGAGTTCGATCGCTCGGTTTTCGCTCTCCTTTCTGGCAACACGTCGCTGACTTTTGCTCAAACTTCACACCCACAATCATGGCGGCTCGTCTCGCATTCAACACACACGAACCTGCTTCTTCGGCTTCTTACACACGCTCGAATCCTCACGCAGCGAGTCCCTTTTCAACCATGTCTTCCTACGGTTCCTCTCCCTACGCTTCCACGAGCTCTGGCTCGCAGGCCGAATCGCCGCTCGACAAGGTGCGCGAATACACATCCAAGGTCGAGGATCTCATCGACCAATACACCCAGCCCATCAAGCCCCACCTTCCTGCGCTCGGTCGATTCTTGATTGTCGTCACTTTCCTCGAAGATGCGCTCCGAATCATGACCCAGTGGTCCGATCAGAAGTACTACTTGCAACGTCATCGTGGATTCCCCTGGGGTATCAGCCATATTTTCCTTCTCGCTAATGTTATTGTAAGTTTTCCAACGCAGACGCTTAGCTGTTCCTGTTGCACAAGCAGCAGCACTCGGCTCTTCCGATCCGGAAAGCGCTTTATCCTTTGATTTCGATAATGCTGACACGTCACTTTTGCCTCTTTGCGTTTCTTCGTCTGCTCATAGGTCATGTGCGCTGCTTCGGCGGCTGTGATCTTGCGCAAATACCCCGAGATCTCGGTCGGTGCATTGTTCGGTGTTGTTGTGGTCCAAGGTTTCGGATACGGTCTCATTTTCGATCTCAACTTCTTCCTTCGCAACCTTTCCGTCGTTGGTGGTCTCATGATGGTTCTCTCGGACAGCCTCTCGACCAAGAAGAACATCTTTGCCGGCCTTCCAAGCCTGAGCGAGACCGACCGCAAGATTTACTTCCAGCTGGCCGGCCGAGTGCTGCTCATCTTCCTTTTCATCGGTTTCATCATTCAGGGCGAGTGGACCTTGGCACGTGTCATCGTCTCGGTGCTCGGCCTGGGTGCCTGCGTCATGGTTGTTGTCGGCTTCAAGGCTCGCTGGAGCGCCAGTTTCTTGGTCATGATTCTCAGCATCTTCAACCTCTTCGTCAACAACTTCTGGACGGTCCACTCGGCTCACCCTTCGCGCGACTTTTTGCGATACGACTTCTTCCAAACGCTTTCGATCGTCGGTGGTCTGTTGCTGCTTGTTAACATGGGTCCAGGCGGTCTCTCGGTTGACGAGCGCAAGAAGGTTACCTAAAGCGATCCTCCAGCCAAGCAGAATGCAAGAGCGGATGCGACAGTCATCGCGGCATGATTCTTGCAACGCAATTGAAGGCATTCGAAGCCGCACTGCAATTTCCTATGGCGAGATGACGAGCCCTTTCGGTATCGACGCCTTGTTCTTCACATTCTTCTTCTTGTCGCACGATGGTGTGACCTGATACATTCTTCACAACGCACATCTTTATTTGCCCTGTTCTTCTGTATTGCAGCGCCAACCAGAAAAACGATCCTTCACCAAGCCTGAATATCGCTATATTGTGTGATTTCGCAGCTTGAAACAGTGCTGTCTTGACACTGCGTTGCTTGATCTGCTCGTTCCGACTCCTGTTTGTATCGTGGACTTTACTGCATGAGAGGTTGGACGAACTGAGGCGAGCAGAAAGTGCGCGCACGGACAGTCTTGTTGTTAGAGAGAAGTTTCTTCTTTTCGTCCGAAAGAGCGTATTTTGGAGCCGAATTTTTGGTGCTCATTTTTCCAGTTTTAATATTTTTGGAGCAATACTAGAACATGGCTGTGTCAACGTCACTCGCTCACACTATGCAACGGCCAATCCAATTTTGGCATCGGTGAACAAAAGACTCATCTCGACTCACAAAACAAGGGACCCTTTGCGTCATGGCTTTCAGGCACTGCCATCTTCTGGTCCTGCCTGCAGAAGCATTCTCGAACGACGTATCCAGAAACGTGTAAGGCCACGCAGCCAAACAGCCAAGCAGCAGAGAGACGGCAGAGTGATTCTAAATTTAAAGCTTGATTTCCTGAGACACATGTGCCAGACAGACGATGGTACAAAGAACGTCAGCGGTGCCTTTAGCAGCTCTTCCTTCCAGCTTATGAGGAAAAGAAGACGACGTATACCCATTCGAGCTCGAGCGTCATCATAGCGAGCGACGAATGGCATGCGGGTATAGTGGCGTGGCTTTACCGATAGTGACAATGGCTGAAAGGGAACAACGGCTGCTCGGCATGATGCTATTAGTGTCATGTTGCGCCACCGTTCTGTTTTTTTTCTCTCTCTAGACTTCGGCTTGGCTCGCGAACAACGAAGTCCAGAATGACGATGCAAAGGCGAGACAAGTCAAGGGTCCAAGACACACACACACAGAGGGAAGCAGGCGAGAGAAGAGGAAGAAAGAGACACTCGCTTCACACCCTTCCGCTCGCTCGCTCGCTTCGACATGCTGATAGGCTATTGCGATCACGACGGTATCAAGTGTGGCTTGAAGAGTCATGAGTGTTGTGGCTCGATCTATATGAGCGGGAAGCAAAGGTCACCAGATCTCAAGGCGAAGACGAACAAGCGGACCGTGGTGGAGCTGAGTCACTGTGTGACTGAGGAAGAGCTGCACGATGAAACACAAGTTTCAAGGGATGACTGAGAGATGCTGTTGACACACTGAGCAACCAGGGACGAAAATCGCGATCCGATTAGTTTGGGTGCCGGAGCTGCTGCCAAGCAACACTGCGATCGCGGCCCGAAAACAGACTTGCGATCCATGTGCTACTGCAGCAGCTGCGCCCTTGGCTGCACCCCAGCTTTTCCTGTAACAACAGAAAATATGAGAGAGAGAGGGGGCGAGGAGAGAGTTCAAATTTCTTGGACTTTTCTTAGACCTTCCAGATCGCGAAAAAGGGCATCTCGGCAGTGTTCCGGAATTCGTGTTTTCGCTGCATTTCCATGCACGTCGACTGTCTCAAGTTGCGCTGCTGCTCACCACTGCGCCCTTGTCCGCCTTGAGAAGGGTCCTCTCACTCTATTCTGAGTTGGAGGCTTGTCTTATTTTGGGCCCTGATCTATTGTTGCACCGCCGCAATGCCGCGCCTCTTTCTCGGCTGAAGTGACCCACGCTGAACACCCGAACAGCATGATAACATGGAGCAGCAGCATGGATGCCAAATCCGCGGGGGTGGGGGTGGGGGGGTCAAAGGTGTGGTACAGTCGAACCTCTCGAAATGACACATGTACAGCACGCGTCATTTGGTTTTCCAGATTTCACTATCACAAAATTCGCTCCCCCCCCCCTGTGTCACTATACATGAATATTCCTACTCATCTCACAATACAACCTTGGCAGATTTTTTGTGAACACCTACTTTGATTGCTTGAGTGCAGAATCCACAAATCAGAACCTTGTTTGACCACCTTTGGCCTTAATTACAGCTTCCATCCTTCTTGGCATGCTTTCTAGAAGCTTACCAAGGTAATCTTCTTCAATGGTCTCCCAAGCTTGTAGGAGTGCTTCAAAGATTGCTTTCTTTGTCCTTTCAGCTCCTCCTTGTACTAGATAGAGATGTGGGGAGCCTTTGTAGAGCCTGTGCTTGAGGAAAGCCCATAGGTTTTCAATGGGATTCAGGTCTGGAGATTGTGGTGGCCATGTCATGGTCTTGATGTCATATAACTTGAAGCCCTGCTTGCTATAGGCACTTTGATGGATAGGAGCATTGTCTTGCATCCAAATAGAGTCCTCTGACAGCCCTTTGAACCATACAAAGACCTCTTCTTCCATGATCTTCATATAGTCTTTACTCTTTATCTTCCCTGAAGGCATCCTGATCAATGGGCCCCTTTGCTGTCCAATGAAGCATCCCCACACCATAACTTTGACTGATCCTGACTTTGTAGTGGCCTGCAGACATGCTGGATGAAACTTCTGCTGTGGTCTCCTAAGACAATGGTAATGTCTGTAGTCCTGTTTTGATACTGCAGATTCATCTGTCCAGAGCACCTTCTTCCAATCTTCTACTGTCCAGTCTCTGTGCTGCATTGCAAAAGCAAACCTCTTTCTCCTGTTGGCTGGGGATAGCAAGGGTACTCCTGGTGGCCTTATAGCTCTTGATTCCCACTTTTTTGAGATGCCTACTGACTGTACTGGCTGACATACCATCATTTTGCTGTCCAATCTCTTTCAAAGGAGTTCTTCTGCTCTGTGCATCCTTTTGTGTGTTTCTGATCATGTTTCTGATAGCTTGTGGGCTGTAATTTGGGTTTCCAGCAGTAGAATATGCACTCTCCTTGCTTCCAGTGGTGTCATAGCACTTGCAGAACTTGTATATAGTGTCATAGTTGAGGCCCAGGTGAGCTGCAATTTTTGGAAGCTTCCATCCTACTGATCTGAGTGATATACATGCAGTTTTCTCTTGAGCAGTGAGTAGATGGTGTCTGGAGGGGCCAGATGATGTGCTAGATGATGCCATTTGATGCAAAATTGAGGGAGATATGCTGATTACAGGAGATGCTGGTGATGAGGGGATACGATGAATTTTGCAAGTCCAAGAAAATCTGGAAAACCAAATGACGCGTGCTGTAAATTGAATTAAATAATTCAAAAATCGCGTTTTAATTTTGGCCTAAAAAAGGAGCAAAAAATCTAGTGTCATCTTGCAGTGCTTACATAATGCTTCAAAGGTATATGATATGCATATCGTTCTGAGCCTCTCAATCAGTTCTGGATACTGAAGAAGCTGACAGAGGCAACTGTCCGTGATGTAGTGTGATCATCAGGTGAGGAGGAAGCACTGGCAGAGATAGAGGATACTGAAGACACTTTGGAATCCTAGCCCAACTGTAGCATCAGCAGAGCTTGACAAGGGCCCATGGAGTGCTACAGGAGTGGTGGAAGAGCAGCTTAAGACTCTCAAGTCAGCTCAGGATACCCTGGCAGACCATGGTCTTCTGACCCAAAAAGTTTCAGATTCTTTCTCAGCCTGTTGCTCTTGACTCACTGTATCACAATCAATTCTATAGTCACACATTCAGTTTAAAAGCTCTCACACTTCCATAGGTACTCTGAGTGATGAGCTACAAGAATTCTACTGCTTGAGGACGTCAAAATAATTCACGAAAATTTTAAAATAAATAATGTGTCATTTCGAGAGGTTTGACTGTAGCTCAAGGCAGCGTGGGAGATGTAGAGATGAAGAATCAAGGCTTCGAGCTGGCGCCGAACTGCATCGAAGAATCACCATTTTTCTTTCCTTCCAACTCCAAAGTTGCCGTTTGCTGTGTGATCTCGCGGATGTGTGTGGCTTCTTGCTGCTTCCATGCGGTATCATCGGCATGGCTTCACAGAGAGTGTGAGAAGCAGAGAGAAACAGCGATTCTTGACAACCGCGACTGCATCACACTCACTTCACCCACACCTACGCCTACGCCCAGATCGGTTCGATCTTCCTGTCCCTGCTTCGAGAGGTACACGTTCGGATCAGCCGCTGTCCACGCTCACAGACTACAGTAAGTCTCAGCGTGACAGTGACAAGACAGAAACGATCCTTCTTGTCCTTCTTTTTCGCGCGTGTTCGTTCGGAAGGCATTCGGCTAGCCCCCCGGATGATTTGTATAATTACAGCTCATGCCCCTGCAGCTCCTCCTCCCCTGTTTCCCCTCATTCTCCTGCAAACGCCTCTCTCTATCTGCAACAGTAACTCACTTCCTCACTCAGCAACACACTTGGTAACATCATAGCAGCTGCTCCTCACTCATCTCTTCTTGCCATCACACACCACTTCAGCATTTCGGCTCATCCGAACGCTCTTCTCCCAACTGAGCGCCTGTCTGTGATTGGCCGCCATTTCGCATTGCATCCAACTAGCAGTCAGCTGCTCCAACTCTATTCGGTGAAACGAGACAATTGTTTCCGCCCTGCACTCGCAATCAATCAGCTGCTCAATTTCGGCCACCACGACCTCTTACGACCTCCTATCTCCTTCCGCTGTCGACCTTCAGCCCCGGCACCGGATCTGTACTCGCACTCTAGCGTGCGAGCTTGATATCATCCCGCAGATCTCTCTCCTGCTCGCATAAACAAGGACGCAAAGACCCTCGAGCCTGTTTCGGTACATCCGATCTTCACAGCAAGAAAAGGGAAGAACTTTGACACCGGTAACTCTGGTCATTCAGCATTTCCTCAGTCATCTCTTTAACTCGATCGTCTTGGCTTTTGGACCGCCTCGCCTTCCCTTCCCGTTCGGAAAACAAGGCTTGAGAGAAGACGTTCTCCCGGTACAGCACTAGCTCACTGTCGTCTCTGCAGCAGATACGGCTTCTGATCTCTTCTCTTTCCTTTCTGCACCGCGGCTTCTGCAGCCTGTTGCAACAAGGTCAAGCTCAACTCAAAAAAGGTGGAGACCCTCGAAGTCCTTCATTGTCTTCCTTTCCGACGCTTCTTCCCTTGTATCGCTGCCAACCTCTGGACCCTCATCCTCGATCTGGTCCGTCTTCAAGGCTTTGCCTTGGACATCCACATCCACATCCACAACCACCTTTCCACCTCATCTCATCTCACCAAACCACTTCATCCAACTAGAGCTCGTGCATAAGGAACAAGGAATACGGAACACACCACAACACCACCAACCATGGCCATCCCCTTGCCTGTTCCAGCACACCAACATCACCAACGCTCCATCATGAGCGGCCAACCTCCAAAGTCTTCGGCCCAACTCGGCCTCTACTCGCCCTTCTCCTCGTCCATGTCCCTGTCATCACAATACGGCAACAGCTGTGCGCTCACCATCCTCAAGGGTGATGCAGAGCATCCCATCAACGCACATGCACCCATTTATCAAAAGCAAGACCCTTCAAAAGCACCCACCTCACCACCGCAGCCAGCTCGCTTCGCATCCTCCTTCTCCAGCTTGCGATCCACATCTCAAGCAGCTTCATCCGGTTTCGACTCCAGCGTCAATGTGCACGCCGTCTCGGATCAAGGCATCCTCCTTCCCTTCTTGGATCGCCCAAGCGAGGTCAAGGAGCTCATCTTTGACATCAAGGCCAACGAGGCACTCATGTACAGGCTTTGCCGTGTCTTCGGTGGTAACCCAGAACGACCTTTGCTTCGTGGTCAGGACGAGCGTTGGGACGAGATGCTCGAGCTTTTGATCGAGCTTGACCGACCTCTGCTCGATGATGAGGATTGGCTGGTGCGTCTCGAGTCGCTGGTGATGGAGCGATCTCCCGAGCTCTGGGCACAACTTGCACGATGCTTGGGTGCTGAAGGTCTCACTCTGCGACCTGCTGGCCACCCAAGCTCCTCTCGCTTTGACAGCTGGGCACTTCCTTCACAATACGTCAATGCCGCACACGACAATGATAGCCCACTTTCGCCACCCTCCGCTGCCTCTAGTGACGATGGTCAGGACGCCTTGCATGACGGACGATCTCTATCCGTCAGTGTGGAGCCTCTCGAGGAACTGCCTCAGTCGTACTCGGACCAGCCCGCAGGAAAGCTGCAAAGGTCGACGCTTCAGGAGGCAGCCTCGCCAGCCCAATCTCCCGGCTTCCTCACACCCGAACCAGCAGCTCGTCGTTCTTCCGATGCCATTGCAGGTCAAAGTTCGCCTGGTGATGAGGTGTTCCTCATGTCGGCTAACGGCGAAGACTCGGCAATGACCGGCTCCCTCGAGGACATCATGGAGGAGCCCGGTTGCACCACCGATGCGAACCCTCCGACCTCTCTTAGAAGGCGATCACACTCGGGCAAGTTTGCTGGCTTGCGCATCTCGGCACTCAGCTCTTCCAGCCCGCCAGCTTCTCGACGTACCTCCACCGCCTCGGACACGCTCAGCGCTGCAGGAAGAAGGGAGTCCTCCAGCTCCCCTCTTCCTACTGGCGCCATGTCTCCTGCTGGTCTGGCACCCAACAGCCCTGGAGTCTCTCCCTCGCGCGACCCTTCGACTTCCTTCTCGAAGCACCGCAGACTTAGCACCATGATCAAGCAAAACAACATCACCCATCCTCAACAGGAGCAGCAACACGACCGACGCAGCACTGACATCGACATGGATGCTACTAGCTCGCCAAAGTCTCCGGTTTCACGCCGCCAGCGTGGTGTCAGCGAGGCTGCTCACAGTCTTCGTGGTCAAGGGTCGGACTCGAAGCCCCGTCGCCGTGCAGAGAGCTTTGCTCGCTCGTTTGCCGAGCTCAAGTCTCCTTCCGAGCATCTCGAGCAGCTTCGAGCTGAGCATGCAAAGGCAGAGGCCGACCGATTGGCTGAAAGCACTCGCCGCATCAGCCTCAAGGACACTCAAGGTCTTGCCGCTGCTTCAGTTCCTGCTGCTCCTACCACCGGTGGATTGGGTCTGCACGGTGACGGCACCAACCCTTCTTTGCTCGACCCAGCATCTGCTTCGCTCATGGGTGCAAAGGCCCGAAGGTCTTCCATTGGTCGCAACCGTGTAGGCAGCCTTGGCAGCAGAGGCGCTGCAAGCAGCACTGGCTCCACATTGCCTTCGATCCCAGGTCTTCTCCCCGACGGTCGAACTCGCCACCCTTCCGGAAGCTGCGGCTCTCGTGACCTTTCCGAGTCCATCGCCGCCTTCCGTGCCACCATGGGTCTTTCCATTTCGCCATCGCCCAGCGAGCACAACTACTCGGAGGCTGGAGATGGCCGTTCTGATGCTGGCAAGTCGACCGACCCGGCTAATCGCAAGCGCAAGGGCTCCGGCGGCGCCGAGCTGCCCAAGCCCACTTCGAGGACCGCCGACACTACCGAGGCCAAGGTCTCTCGCAAGGGTTCGCCTACGCACGTCGAACAGCACCAGGCCCACCTCCAGCAGCCCAAGCACATGCAGGAGCTGGAGAGTCGCAACAAGGCAAGTGGAGCTTCTGGTACTGGCTTGGCTCTCGGTGGTGGCTTCTCGCTCGCCAAGTCAGGCGCTAACTTTCGAAGACAGAGTCACGACTCGGCACCCACTACGCAGAGCGGCTGGCGCTCTAGCTTTGCTCGACGTGATACCACTCGCGCACGCGGCGGTGAACCATACTCATACCGTTCGCCTCCCGCAGTGCACCGACGACCCGGTGGCTTTGTCTCGCTGGCACAGGAATACGACCGTGCCCGACACGGTCGTCGTGCCAGCGAGAGCGTCTTTTCGATCCACAGCAATGCGCTGGACAGCTCGCCATCGAGCAGCATCGACAGCTCTGACATTGCAGGATTCGACCGTAGCATGGGTTGCAATCATCGACGAAGCTCAGAGGACCTTGTGCCTCGACTCGAGCTGTCATCGGCAGGTGATCACAACGAGAGTAAGGTGAGGAAGACGGCAGCCACTCCGGACATTGTGCGGGGCGATCCTGCACCCAAGGCTGGTCCAGCTTCAGCAGGTGGTGGTATCACGCCGCGTGCTTCTTTTGCAGCGTCTTCGACTCGTCTTGCCAGCGGAAGCCAGCAGGGATATCCTTTGACTAACTTGCTTTCCCGCGTTGCTGCACCAGCAGTGTCGGAAGACGTCAAGATGGAATCGGCTAACCGAGGCAAGGACACTCCTCTAGCTCCTGCGACGCCACTCAGCCCTCTTAAAGCTTGTAGTGCTCATCTCTCGCCTCCACCAAGCGCTGGAGCATCCGCCTGCTTTGGCGGTAGCAGCGGTAAGAAGAGTTCTCGCTCACCCAGCATTGTCTTTCCGATCTCGCCCAATCCTTCCATCTCACGGGCACGCGAGTTTCAAAAGGCTCTCGATACGCCTCGCTGCCAAGACGCCTTCCAACGCATTCGCAGCATCAGTGGCGCCGAAACAGCCGACGCGATTCGAGAGCTGATTACCAGCACCGAGCGTAGTCATATGCCCGACGAGAGTTTGCTCGAGGAAGTCGCGCGCAGACTTGGTCTCGTTGATCACGAGAAGGCGAGGGAGGTTGGTGGACGACTTGCAGACGACGCTGACGCTGTCCTTGCAGAGGAGGGATACGCAGAACGATGGGAAGCATTTGCTGACCTCTGTCGCTCGCTAGGAGTCGGTTCTTACGAGTTGAGTATGGCCAAGAGGAGATGTGGGCCTGCGATTGATCTTTGTGGTTGAAGATGAAAAACAAAAAATCGCATCATAGCATAACAGAGCATAGCATTGTGTACGATCAAGTTTTCAGGTTCAGTTTCCGTTGTTGATGTTGGCTTTCTCACACATGTAGTTATACCCGCACTACCCCGCACAGCACTTTTTACGCACGCAATCAAAGCATCCATGAAGCAATGTCATCCGACACAAAGCAGGTCCAATTGGTGATCATGTTCTGTTTTGCATTCCGAGTGCCCAAGTGAGATGGTGGTTTCTCACAAGCGAAATTTCGAATTGCAACGGTTGGGGCTTGGGCTTTAGAATTCGACGGCAGTATGCAGGAGCGTAGCAGCCACGACTTTTGCAATGCTCGCTAACTGTTTGACATCATACCCTTCTCTATCGGTCACATCGCCGCTGTTGTGATACATTGGATCAGCGATTGGACCGTTCCTCTCGAACACCCAGGTTGCAGGGAAGTTGTTCTCCCAGAAACTTTGATGATCTGAACAGCAAGCTGGAGTGTAACCGTGGTCTAACTCTGGTGCGTAAATATCAGCTATGCGTTTGACGAAAGCTGTTGCTGAACGAGTGGAGAGTTTGTCGGGAAATGCAAGTTGGAGTTGTTCGGTTGGGGTGCGATAGGCTAACATGTCCATTTGCAAAGCTAGCTTGATGCGGGTGGAGAGAGAGGAGAGATGAGAGGCGTAGTGTTGGGATCCTACTAGACCTTGTTCTTCTCCAGAGAAAGCGACGAGTTGGATAGGTGAAGTGATGGTGTAAGGTGTCGAGGATAGGGAAGAGAGTGACCGAGCAATGGAGAGAAGAGCAGCAGTACCACTTGCGTCATCATCTCCCCCCGGAGCTGTAGTTTCTCCGAAAGACCCACGTGAATCATAGTGCGCAGAGATGAGCACCATCGCTTCCCCTTCCCCCTTCCCTTTCTTGCTAGGTGAAGTGGCAGGGATGTGACAAACAACATTAGGCGCAAAGTAAGCACTATATTCCCAAAAAGAACAACTTCCATTCACCCCCTCCAAACTTTCCTCCAGCTCCCGCTTTATCCATGCCCCAGCCCGTCGTGCACCATAGGTGGAACTATGACGAGAATGCCAACTCCCCACATTGCTCGGTTGGGGAGCTTCTCCCGTCAAGATTCGAAGATCGGAAAGAATGCGAGAAGTGTTGCGTGTGGGAAGAGCGGCAAGTTTGGCGATATGGCCGTTGTACTTTGGTTTGGGATAGAAGGGTTCTGGTTTCTTCCCGCCGTCAACTTTGGCTTGGAACTGAGCAAAGGGGTGGAAGACGAGACGCTGAATACGAGTATCGAAGGTAGCATACTGATCGATCGTCGCAAGGGAATGTTCAGGGACCGAAACCAAGATGTTTTGCTGGTTGATGGACAGCATTCCCGGCATCCCTTTCTCCTGTGCTCCGAGCGAGAGCGAGAACGCGACTTGATCTCCGACCGCCGCTGAAGAAGCATGTGTGGGTAGCGTGCGAAGAGCTTCAATCGCGCGATCTTCCCAGGTCTGACCCTGAGTTTGCGCTTGTAGCAGGTCAGAAGAGACAGACTCTGGCTTGAACACCACAACCTCCCCCGGGCCCCTGACTCGGATGACATCGGTAGCGCGGATACAAGCAGATGCAACAGCGGGGCTACGATGCAGGTAGTAGAAAGCCGTATCGTTAAGGTGCACTGTTGCGATCTCCGATGCGCAGTTCCAAGCAGAGGAGGAGAAACGGGGGCTGGGGGAAGAGGTCGTCCAGTACAGCCATTCTGCGTTGCTCGTCGTGCCAGCGGTGGGGATGGCGAAGACAGCGATCGAGGACAACGCAAAAGCTACTGCTCCTGCTAAGAGCAGAGTTCGTGAGTCGAGTTCTAGCATTGTTGCCAGAGCGCCGAAGGCAGGTATCTTGAGGTATGGAAGGTAAAGGAGTGGGACCAAGATTATGGTTAGTGCTGAGTTCGAAGCTGTCAGTCCCTATGTGGAGAGAAGGCGGCGGTCCGAGCGCGGTTGTGGTCGTCGGCAGTGAAATCTGGGTGTTAGATCGTCGTATCCGAATGGGAACTGTGTTAGAGCACGACAACACACATATCGGCTTTCGGCTGGACAACTCAAGCTTCTCCTCACTGCGGATGAGCCCGCCACTTGAGGGCGTCGCAGGCAGCGGCGCAAGGAATGCTTCCTTCTGCATGCTCACTCGCATTAGCAGGTCCAGGTGAGCAAAAGTAGAGTTTTGCCAGTGTACAACCGATGTAAGGGGCTTTCTTTATCTTGTCGTGTTGCTGCAAGTCTGCTGTTACGTACTGAACACGGCAATGCAACGAGCTGTCTGTGACATTAGTCTGCTTTGCGCGCACGCCTCTCCATGCAACGATTGCAGCGTGGCGTGGGTCCTTTGAAGTCGGATAGCAAGTTTATTTGCGAACATCGCCACAACCTTACAGTAGTCACTGCCGCCGTCGGCTCTAATTCCCCGCACAACGGATGTCGTACGAGCCTCGTTTCTTGACAAGAGAAGCAGGTGCGATGCCGACCGACTTCTCGCCTCCCCATTCTTCTGAGGCGGAAGACGAAGGCAAGTTATTTTCGGCCGTCCTTCTTCTACGGTACTTTCTCCGCGCGGTGAAATCGCCTCTTGTTACAGGACTCACATGGCACGACGGACGGATACTTGTCCGGATAGATCGCGATAAATCCTTGGCGTCCATTAAAACCGATTCTACGCCATTATATAATTTCCCCGCACTTGCCTCAGGTGACTGTTATCTATGCGCAGTTGCCCCCGTGCCGTGACATGTTTCGGGATGTCAGGAATCATCCATCATGGATTTGTGGGGAAAGCAAAGAGCTTACTGTATGTGGATATGAAAGGAACGGTCTTCCGCCGGGTATGAGTGTAATGATCTCGATCCGAGGATGGCTTTGAACCAATCAGAAGCTGGTCGGTTGAGTTCTATCCCCGCACTTTTGCGCCTCTTTGGATTCATCAAGCCTTCCTGGCCTTGTCAGTGCAACTCCTGTCGCTTCGCACTTTGCTACAGAGCCTTTCCTGCCGAACTTTCGTCCCACCACACCGCCTGGCAACCACACATGGCTCGGTTATCGATACAGCTTGCTGTTTCGAGTTCCTCGGAATTCGGAATTCTGGAGAATCGTAACCGAGACCCGTCGTCGGCAATTGGAAGGTGAGTACAGTATCATTGAGAAGAAGCTAAGCGAGATCCCTCTTGTCGGCAATCCACCATGATTGAAGAACGTCGAGATCAATCAATCGACCTCGATACCAATCAATGGAGGAGGTGCTGCTCGAGCGAGGCAAGCCAAGTTCGAGTACTGTAGATAGCGAGAATGCAAAAGTGTTGGACGGGATGCGAGAGGACAAGGGTGTTGATATCGTGCTTCGGAGAACTCCGTCTGTCCTTTTTTTTTTTTTTTTTTTTTTTTTTTTTTTTGGCGGTGTAGGCACGAGAGCAGTGTGGATGAGGAGGATGCTGCACGAAGCTGCAGGCTTGGGTCCCGCTTCTTCTTGGAGCGAACTCTTAGGAGGGAAGAAAAAGATCGACTGTGCTGGACACCTGCTGCTGCTGCTGATGCACCCTGTCACTTTGGTCTCTGGTCATCATACGCAAGGCTTGTCACTGTCGACCATCTGTAGTGTCACCGTGAGTGGGGATGATCTGAGTAGAAAGGGCGAGCTTGATCACGCCAACGTTGCATCTCGCGGCCCCTACCTGCTTCCTGGCCTCAAGATGGTTGGTGACCACTAGCGATGTGTTGGGCAGCGTGCTAGAAAACCCGTTCGGTACTAACGGCGTTGGTAGTCCCCGTCGCCGGGTGGTTGAGATGAACTCGCGAGACTTTTTTCTGGTGACAAAGCACGAGGGCGATTCGTGAAAGAAGGGACGCCGACGCCGTTGCGCGCTTTTGCACAGGCGAGCCTCGCTCTTCCACCACAATGATATTGGCCACGCTCTCGCTTGCCACCTCTTTCTTCTTTGCCTGCTGGCAAGCTCGCCTCGGTGTCTGTATCTTTTGCCACGCTTCGCCTGGCGACCCACAGGATAGCAACCACCACATTGCAACTGGCAGCGTGACCAAAGACCGGAGCGTACTGTAATGCGTGAGTCGCTGCCAAGAAGATGAAGCTCGGTTCTGCGCTTCTTGCTCGCTCTGCTCCTTCCACACCGATGTTTTGCTGCAACAAGCTCTTGGGGTCAAGCATGGAGACTTGATCGACTCGCCGAGGAAGGTGGACCCTGAATAGACCCTTTCCTGATTGATGTTGGCAAAGCTGATCCGACGGCTGCGGACTTGGTCCAAATCCCATGCGAGAAGCCTATTCCTTGCACCTCCTTGCTGTACGAAGATGCGAGGCTGAGAATAGCAATAATGAGCTCGATGGAAATGCTCGTCCAATCCACTGATCGAGTCAAGAGAGTGTACCAGCAATAACGAAACTGTAGGAAGCAAACAACGCGAGCGATTGGGCATTTCGCTATCTCGCATGAATGGCCTGAACAACGCTTTGGTCCCTTTTGCCTTCATTATTTGCCCAGCATCGCCGCATCGTTACTGTCGTGATTCGCATGATTGATGACGGTGAAACTTTCCGGATCGCCATTGTGGAAGGGCTGATGATTGCCTCTGTCATCGCGTCCTTCGGAACCAGCCGAATGATGATACCATATGAAAAGAGAAAGAACAGCAAAATTTTCTTCTGGCCCTCTTCTTGTTTCCATGTTCCAGTCAAGTTGCTGCTGCCGAGTATGTCTCAGTCGAACCACGAATTTTCGAACCTCTGAGCCTTGCCTGTTCCTCGCTGTGACAATGTAGGTACAGAACAGAAACAGAACAGAGAGGGCGTTGATACCGACTTGCTTGCTGTCTCTGCGCCTTTTTGCGTGATTTTGTCGAGAGAATTTTCTCCAAAAAATTATTCTATCGGTAAGAGTGGGGAGACCCTTGATTTCTTCTTGCCCTCTGTCCTTAGTGCCTTGTCACCGATTCACGAAGGAATACCGGCTCACATCTACCGGTCAACTTCTGAAAGACACATCAAACAAGGAGAAAAAAAACAACTTGTTGATGCGTGTGTGTCTCGCAGGTCTCATCCTCCGTCTTAGCATAGCAATTTATGCATCGTTGAGGTCGAGATTTGCATTCGTTGACGTTGTGATATTAGCAAGCTATCTATGAGAACGTGAGTCGTACGGTGAAAGAGACATTGCGCATGAAGGCAACTAGGCTCCATGAGAGCCTTGGCAGCTCAAGGCATGATTGGTGCTAAAAGTAACCGTGTGACCTCGCCTCGCCTTGACTTTCTTGATCGAGATAATGCATTCTTCCAGCCTTGCTCGTACGCCACAATCGTCTCGTCTGGAACATCTACGACCAGTCAATCAATCAATATCGCACGCTTGGTTGATCCTGCAGCATACAGTACGGCCTTCCGGCGACATGACGAGATACTGTAGCTCCCATTGACTGTCCGTCATCCGAGATTGGCTCTGCATTGCAACGCATCAAGTCCAGGGCCCGTTTCACGCAAGATTCTTTTCAGCCTTACAGTGCACTCGTGTTGTTTGCGGCCTGCAGTGTGTGTGTGTGTGAATCCTTAATACTTGCTTCTGATAACAAGCCGATGAGGAGAAAGGGTTCGGGTTGAGCTTCAGAGGAAGCTGCACTATCGCTGAGAACTTTTTCCAAGTCCGACCGATCCCCTGCTCAGCCGCTGTTGAGATCTAGAGCCAAAAGCTCGCTCAATGTACTGTAGCTTGGCTCGAGACTGCTGCTGTAACTATCTAGTTAGCAAGCGAAGATGTCAAGACTTTCTTCCCGTGACCACTTCTGCAGCTTGTGCAGCGACGTTGAGCTTTCAAGCAGGTGGCCACTGTTCACGTTGCGAGGTTTCCGCTTATCAAGTCCGCCGCGCTAGCGTTTTGCGTGGCACCGGTTTCAGCATCAGAGACAGGGAGCAACTTCTGATAGCCCACGCTCTTCGATACTCCATCTCAATCAAATCGATGGCGGCTATCATGCACTGCGACAATTTATCGAAGGTCGAAGTTACTATCTGGCCTCCCACCTCATGTCAATCAAGTGAAAGGAGGCTTCATCTTCTTGTCAGGCGAACAAATGTCGATCGATCGTCGGATTCTTCTTGCTTCTTCTTAGCCTCCCCGCGGGCGGGAGGAACAGCCCGCCTCGTCTTGTTTTTCTTCCGTGTGGACAGAAGGCAGCAAAAGGCAGAGAGAAGCAGGCTCGGGTTCAGTGTCAGCGTGGCCTCCAAGACAAATGAATTCGAATCTGTTGTCACGTTCGGATCTGAGTTTCGACTTGGACTTCTTCTTCGTGATCTTGTTGTTCTTTTTCTTCATTTGTCCCGTCCATTTGAGAGCGATAGACATTGTTCTGTCACGTCACACGGTCACCGAATCGGAAGCTCCACGGCGAATCAGACGGTAAAGGTGATTGCCGTCTCATTGCTCTCACATCTCTTTCAGGTGGCGTCTGATCACGGTAATGACGGAGCTGCTCTGCTCTGCTCTTGACTGCAACCAACGTAAATGGCGCCAGAGGGGAAGCCACACAAACTCAAAATGGACATCAGTTGTCGGCTTTCCTGTCCGCTCGTCTGGAGACAAATGAGAGAAAATGGTGCTTTGGCTGCACAGCTTGCGTGCTTTTTGGCCTCAAAGATAGCGTTGTTTTATCTTTTATTTTTATACAGTTTTTGTTTTTTTTTTTTTTTTTTTTTGTTTTTTTTTTTTTTTGCTCGCGTATTTTCGGTTCCTCGCGGCTCAGAAACCCGTCTTGAGCCTCTCTCTCTCTGTGTTCATGACTGCTCTTCCGCCATTGTTCAAGTCGCGAGATGATACAGTACTGTGTTCCTTGCCCCACTTTACCCTTCTGTCAAATCTGCTGCTGATAGAGGAATCGTGCTCGTGTGGTAGAATTGTGAACTCAGACTGCTTCTGGACCTGCATTCGCACGCTCTACGAACTAGACCCTGCGGCCACGCTTTCTGTCCCTCTCCCGCTTCACTCAATCGCCTTTTGCTGGTTTGACCCCAATTTCCCCTCCTGGTCTCTGCTCAACTGCAACTCTATCTATCTCTCTTTATCTCTGCTCTGCACTCCTTAACTACCAAGTTTCTTAGGTTGCCATTCGTTATCGTCTGACACCGCTTTGACTGCTCCTCCTCCTCTTCACATCTTGTGACGGTTCCCTCTGCGAATCTCCTCTTCCCTTGACTACACTTTCCTTTCTGGTTCTGTTTTTTCCTTCCCCTTCTCCGCCGGGCTGGTTCGCCTTCTTTGAACCGGTTCTCATCCTCAGGCACTTGCTCACTCTCCTGTCATCTTCCTCTCCTCCCCCTTCTCTTCGTTCTCTTGCGCCACTGCTCCCGAACTATCTCTCTCTTTCGCTATCTCTCCCCCCTCTCTCTCTGTGTCTTCAGTTTGGCGGACAACAGGCGCGATTGCAGTCCGCTTCCTCGACATCTTACAGCCACTTTGCGAGATAGGCACACACTCTCTCTTACGCTTACAGTTCTCTGCTCCGCTATCGTGACCGCGCCTCTCCTCGTCCCGCTGACCTTCTCCTCTGCGTCTCTTGCCACGCCTTCTTCCCATCATCCTTCTTCCTACACCCTCCCTCATCACCACCTCTGACCCTCTGCTCCACCTATTCGTCACATACAATCAAACATCTCTGTCAACATCGATTCTTGCACTCGACACCACCAAGCCCCACCAAAAAGCGGTGTGCAAATCGCGCTTCTAACACCCTACATCCAGACCAGATTCGTTCAGCAGTACGTAGAATCTATCAACCTCTAGAGTGACATCGACATCGCCCGTCTCTCGCACCGTCGGCAAGGCTGCATTCCATCTGTCAGCTTCTTTTCACGGCTATTGCGTATCTGGACCACAACATTAGTAGTTTGAATCTTAGTTGTGTATCTTGCCTACACTTGATCTCCACGCACAGCTTCCTGCTTCTCACATAGAAACACGATAGCATCTCTTCATAGATCCATGGCGCAACACTCCTTTAGCTAAAGGCTGTTGAGCATCTATACACGCTCTCCATCAACACCACCTTCTCTGCTTCATCATCTGCACCTAGGTTACCTCATCTTCCTCAATTTCGAGTGACCTGCTTAGTCCTATCCACATCTCTACCCTTCCTCTTCACCACAACCCCATCTTCTTGCCAACATGGGTTTCATCAAAGCTGAAAATCAGCCCAGCTACGGCCACGGCCCTGTCCACATCAACCCCAACGACCCTCAGCCCGGCCAATTCGCCTTCCTTCCTTACAGCAACACCGGCTTCGACAACATTCACCCTAGCGAGCTTGCCAAGCCAGGAACCAGCGATGGCCGCTCGAAAGTCGCCCGCGCTTGTACAGAGTGCAAGTCGCGCAAGATGCGCTGTGACGGTGGCTTGCCCTTCTGCGGTCGTTGCATCACCCACAGCCGTACAAAGTCTTGCGCCTATGTCGACCCTCCTAAGCGTTCGCCCATCACTCGTCAATATGTCAGCTCGCTTGAGGCTCAGCTCGAAGAGGCAGAGCGAAAGATTGCAGAACTTCAGACAGCTGAAGGCAAGCCTGCCACTGCCACCGCCACCAACACTCACAACAAGTCGATCTCCGACAAGCCCAGCGCCCCCAGCGCCCTTTCTCGTCGACACACCAAGCCTGTCATGCAGAACCGCTCTCTGACAGGCGAGCACGACCCACACGCTTGCGGCTTTGCTCATGTTCCCCCTTCGCCATCCAAGAAGCGTCCCCGCTCTTCCACCAACGGCTTTGACGACGACAACGCAGCCGACGACATGGACTCTATGCTTGCTCCTGACGCCAAGCCATCCAAGGACATCGATGCGCTCGGCGGTGGCAACTTTGTCAGCCTCACTAGCTGCAATGCCGCACTTCAGATCGCATCTCAGTTGAGTCTCGGAAGGAAGGCAGGCGCTGACACCGACTTCTCTGCCGGCGCCAATGTTGCTGGCCACGAGACTGGCCCCAGCGCTGCCGCCAAGGCCGGTGGCATCGAAATCTCATGCGAGGGTCTTGCAAGTGCTTCCGCCTCGTCCTCGTCGGCCATGCAATTCCAGAACGCCACCTTGCCCGACAACGTCGACTTTGCTTCCTGGGACTCTGAGAGCCAGCGCTTCGCCGCTGAGCTTCTTGAGTCCTTCTTCGAGTTCCACTTACCCTCCTACCCCATCCTCCACCCTGCCACCTTCCGTGCCCAGCTTCAGGGTACCGTCTGCCCGCCTCAGTCCCCTGCTTGGCCCATGCTTGTCAACATGGTGTTTGCTCTCGGTGCCTTCGAGCGCAGAGTATCTGCAGACGAGGTCGACCTCGACACCCTCTTCTACTCACGCGCCTCGCAACTCTTCAATGCCGTCCTGTTTGACAAGGCCGAGATCATCTCGGTCCAGGCGCTGATATTGATGGCCAACTACTGCCAGAAGAAGAACCACTTCTCCAGCGCCTGGATGGTGCTTGGCAGTGCACTTCGCATGGCCATTTCCATGGGTCTCCACTCTGAAGCCGCTTTGCAGGCACGCGATATGCCCGCCTTTGACAAGGAGTTCGGTCGTCGTTTGTGGTACACACTCTTCACCATGGAGGCCGACACGTGTGTCAGCATGGCACGACCCAACGGTCTACTCAGCATCAACGCTGATGTTGCTCCACCTCAGAACGTCGACGAGACTGCCATGTCACCTACTTCGGGTGAGCTGCCCGCCCAAGTGTCGGAAGCTACCCTCAGCTCGACACTTGCTGTGCACGCCAAGTTCGCCTCGGAGATCAGCATGCCTTTGCAGGCAAGGCTGATGAAAGGACCCAACCCTTCGATCGAGGAGGTGCGTGCCTTTGATCTCAAGACTGAGGAGTTCGTCGACAACCTACCCGACTACATGGACGATGGCTACACTGGCCCACGCCCAGCGTCGTTCTCGGTCGCTACTGCACGACTTCGATGGAGGTGCAACAACTTCCGCATGGTCATGTTCCGACCTTTCTTGCTCTCGAACGCGGTCGCTGCCGCAGCTGCACGCAGCCGTGGTGCACCGCGACCAGCATTGCGTCCGGCTGTCAAGCAGGCGATTGCGCTCTGCCGTAGGATGGCGAGCAACAACATCCGCTCCATCTCGACCTTCTGGGAGTCACACCCTCACAACCAGGCCATGGCTTGGCATGCGATCTACTTCCTCACTCAAAGTGCGCTCGTGCCGCTCGTCTCGTTGCTGGATGGGCCTAGCAACGAAGAGGCACGCGAGTGGATCAGCCTGCTGCAGACATGTGTGCGTTTGCTTGTCGACATGGGTCACATTACACCCATCGGCGCCAAATGCAAGGACGCCATCGAGACCTTGGCTGGCAGCTTGCTGCGTGAGTCGCTGGACGATAACGACAGCGAGTCGATGCTGCTTTCCAAGTGGATGTCTGAGGCGCAAGCAACAGGTGCTTCTGGGTCGACATCTGCCGTCGACCCGTTGATGTGGCCTTCGCACATCATGGCAGCCAGCAGCCATGGTTCGGACGAGGCGGGCTTCGGTGGTGTTGTCGCACACCCGACCGATCCTTCGCTGACCATGTCGCTGGACAGCGCCTCTTCTGACGGCATGTCGGCAGCAGCATTCGATTTTGCCCGCGGCATCGATGTATCGCCCACCGGCGACCACCGCTCGTCGATCGCCGAATCGATAGACGCCTGGGCGACTGCCACAGCTCGACCTACCACTGTATCACAATGGTCTGAAAATGGCTCATCGAGCTTGCCCGATCGAGAGTTCCTGAATCGCGAGAGGATCGACCAGTGGTTCGGTCTGCAGGCTTCGCACCCTGGATCTGGTGGTCGTCACAACGAACACGGAGTTGCCTCAATGTTCGGCACATCCGAGCCTGGACCAAGCCACGCAGCTGCGGCAGCGGCGACACAATCGCACCAGCCTGCTGCACACGGCTTGGACTGGCAGACAGCAGCTGCTGACCCAAGCAACTGGTGGAATGTGCAGTACAAGCATCCTGAAGCATCGCCTTCGACCGGCTTCATGTTCAACCAACAGGATGTGCACAACAACAACGCCGCCGCCAACCAGGGTCATGAGCAGCACACCAATGCCTATGCTGCAGCAGGCCATGTCCATCACCATGTCCATGGTCACGCGCATGGACACAACCATGCACACACGCAGCACTCGCAGCAGCACTTCTTCTAAACCAACCCAAACCACCTCTCTCTTTTTGGACGCTTGTCGTTCAATTGCTCTATATACCCAACGAGCACGCTGGCGACTTGCCAGCGATGCTTCTGTCCCATTGTCTTTTGCTTCTTAGGTTCATTTGCTTGATTGTGTCCAAGGTTTCATTCGTTCGTACCATTTGCTCATCTGTCTCGGCTTGACCAGGCATGAGTAGCGCACCCGCTCTTTCTTGCCCGTTGTATTCTAGCTCTAGTGTCCTTTCAGTCTCATTTGTCTCGACATGATCTTGCTGGAATTTGGCTTGTGATGCGTTGGTGAGCGGAGTCGCGATCGCAAGCATCAACAGACGGAGGAGGGTGAGCCGACGACAAGGATAACGAGAGCATCCAAGCGTTCGAGTGTGCCTGAATTTGCGGCCAAAATTAGCTTTGAGTCCGACAACGGCGAGAACAAAAGCGCTTCGGCGAGATTTCTCGGGAAAGTCTCGCTTCTGTGCTGCTTTTCTTGGCTTCGGAGTCGCGTGTGTGTGATGTGCAAAACACAGGGGTCAAGCAAGCGCCACTCCAACGGTGCCCCACCAATCCCCGGCCCCACTTTCACCAAGCTCATGTGCCAATCAATCCTCGAATCCCTTTGCCTTTCACCACCTGATCTGACCCACCGCAACCTCTCCCCTCCACCATCCTTCCGCTGCCTTGATGGCCTTGCAAGGTAGCAGCCTTGCACACGGACAAGAGCAGGCCTCTCCTTCCTCCGATATCCAGTCCCTGCCCGCCTCATCTTCTTATTCACCACCTTCTCGCTCGCCTTTCCCTGCTTGCCCTGCCACTGCGTCGCATCCCCACTCCATAGAGTCTTCTCAATCAAGTGAGGCCTATGTATCGCCCAGACGTCTTTCCTCATCTAACGACCTCAATCCCAAGGACGGCAGATCATCTAGCTCTGTCGCACCATCATCGTCGTCTCCCGTATTGGACGAAAACGTCTCAGCGGCTTCCTCGGACCATCGTCTAGATTACCGGAACACGAGCTCGTCAGCATCTCCCTTGGCGTCATCGCCTGACACCTCCCTGAATACATCGTCCTCCTCGAATGTAGCTGCGAGTCTTGACAACACCGTCCCTTCCTCCGAGCTTCGTCTGCGCAAACCAGCCACACAGCGCAACGCCCACGACTCAGATACAGCCAACCTCGACACAAACACATCACCCACCGATCAAATATCAAAGCAGAATACCATGTTCGGCAGCACTCCTACAGCTTCCTACCTGCCCCTCAACTCACGGCAGGTAGGGCCACCCACCTCGTCCTACTTGATATCATGGATCGCAAAGCACAAGATGTTTGTCATCTTGCTTGTCGCTATGATCGTATCGGTCCAGATCTTGCTCGTAGGACCCATCGTGATGGATATGGAATCAGTCAAGAAGCTCAAAGCCGACGGTTGGCCATCACTCAAGCCACCCAAGTGGTTTGGTCCTTCCTCGGAATCGCCCGACTCGTGGTTCCCATCTTCAGGCGGAGATCAAACAACAGCGGGCAAAGTCGAACCTCTTGGTCCCAATTCTTTTCCTCCCGCTTTGAGCGAGGTCAGCTTCATGGGCCACCTGCCGTCCCAAGCCTCTCTTTACAAGGACAGCAACCCTCATAGCGGCGAGCTACCAACCTATCTCGAAGCTCTTTTGAACCGCGAGCCTGTCCATCAACCACCACCTTGGCCGCTCAAGGCACCCACCATCACACCAGAGATCTGGCAGACACGTACATGGAACGACCGTTCCATAACGGAACCAAGTGACGCCGAACAACCTCAAAAGCAGCCTCAGGAGTCCGATTGGAGAGATGCTCCATGGGATGGATGGAAGCCTCCCGTCGACGAACTCTCGAAACCACCACAGACTCTTCCAAAGGTGCAGTACGCCTTTGAAGATCCCACCAAACATTCGGGTCGTCGCAACGACGCAGCACGCGATCAAGTTGTCGCACATCGCCAAAAGATGGTGCGCAACGCATTCATTCATGCTTGGGAGGGATACAAGAAGTATGCATGGGGACACGACGAGCTTCGCCCCGTCTCCAAGACCGCAGAAGATCCCTTCAACGGCTGGGGTGCCAGTATCGTAGATGCGCTCGACACTCTGCTCGTGATGGGTCTTGCCAAGGAGTACGACTTGGCCAGGCAACACGTCCGCGACATTGACTTCAGGCTGATTGGAGGCGGTCGCAGCGCATACGGCTCAGCAGATGGTCGCATTCCTGTCTTTGAGACCGCCATTCGATATCTCGGCGGCTTCATCTCGGCCTATGACCTCAGCGGTGATGTTTTGATGCGAGACCGTGCAGAGGAGCTCGCACAGCTCATCCTGCCTGCGTTCGACACTGTCACTGGTGTGCCCGTCGGAAGAATCCGAATGGTCCAGCCCGCCGATCATCCTTACAAGCCGCCACAACAACAGAGCAGTGTCATCCTTGCCGAAGCCGGTAGTCTGCTACTCGAGTTCACACGTCTCTGGCAAGTGACCGGCAATCGAACCTATTTCGACCGTGTTCAGCGTACCACCGACTGGCTCGACCGAAACATGACTGCTGCAGGTCGCATGGAGACGCTCTTCCCCGCACAGATCTATCCCGAACGCAACATCTCCTATGGCACCATCTCGTTTGGTGGCATGGCCGACTCGTACTACGAGTATCTCATCAAAGAGCATCAGCTCCTCGGTGGACGTCTCTCGCAGTACAGCCGCATGTATTCAGAGGCTGTCGAGGGCGCCAAGAAGTTGCTCATCTCGCGCGTCGATACGGTGCCCGGTGTCAGCCTGATGACTATCGGTGAGATCACCAACTCGAGATACACGGCCAAGTTGGAACATCTTGCCTGCTTCAGCGGCGGTATGCTTGGGTTAGGTTCGCGCATCATGACCGAACGAGCGCAAGATATCGATCTCGCTACCGGCATCACGGGTACCTGCTGGTGGGCATACAACAGTTCGACTACCGGTATTGGTCCCGAGAACCTCATCTTCTACAAGAATGACGACGATGACCGCTTCGACCTTGTCAACCTTTCCGATGGCACTTCTCGACGAGGCAAGCCGCGCGGTAGCCCCATCGTGGGAGTAAGAAGTGTCGCAACTAGCTACCTTAACCGACCAGAAACCATCGAGTCCGTCTTCTACATGTGGAGGATTACCGGTGATCCAGCGTGGCAAGA
Organism: Ustilago loliicola; assembly: GCA_022963135.1. Lineage (NCBI taxonomy): Eukaryota > Fungi > Basidiomycota > Ustilaginomycetes > Ustilaginales > Ustilaginaceae > Ustilago > Ustilago loliicola. The sequence continues at coordinate 239,540 of JALCUU010000001.1, read as the reverse complement.
GCGCGGATGGCAGATGTTTGCCTCGTGGGTAACGCACTGTATGACAGATGCAGGCTTTAGTGCTATCTACGACGTCAACAGCTCACCAGCCAGCTGGATGGACAGCATGGAGAGTTTCACGTTTGCTGAGACATTCAAGTACTACTATCTGCTCTTTTCGCCTCCGGAGCTCATCTCGTTGGATGAGTACGTGTTTACAACCGAGGCGCATCCTCTGTTGGCACCGCAGAACGGCAAGTGGGCCAAGGCGGGACACGGCAGCAAGCCTTTTTGGAATGCCAATGCGAGTGAAGATTCGCATCTGCCCTCGCCTACCTCAGGGGCGTACTCGGGTGGAGAGCGAGGTCAGGTCGGTGGATTGACCAATAACCAAAAGCAGATGCTCTGGACGCAGTGGCAGAGCAAGAACTCAGCCCACAAGATTCGCGATCTCATCAACGGTCTAGGCGGTGATGCATTGAAGAACAAGCTACGCAGTCTGGTTGATCGCACGGATCGCGCTACTTCGCCAGCTGAATCTGCACCGAGTGACGCTTCCGCACAGGATTCGTATGAAGCGCAAGACAACGTCGAACAGCAGGTCGTCAGAAAGCGCGATAATAAGTTGCTTGCATCAGTAGCCGGTACCTCAGTCTACGAAGCTGCTGATGGCACCCTAGAAGTCGAATTTCCTGAAAACACAGACGAAGCTACACAGCAAGCGGTGATGCACCAGCTTGAAGCGCACTACGACTCGATGGATGCTGATACCGCAGCGCAGCTGTTACGTTCGATCGAAGCTGTGCAGGAAGCTGACGAGGAGGCAGAACGTAAAGCTCAAGAGCAAGCAATGCATTTGGCCAGGCTCAGGTCTAAGGGGATTCGCTAGATGCCTCACACACCGCAGTTCTCGTGTCATTGATTCCATTATCGTATAGGGATAAGCAGTTCCCTCGTGACTCCAACCAGCGTGTGTTCTGTGTCTGTTGTTTGTGCTGAGCATGATGATCAGAGGCAGGAAGCATGGAGTTAGTTAGACAATAACAGGCCAAGCGTGCGTGTTGAAAGTTTGTGTGCACGGTTCACGGACAATTTTGAGAAAGTCGGCAAATTCCGAGCTGAGAACAAAGTGGAGCCACGCATTTGATAGCGTAGCACAGACCCTGAAGCTGCTCTTTCACACCATCATCTTCACTGCAACCTTGCCAGCGCCAATCGAACTGGTGTCGCTGCCATGTCGCTATAGAGCCAGATCGATCCCAATATCTTCCTGTTCCCGGTCACATCTTGCGCTTCAACTTGACGAAGATGAGCGACCTCCGCATTCACGCGGCCTTAGCGCCTCGTGTAGCTGTGCTTTCCAGTCCGGACGTCGACAGGGTCATCCAGCTCAACGGCATTCCAGATCTTCCAACACTGCTGCGACCATTCGAGTTTTCTGTCGAACGTCTCTCCGTTCGCACATCACAGCTCGAGACCCGAGTATGCGATCGTTTCCCACTCCGGTTCGACCCTTACTCGCTCTTCAACCCAGATGCTGCTCATGCCATCAGCTCAACTAGCTCTCATCCCCAACCTCGACCTTCCGCTGTCGGTAGATCCACCGAAGAGCTTCTCGACCGAGTCAACCATCTCATCGCGACCAACATTAAAAAGTGGGATGCTCAAGCACCTCGACCCTCCCCTTCATCCCCCAGCAGCTCAAAGCCAGCGCAAACTCTAGATCGCGACGGGAATGAGGGGGACGAAAAAGACAGAGGCGAAGTATTGGACGAAACACTAGCAAAGCTCCAACGAACCCCTTTGGAAGAAAGCACACCGTGGTTCGCAGCAGTTCAACAACTCGTTTTCTCCCAGAGGTCTATTGCTAAACACGAATCATTCGGTCATCCGGTAGCAGTGTTGCTCGCTGTCTCCTCTGCATCCCCGGATCCCATGAACGATTTTGCTAAGCTCTACGAGACATCTTCCCAACCTCAACCGTTCCCTGGCCATCCGTACATCAATCCGGACACGCTCAAGTACTACGTTCTCATACACGATGTTCGTACATCCGGCTCAGATCTTAGTGGGTCGAAGGAGATCTTGGAACAGATTAAGAAAACGTATGGTTTACATTGTTGTTTGTTGGCGATCAATAGTGCGGAGGAGCGTGAGAGGGGGTTGGGTGGATTGTGGAACGAGTATTTGCCAATCTTGCCTAGTTCTCCTACTAGTCCGATCCCTGATGCTGGATCTGAGGATGTAGCGAGGTATTTGGATCAGGAGGATGTGAAGAGGATCAAGAACTTTATCAGGGAGCTTACAGCGCAGTCTATTGTCCCGTTTATGGAACGTTACGTCCAGCATATGGGAGAGTATCTTGCAAACTCTCGGAAAGGTCTTACCAATCGAATTTTCGGTGCGTCGAGGAAGTTCTTCGGCTCCTCTTCCACCAGCGACAAATCCACTACTGGTCTGGCGACGGCAGGTGGCTACGATGCTCAATTGGAATACTACCCATATTCTAGCATTGAAGCTCAAACCCGCCGACTCGCCGACTTTGCATTTACCATAAGGGACTACAAGCTCGCAGCTTCGATGTACGATCTGGGTCGAAGAGATTTTGCGGGCGATAAAGCGCATAGACATACAGCAGGCGCAACGGAAATGTTTGGTTTAAGTCATTTGATGCAAATGTTCGCTAGTAGGGGTGGGCTGGTCGATGTTGATTCCTATCTTGCGCAGGCTTGTACCGAGTACTCTCTCCGTTCTTCGAGCATTAATCCCGGTGTTGGTGTTGGGGTCGAGGAGAGTTATCCACTCCGAGCTACACTGCTGTACTACGAAGCGTATCGGTTGTTGAACTGCCTTCGTCCCGCACCAGCTGGGCTTCTTCGTATGGCTATGCGTTCAGAAGAAGTTTTAGCACCACTCCTCCTCGAACAAGCCGCGCTTGCTTGCTTACAAATGCAACCAAAACCAGCCCTTCGCAAGTACGCACTCCACCTAGTCAACGCCGGTCATCGATACCAATCTTGTGGACAGAAACTGTTGTCTTTGCGCTGTTATGCTCAAGCAGCACAGGTTTATCGTGGGAAAAGCTGGGTTTTGATCGAGAATCATATAGAGAGAGAGCTGGGGATGCAGGCGTACAACGAGGGTGATTCGGAAGGTGCTGTGGCGCATCTGTTGAGGTTGATCAGGGCAAGTGGGAATGAGAGGGAGGAACACGAGGGGTTTTTGAGCGATGTGAGTACGGCTTATAGGTATTCCAAGCAGGCAGGTGAGGGAGGAGCGTTGGAGTTGGAGTGGGAGATGTTTGATGTACAGGGTGCTAGGTTGGGATTTGGAGGTGAGGGGAGCGGGGAAGTGGAGGTGAGTGGGAGGGTTTGGGAGGAGTTGGAGCAGAGATTGGTAGATACGGGGTTAGGAGAGAGGGTTTTGCAGGGTGGAGAGAGGAGAAGGAGGAAGCGGCCCGTGGGGAAGGGCTCTGCACAGGGTGGAGAAGTAGCGGTGGGACAGAGCTTTTGGTTGGATGTCGTTGTACGCAATCCTCTAACAGTCGAGATGGCGGTGGACAGTATCAAGCCCGTGCTACAACTCGATGGCCAATCTCTTTCGGCGGAAGAATACGATTCAGACCCGCACCCTCCACTCACGCTTGGCCCCATGGAACAGCGTCCGATCCGTCTCTCGATCCACGTCAACAGAGAAGCAAAACAGCTGCGCGTCGCCAGCCTCACCTTCAGGCTGGCTGAGACTATCCAACTCACCCAAGAGCTCCACAAGAAAGGGAAACGGTTGAATGGGACTAAAGACCAACGTACGACGGTGTCTTACGCGCCGGATACGAGTTTAGCTCTAACGGTGCACGGAACGAGGCCCACACTCACGGCGCAGATGTTGGATGCGCCGAAGGAGGTGTATCTTGGAGAAGAGAGACGGGTGAAGGTGGTGTTGAGAAATGAGGGGAATGTGGTGGTGGACGATGTTAGAGCCATATGCAGTCAGCCTTCTATGGCTAGCTTTGCTTCTGCGGAAGCAGGTGAGAAGGGTGGGGAGGAGGTGGTGATGCCGAATAATCTAAGTGCAGCAGTGCCGCAGTTCGTACTTGACAAAGAAGGGGAGACGAAGCTGGAGCCAGGGGAGGAAAGGGAGGTAGATCTGATTATCAGACCTACAACCCTAGGCGAAGTCACTTTGGCCTGGCTGCTAGCGTTCTCGCCAGCAGACGGGGAAGAGACGTATCTCTCCCGCCTGGCACTGTCGACACACGTGGAAGCAGCTGTGCAGGTGAGCGTCGAGACAAAACCTCGTCGAGGCGGGAATTGCGAACATGATGTGATGGTCGAGGTGACCAACCGTTTAAGCAGGCAAGAAGTTCGATTGGATGCTTTGTCAATGCTTAGCCCTCGCTGGTCGATCCGAGCCGCAAAGGAAGGAGCGAGGGAAGGGATCTTGATCGCACCCAGACAGGCTTGGCGCGGTCGCCTCACCATTTCACCACAACCCACCGCGGCTGGTGCAGAAGAAGGGGAGAGATATACAGAGACTAAGCTGCAAGATCTTTTGCTGAGCCGGGATACGAAACGACCTCCTGTGTCGGACGTTACTCTGCACTATTCTAGCACTAGGTTTGGTTTCAATACCCCAGCACGCCTTCGAGTATCACTGTATGGCGAGGGTCGGAAGGTATGGCGCAAAGCAACCCTAAGCACTGCTTTCCCTACAGTTCCTAGCCGGGATAGGGAAGCGATATTCACCGTTTTCTCTGCTTCAGAGGTGGATCTTTCCGCACACTTCTCCCTACCCTCCTCGGCGGAAGACAGGAAGGGACAAATCACAGTCTTCGGCCTCAAGCCCGGTCCATCCCGCAGCAGTATTCGTGCAATCACCCACCCGAACCTAGACTCATCCGGCACTAGCGGGTCCAAGGTTAGAAGTCTGTATGCCCAAACGGTAAGGGAGAAAGCTAGCCTGCTTCAGAACATACTCTCGTCTCGACTAAGTGCGGAGACCAACCCTGTTGTGGTGCACACAGAAGCTGTGGTAGGGGAGAAGAAGGGTGCGGAGAAGGTGAGATTCGTGGTACGCAACTTTGGCGATCTCTACGAAGCACAGGTGCAGGTGCAGCTCCAGGATGGGTCGGAGCAAGGTGAGAGCGCGGAGTGGGTCGGAAAGAAGACGCTGCGTTGTGAGAAGGTGGCGCCGGGGGAGACGAGGGTGTTGGAGGGAAGGAGGAGGATCGATGATGGAGAGGAGGGGGGAGGAGGAGGAGGAGGAGGGGGAGTTAGGGGTGGAGTGCGGTTTGGGTTGTGCGTTGAGACGTATTTGCCTTCGACTACTGGAGATGGTGGTGGGAGGGTACTTGTGGGCAGGTATACTGAGCAGCATTAGTATGATGTCAACGGATTAGAAACAGACAAATGCCATACAGCACGTAATCCGGACCTTGTCCTCCATAGTCGCAAAGTGAGCTGCTGTCTGGGTGGTCGACATGCTGAGTAGCGAGGCCTCTGACGCGAGCTAGTGAGGGACGGTACAACTTGCACAAAGGCTGACGACGCTCGTGTGAGGAGACCATACCAGCGCTGCGAAGGGGGGCCGGATCGCCTTCTGATGCGTCTATATGATGGCGTTGTCTGACAGTCCGGGCGAAGGGGCAAGCTTCCTTCTCCGTGTGGACAAGGAGTTGATGGTGCGGGGGAAAAGCGTGTGGAGTAACCTCGGTCTAATTCCTGCGCTTTTTCGGTGAAGATCGTCGCACGCGCTCGCGTGGGGTCTCAGCATCCGTCGTCTGCCCCTCGCTTTACATAGCCGTGCGTGCTACAAGAGCGTACGACGCTGAACACCGAGTGCATAACTCAATACTGTAGAGCATCGAGAGCCGAACAAGAAAGTATCAAGGCAAGTGAGCGAATTTAGCGTACCCCAAGAAAAGAAGAATTGCCCTCCAAGTTAGCACCTTTAGCCTTGGCGTACTCAAGGCGAAACTTCTGAGCTCGGCTGCAACTTGGGAAAAACCGCGGTAATTTCTAGACGAGTTGAAGAAAGGAAAGGGAGCCAAAACTCGCTTGGAGAAGAACCAACCTGAATGGCCACAGGGTCGTCTCAAAGTCAACGGTCGAACTCTGCTCTTCATTGCTGTTGTATTCATATTGCACGCGAGCATTTTTTCTTTTCTTTTTCTTTTTCTCCTCTTTCCAAGTCACAAGTCACATCCCATTGTTCTGGCTCTTGCCGATCCGCGCATTTCGACACTGTTCAGAGACTGTGGTCTGCCGCCTTGTGTTTGAGCTGTTCATGCAACACATTGCAGACCTGAAGAGCAAATCTCTCTCTCTCTCTTGCCTTCCTATCGCATCGAACACCGCTGTTGTCTCTCGATTCTGTGTGTGTCTGCGGTGCTTTTCCGGCTCGCTTCCATGTGTGCGTGCAGTCGAGTCAAGCGCGCTCACCCCCACGGCGACGCCGACATTTGGGTTTTTGTTTTGTTTTCGTTTCTTTTTCGTTTCTTTTTCTTGTCCCTGAAGTGAAATTCAAGCTGCAGCAAGAGCAGCGGAAGTCAAAAACCTTCAAGTGAAGGGACCTCTTGGGCGTGGCTTGGCTGGCGAACTGAACCTGCATACTGTACTGTATTCTGCAGACGCTCTCTGCACACACCCAGACTTTTGCACTCATTCGCTCGTTGCAGTGTTCATTGACGGCGCATCCGTCTGCTCATCATCACAACGGCTACCACCACCATCACCATCATCATATTCGAGTCACCCTTCCCCGCGCTGCCTGGTCAACCAGCATTTTCATTCTCGAGCAGCGAATTTCGGCGTTGCTTCCAACTCATACTTTCACGACGCAGGCAAAACGCACTGCAGCAACTGGTGTCTCTCACTCTCCCCTTCTTGGTCTCGCTAGACGATCGTGTCGACGGCTTTCAACAACCAACAGGAAAAGGAGGGCATCAAAGCGCCGCCCTGTCGACACGGCTTCTCTCTTTCCACTTCAGCCGACAACCGCCAACGTTAACTCTAACTCAGCTCGAGACAGCACTCGGCTCCTCCGACAATAAGCTTGCTTTGGAAGAATTGCGTCAACGACAGACGCTCTCTCCAGCAAAGCTTTGGCGACCGGATCCCTCTGTCACAGTGATTACTGGCTAGAGAAGTGTCAGCACGCGGCATCTCCGACTCAGCACGCTCACACCACCGACGAGCTCAGTCTCAGCCACTACCTTCACTTCTGGCCTAGTGCTCAGCTCTGACGTCTCGTTGACCATCGTCTCCGACGAGTCTCGAGGCTGACCGCCATCACAGCCCGCAAAGATGGCCCCTCTCCTTCTCAAGGTCAAAGGCAACAAGTCCTTCAGTCCCTTTTCCAACCTTCACGATGAAGACTCTTTGCTACGAACATGGCGAGTCTGCACCAAAGTAGCTGCCCATCTCGAGCAGGGTCAACGTCTCGAAAACCTTAGCTGGCGACTATGGTATCTCCACGATCTTATGGTCGAGGACAATGATCTCAAGAGTCGACGCGATTTCAAGAAGCTCTCCAAGAGCACCGGTGAGAAGCTCGACCGCGACAAGGGTCGTGCTATCGGCGAGCTCACCGCTCCCCCTTTCCGTAAAACAGATTCTGGAGAGGCTCTCCGCAAGAAGGCCGTCGAGCGCCAGAAGCTCCGTGCGCTTGCAGTCGCCAAGCTACAGGGCAAGTTCAGAAACAATACAAGCAAGCAGAGCATGAAGGACATGCAATACACTTTTGCTCTTGACCCAACTGTCAACTTCAAGCAGACTACCGCCGGCAACAAGGATGCCTCCAAGGAATATGCGCACACCCAGCGACAGAACGGCCCTGTTGGCACCACCAACAAGTTCCCCATCACCCTCTCACCACAACCGTCCTCCAGCAGCAGCAACGAGGCACGCGGCGACGCTATGGAGCTCAGCACAGACTCGCAGCAGTATCAACATCAGCAGCAGCAAGACCAGCAGCAACTCTTCGACAACAGCGCATTCGATCAAAACGCCACCTTCGACCAGATCATGACCAGTGCTGGACTCGGCGGTATGGGAAGTGCCACTGATGGATACAGGTTGGAGGACATTGAAGCGGCCGAACGAGATCTCCTGCTCAACCACCACATCGATCTCAATGCTCCTCTCGACAGCTTGCTTGCAGGTCTCGGCAACATGGAAGATGTCCAGATGGATCTTTCCGACCTTGGACTGCCTTCAGGCGACCTACCCAACTTCAACGCTCCTTTCAACCAGACATTGACCGATATGTCCGCACCACAGCAAACTTCCACCAGTGCCGGCCCAGCTCGTCAGCAGAACGGACCAGCAAAGCTTAAGCAGATCAAGAGAAAGAAGACAGATCCTCAACCGGCAAAGGTCGCTTCCGAGCTTGCACGCAAGAAGGCCGAAGAGCTTCGCAACATCCGTAAGATCACCGAACAGACACAGCGAACCCACATCCAGAACAGCTCTCGACCTGAATCCAAAGAGCCGTCTCCAGATGGCAGTGTCGGCAGCAGCAATTGGCGCGCCGCCCACAATGGAGATGCTGTTCAGGCCGACTGGCTTAGCTCCGCTACCTCCATGTTCAGCACCACTCAGACTACCGGCGCAAACGGCATGCAAGGTCTCTCGCAAAGCTTGCCTGAGGGCGCACATCTCCCTCTGTCCGGCTATGGCAGCATTGCCAATGCGCAGAATTCGATGCACAACCTGCAAATCGACACTTTGCTCTCTACCATCCAAGCCGGCAGTGGCGGAGGTGCGATACAGCCTCCTCTCTTCGGCGCGCGAGGCACCTCGGTTTCCGTTCCTACCACACCCTTGCTTGCGCCCGAGGCTGGACCTTTCCAAGGCGCCGATCGCCCCGTCGACTCGTTGTCCGCTCCATCTTCTCCAACTTTGCGCCCTCAACTTGGCAACATTGGCCGCTCCGGATCCAGTCCTGGTCCATCCACAAGTGCCAGCGCCTCCAAGGCTGCTATCAAGCGACACTCGACCGATGGCTCGCTCACCGGCGCAGACGGTATGCCCAAACCCAAAGCTCGCGGTCGTCGAAGCATCGCAGGCTCTATTGCATTCACTGCCATCAACCCCGATCTCAACAAGAGACCAGACGGCTTGCCTGCCGGAAGCTCCACACCCAGCGCTTCGTTCGCCTCCGGCAGCGTTCACCCTACGCAAGCCCAATGCACAAACTGTGGCGCTACCTCGACACCTCTCTGGCGACGAGATCCCAACGATCTACTGCTTTGCAATGCCTGCGGTCTCTATCTCAAGCTTCACAAGACGCCCCGCCCCAAGAGTCTGAAGAATCATCACAGCCACTCGCACTCGGGTCACGTCACACCATCTGCAACACCTGGAGGTGCTTCCGCACCTGGTTCTCGAGCCGGATCACCATCAAGAGACGGCGAGCCCGGAGCGGAAGATATGATGTCCTGCTTCAACTGCGGCACCTACATCACGCCACTGTGGAGAAAGGACGATGCGGGACATACGGTTTGCAATGCCTGCGGATTGTACTTGAAGTTGCACAACGAGCATAGGCCCGTGACGATGCGCGCCGATGTGATCAAGAAGAGGTCGAGGTATGACGAGAAAAGAGGAAGGGCGTCGGCTGCCAGCTCGAGGAGGACTTCACCTCAGCCTCAGAGTGCGCCGACCTCGGCGGATGCCGAAGGATTGGCTCTTGGTAGTCAGCAAAGTGAAGAGCCGATGGCGATCGACAAGCCAATCCAAAACAGAGCAAAGAGCAATTCAGTCACCTTCCAATTGCAGCCAACGGCAGCAGCGAATGCGAGCGAGGGGCAGCAGAGTTCAACGTCTGCTCCGGGATCGGCTGTTCTACCGGGCCGGTCATGGCCGTCACTCGGCGGAGGAGGAGGAGGTGAGACGAACATCGCCAACCAAATCAACGACGCGTTCGCGTCAGCAGTCAGCCGATTCTCTATTGGCGTGCCGGTGCAGCAGCAAACCGCAGGCGCATCACCTTCGTCGGCAACAGGCTCTGGTCCCGGTCCGACAGCCGAAGCCGCTGCCTCTCTCACGCGAGCAGGATCGCAGCAATACGGCTGGAATCTGTGGTCTCAGCAACAGCAACGGCAGCAGCAATCAGGACCTCCGTCTATGTCCGGATCCAATGGCACTCCCACATCTTGTTCGACCAACTCGGCTACCTCGCCTCCCATCCCTATCCCAGCACCCGTGCCTGGTCAGACTGATATCCAGACGCTCTCAGCTGCCTTCTCTGCCCATCCTGCACTCGCGTATGCTGTACACCAAGCAGCTGAAAAGTTCCCAGCTTTCTTCGCCCAAGACCCTCTGGGTGCAACTGCAAGTGTGGCGGCCGCTGCAGGCATCCACAATCCTTTTGCCAATGCAAACGCTGCCGGCACCTTGCCGCCTTGCTCAGTTACCAACAGTAACAGCAACAGCAACAGCGGCCATGGCAATGGTGGTGGTAGCGCGCAAGCAGAGCATCCTTCGATCGACATTCCAGGCGGAGTAGGCACACCCAGCAATTTGGGTGGAGGACACGATAGCGTCATGATGGATCTTGCCTCGCCCACTGCGGCTGATAGACCAAGCACAAGCAGCAGTGCAGGTGCAGGTGCAAACACAGGCAGAAGGGACAGTGATTTCAGTCGGATGTTAGCTGGTGCTGGAACCACTCCTAGCAGCGGTGGCGGAAACGTTGCTGGAAGTGGCATAAAGGACGAAGGCGGTGTCGATCTCGGCGAAGGTGGAACACCTCAAGCAGGAAGCTGGTGGTGAAAAGCTCTCAGGAGCACCAAAATCGTCAGGCAACGATATGTTTAACAATTGTATTTGTATCACCACGAACCCTTTTTTACAGATATAAATGCCTTTATCTTACAGTGCCATTCATCAATGGCACCTCACTCTTTTCCTCTTTCGCGTGCTTCCAATGCTGTGTTGTGCTTCTTCAATACCTCTTTCCAATCGAACTTTCCCAAAGTGTACTTAACTCCAACACTCTTCTGGAGTTCAAGTCGAAGTGTGCGATGTCGGGGTGGAAGTTCCAGTTTGCATCCGATGTGTTTTGGAGGTGGGTACGATAGCATAGGTGAATTTTGCTTGAGATGGTTTGTGAAGCTTAGGCTGTTAGTGGGAGTTTTTGTTGGTGGGGGATTCGGGGTGGAAAACCTGAGCCTAGTCTTGGGGGTTTGTGGGTTGGAGTAAGGGATAGATTTTCCAGATGGATTACATCGCCGGGATGTAGTGTTGTTTTGAGTTCTGATGGGGTGGAAAGAGGGTGAGGGTGGGTAGTCCATTCTCTAGCCAATTTACCCCAAACAACAACCTTGAACAAACATTTCTCTGCCACCTCTTGAACCAGTTTCCATTCACCCCTGGTTGATTCGGAAGAAGGAAGCAAACGCTTGATGGAGGACATTCGACCATCCATAACTACCAATTCGACCCTTTCGGTCTTACCATCCCCCATCCCCCCCCCAAGCCTGAGCCTGAGGCTGCGGCTCCCAACCTCTCGTTCGGCATAGCATCACTGAAAGCCTTGCTCATCTCCGTTACAAGTGCGGGTTTATCAACCGGAAACCTACACCGCACACGTTGAACCTCCCCGACTTGTTTAACCACCACAAGCAAGTTGACGCGACTAGACACAGCCCCCGGCACCACCGATGCAAACATCCCCGTTCGACTACCATTGGTGGCGGTGGAGGAGAGAAAGTGTTGTGGAAAAGCCAAGATCCGAGAAACGGGAGTAATCGAACCAAGCGTAAAATGCAGCGTTGGCGGTGGCACAATCGATTCTCCTCCCATCAGCGAGGCGTGGTGAGAGGACAGATCGGGATGCGATTCTGTAGGCAAGAAAAAAGCTAAGGTTGCATTGTGGTCGTTCATCTCCGGCAGTGCGTGTTGGATCGAGCTTTCTCGGTTGGATCGCGTTCTTGCCGCTGATCTTGCTAGTGCTAGTGCCTGCTGCTGGTGAGGATCGTTTTGTTCGCGACTTTCGTGCTTCTCGGCGGCAGTGGTGGATGTTGGAGAAGCGATGGCGAAAAAAGTAGTGGATGGGCGAGTGGAACGCTTGGAAAAGAAACTAAACTTGCAAGTGGCTGTCGAAGCTGGTCGAGACCCAGCTACAGGCGCCCGAATCTGCAGAGAAGAATCGGAGGCATTGTGGGAGGTTTCCCCCTGCCCCTGTCCCTGGCACAGCTCTCCGTCCAGCACTAAGGATGCTGTGGTAGTGGGTAAGCCGAACAGAAGTGACCGATCCAAAACACTTGTGCCGTCTCCTCTTGTCACAGAATCTTCGTGGTAGTTGACGCTATCGTCGCCCAATAGCACCCGACTTTTAAGGCTTGCATCCGACTCTTGTTGATCTACCTCATCCAAACCGTGCTCTCGTGATGACTGTGAGCGAGCATTGTTATAGCTGTGTTCTTCTGCATCACTATCGCTCTCTTCTCCAAGCACGATCCGACTTCTATCCGCACCCTCTTCTGCTTCGATTCCATCTGCCAATGGCCTAGTGAGAGGTGGAGCTCGTTCGGGAGTCGCTATCACGAGAACGGGCGAGTCGATTCGAACCCTCTTCGCTGGTCTCCTCGCCTGTCCGGGGTGGTCTTGCGTGTGGAGGTGTGGGGTGGGATCGAGTAGTTCCCAAGCCACTTGCAGAGGTGCATCTTCGACCACTGATCTTGCGATCGACTCTTCGCCTTGTTCGTCGTCCAAAATGGGTGGTAGAGAGGGATCTACCGAGTCTGGCACCTCTTCGTTTTCCTCCAGCTGCACTGATGTTTGCTGTTGGTCTTGAGTGGTTCGGTGTTGCTGTGCATGCGAAGCATGCCAAGGAGGAAAGATCGGGATGGTGATGAACCGACCATCCGTATTTAACCTGGCAAGGGTAGGCGGTGGGAGGAACACTAGCACCCGCATTGAGGATTTGGAGCATGTAGCTACATCTGGCCACTATCCAGACAACCGAGACGGAGCGCAAAGTGGATGGTTGATGTTGGTGCGAGGTGAGGTGTTCAAGTGTTGAAGGGTCCAACAACACTTTACGCCACCAGCGCGGGTTTCGGAATTTCTTGCTCCACTTTATTTTTATTTTTTGTGGTCGATGCAGCCTTGCATGATGTCGTCTTCTCTTGTGCACTCCATCATCTGAACCTTCTTCCAGCAAATCTTTCTGTTTCCGCTGGGAAGCGCAAGTCTTGACTCTTGCTTTTCTTGCGTTCAGAGCAGCTCACCGCGCTTATGTTGGTCCTGCTCGCATAACGTCGCCTTCGTTTCAATCCATTTCTCTACCGAACTAGCTTCGAAAGCCGGTCTCCGTCTCTTATTATCGGACGCCTCTTCAGCAACACACGATTCATCAGCTAGGCTCCAGATCCAGATTTCGAACATTCAATACCACGATTACAAGCCGTCGAGCACAGCACAAACATTGTATCTCGCTCTCACAGCTCACCTTCACCTCGGCACACCTCCGCTCTTCTGCTAATTCAGATTCAAGATGCAAGGTTTCAACATGGGCCGGTATAGACCGGCGGATGTGGATCCTCGCCGTCAACCGTTCAACGCAACCCATCCACTGGGCAAACGTGCACGGAAACTCACCTCAGAAGGTATTCTGGTTGTCCGGTTCGAACTGCCATTTCGCACGCTTTGTACCCACTGCAACAACCATCTTGCCCAAGGTACACGATTCAATGCACAAAAGAAACAGGTGGGCGAATATATGAGCAGTAAGATCTGGCAATTCACTTGTAGGTGTACGCACTGTTCTTCGCTCTTCCAGATTCGTACGGATCCGCGGAGGGCGAAGTATCAAGCAGCCGAGGGATGTAGGGAGAGACTCAATGTGGATTCGTGCAGTCCAGATCCCAACTACCTTCCGGAGAGCAACGAGGATAGCTTCACCAAGTTAGACAGGGAAAAGAAGGAAGAGAATAAAGCAAAACAAACACAGCAGAGACTACTACAGCTACAGGTCGAATCCAACTTGAAATGGAAGGATCCATACACGTTGAATTCGCAACTACGCTGTAGGTTTAGACGGGAGAAAAGAAAGAGGACGCAACAGTTCGAACATGATCTCGATCTAAAACAACGAATAGGCTGGAACCAGGAGAAAGCTTTACTCCCTCCAAGCACACCATCTACTACAGAAAGGGAGAAAGATCGCTGGAAAACAACTCAATCAAACATCCCCAAACAAGTGCGAACAGACAAGGAAAAGGTAAAGCTCCAGAACCAGACTCCAGCGCAGAAATTACACGCTCGTTTAGTAGCCAACTCCAAAAAAAAATCAGATCCCTTCCTACAACATATCTCCAACCCCTCTCCATCTCAACTACCCTCGACAAAACAAAGTTCATCTCAGAACAAGTAATTCAACCCACCAAACACACATTGTGTACAACCAAGATGGATCCAGTTGACATGTGATTCCAATCATTATCGCAGTGAATGGCTTTGTTAAGCGTCTATGTATTCTCCTCCACCACCGCCGTTTCTATTGCAGCTGGTCTACCTGTCGGCCTACAACCCGGCTTGAGCAGCTCGTACCGCTTCCCTCCCTTCCCCCCTTCTCCCTCTTCATCTTTGGGCACGGTAAGTTTTAGATACAAATACAACTTGTCCCTCTCAAACTTCACCTCGACCGGATGCAAGCTCAACCACTGCAACGCCCTCACCTTAAACCTCTGCCAGGCGGTATCGGTCGCGTGTCCATCCATCCTCTGTTCCCATCTGTAAGCTGTACGGACGATGACCGAGTCGTTTGAGTAAGCTGTGCCTCCGCCCGTGTACTGTGAGGGAGTGAGGGAGGGGTTTGCTGTCATGCCCCATGATCTTTCTTCCCTTTGTGCTCGATGCGAGGCTGGGAACAAGTGCTGGGAGGTAGGTTCGTCGTCGACTGTGCTGAAATCACGTCGGGTGGCTTGGGTAGCATTGTGTCCGAGCCCGACCTTGATGGTTGCTGCCCGACGCAGGTTTGAGTCGACGGGGTCAAGGAAGGGGTTTCGAGCTGATTTTGGGTCAGAGATGCGATGCTGCCGCCGTCCCGGCTGGTGTTCGGGATCGGACCAACCTCGACCGGGGTTGAGGATTCTACCGTCGTAGTGGCCGGCAAAGACAATTTCGTTGAGGTAGAAGTAGATTCTATTCAGCAGGCCTCGATTGAAGGGTCCTCCTGTTGCTCCTCCGTTCTTCCACAACCCACGCTTGGCTAGAAAGCGTTCGAGTGCTGCCCTCGTCATGGGTCTGTATGCTATCGAAGTAGGATATTGTGGGGAGAATGACCGACGATACTTTCGAAGAAGCGAGTAATCGTTGGAATTGAGTCGCCAAATCTCGTCGAAGAGAATCCACCAGAACCGATGCACGGGAGACCGACTGATAGCCGCGAGGCGCTCGTACATCAACGTCACGCATCCTTCGTACAGAATGGGCAAATTGCGCATTGACCTCCCGCAACCCGTCTCCACCAACGCCATACGCAAACCCAGCGGCGAAAGCCCATCATTGTCGAATACATCAGTCAGGAAAGAATAAGGTAGCACCCTTTCCTTCCACCTTGCTTCTCGCTCGAAATTGCGTCTGTACTTGCGGAGAAGCTTTTCGACCATCGGTGCTCGTTCGATTACCAACCGCTCGTTGTCCTGGAGGAATCGAGAGAGAGTAGCGTTCATTTCGAAATCCTCGGTGAGGCCGAACGCACGAGATGCACTAATGGTGACCCGTTGACGAACGGAAGTGAGCGCTCCGGTAGACTCCTTCATCTTACCCTCCTCGTAGACAATGGAAACTTCGAAGCCGCTGTCAAAGTTGTATCCTGCCCAGTCAAATTCATTTCGTCTCTCTATCTTGAGGGTACCCTCGACGAAAGATACTGGCGTTGCAAGGACGTACTCGGATTGCCCCTTTGCTGCCTTCAGAACTCCGAAGCGAGGCAGGGAGCGACGACGGCGAGAGATCCGACCAAACATCTTGTCTACGAACGCCATTCCACTCGTCGCATCGCCAACTTGGACGTTCTCAACGTAGGGGCAAAAGATTTTCTGTCCCTCAAGCGCACGGAGAGCTTGGCGGACCATCTTTTTGCTTCTGACTTGCGGGTCGGAGTTTTGCTCAATAAACGCTTCGAACTCTTCGACGCGGGTCAAGGAGACGCTTTGGAAGCTGCCCTCGTCGTATCGCAACACGAGCGTCGGTGGGAAGGGGACGAGGAAAGCCTTGCCAAAGAACGACATGACTCCGGATGGGAAAGGCGGTTGTTGAGGTCGCCAGTATGCGTCTGGTCCTGCAAAGTCTCGCTGGATCGTCCTGATGAGCTTCTCGCGATAGATCCCCTCCTGCGTCCGGCCAAAGTCAATCTCGCGTCGGTATGCTTCGATACCAATCTGCTTGACAATCTTCAAGTTCTCGATATGCCTTTCGGCCACAGAGCCTTGAAAATCGATCAGATAAGGCGGCCAATTGTCCTCGTCTGACACAGAGAAGGCAATCACCTGTTCGAGCGGCATATGATACTCCCTACCACAGAGGATAAGAATTGAGAGTGTTTCTTCCCAAACGCGACGTTTGATGTGCTTGGTGATGTCGAGAACGGGTGAGAAGATGTCAATGGTGTAGTCCACGCGGTTCTGCCAGCGCTTGACTTGGTGAGCGACGAAAGACATGCCGATGAGAGCAAAGTAGATGTTGCCGCCATAGGTGAAGGCCTGGACGATGTAGAGGATTGTTGTGTTGTACACTGTTGAACCTTGGACGTTGAGAGCTACGAGCAGACCGATGGTGGCGGTGAGCACGTAGCCGATACGAGAGACCATTTCGGATCGATTGCCGATCTTGTCGACGAATGGCTTGATGAGAAGATGTACGCCGAGCAAGGAGGCCATGACGACGATGAGCGTGCTCTGTTGCACCACGAGCATGGTTCTGGTCGGGAAGGAGCGGAATAGGCAGTTGTCCTTTGTCAGCACACCGATGATGATCAGATTGGTCAACTTGAACAGCAGAATGTAGAGCGGCTTGTAGTAGCCCCACTTGCGATGGTAGGAATTATAGAGAAAGTTGAACGGTGACTTGTCGCGGTTGAGCAGACGATGGTAGTAGATCTGCATCTCTTCTTGGCTGCGTTTGCGTCCGAGCTTATTGAATGGGCTGACGTGGGGCAGCATCTCTTTGATGGTCATCATCAGCTTGAAGGGGTACCAGAGCGTGTAGAAGATGATGGTCAAGACTGCCATCGGAATGATGATGTACGCATAGTTAAAGGCGTCTTTGCGCATCGTGGTGGTGTAGCAAAAGTCGAGCGGAGCACGCCAGATGTCAGGATCACCAAGCAACGGCCCAGGGACCGGATCATCGATGCCGCCTTTGTAGGGGTTCGGTACAGGCCAAAAGTCGCTCGACCAGACCAGGACATCAACAGCAAGCTTGCTGAGCGGAAGATAGAGCAGACCCAGCACGAAGACCAAGCATGTGTTGGCAAAGCGCGTCCCTCGAGACGAGCTCTTGTAGATCCAACCCTGCGAATCGAAGCCTTCCACGGTCTTGTTTGGATTATGTGCCTTGGTCATGCGCCAGAACCTCCACAGCGCCAGTGCGGTGATGACGATCCATACGACGAAGAAGATGACAGCGTAGCCAAAGACCGAGACGAGATCAAATCCAAGAACAGCCGGAAGCGTCTGCAGAAGAAACTTGAAAAACTTGCTGGCGGTGGATGTGGGATCGCTGCTGTCAAAGTATCGTTGAAAGTTGAGCTGGATCGTCATGATCTGGAAGAGATCTCGCAGCGTTTCAAGACGGAGGATGCCAGCTGCGAAAGTGCTACCTTCGACACCGATGACCATATCAAAGATGATGCCAAGCCAGCCGACAGCCCAAATGCCTCCTGGTGGCTTGCGTGGACCGATAGCGTTGGACTTGAGCTCGTCGAGATTGTTCCCTTTGAGCAGCATGAGCGGCGGGAACATCTCTTTGCGGGTGATGGGGTTTGCTCGAGTCGAGAGCTTGCTTGAAACGCCCTCTTGCGGTAGCTCAGAGATGCCACTACCGTTGCGACTCTCGGTGAGACGAGCAGAGATGCGACTTGCTACCTTTTCAGCCTCGACTGCATCGTCAGCTTTGACTGTGGCATCGTCGTCACTTTCCAAGTCGAGCTGTTCTTTTGCGTCGACAGCGGTAGCTGCGTCGTCGTCGTCGATGCGACGTTGACTCTTGTCCATGAGAGCTTTGCCTGCGAGCAAGGGATCGGCGTCGGCCGAGTCGGCTTTCTTGCTACCTCTCGTCTTTGACTGTTTTGAACGGGCGACTTCTGGATATTCAGTGGTCTGGGTTGACTGTCGAGCTGCACGACGGCGTCGAATCGCACTTTCTTTCCTGGAAGGAAGATGGGACTCGATACTCGAGGTGTAAAGCAAGGCAGGGCAGTTAATCTGACCACCGGCCACCTCAAGCTGCGCGAGTTTGGAGGTGGGGCGACGCTTGCTCATCTGATACTTGCTCGAGCTAGGACTCGGCACTTGCGGTTGTGCCGATGGCTGTGTGACCAATGCTTCCTCGTCGAAATCATCGTCCAAGCCGAACAGCTGCTTCTCTTGGTCTGTACAGACGAGTAGAGAGTCGGTAAAGATAGGATCGCCAAAGATGATGGGGTTCCTGAGATACTCTTCGAGTGCTGGAAGATGAATGGGAGGTGCGTCGCGCTTGAAGACCTCGTCGGCAGAGACGGGAAGCATGTCACCGTCGACATTGGAGCAGACGGCGTTCTGAGCAATCTGGTTTGTGACTAGATCCCTCCACACTGTAGCCTGAGCTGTGACTGATGAGCTGGGACCATGGCCGTTATCGACGGGCGATGGTGGAAGGAGAGGAACACTGCTTGGATCCTCGGCAGACCACGTTTCGTTTGATTGAGCCGGTGCAGAGAGGTGTGAGTTGGAGCGCTCGGGTATAGGCGCTGGCTGATCGGGAATGTGGCGACGAAAGGAGGAAGGAAGATATTTGCCGGTGCCGAGTGAGACCTTGGCATCGAGATCAAAGATGTGACCACTGCTCGAGGACTTGGCGAGACCTTGCTTTGGTGGAGGCGGCTCAAGATGCTGGTGCGGGGGAGACGAGAGTTTGGTTGCCTGTTTGTTGGGTATATGCATACTCGAGCGAGCTGCGTTCTGGAGCTTCTGAGCGTCACGCGAAGCAGTCATGGTGACAGGCTGATGTTGAGTGGAGCTAGGATTGAGCGATGATGTGCGTCCACTGCGACCTTGGTTTGCGGTTCGTCGAGTTTGCAGGGTGTAGGTTGGAGATGCAAAGTCGGATGGCCGAGCCGAAGAGCGAGTAGGAGAGTGCGTGCGGTCATGTTGGAGGAGCGATGTCCTAGACGCAGTAGTGTCGACAGTAGACGGTGCTGTGCTGTTCCTCCGTTCACTGAAGGGCGAGAATGGCGATGGCGAGCGGGGTACTGGTGCGGCGGTGAAAGATTGGCCTGCGTCCGACGAAGGAGATAAAGGCGAAGGAATAGTCTGGGCTGGCGGAACAGAGCGAAGTGGCACAAGATGGCGTGTTTGATTCGAGTCGAATGATGCAGTCTGCTCCCTCGTTGGCGCCGAGTTGCGATCGGAGAAAGGGTCAGCAGACTGAGGCGACAAGGGGGAAGAGGTGGACTCGAGCTGGCTGGTGGGCAAGAGCAGTGGGGATATGCGTACACGATGTGGTGGCACACCATACTTGGGAGTCCAGTCGAGTGGACCGAGTGGACCGTTGGTCGCATTGACAGCATTGGCGAGGAGAGCACGATGAGCTGGCGGAGATCTGGCAACAGATGAGCTTGTAGACGGCGCTGCGGATGCTGATGGTGGTATAGAGGATGATGAATCAGGCTGAGTTTCCCATCGTGAGACGAGTTGCTGTACACTGGCATTGCGAGGCACGCGCAACGACAAGCTTGATGGTCTTGGCTGAGAACTCTTGTTGCTGGCTGAGTCTGGGCTGAGATCTGTTGGAGGCGACATGGCGGTACCGATACCTTTGACTGATAGCTCGGAAAGTGGAAGGAGCCTTCTCTGAGATCACGACATGGAATGGCGGCTGTGATTGCGACTGCGTGGCGGGTGATGGTGATGATAGGAAGCGAACGTCGGAAGCGCTGATGAAGAGCGAGGGAGCGATCGAGTATTAAAGTAACAAGGAGAAGGTGAATACTTGAACGGGTTGTTTCAAGCACGAATAACTCGAAGCCGAGTATTCTCTGCATCCTTTTGCTGAGCAGCATACACTTTTCAAGACGGCACGGCGAGGGCGTACATGTGAATCAGGCACTTTTCAGCCATGAGCTCGCGCATGATCGTCTCGACACTGTCACAGGAGGCTTGAACGCTGGAGGCTCAATTCGGCATCACAAGCGACAAGCGATCCCCCGCAAAAGGAACAAGGTGGAATGACACAAGTGGGAGCAGGAAACAACAACACAAGTTCTCTGAGACAGACCCCCTCTGCAAGGTCGATCCTTTTGCCAGATCCTAGTTACAGTAGACAGGGGCTGCTACAGTAGACAGGCCAAGCAGCCGACTCGTGCGTTGTTTGTGTTTTGCTCCAAAACTCAACGCCGAGCACAGCAGTAATGGCGCTTTTGGCCGTCGGGCGGGCGCAAAAAGGTAAAATTGTGAGCCAGTCGACCTTAACATGCGGCATAAAAATCAGCGTGGAGGCTTCAAGCGGCACATGACGTCGTAACGCACAGATACATATAGCTCTCTCTATCTCTTGCTAGCACTGTTAAAGTGGGCAATCAGACATCAACCCCACGCAATCACAGAGCGAGGCTGTACAGCTTTCAGGGTCCAAAAGCGCGCTCAGCCGTCAATCCATTCAAGCTGCCCTTTGTCCGCTATCGTCGACTTTGACCTACAACCACCATCACCGCTCCCTTTGTCTATTACCCAACCCCCTTAAACCCAAACTCAAATTCATCATGTCCGACTCAAACCAGAACAACAAGGCCGAGGAGCAGTCCTTTTCCATCCAGTGAGTCGGCATCCTGACTGCAATGCTGCTATCTCGACCTCTGACTGACACAATGCCTTGTCTCGGCCTTTGGCCTCTTTCCTTGCATGCTCCACCGCTCAGGCCCCATCCCGCCACCAGTGAGTTTCTGCAAGCTCAAGCCATGATCGCTGCTTGTGCATCCGTCGTACCAACATGTGCTGACTCTCTTTGATTGCTTTGTCTCCCTTCTTCTCTGCAGCCAACGACCCCAACACTGACCCTGCCCTCAATTCGGGCCTCAAAGAAGGCGTCTTTGGCCGAGGCAAGCCCGGCCCTGCCCTCGTCAACACCGAGCAGCTCGAGGAGCCTCTCAGTGAGTATACGATCCACCTTCCATCCACCGCTTATAATGCACTGCTAGCTGATTGTTGACCGCTCTCGCTCTTCTCCTTTGCTTCTTGCTTTCCAAATCGCTTCTTGTCTATCAGGCCGCGAAGAGCTCGCCAAGCGCTCTGCTGAGCTCAACAAGTAGAGTCAGTTGTGCAGTCAGCTGATTGCAATTGACCTCGCTATTTGAGACGGACGGACGTACATTCTCATGGAAACCCACTCACACAGTCTCCCTCTAGAATGATGCCTCGTTGACTTGTTACGCCGCTCCCCATCGGAACGGCCATGTAGCCTATCTATGCTTTGTGTGCTCGTCAATCCAAATTTTCTCGACTCATTGTCTGCTTGTCCGCTTCATCTCCGACCGACGCATCTAAAGCTGTCGCACAGAGGAGCGTTTCGTGAGCGCGGTGAGCTAGTCCCTCCCACCACCGAGTGAACAAAGGGAAGCAACAAATCGATGAGCAGCCTTTGTCTCGACGCGCTCCCGGATTTTGGTGGGCAGAACAAAGGCAACACGACGTTTCGTCTCTCAGCCCACCTATCTTTTCGTTGTTTGACAGCTTCCCTTTGTTGTCGCATATCGAATCGTATGCTTTGTTCAGCCCCTTTGTTCCAGTCGACCTCTTCGAGTCCCTTTGACAGCTACAGCAATGCAACACCTTTCTTCGCTCTTCGTTCTGCTCCCACGCTGAGTGCTGACAGGCTGATGAGAGGACGGGCGAAACATTCATATAGACCGCCCTCGGACTGACGATCCCCACTCCCTCCCCCTCCCCCTCCCCCTCCCCCATCATCAATATCCGTCTCACTGTTTCTCTTGCTTAGTCCCCTTCTCTACCTACACTCGTCGCAATGCTCCACTCCAACACAGACGCAGGCGCCTTCAAGCTTCAACCGGCTCCCCGACCCAAAAAGCGTCCTCAAAACCCTCCAGTAGTCCAGCCGCGATCGATCCCCCGAAACTCCTACACCTTCCAACCGCCTTCCAAAGCTTCAGCCTCGAGTTCAGATACCGACGCCTCCTCGCTTCGATCTTGCTTCGAAGACGACGATCCCTCCCTTACACCCAAGGCTTCGCTCTTCAATGTCCCTCTCCAGTCACCCAAACCGGGCGTCGCCAAGCATGAACCTCGGTCTCGATCTTCCACTATTTCCATCTCCTCTGCTACAACGACGAGGTCTGTATCTCGTTTACTCGCGGCCATGTCTTTTCCGTCCTCGACTCGTTGTTCTCGATCGCCTGAACAGACGGTGACGGTGGTGTTGACGAATAAGTCTCCGACTCCATCTTCTCCGTTGTTCCCGCGTCGGAGTTTGATGAGAAGCGTTTCTTCGACTTGTATCAATGCTTCGCCTACTTGGCCGAGTGGGGCGCTGAGAAAGCGGATGGGTTGGAGAGGTGCTCTTTCTGCCCAGCATCAGCAAGAGACTTCGATCCTAATGTCCCCTGCCAGTCCGTTGACACCGCGTCGAGCTGAGGCACTGCATACTCCGACACAGGCAAGCATCGCTTCTGTCCTCAACCCTACCCATCTCGCTCCGTACAGCACTGAGCAAGCTGAAGAACAAATCGAGCCTCTCAGTGCTACACTCAAGGCATTGGGTGCCAAGAGGAGGACGGAAAATTTCCCCACCGCAAGCATCCCGGTACAGTCTCCCATCGACGAAGCCGCGCAAGTGGAAGTGTTCGAGACTCTCCAACGACTCAAGAGTCCTCCGTATGCCGAGTTGGAGCTAGATAGTAGCAGAGAAAGCTTTCAACTGCTTACAGCTCAGCGAAAGATCTTTCACTTGCCTACTTGGGTTCGGTTTGAAGCCAATCATCATGCTCGAACGCAGGTTGCTGAGAAGAATCGCGCTGCTGCTGCTGGGTTTTCCTCGCTTGCTGAAGCTATGCCGAAAACGTCGCATCTTGGTGACGTGGCTCCGGACAGTCCCAATGGAGAGCTGTTCGCTGGGTTTGACCTCAACCCTGCTTCTGCTGTCAAGGAGGAGGAGGAGGTGGTGGTGAAAGTAGTACGACGACCGACTATGGCTACATTGCGCAACACAGATGGTGGAGTGCCAAGTGGGAAGGTAATGGGTGCATTGCGATCCGCCTTGCCTCCGTTTCGCGAGAAGTATCGGATAAAAGGTTCACCACCCAAAAAACCGCCCACTCCACCCGCTAATGACAAGGACAGAAGGGACGGTTGGGGAGGAATCCTAACGCGATCAAGTTGGTTTCCTGGACACGCCAAAGGTCCTCTAGTCTCACCCTTATCTCCTGTCAAGCGTACCGGATTGAAAACGTTCCTCCTTCAACCTCACAAAGGTGATGACGAATGGGAAGACATCTCTCCCAACCCCGCCTCTTCCTCTACCCCTGCGCAGGGTGAAACGTCGTTTCTAGAGCTCAACGATGCACCAAGATTCTTCAATCGCCCCGGTGCTACTTCGTGTCGAAGGTGGTTTCGTTCCTCCCCCTCCCCTTGCCCCTCGAAGAAAGTCGGAGAAGAAATGGAATTGAACACCTGGCACACCCGTCCCCTCTCCCCCACTTCCACCGGCAACAACGAAACGATAGCAAGCAAACTCATCACCAACGGCACGCGCAGCATCGAAAATCGACCCGTGCACAAGGAAAGAACCATCTCACTACGAATCAGAGTAGCAATGTTCACCATCACCGCAGTCCTTATCGCTGCGATCGTGATAAATATCGTTATTCTCAGCCACACCCCATCCGGTCCAAAAGGAGAAGGAAAGCTCGGACCAATGGCAAATCTAGGCCTCGGTTACATCCCCACCACCACGACGGCAGGAGCTGAGGGAACGAGGGAATCTAGCATTGCAAAAGCCGCCCAGCTCTCCCAACCCTAACAAAATTCGTATACAGATCTCGTCTTAATCACCGTCTCTACCTCTGTACATAACTCTCATACTAATCACACACTTAACCCTCACACCGCACGATTTACTCTTCCACTCGTTCTTACATCGCAACCAGCTCTAGTGATCAACGAGCATCATACTAACCTTGCCTCTCTTTGTCGCAGCATCCTTCGCCACCCCGATCTCGACCGTACACTGATCAAAGATTCCCAGCTTCATCTGCTTCAACCCACTAACAGAGGTAGGGATCGTAATCTGGTGATTGTCCTGATCAAACTCAACTTCTTGCTTGAAAGTGATCAAACCTTCGAGACCGAATTGATTGACGAACACGGCAAGTCCGTTGCGGAATACCCGAATGACGTAGGCCGAGGCACGCATTCTACCTTCCTTCTCCTCTCCGCCCTTGTTTCCAGTCTTATCCAACATAGCATTGCGTTCGGCGATACTGAGACCGACATAAAACTCGACCGAAGCTCGACCAGCCTGCTGTGCGCTCCTATGTCTTTTGTTGACGACCTTTAGGATGTCATCCACGTAGTCTTTGCTGTGGAGAGAGGGGTGGAGCGGCTCGTAGTTGATCGCTGCAGCCAACTGCCTGTGTGCTAGCACATCGGCGTATCTCCTAATAGGCGAGGTGAAATGGGTATACATGCCCGCTGCCAAACCATAGTGCCCGAAGGTATCTCTCGCCACACTACCCGAACAGAAGTACTCCGCAGACAACATGCATCGCGTAGCCATGATCCTGACCAACGTGTTGAAGGTCGGATCCTTAGGGTCGACGCACTTATCAAGCGACGCAGCAAGAGCACCTGAGCTCGAGACGTCCAGCTCCATACCCCTTCGCTTCTGCAGAATGTCTTGCAAGGTTTCAAAGTTGGTGCGTGGCGGTGGCAAATGACGACGCAAGACGGCGGTCATGGGGAACACCTCGTAGATGCGTTCGGCGACGGAAACGTTGGCGAGAAGCATGAATTCTTCGACGAGCGAGTTTGTCTCTCGCATCTCCTTCTGCTCCACATCGATGGGGCCGGCCTGTTCGGAGGAGTCGAGGTGAATGCGGACCTCGGGCGAGGCGAGGTTGAGCGCACCTGCATCCATACGTTTCTGCTTGAGTTTGATTGCGAGCGAGTTGAGCAGGCGGATAGACTGAGTGATAGGGTCGTTCTTGCTCTTGTCGTCCTTACGAATCTGAGCTTCTTCGTAGGTGAAAGCTGCCTTGGAGGCGATGACGGACTTGTGGAATCGCACGTTGACAATGTCAGCGTCCGGTGTCATCTCCCAAACTGCACTGAAGGCCAGTCGCTCGACGTAAGGTCGCAGCGAGCAAAGGTTGGTACCGAGCAGATGGGGAAGCATATCGATTCGCTTGTCGACCAGATAGACGGTAGTGCCACGGCTAGCTGCTTCAGCGTCCATCGGGTTATCAGGGCGAACAAAGTAGGAGACGTCGGCAATGTGAACTCCTGCTTCAATGTTGCCGTTGGGAAGCTGCTTGGCGTGGAGAGCGTCGTCAATGTCTTGACAGCCAGGAGGGTCGATAGAGCAGATCATCTCTTCTCGCATGTCGATGCGGTCTTTCCAGGCACGATGGGTCATGTCTTTGGGCGGGACGACCCAGCTATCTCCCTCGGCGGGTAGGCAGTCGAGGATGGCTTTGCTGAAGGGTCGGTAGGGTACATCGTGCTCGAGCAGCAGCGACTCTTGCTCTGCCTCCTTGCTTTCTGCTTGGCCGAGGGCGCGTACGAAGTGTCCATCCGGGTAGCGAGATGTGGGACGCCAAGCATCGAGGGCGATGAGAATCTTCTGACCCATGAGGTCTTTGGCTTGACGTGTGCGAATGCGAATGCGTGGAAGCTTGCGGTCGACAGGGGTGGCAAAGACAGTCTGAGCGCCGAGGCTGGAAAGAGCCGAAGAGTTGACCGAGTTGACATCGACATGGGCGACATAGGAGCGCCAGTTGCGACGAACGATACCGACGACCTTGCCTGTTGGTTGAGGCTCGCCACGAGAAGAGCGAGCGTTGGCTTCGGCATCAGCTGCCTCCTTTCTTGCGAGTCTTGCTTCAACGTCGTCATCCGCACCGCCCTCGCGGTCACCTGCTTCAGCGTCGTCGTTCTTGAGCGCAGCGTCAGCGTCGATCACTTCCTCCGTTGCAGCCTTCCACTGATCCTTGGGCAGCATCTGGACTGCGACGACATCGCCGTCGACGGCACGGTTCATCGACTCGCGACCCACGAGCAGGATAGGCCGAGTGAGCTGACCAGATCGAACAGTAGCCTCGAGGTAGTTGTACGGATTGGCGCTGAAGAAACCTTGCAAAAGCTGGCCGGATTTGATACCAGCGGTGACCTGGTTCTGAGGAAGGTGTTCAGGGTAGAGCACGGCTCGCTTCTCGCTGCCTCCAGAGCCGGAGACCATGGAGCGGGACGAGAGAAGATCGAGCAGCTGATCGGCATTGTCGAGACCTTCGATGTAGTCGCGCACAGACATGGCTCGGATGTCATCCTTGAGCGCACGCTGCACGTTGTCCTGATCGTCGCTGATAAGCAGCACATCGAGATTGGCTTTCGTCGACGAGCCTGGACCAGTCGAAGCCATGAGATGGGTTCGATACCACTTTGCTGCTGTTCTGATGGCTCTGTCGTTCCTGTCGTTGGGCGACTCATCTTCATGCTGGAGCACAGCCGTCTCGCGGCCAAAGTCGTTGTAAAAGACCCAGAATCTGCGATCAGGGTCGGCGATGAGATTCTTGAGACGGTTGAAGAGAGGAAGACTCCTGTGTCGGACTTCGTCCATCACAGTCTGGAGCACGATGACATCGGTAAAGCTGGGGTTCTCGATGAGGTCCATCTGGTGGAGAAAGGCGTTGGTGTCGAGGATGAGGTAATGGTTCCTGTCCACCTTCTTGTTCTTGAGACCCGAAGGGTCGAGGAAAATCTTCTTCTGTAGGCCGCTTTCCTGCGCTTGCCTCTGAAGATCAGAGTGGAGATGGTGACATCGCTCGCAAGCACGGCTCCCGCAGGCGATGTCGTCACGGAGATAGCGCTCGCGAAGAACTTTGAGGACCTTGCCTCGAGCGGTCTTACGGAAGTACTTGCGCTGAGCCGATTCGAGCTCGACGCCGGCAAGTGGCCGTTTCTGAATGCTGATCTCGACCATGCTGACGCTTTCCCGGCCTGTGTGCGGAGTAAGAAGTCAACGCTGTTGTCGAGATGATCGTTGTTGAAGGCAAGATGAGGAGATGAGCAGTGGCTGAGCAGCAAAATGTCGTCGGCTGATTCTTCTTGCGCAAAAGTGGAGAATCCGAAAAAAATGAAGACGGATCGGCAGGCGTTCTTGCCCCGATGAGATGCGCACCGCGGCAGATGATGGTCGGTCTAACACATTGAATTTTATGCTCCTGGCTGACATCTGAAAACGCAACTTGTCCACCATCGCATTTGCACTTGCTCGCTGCAGTATCAGCCAACATTGTAGCTAGCGTGCAAAGCTCAAACACACTCTGAAGCTGATCTGTCTTGACAGAAGCAAGCACAGAGCGTCCTCACAAGTGATATGGCAAAACAAATTCTGCCAAAGGTGCGACTGGGCGTCGAAATATTGTTTCTAGGCGAGATGTCCAGGGCACTGTGGGAACGGATGGAGCTCAGCATTGGCGACTACTCAGGTAGGAAGAGGGGTCCGACGCAGAATCTGGCTGAACGTCTTTGTGATCGGCCATAGTCTGAGCTGTCCTTGATGCTTTTCCATGACGCTGATTGAAGACAGGGTGCGGTAAGTCGTCGTTCGCTCGACAAGAAAGCCATTGCATTCGATGGGCATCAACAATGATGTAGCTCCTGGCTGTTTTGCTGTGCCGGGCTGTGGCCGTAGCCCGGATGATGAGATGCAGCGAGACATGGTGAATTCATCGTTCGGAAACAGAAATTGGCTGTTTGTTGATTGATGGCCTTGAAATTTCTGCATCTCTTTGAGCGTCTTGGTGGACAGAGGCATATGCGATCACAGGGATGTTATGCTGCGTCTGCTCACCTGTTGTAGCGCAGCTGATGCTCTATGGTATGACTGGACGACTCAAGCAGGTCAGTCGGGATAGGTGCTCACGCTCGCTGGCTGGACTGCATCGCCCTCTGGCTGCTATGGGTCGATGACGGAGAGAAGCAGACAAAGCCCCCCCTGCCGACTGAAGGTGCGGCACAGAGAGAGGGGCGGACGGTGTTTCAAATGAGAGCCTCGTGGCCATCTCCGACACGACAAGAAGCTGAGGGAACGATTCGCCACGAGGGAATGAACCTATTGCAGAACGACGCCACCAGAAGATTCATACTCAGCGGATGTTGACTGGGCAACAGACCAGAGTGTGTCTCAAGTTAGATCGGCAATTGAGATCGACAAGCTACGGCCGCTTGCCAGTCTTTCTACTAATTGACCTTGGCAGAGAGAACCGCAGAGACCGGATCGGATGACGGCCAAGAGGCGAGCTACAGGGTCGAAGTTCCCAGGTCAATGTGGCATTCGACCCTTCCTCGAAATCCTGGAACACGCACAGAGATTGCTGATCTTTCTGCTCCCTCTCACGACGAGCGGCCTGAAGGGTGGCGAGGTGTCATCGGCACACGAGCTTCTCTGTTGACACGACGAGAGCCGCAAACGTGCCTAAGCACGATCGATTTGCGATTGCGCCCAACACCAGGCACAAGCTGGGATATAGCATAATCTTTACCCTGGATCGGCATGATTTGCAAGAGAGATAGGCTGTCGGAGATGATCAGCGTGGACTTTGTGGGCCTAGCCGAAGAGCCTGTACCATGGCACTTGCTTTAGACGCAATCACTCACACTGCCGCACATGGCAAGGCTGACATTCGAGACAAGACTCAAGAGAGACATCCAGCGAAAGACAGGGACACTGAGCAGCAGAACGGTTTCAGCAGCAGCATCCAAATCCAATCTCCGCTCGAATGTTACTGTACTGTACTTAGAGTGACGACCAGAACACTGGTTCCGAACGCGTTGAATTTTCCGGATAGAGAAGACAGAACACCTGTGGGCCTGCTTGCTAGTTTGCTTGCTCTTCTGCTTGGTTTTAGTTTTCAGGCACAGGACAAAGCTCTTGCAGCTGCATTGCTTGTTCATGCTGCTGTGCAAGTATGTCGTGCCGTCGATGCGATCGTTGCTTCTGGGCTGCAAAGAAGGAAGGATGATGAATCGGATAAAGAGCCAAAGAGCTGGCGAGGCAAGGCGAACGTTCGGGTCGTCTGAGACTTGATGACAGCGTTTCAGCCCAATTTTCCCACAGCAACAGAACCCCGCTTCAGCTTTTCAAAAGCGGCCGATACAAAAGCACTTTTCTGGCAGTTTGCCTGCTGCTGCTGCTTGCAGGCAGATGAAAGGGCTGCACGCACGCACGCCAAATTAATAAGTCTTTCTTCAAATTAGAATCAACACAAAGCTCTCTGTCTGTCTGTCTCTCTCTCTCATTCAGGAAGACGCGTGCTCTTCCCTTCTGTGCTCTGTCCGGAGATGGCGGCAAACAAGGGTCCAACGCCCAAACTTGGTTTAACCTTTCCGTGCTTGCTCATCACCATCGGCTGTGCCGCCTTACACGGCAGCTTCCTGCTACGCTAGCGCTGCTTCTGCTCAGTCCGATGATTTGGTGGTACACTATATGATTACTTTGCGGAAAGAGCAAAGCAAAAGACGTCACTCATAGCGACTGTGTGATTCAAGAAGCATCGCATCCTTCACTGCAGACGCACACGCACAAAGTTGGGCGTTGCGTGCATTTTCCGAGACGAACCTGTCAGTTCGACGCGGCTCTGTGGCAGAGAGAGCCACCACTTGGGCTCACGGCCCTAAGCGACTGCATTTTGGCCGACGCCGACGCTACTGCAGTGCCAACACTTCGACTCTCGAATCCTATTGCTGCTCTTGCTGTTCTCTCAGCTCTCGACTCGACTCGCTTTCTTCCATCACCGTCGTCCCCTCGGCAGGCCATCATCAACACCATCTTCTTTCTCATCGACCATCATCTGCACCTGCGTCATCACGCTGGTGTTCACATCGCAACTTCCGCTCTTCATCTCTGCACCGCGTCTTCATAACAAGTTGTTGCGTCACATCGTCGTTTCTCTCGTCTCGTTCCGCCACCTCGCATCCGCGACTCCCGCAATCGAAACTCGACTCGAACCCATCACTGCTCAACATTTCGACAGCAGGTCTGCCTTGAGGTCCTCACAGCTGCGTCGCCTATCAAACTCGCAAGCCTCTTTCAACTCGATTGCCTCGACCTTCCTGCTGGCGAGCAATTGCATTCCGCGGCGATTCCCTACACGTCCTCACCTTCAACCATTCTCGATCTTCAGCAGCTATCCTCGAGTCGACCCCTGCATACTTTGCTGGTCAGATCCTGGCGTATAGGCGCTCCATCTAGTCCGCGCTGCTTGCAGTGTTCATTTCGTTCTCACCCTTCAAGTCAACAACATGGTTTCGTCGGCTTGACCGTCATCTCCCCCGTCTCTTCAGATTCATCTGCATTGCTCTGGAACATCCTCAATCAATTCACACGAAGCACGCTGCTTCCTTCTCGGCCCCACTCACGGCTTTTTACCCGCCATTAATCAAGCTCATCCCTGAGGCTCACCCCTGTCGATCCGCTTTGCATCGACTCGACGTCTCCTTATAAAACATCGCTTCTCCCTGCCATTGATTGCATCACCTTTCATCTCAGCTCCATTGTCACCCTGTCCTGCTCAACTGCAATTAACCGACGGTCTGCAGGGTCCTTCAAGTAACCGCCCACTGTCTCAACGCCTGCGCTCGGCCCCCCTTCATCTCGCATCTGCTTGCGCCTGTTGCGGCTCCTCGCTCCCACTCTCCCACACAATCTCGCCTCAGCCAGACACTTTCATATCTCAATTAACCCAGCGCTTCGTGGAAGATTGCTCGGATTTCATTTTCAGCCTTCCGACCATCTCAGCCCCCACTCTTGACAACGCTGCCCATTACCTATATCAAGTGCTTCGGTAGTTCCGTCTTCTTTCGCCCATCTCCTGTTTCAGTAACCCAAAGGCTTGGTGCGCTCGATCAGTCGTCACAATGAGCTCCTTCGAAGCTGACCCTAGTCCGCCACCAACACCCGGGCCCAGCACATTCGCTCCACGACCAGTACACGCATCCAGGCCAGCAAGACAGCCTGTCAGATCGCTCTCGCTCCGCATTCCCGAAGATGGTCAGGCTTTTGGCGGTCTCACTCAGCCCTCTTTGTCATCGGCACATCCGCAAACGCCCTCAGCATATGCGTCAGCTCCTCCCATCACATTGCAACTCGCTTCGAATCAAGCGGGACCGAGCACACTCGCACCGCCACCACAGTCAAAGCTGGCACGCAAGCGTCCATCTAGGCTCAATCTGGCGCCACCATCACTGAGTGACGAGTCGGGTCTCTCATCACGCTCCATGCCCAATTCGCCCGTTGCGCTCTCCAGGTCCAACTCGAAAGCAGAGCAGCTTGACAGTGTTGCACCGCCTCCTTCAGCAATATCGGAAGCTGTCAAGAACTTGTCCAGCACATTGAGAGGTACACCGCGAAGACGTCCAAGTATGCCTTTCAAGAACACGGCGGTACCCGAAACCCCGTATCCAGAGCCTCCCAGCGCTGCTAGCTCGCGCACGCGACCACCAGAGGCTTTTCGGGATCCTTCGGAGCACATCCTCAGCGGCAAAGGAAGCACACTTCAGCACGCTCGCAGCGTCTACTCGCAAGGTCCTGTCGAGATCCTTCCAGGTCTCTTCCTCGGTGACGAGCACAATGCTCGTGACGAGTGTATGCTCTCTGCCCTTGGCATCACCACCATCCTCAATGTCGCTAAAGAGACTGTACTCGACTTTCAGTCTGAAACTTTGGCACAGCCGAACCCATCACACACAGCATGGACCTCCGCCTCGAATCGCCTCGGCAATTCCGACTCGAATATGAACGGTCACCACGGCTCTGTCTACGGATCGGGCATGGCAGCAGATGTTCCACCGACACCAAACACCTACTTCACGCCACCTACCACCGCTTCGCTCCCTACCGGCACAGCGCATGGCGAGGCATCGTCTCCGCGCGACGCGATCAGCACTTCAGTACTGCGCAATACGTCTTCGACGCCCAACCTCCTCACACACTTCCTCAATGACGAGCCAACCTCCACGTCGCAAGTGCCAAGCTCGCACAACGCAGCCACCGAGTCTGACTCAGCCTCCGACTTGCGTACGCTCACTGCGCAAGACGTCTTGCGCTACCGCACGCTTCGACGCAGCAGCAACTCGTCTTCCGATGACGCCTTCGACACTGCCTCGTCCCCGACATCGTCTCGCGCTGCAAGCATCTGCACCTCGGCCGCCACCGAGCTCACCCCACCGGCACTCATGGGTCTCAAATCGAAAGGAGACACCGCTTCGGATACGCAGGACCACTCTGCCTCCAGCGAGTACGCCAGTCAGCAACATTCGCCCAGCTATGCCTTTGACGACGACTCGCAGCGCTCGCCTTCCACTTGGCTTACGCAGGTCGAGTTGCCGTCGAATGCAACTGTCATCAGGGTCCCTAGCAACAATGATCAGCAACGCCCCACCGAGTTGCGCTACATCAAGCTGCCCTGGACGCACGACGAGACAGACCTCGCTTCAGCTCACGGCGGTTTTGCACAAGGTTGTGCTTTGATCGCCGAGGCACTTGGCATCGATGCCCGCTACTGGTACGCAGTCAAGATTGCAGAGGATCGAGATGCTTGCTATGCGCTTGAAAATGACGCTAGCCTGGAGCACGTCCAGACGAGTCCATCGCCCGGCAAGATCCTAGTGCACTGCCAGTGCGGTGTCAGTCGTAGTGCTACGTTGGTCATCGCCTTTGTCATGCAGGCAGCAGCTATGCGATACGGCTTTGAGGCCGCTCGCACTTTGCTCGGAATGCACGACTGCTACAATATGGTCAAGGACAAGAGCGCAAGCATCTCGCCCAACATTTCGCTCATCTACCAGCTCGTCGAGTGGGAACGTCATCTCTCTAGCGCTGCAGGTCGTCTGCGTGATGTGCTGGGCATGGGCTGCAGCGGTAGCGAGGGTGAAGCTGGCAGCCATGCTGATCCCAGCGGTCAGCCTGGTTTGGCAGGAGCAGGTTGGTCCACCGAGACCATGGATGAGGCCATGTGGAGCAAGATGCGCCTGGAAGAAGAAGAAAAGGAAGCAGCAGAGGAAGCCAGACGGCGCGAAGAGCGTCTCAACGAAGCAATCAGGCTGGCAGCCGAAAGGAAAGCAGCACAAGACCGTCTCGAAGGACGCACGCCAGACGTCGCGAACGGCAGCGACGTGGGTGGAGGATCACTCATGCAGCGCAGGCGTAAGAAGGCAGCCCCCGCTTTGCAGCTTCAGACTCCGTCGACGAGCACCACTGCAGCGACAGCACCCATGCCGAGCCCTGGTCTTAACAAGCGTCGTCCTCCAGCACTGCAGCTCAACTCAGCTGCACGCAGAAAGGGTCATCTGGAAGTCGAAACGCCATTCCAGACGGCAAGGATGGAAGCTTGGTCCGGACATGAGCATGATGGTGACGGTGATGTGATGATGTCTGAGCTGGAACCGCCTCAGACACCTTTGCGATCCTCGGCAGCCGACTCGGACATTGTCAGCACACCGACTGCTCGAACGACTAGGGCAGCATATGGATCTGATCCGAACAGTTCGACTTTGCGAACGCCCAGTGCTTCCGCCACTTGGCATGATCGAGCACGCCCATCGTCCTCTTCGCACCTGCCACCTCCCTTGGACGCTTCAGCAGCGCATCGTTCGAGCACAGACGGGATCATTCCCAGCACCCTGCTTTCGCCATCTTCGCCTGCCATGTCGACTTCACTCTCTGTCGGTTCTCGACCAAGTCGCTTCAGTTTCGGCGGCGGTCCTCCTCTGAGTGGAAGCCTGACAGCGCGACTCGAGGCCGATTTCGAGCCAGGATCCCGATCGAAAGCGAGACCCGATTCGATGCAGAGCACCATGTCTTCTTCCTCTTCTTCCACCGCACTGTTCGGTGTCACAGCTCTTTCGCGAGAAGAACGAAAGAAGCAGCACCGAAGGACATTCTCGTCCGATTGGCCTACGTTGCAAGCCAACCTCTCGCAAAGGAGGAAGAGCAAGGTCGAGTCCATGCTCTCGCCTCCACCCCGTGTAGAAGGGGCTGCGCCAAACAGTGGTTATGCGAACGATGCGATGGACGTGTAAGAACAGCGAAAGTCATGTTGTCATTCTATTGTTGTACTGAGTAAGTCGAAAGTATCTCAGACTTGATTGCGGACATTCGATACGGTCCTATCATTCAGATGAAGCAGTGTGTGCTGGATGTGCGGTCATGTGAAGTGAGAGACTCCGTGAAGATGCGGAGTCGCCGAGACAGACGTGTGCATGGATGGACGTCTTTGCAACGTGGACGAGATGAAGTATGAAGTCTCGGTTGAGTTGCGGAGGGCCTCGGTCATGAGGCGGGGTCTGACAGGACGTTAATGTGGACGATGGATGATCTGAACGTGGGCGAAAGATGGAGACCGCTCAGGTGGGCGAGTTGAGTGAGTGTATGTGATTGAGTTGCTATGCTAGAGTAGGTTGTGACCATGCATCAGTATGGGGCTGGAGCAGTGGGGTATGCGTTGTGGGGACTCACTCACATCGAATCTGGGCTCTTGCCGTTCCGTGATGTCAGCTCAAAGGATCTAGGCTCGTCTCTGTCCTAGAGAGGATGTCACACAGTTCTTCCCGAAAAAAAAAGATGATCACATGTTCACTCGAAAGAGGTAAGGGTTTGTACGGATGTTTCCGTAGCTGCAATGATGCTGATCAGTTGGAAGAATGTGCGGGATGATGCGCCGGAGAGTTTCGGCATCTTTACCGGTGAGCTTGACACAGCAAGATACGAAGATCAGACGGTGAAATGTGGATCTTGTCAGGCAGCGCATGGCTGATGCGACTCGGCCACGTTTCTTTGCACAACTGATAGCAAGATTGTGCGAATGAGTCCCAGGCAGCGGCAGATCAACATCAGGCAGAGGTGATGAGACCAGGAACGAAAACTCGGCCACTCCGGTTATGCTCAACCTCTTGAACACGGAAGCTAGGAGACACACCCCACAGGCGAAGATGCGAGCATTGTAGTTTGCACCGAAGCGAACTCAAGCTCGACCTGATACAATAGGTTAAACAAAGGGAGAATGCGGGGAGTTAGTGCGAGGAGCATCGTCATCATTGCGGGGGGAAAATAAAGAAGATTGGTCGAGTAAAACGGATGAGTGGGCGTGGGGTTTGACGAACAAACCACGCTATCATCTCTACCGCAGCTTTAACCATTCGTCAGGGTTTCAAGGGGAGCTCACATGACACAGTGTGGATACACTCCTTCGGAAAGGCGGAAAGGAGCGGATGTTTGCGCTCTGAACTTGCTCGCAAGGTCACTTGACAACAAAGTGGAAATGCAACGGCCAATTACAGTCAAACCTCTCGAAATGACACATTATTTATTTTAAAATTTTCGTGAATTATTTTGATGTCCTCAAGCAGTAGAATTCTTGTAGCTCATCACTCAGAGCACCTATGGAATTGTGAGAGCTTTCACACTGAATGTGTGACTATAGAATTGATTGTGATACAGTGAGATGAGAGCTACAGGCTGAGAAAGCATCTGAAACTTTTTGGGTCAGAAGACCATGGTCTGCCAGGGTATCCTGAGCTGACTTGAGAATGTTAAACTGCTCTTCCACCACTTCTGTGAAGCTCTATGGGCCCTTGTCAAGCTCTGCTGATGCTACAGATGGGCTAGGATTCCAAAGTGTCTTCAGTATCCTCTATCTCTGCCAGTGCTTCCTCCTCACCTGATGATCACACTACATCACAGACAGTTGCCTCTGTCAGCTTCTTCAGTATCCAGAACTGATTGAAAGGCTCAGAACAATATACATATCATATACCTTTGAAGCATTATGTAAGCACTGCAAGATGATGCTAGATTTTTTGCTCCTTTTTTAGGCCAAAATTAAAACGCGATTTTTGAATTATTTTATTCAATTTACATGTGTCATTTCGAGAGGTTCGACTGTAGAGACATGCAACTTCACAGCCAACGTAGGGCACCAATAAGAAATGCCTACAAACGAGGAGTACGGAAGAAGAGAAGCGGTGATTGGTCTGCCCCAGTGTTAAAAGGAATATGCAAGCGAGACTTACAGCACGCGTCATTTGGTTTTCCAGGTTTCACTATCACAAAATTCGCTCCCCCCCCCCCCTGTGTCACTATACATCAATATTCCTACTCATCTCACAATACAACCTTGGCAGATTTTTTGTGAACACCTACTTTGCTTGCTTGAGTGCAGAATCCACAAATCAGAACCTTGTTTGACCACCTTTGACCTTAATTACAGCTTCCATCCTTCTTGGCATGCTTTCTAGAAGCTTACCAAGGTAATCTTCTTCAATGGTCTCCCAAGCTTGTAGGCTCCTGATTCCCACTTTTTTGAGATGCCTACTGGCTGTACTGGCTGACATACCATCATTTTGCTGTCCAATCCCTTTCAAAGGAGTTCTTCTGCTCTGTGCATCCTTTTGTGTGTTTCTGATCATGTTTCTGATAGCTTGTGGGCTGTACTTTGGGTTTCCAGCAGTAGAATATGCACTTTCCTTGCTTCCAGTGGTGTCATAGCACTTGCAGAACTTATATATAGTATCATAGTTGAGGCCCAGGTGAGCTGCAATTTTTGGAAGCTTCCATCCTGCTGATATGAGTGATATACATGCAGTTTTCTCTTGAGCAGTGAGTAGATAGTGTCTGGAGGGGCCAGATGATGTGCTAGATGATGCCATTTGATGCAAAATTGAGGGAGATATGCTGATTACAGGAGATGCTGGTGATGAGGGGATAGGATGAATTTTGCAAGTCCAAGAAAATCTGCAAAACCAAAAAAAAAACAAAAACAACCCCTTTTTGCTTCTGTCTTGTCCCGCTCCGCCGATCCGATCTTCTGCTGCTGCTGGAGTTATTGACCGACATGGCCGGTGAGCGCAGCTTGAACCGTGAAGCGATGGCGCCATGTCGCCTGTCAATCTGATATTCACTAGCGCGATGCGTTCCCAAGGTCGAACACAACAAGGATTGACCGGAACGAAGGGAGGACAAAAACGGTCCTATCCGAACACACAGCGGATCGGAAGAGGAAAAAGAAAAGGAATAACGATAGGTCCGAACCGCTACAACCGACGGCTGTGCGTTGTGGTTCAAGGGGAATTGAGAGAGGTCAGTCCAAAATAACGCTCTCTTCTTCAAATTACAGTATTTCTTGGCAAAAGGAGGATTTTTTGAAAAAAAAAAAAAAAAAAAACACTCTTGGCTTGAGCTGTCAGACAAGCGCGGAGTGAAAGGGTAAAATCGGCGTTTTCTCCCTTTCTTTTCTTTTTGGATTTTGCATAGCCATGTCACTGAGCAACAGCACTAGAGCAGTCTAAAGGCAAGCTGGCCGAGTTGGACATGCAACCGCGTTCACGTCGGTTTCTGCCAGTTTTGTGCGACCCTCGAGCACAGCTGCGACAACGACATACGAAGCTCGCTCGTTTCAATTCTCACTGCCCCTTATCGGAAGCAGTCATTGATAGCAACACCACACACAGTTCTCAAGACTGTGCCACAGCAAGGTCAAGCAACAACGCCCTGCGTCTCGAGTCGAGCGGTCGAATGACCTCGCGCTTCGTTCTCAAGCTCACAGCCCTCGTGGCGCCCACTTTCCTTATCAGTGGGCTCTCATTCATGTACATCAGCCCCACCATTCTGAGCCATTGACTCAATCGCCATCCTACGAGACAATAGACTGTGACAAGCTGGCGAAGAGTCCTTGCAAAGAGTGAAACTGAGCTCACCAATCCAGATCGCCCTGCCTTGTCTGTTTTTGTGGGCAGTCACGCAATCATTCCAACACCGATCATGTGCCTCGTACCTCATTTCTCAGTTCGGCTATCAGCACACGACTCTTCCTTTTTTCCTCTTTGTTTTATTTAATTTTCCTATCGTTGATATCTGTGGCCACCCTCGTCCTCTTATAAGTCGATTGCCTCGCTTGCTCTTAGCCTCGTTCACCCCGCACCTCCAGGTCCACTCTCGACCACATCCACCCCCTCCGACTCTTGGACACACGTTTCGATTGGAAGATCCCCCTTGTCTACTCTCCCCGACCATGGCGCCAGCCGACCAGATCAACACCTCCGGGCCTTATGCCCAGGAGAAAGCCTCCTCTTCTGACAACGAAGTCAAGCGCTACGACAATGTCGAAAACAGCTCTTCTCTCAAGGATGCAAACAACGATGCCAGGCCTGAAGAGCGTCAACTCCACCGTGCCCTCAAAGGTCGCCAGATTTCAATGATTGCCATCGGTGGTGCTCTTGGTACCGGTCTTATTATTGGCACCGGTTCTGGTCTTGCCAATGGTGGTCCCGCTTCCATTCTCATCTCCTACACAGTCATGGGCTTCTGCTGTGCCTCTGTCATGTCTGCGCTTGGCGAAATGTCCACTTACATGCCTCATCCACGAGGTTTCGCTGGTCATGCTTCTCGATTTGTCTCTCCCGAATTCGGTGTCGCCACTGGATACAACTACCTCTTCAAATATCTTGTTGTGACCGCCAACAACATCAACGGCATGGCACTGTGCGTGCTTTACTGGAACGACTCTCTATCAGGAGGCATCTGGATTGCACTCGTTACCGTTCTCATCGTCGCTTTAAACTTTGGCGGTCCAAAGTGGTTTGGCGAGGTTGAATTTTGGCTTTCTCTCGTCAAGATCATCACAATGACTGGCCTTATCATCCTCCTCCTTGTCATCGATTTGGGCGGATCTCCAACTCGTGATCGAATTGGATTTCGCAACTTCCAGGATGGGCTTGCTTTTCGGCCTTATCCCAAGACCTCTGGTGCAGAAGGAAGATTCCTTGGTTTTTGGAGCACCATGGTCACAGCTCTCTTTGCCTACACCGGAACTGAGCTTGTCGGCGTTACCGTTGGTGAGGCAGCCAATCCCCGCAAAACCGTGCCCTCAGCTATCAAGAAAACCTTCTTCCGTATCGCCTTCTTCTACATTCTTGGTGCTCTACTTGTCGGTATGGTTGTGCCCAGCAACGCTCCCGAGCTTCTGGCCGCCAACAAGAAAGGCACATCGGCGGCAGCCTCTCCG
This sequence comes from Ustilago loliicola, assembly GCA_022963135.1. Taxonomy (NCBI): domain Eukaryota; kingdom Fungi; phylum Basidiomycota; class Ustilaginomycetes; order Ustilaginales; family Ustilaginaceae; genus Ustilago; species Ustilago loliicola. The sequence continues at coordinate 200,066 of JALCUU010000001.1, read as the reverse complement.
TTTGTTGTAGCCATCGTGCGAGCCAGGATCCGAGTACTACCAGACATTGTCAATTCTGCTATCATCGTCTTTTGCATTTCAGCAGCAAACAGCGATCAGTACATCGCCGCAAGGACTCTGTACGGCCTAGCCATCGATGGCAAGGCACCCGCCATCTTTCGAAGGGTGGACAAGCGAGGTGTTCCTTATGTCGCGCTTTCGGTCACAGCTTTGTTCTGCGGTTTGGCTTTTATCAATCTTGCCTCTGGTGGTCCGCAAACTTTCTCCTACCTTGTCGCTTCTGTCACCATGTTTGGAGGCCTCACATGGATTTGCATCTTGATCTCGCACATTCGCTTCATGAAAGCAATGAAAGCGCAGGGGATGTCTCGAGACTCACTGCCTTGGCAGTCACCTCTGCAGCCATATTCCTCGTATATGGCTGTTGTCTTCACCTCTATCGTCGTCTTCTTCAAGGGCTGGAACTCGTTCCTCTTCACCTTCAACTGGCGTACTTTCGTCACCAACTACATCGGTCTTCCCATCTTCTTCATCATCTTGATCGGATGGAAGTTGTGGCACAGAACCAAGGTCTTCAAGCCTGACGAGGTCGACTTGCTCACCGACGTCAGGGAGTTCGATGAGCAGGATGAGTTGGTATGGAAGATGGACGAGGAGAAGGCAAAGGCCGAGATCGCCGAAGCTCCTGTTTATAAGAAGGCTTGGGTTTGGGCTAAGAACTGGTAAATGCCGCCTCTTTTCTAGGAGGGTAAGGAGAAATTGTCACCCCGGGCTAGATCAAAATTTTCATCGTCTACGTTATGCAATCTAGAACGACCTCTTGTATCATTTTGTTTGCATTGTCGTTGTGTGTTCCATTCGTTGGCGGATCCCCTACGCTTCTGCAAGATTTCTTGCAGACTCTCAAAGTTGGTGCACGCGGGAGGCAAATGGCGACGCAAGACGGCGGTCTTGGGGAAGAGCTCGTAGATTCGTTTGGCAACGGAGACTTTAGCGACCAACATGAACTCTTCAACGAGTGAGTTGGTCTCTCGCATCTTCTGTCCCCCTCGTGTGATTGAAAGAAGCAGTCACTTGACCATTTTGGCGATGTGGAAGACGAAGCGCGGATCTGACATTGTAGCAAAGCGTTTGCGGATTCCAGATGCATGTAGATTCTCTTATGTCAAGTACAAGGCTCATGGGTCTCATTATGAAGCAACAGTGGCTCGAAAGCTGTTTGATATCTACAGGGCGCTGACCACTCGCATTCTTCTTGCACAGCCCCTTGTACTTGCAGCAACAAAGATCGATGTCCCCATTGCAACGTTTGCGTGCAGGCTCAGCATCGTTGACAGATGGTTGCACCTTGGAGATGCGGAATAGTAAATGCTATAGCCAACCGGTCACTGGTCTACTGGAACATTGTAGGTGTCCCTACAGTCTGACGGGCCAGGGGAGCCCGTATGGTGTTGGGGCCCGTACGGTGTAATGGTGCTGTCAGAGTGTGAGTGTGTTGCGGTTTGATGGTGTGCTTTGGGACTGTGCGTTACAGCACAGAACGCAAAAAACAAGCTCTTGAACAATGACAGATCACAGGGCTGTAGGATCAGGGCAAGCTTTGTCGATTGCATTGAATAGGCTTGATCACAATGACTTCTAGAAAGATACAGACAGACAGCCGCCGAGATTGGAGCTCATGCAACAAACCGAAGTTGATATTCTAAACACCATCGTGTTCTAAGATCGGTCTGAATTGGTCACACAGATAGGTTGTGACGGCCGGGAGCGAATTGACACAGAACGACAAGAAGGCTTCGGACAATCGCTTGTCAAATACACGCTCATCTCGTGGTGATGAGCGACCGGATTTGATTCAGAGGGCTTGTAGGTCGCGGCTCATGCCTCGTCAAAGATGGTGAGCAGCATACAAGCCGCAACATTCTACCATCGTTGTCCTGCACGTTCACATTGGATGCGCATTGTTTGACACACACACAAAGCTCGCCGATCAATAGAGCATCCAACATTTTGGAACAGTGATTTGCTCCGGACAGTCCAAGCTGGTTGTGTTGATACAAGCATTTCATTGCGAAACGGTGAGACTGTCGCGTGACTATATTCTAGAAGCCGCCGAGGGTGCTTTGGCGATCCAGTGTTCGTGTCTTGTACACAGCTCGCGAATAATGTCTTCCTCCAACTCCTTCTCACCGCCCTTACCACCGCCCTCTGTGAGGCCGTCTGGTGAAAGGCGCATCCAAGTTGCTGTGAAGTCCTGCCCGTCGACGTTGATGCTGTCCGAGCCTGTGGTCGATGGATTGCTACCCGCTCGTTCGACAAAGACGACCTCGAACTTTCGACGATTCAGGTCATTGCCAATGACGAGTTGATGACCATAGCGCTGAAGTGCGCCAACTGCTTTGGGGATCAGCAGTTGTGGATCTGTCTCTAGCTTGAAGCTTACCAGATAGCCCTCCGGAACCCACTGCTCGACCATGGGCTTGAGCACTTTGGGGACCTGATCCATTTCGATGACGAGGGAGCCTTTACCAGACTGGATCTTGTGTTCGGGTACGTTGGTGGACGGAATAAAGAAGTCGCTGACTGCGGCGGCGAGATAGTACATGCCATTGCGACCGAGTGGTTGCATGGCACGAGACATTTCTCGCAGTAGCCAGAGATAGTCGTTGACGGTGACGAACGGAACAGTAAGCAATAGTCCAGATGTGCGGGCATGATGGTATGCAGAGAGAATCGGTCGGAGATGTGCGACGTGCTGTTTGAGCACGGTGATGTTGTCTTCTCCTGTGCCGGAAGCGGGCGAGTCGGTGTGTACGTGTGTTGCGGGGTCGGCGAGCAAGTCTAAGAAAGGATTGGTAGTATGACTGTAATGTCTGGTGTAAGGAGCTAGCGAGTGCTGTCGGCTCATGAAGATGACAGCATAGCCAGCTGACAAAAAGTATTCGGCGGAAGTAGCGCCTCGTGTACCTGCGGAGAAGTTGTCAAGGAAGCGGACGACGTTCTTTTCGAGCGGGACTGTTGTTCCTCCTGACGTGACAAGGACGACTCGACGACCATCCTTGATGTGACGCTGTACGAACTCTGAGGCGGCTGCGGACACTTCTGCAAGATTGGAGGGAGCCGATTGCGTCTGGAAGAAGCGGTCACTTGACCATTTCGGTGAAGCCGAAGACGAAGCGGACGGGTCAGACATTGCAGCAGAGTGTTTGCGGATTCGAGGTCTGTGCAGAGAGAGCTGTCTAGAAGAGATGACTTGCGTTGGCGTGCGGAAGGTGTTGAGGCTGTCCGTTACTTGACCGAGTCGAACTTGAAGATACTATGCTGTTCGACGAAGCTGAGTGAATCTTTCGCAAGCCGAGCCGATTGGGAACGGAATGACCGAAGACGCCGAAGTGTGAGTGATGGAGCGGATGGTCCGTTACAGAGCGGAAAGGGTCCGCAACGAAGCGGAAGCAAGGACTGGTGTGTGGTATGCTTGAAATGAACAGGGTGCTCAAGAACTAACCGAACGCCGGCTCGTGCGTTCTCTTGTGCTTGTGGGGCAGCTCTCCAACGGCAAAGCCGGAGACGGGCTTGCAACTGGAATTTTTCTTTCTTCTTGCGCAAGGCTTGGAGCGTCGCGTGAAGAATCTCGGATCTCGAACTTCAAGTGTGCTTCTTTGTCGTCCATCTACGAGGCTTTGTGATATTTGCAAAGTCAGCGTTGAGACGGCGCGTGCAGACTCAGAAGTGAGGCTGAGCTGTATCGCACATTCGCTTGTCTCCCGACCGTCACTTGCTCTGCTCAGCCACAGTTCGGCTCTCACGCTCACAACGCCTCAACACTGTCGCCCGCGCGACCAACACTGCCACACTTCTTGCCCACGGTCGGATCACCCGGATAGCCTGACAGAAGGTAGTTGCAACGATGCCTCGCAAGAAGATAGTCCCCGTCGACCAAAACGTGGCCAGCACTTCCTCAGCTGCTGCTTCTGCTACACCATCACGTCGACTCGGCTCCTCCGCAGCGCAAGAACGCTCGCCATCACCAGCATCTTCCCTCGGCCCACCTTCCTCACCACACAAACCACCACCCGGTCAGCGCTCCAAGCAGCCCAACGTCGCTACCACTAACATGCCCGCTCGCGCACCTTCTCCGACCCTTTCCGAAATCTCGACATCAGCATCTGAGGGTGGTGAAGATGGCGCACCATCCTCAAATCAGCAACGACTGCGCTCTGCTTCTCCTGAAGGCGACGAGCTGGCCGACGAATCTGTCAGAGAACCTGCTGCCAACAACGATGCCGAAGTGACATGTCAGTGGAATGACTGCGGCGAGACGTTCAACAGCTTGCAGCCATTCATCGATCACCTACACCATCAGCATATCGGCATTCATAAGAGCAAGTATATGTGCGAATGGACTGGATGCATCCGCAAGGGCAAACCACAAACCTCTCGATTCGCGCTACTAAGTCACTTGCGCAGTCATACCGGTGAAAAGCCTTTCACATGTCCTCGACCTGGTAAGTCCCTAACTCACTCACACATGCCTGTTTCAACTTTGCTTTTTCAGCCTTCTGACCTTGGTCTCTTGTTTCGTGAACAGAATGCGACAAAAGCTTCACTCGCTCCGATGCGCTCAGCAAGCATATGCGCGTACAACACAACATCATCACTGCCGGCTCGCGCAAAGCAGCCGCCTCCTCAGCCCAGGCACAAGAAGACGGTGCCGAAGATGCCTCCATGCTCGCTGGTGACGGTGCCGACTCTGCCACTCCCGCTAAAGCTGGTCCCGGAGGTGCAGCTACTGGCGATTCTCTCGGTGAAGAACTACTCGAGCTCGCCGAGGGAGAAGAAGGGTTCCGTCTCACAAAGGGTGCAGGAGGCGATTCAAATCTCAATACGATGACGGCGGAAGAGTTGGGTATTCAAGACCGCTTACAAGCAGAGAGCGACACGGAGCAAGTCAAGCGCAGCGAAGCTGTTCTGGGGCGAGCATTGAGAACTTGGGCCAAAGATGTGCGAGAACGCGAGCGTAGTCGAAAGCTTCGAGAACCGCCTTCGCGTCCTCGCAATGGCGCTGCAGTCGATGGGGATGATATGCTCAATGGTGCAGCATCCAGCAGTACTGCCGGTGTCAAGCGAGCTCGTGCGAACGACTACGACAGCGATTCAGGAGACTCCATGCCCGACTTGTCCGAGTTGCGACGTTCACGCTGTAGCACACGCGCTTCATCCGCTGCCAACGGCGGCTCTCGTCGTCGATCCTCCCGTTTCGGCGGTGACGAAGCTCTCGAAGACTCCACCTCACCCGCCACCGCCGGAAGCTCCTCGATGGAAGCAGCACAACAAGCCATCCGCTCTGCACGCAACCGATACCTCGTCGAAAAGGCCAAACTTCGTTTCATTCGTTCCGAGAACTCTCGTCTCTGGGAACATCTTCAAGAGTTAGAAAGCGAACAAAAGCGGGTCTCACGCGAATGCACATCTGCTTTGGAACAAGCTCTGGTCTTCGAGCTAGGTCAAGATGTGGATGCCATATTCAGTCCGCCTGCTTCGCCAACGCTGCCACCGACGGGGGTGGCTGTGGAAGAGGCGGGTGTGGGAGAGGTGGCTGTGGAAGAGGCGGGTGTGGGAGAGGCGGGTGTGGGAGAGGCAGAGGCGCTGAGACAGGAAGTGGAGGAGGAAGAGATGGCTGCTAGGGGAACGTTTATTGATGATGAACAGAACGCGGCGGCTGTGGCTGCGGCCTAGAGCCTGGATGGGGTTGAGCAGGCATGATGAGGCCGAGAACAAGCCAAAGGTTGTATTTGTAATCGCAATGTCAGTTCTGTTCAGCACAATCCACATTGGCATGGTGAGCGCCTTCAATTTCACAACGTTTGAGCGTGTGACCGTGACGAAAGGGAGGAAGAGAGACCGTTTGGTCACCGATTGAGCTGCAAATCGAGGCAGAGCAGAGCGGCCATTAGCAACCCGAAGCTCATCGTCTGGCAAAGGTCGAGTGCGACAGGTTGTCTCACTTGAGAGCCCAACATTCCTTGGCAGCGCAGCACAATCAAGCAGCACTCGTAACGCGCAGAGTCAGTGATTCGTCAGCTTGCAGCATCGGCATTGCCACACAAGACTCACGATCTCTGCCCTTTTCACAGCACAAGACTCGTTCCGCCCACTCAGTGTCTTGAGGATGTACAAACTAGTTGAATGAAATACAACCTTGTCCCTCTCACAACGGAGGGAGCAAGGAATCGCGAATAAAATACATGGAAACTTTGTACAAAAGGTATATAAACGTATCTAAGTGTGTCTCGGGTCAAAGCGGAACCTATTAGTCTTAGTCGGAGTCCTTTGGTGAACCGCGTAACCCATATAAGCCGTACCTGGAAACCTACCCGTACTGGGAGGTTGCGGTGAAGGAGAGACATTGACGAAATCAGCGTAGTGGAAAGTAGTATCGCCCCCAGGAGCACCTGGTGCATTGGGTGGAGTAGTTGGCATCGGTAGGTCAAACTTCGAAGATGGAGGTGGGGGAGTGCGGTTCAGACGGGGAGTTCGTTGGTTGAGTAGAATATACTCCTCGGCATTGGATGCTTTGCGCGGCGTGGTGGGGGTCGAAGAGGTGAGGGTATCAGAGTCGAAGCCTAGACCAAACATCGGCGTCTCTGCAGAAGAGGATGCAGTGGGTTTGCGCTTTCTTGCGGAAGGAGGTGGGGTGAGAGGGGTGCAACTGGAGTTCGTGTGACGTGGACCACCAGCACTGCTTTGGAGCCTGCTGCGTCTACCACCGGAATTAGATAGCTGATCGGAGGTGTTGAATGGGTCCCAGAGAGACGTTTGTGCAGGAGTAGACAAGATTCCGTTACTTGCCACTGGCTCTGTATCAGCAGAGAAGCGCTTGATGGAAGAGGGAGAGGGAGAGGATGCGAGGAAGAGGAGGTAATTTGCTGCTGCCCTGTCTTGTCCTTCCTCCGCTTCTTGCTCCTTCTTCGGCTGTGCTTGCTCTTTCTGCAGATCTGTCGGAAGCAGACTCCACGAAACGTTCCTCTTATGGCCTCTCTTCAACGCGCCGGAATGAGCCAGGCTGCCACGTCGAACTGAAGGACTCGCAAATCCAATACCCAACCCTGCACCTTGCGAAGACGTCGGAGGCGGTGTGTGCGGGCGGTCGCTCCTCGAACTAGAATCAGAACTACTGCTGCCGGGGTTCCTTGCCTCAGCTAAGGCAGCAAGTGTGTTCGCTACCTGATCTCTTTCTGCTTGGTCTTGCTCCGCTGCTGATTGCGATTGGGGCTGAATTGCGAACACGTGCCTTGCGGATGCATGTCGAGAGCGAGGTGTTCGCGGTGTAGTCAGCCCCAGATCTTGTGCGAGAGAAGAGGCTGGGTGACCGTTGGGTAGGAAGCCGCCACTGCTCTGCATCCTTGCTCGCTTGGGTGTACCTAACAGCGGGTTTGTGGTAGAAGGGTTATGACTTGCCTCACGACGACGCTTCGACGGCGATCCGGAAGGCATGGCAAAGGTCTCTTCCGCTGCCAGCTTCGACTCGTGCGCGACCATGGCTGGCGTCGGGTTGTTGTGCCAGTCGAAGCGGCCGTTCTTTCTCTCTGGCGAGCCGAGCTGTGGTGAGGATGCAGCCTTGTCTAGCAGTGACCGAGTCGAGCTAGAGTTAGATGTGGAAGTGGATGTAGACCAAGCAAAATTCGAAGGACGCTTAGAAGGCGTGCTGGTAGACGCGAACGAAGTTGCCCTGCTCAAACTCTTCGATGTCGAAGGAGTGGCGCTGAAATCTCTACCGAAGATATCCATGTAAATTGACCTGGACGATCGTGCCGAAGAGTGAGAGGAGGATGGAATGGATTCGGACTGTGACAGAGCTGGTGTAGACAGTTGCGGGGATGGCTGAGAGGTAGGCTCTGTTGATGTGGAGGCAACAGGATCGTGGTTTTCGGCCAAGCTAGTTGTGAGAGGTTGTGGTTGAGGCTGGGAAAGGTCGGTGAAAGAAGCCTTGCCGACGCCATTGAGTGCTTTGTAAGAGGCAAGTTGGAGACGAGTGCGAAGGGCTTGGGCGTAGACCTCGACTTGGGAACGTCTTGGTCGAGAGCCAGAAGGCTCTGCGGATGATGACGATGATGGCATTATGGAAGACGACGTTGGTTGTATAGGACGGTGTGAAGAGTTGTCTATCGCAGAAGCGAGCATGATGGATGCATCCGAGGTGGTGGTGCCCAAGACCTTGTAGAATCAGTCGTGCGCTTCGGGATTCAGCAGTCCAAGCGTGATGGTAGTGCTGAGGATGTGTGCGTCGGAAGTTCGAATGGATGTTTCGATTAGGTAAAAGATAGGTCTGCGGGGATGTCGGCAAGTGGATGTGATCTTAGGATATGAATGATGAGTGATGGTGGAGGTGATGATAGCGAAGGGGGACGTATGCGAATGAGTCCAAATCTGAGCCGATTGATTGGGTCTCTTTGCAAGCGAAAGCAGCTGTCCAACTGTGTCACTGCAGCAACATTCTATCAGCAGCAGCACAGCATCACCACGCTCTGTTTCTGAAGAGCGGATGCGGAATGCAAACTGCAATGCTCTGCTCTGCGGCCCTGCTACCTGCATCCGCTGTTCTTTCGTGGCATCCATCTCCCGAACAGAATAATGAAAAAATTGCCGAGAAAACAAAAGTTTTCGGGACTCTGTGCTGGTTGACGCGTCGTGTAAATGACCACACTGCTGCAGTGCTGTGTGTTCAACGCGTTGAGTGCAATTAACGCGTCGCGTCCATTGCGCGTTCCCGTTTCCACTCGCATCGGACAGACTCGTCTCGCTCGCTCGCTCTTAGAGCTGTCGATCCACACTTCATTTTGCCTTTTACACTCTTTCAGACCTGCTTTGTGAGTCGGGAAGCGCATAGCTTAGCCGACCTTGTGACACAATCAAGCACGTTACAGCTCCGCTCATACACAGCGATCTGCGCAGACCCCTCTCCTCTCCCACCGCTCCCTACAGCACTCCTCTGAACAAGATCGAGATCAACACGGTCTGCATGCTTGCTCCTGTTTCACCCCGCATTCAACCGCCGTGGTCGGCGTCCGTGAGTCCGTGCGATCCAGACTCTTTCTCACTCCGCGACCCCAACACTTCAGTCTCACTCTACTTTTACTCGACACCACCGAGCAACAAGAAGAGTCTTACTAGTTCGTACAATTATGCGCGTTGGGGATCATTTAAAAGTACAATGCAATGCAATGCAATCGAGTTGCGTACCATGCTATGTTATGCTAAGTCGGGGGAAAGGGGCAATGCGGGATGAAACACAAATTCAGAGCTCGGCGGGATGGCAGACTAAGGCCAGAGTCCAACACTTGTATTTGCAGCCTTCGAAAGGCTGCTTCATTCATCGCGCGGCGATCAGGGCCACCATTCGTCCTCATCCAGATACTGTTCCTGATCGCTCGTGTTGGTCCGGTCCATCCACGAATCGTCGCCTCCTTCGTCCTCCGCCTCGGTCGTCTCTCGATACGCTCCGTTCTCTCGCCCAGCCGCTGCTGCCGCTCTCCCGCTTCCGCTCCCTGCTGTGACTCCCGCTGCTGTTAATGTACCATTCGTGCTCCCGTTCGGGCTGCTCCCATTAACAGCGTTGTTGCTGCCTACATCTAAATACGACGCGGGCATGGGCGCCGAGGTCCTCCTAGCTTGCTCGTCAGCATTCTGCTCTGGCCTCCGAATGTGCGCATGCCTCGGATCGGTGGGCGTGGGGATTGCCTCTGTGCGAGGTCGCTTGCCTGGGCGTCGGATCTGCTCGTCTTCCGGAGTAGCTTCGACGCGTGCGGCAGCTACAGCAAAGGGTCCTGTGCGATTAGGCGTGGTAGTCGAGTTGCTAGCGTAACTGCTGAATCCGCCTCTGTTCGCCGGGGCCGTGTGGGTGGCGCTGCTGCTGTTGCTGGTATTGTAATGCTGCTGCGGGGGTCGGCTGCTGTTGGCGGTTGACGATGCGTGAGAGTGGCTGCCATTGCTGGGTGCGGCTGCGCGCGCGGGCACCGACGGCTCGCTCTCATCGTCGCTGTCCAGCGTCAGGTCGATGACGTCTCCTGCACCTGTCGCGGGCGAGGCTCGCGCACTCGTGTTGGTACTGCTGCTGAGTAGCTCGATGCGTTCGTGTCGCAAAGCGGTAGCTGCTGCTGACGGTGCTGAAGATGTTCCGTTACGAAGTTGATGTGCTGCAGCTCCGGCCGCGGCCGAGTTCGGTGCCACTGCAGGTTGTGCCGACGTAGATGCGGCAGCCGGAGGTCCTTCTGGTGGTGGCGAGGGGCTGTCGAGCAGGACGATCTCGGCCATAGGTGATCTTCTGGTTCCGTTGGCCTTGGAGCTGCCATCCACACTCGGCTTTGCTTCGTCCGGGCTGTGACCCTTCAGCCTGTCTCCCAATGGGGTCCCCTCTGCTGCAGGTGTTGCCTGCGCTGTTCCGCTTGAAGTGAACTTGCCATCCGATGTCCTCCATGATCCATCGGGCTCTACAATCACCGACTCCTCGTCCTGCGGTACCTTGTTGAGAATGTCAGCCACGAACCCGTCCATGACCAAGTCTTCCGCCTTGATCGTCTTGTGGCAGATGGGACACTCCCACGATGGTGTCTGCTCGTTGACTGAGAAGAAGCTCTCGGCATCAAAACACTGCACGTGAGAGCAGTGGGTCGAGCGTGACGGTATCTTGATGCGCATGTAGCTGAATGGGCACTTGAGGCTCATTGTAGCTGCACCCGCCTCGATATCGTCATCGTCGGCTTCCCTTCGCATACGTGAGAGCACGTCTTCATTGCTAAGGAACTGCTTGGATCGCAGGCGCTCGACGAGGGTATCGACGCTCGTGATTTGACAGATTGCAGCGACAAGTACGTGTCGCTTGGGCGCATTGGTATAGGTCAAGTCGATGCGATTGGGTCGGCCGCCGAGGAGCACGAGCGTATTGTCCTTGTTGAGGTTGGGTGGCGGCACTCGACCAACGTTCTTCTTACTGCCTCGGAGGTTGGTTGAAAGTGTCTGATTGTTGACCCGAGCTTCGCAAGTGAGCGGAAACTCGATGGTGGCGGGATTGCGGCCGGAAAGGGAGGCAGCATGCGCCTCCATGGTAGTGCAGAAAAGGCGGAGTTGATAGGCGGTGGGGTTCCTGAGTTGCTCAGACTGCTCCGGGGTGAGGTTGACAAAGAGGGTCGCATTCTTGCGATCGGCCTGCGTGGGCGCTTCTGGACATTGAACGATAGGCGAGACGAACTGCTTGATCTCGTAGAAGGGTGATGGACGGAAGTTGATGCGGACAGCACCTGCGGAACCGATAGGGCGCGAAGCAGTCGTGGCTGTGAAACCTAGAGGAGAATAAGAAGATGAGGCAATGCTTGATGCTTTGTTGGCGGGGACTCCTCCGAGACGTTGCGGATGTGCGGCGTACGCTCCAGCGGCTGACAAGCCACCATACGTACCTGCACTTGATGTGGAGCTGTTGGTTGGAGAAGGACAAGGTGCGGGAATGTCAGTCAAGCTGCCTTCATGCTGGTGTGCGGCAAGCAGCATGGAAGCGAAAGGGAGGAACTGCGTCGAGTGCGGACTTACCCATTTCTGTAGGCGGAAGTTGTGACGGGTGGGCCCTTGTATCGCTGGACCAAGGTGCGGAACTTGGAGTATCCGCGGATGTCGCCCTGGTTCTTGCGTTCGGTCAGTGAAGTGATGAGGCGGTTGATGAGCTCGGGCTTGTTGCCAGAGAGAGCAAGACGACCGCATGTGGCCTCTGGCTCGTTGTTGACGTCTTTGATGAGCGCTTTGGCTTGAGCTACGGTGAGAGCTCGTATTGCTTCCACGAGCAACTGCGGAATCAAGTGGTCGAAGTGGAGGCGAACAGGTCCCGGGGTCAGTATGTAGTGCGCAAGCGGCGGCGGTACGTTGATCGGAAGGAGAGTGTATACTTACAGCATGGTCGGCAAAGCCGCTCGAAGAGGCGTCGGCAGCGGCCATAGCTTGGAGACGAGCATCCACTTGCGGGTATCGAGGTTGGAGATCGGGTCAAGTGGAGGTTGCGGGGAGAAGGTGTTGATGCAGATCTTGCGAGTGGACTGAGAGGTGTACCCTTTCCGGGTATGATGGCTGCCTAAGGGTGTAAACGCAGCATGTGGTGGTGTGAGAGATGAAGGAGGTAGGTATGGTGGAGGAAGAACAAGTGGCGGAAGGTGGAGCGGGAGAGTTAACGAGCAGCAGATAAGTTGAGAAGTTGCTGAGTAGCTGTCCGATTTCCCGATTCCTCGAATTTTGGACTTTGGCGAAGTTGAAAAAGTATAGAGAGAAACGCGGAAGACGGAATTCGAACTCTGACCCATCAGTTTTCGCGACCTAACAAGAAACAAAATTGCATAGCGTCCACTCGACCCCGACCAAGCAGATTGTCATGACCAGTAACTCTTATTATCACAGTCGAGAAGGGTGTGCTAGAGCATGTTGCGTTGATGGATGCATAGAAGTACATATTGCTGAGTAGATGGTATCAAGACCGAGCGGCATTTACTTTTGGAAGACCGAACGAGCGCTCTCGTTGGCCAGAGATGCTCCGAACAAGCTGGTGCGCGGAGGTGTTGGTGTTGGCGTTGTCTTGGTTGGCGGCGACTTGGATGCATCGGCCTCTACATCCACTCCAGTCGCCTTGTCTCCCTTGGTCGCATCCTCATCTGGCTTGTTGCTCGCAAAAGGAGACGTCGGGTCGTTGACCATCTTATGCCGCACCAACTCCAAAGACATCCTTGCGTCTTCTAGCGATGAGTGTCCTAAGCTGGTACCGTTCTGGATGATCTTGCCCAAGAACCTTGCTGTCAGGTCCCGCAACGACGTGCGGAAGGGGAAGCCTCGTGCGTGCGGGTAGAGCATCACCGTATCCACCACCTTGTCGTGCACCAGCCGGATCGCACGCAGATCGTTCTCCAATCCGTGGCCGACAAGGATTGTGTTCTGACCAACAAAACGTGCCATAGTCTTGCGCACTTGCTCGAGCGTGAAGACGGCCTTCTCTTCGTACTCTTCCGCAGTGATGCCTGAGAAGCGCGTGTTGTAGTCGACGACGTCGGTGCGTGTGCGCACGATCTCGTCGAGGATCATCTCGCCTTCCTCGTCCACCAGGGTGAGACGGGTCAAGGTGAGGCCTGCAGTGGTGTAGCTCAGCTCGCAGTCGAGTGCAACAATCTCCAATGGATCGCTTGGCGCCTCCTCCAGCGAATCGATGAGCTGCTTGGTTGTGATGAATGCTTCTCGGCGGTGCAAGTCGAGTCCGTCGGTCTCCTTGAAGACGTGTGGTCCAAAACAGCAGCTGTCGTCTCCGAGGGTACTGCTGCCAACTGTCTTGTTGCAGCACGTCCAGACGTTGACTCGACCTTTGGTTCCAGCCTGCTTCTCGAAGCGTCGCTTGCCCCAATGATATCGGCACTCCTTGGGATTTTGCGGTACCCTCTCTGTGCGTGCTTCGTTCATTTCGCCACCCACGGTAAACTTCTTGCCGCACCTTTCACATTCCTTGACCTCCCCTGTTGCATCTGGCTTACTGTTTCCCTCACTCTCCCACTCTGGCGGAATGGTGGCAGTATACTCGTACTCCTCCAGCTGATCGACAGGACATACGAAATCAGCCTTCTCCAACCTGGCCCGATCGAGCTTACCCGATCTCCTCGCTTGCGCCGCTTTGCGCTTCTCATCAACCTGCATCGTCGTCCCAGTCTCGGTACATTTCTCCGTCAACACTCTCATGACCCTCTCTCGCAAGTCTGCTTTGCCCTTATACGTGCGTGTTTCGATAGCGGCCGCTTCGGCGGCCGCCTGAATGGCCTCGTTGTCGCGCTTCTTCAGCCCCACTAGAAGGGTAATGCTGCTATTCTTGTAGGTGTGTTTGTTCGATTTGGCAAAGTGCTCCTGTTCTTGCGTCAGCGCGTGGTCCCGACACAGCTGTTGACCACAGCCTGCAACGATTGGGTCTGCGCTCTGGATGATAGGCTCGTATGCTGCGACGAAGGCGTTGTAGAATGCTTTCAAACCATTTTGGCGTGCAGAGAGTGGGATTGGGGAGGAAGATGGATGGTCTTTGAAGGTGATTGTTGGTGGCTTGAGACCAACGACGGACCAGTCGTTGTTGCTGCTGGTTGGGTTGCCGTTGCTGCCGTTTGCAGTCTTCGGAGCAGTTGTCGAAGCAGAGGGTGAGGCGGAGAGCTTGGACGTAGCGTAAGCGTTCTTTGCCTTCTTGAGCGGTGGGCCGACAGCGCTGCTGCTTGTACGCGAGCCGGTCGAGGAAGTATCGGTCGATGAGCTTGGCGTTGCTCGCTTCAGTGGAGTGCTCGAAGACGCTGCCGTTGTGCGCTGAGGCATGCCCCCTTGAAGACAGACCCGACTGCTTGATGCCGCTGCCGTGGATGTTGCTGGTGCAGGCGCAGCAGCCGGCACGGGCTTGTGCGAGAATGGACAGAGCGCTCTGTTGCCCTCACACTCACCCTTGGTATGTTCAGGACATGGCAGCTTGGCCAGCAAGCCGAGTGGCTTGAACATGGTCGTAGAGTCAGCTGGTTGGTTATGGACGAGAGGAAGAAAGTGTTAGTGTGTGGCAGAAGTGGAAGATTGAACTTTTGGCGCAGCAAACACGCAGAAAAAAGTGTCGCATTGCTCATTTTTTGAGGCATTTTTTAGCCATAATTTCAGGGTTCATTTTCGCGCTGTCAAAAAGCGATGAAACTGCTCACATCATCGAAGTCAACGGTCCGTATCAGTACGGTGGAGAGGATCAAGAACAATCGCATTATAGCAAGTATATCAACATATGAAGGAGCATCGAGTCGGAGAAGAACAGAATTCATGCCCTGGCACGCATCTCGATATTGAACGTGGTCCAGAGCGCCTCAACAATGGTCATGCCGTAGAACTTCTTGGCGGTCGCTGGCTGCCACTTTTGCTTGACGATCCTGATGTCCTCTCCCTCCTTCTCCTGGATCAATCTAGCTGGGATTCTCTCGTATCCGTACTTCTCGCCTTCGTCTGTGGTCCTGACTCCTGACAGCTCCCTGTTGACACTTCCTGCCATCTCGCGCATATCCAGCACCTTGCCTCCGAAAATGTTCAACATCAAACAGCAGCTTCCTGATCCAATCAGACTCTGCACAACATTCGAGCTGTACTGTCGGTTGCGCTTCTTGGACTCCCTTCTTCGTGTGCAGAGCGCTTCGGCAAAGTCGCGGTCCGTCATATCCCCTTTGAGCTGACCGTGCTTGAGATGAACCGGGAACCAACGGTCGATCAGGTCCTGGTGAGGTCGGGACAACGCACCAGGGTCCCTCTTCCAGTCTGCGAGGTAGTAGTCGGGTCTCAGTAGACTTGCGTCGTGCTCTATCAAATTGACGATTCCAATTGCTCCAAGA
Source organism: Ustilago loliicola (assembly GCA_022963135.1). Lineage (NCBI taxonomy): Eukaryota > Fungi > Basidiomycota > Ustilaginomycetes > Ustilaginales > Ustilaginaceae > Ustilago > Ustilago loliicola. The sequence goes on along the minus strand of JALCUU010000001.1, from coordinate 184,665 downwards.
TCGAACAGATGTCCGCGTTCGCTGAAGACGGGGAAGAGAGGTGAGTAAAGTTGCAAAGCCATGGTCGGAGCGATGTTGAAAGCACGCGAGATACCGACGACCATTTTCGATGCTGAAACCTTCCTGCCAGAGGTGTGCACGATTCCGTGGGTTGCAAGAATGTTCAAGCCAGGGCATGGGCATCGACTGTCCGTGTCTGTGGCAGCGTACGGCGCTCCCCATTCTCCCTTATTGCCAATGCCCTCCCAGTATGCCCAGTCGCGAATCCAGTCGTTCTTCGGCTTCCTGCAGTAGAGATCGTGGTGCAGCCTCAGATCCTCTTGGTGGTTGGTCAAGAAGTTGTACAGGTGTACAAGGCGACAGTAGATGTGCGTCAATGGCCATTGTGCGAACGACGGCGGGCTCGTAGGGGAGAAGGCGGGAGGCACGCAGTTCTCGGGAAGAGGAGAGATGATGCCGATCTTGACGAGCGTGCGGTGGAACAAGTTGAATCCAGTCAGCCAAAAGTCGACCAAGAAGATGAAGAAGAGGGCGACTTTGATGACGAGTTGCGGTTGGTTCTGCTGCATGAGCTGAGCAGTGAGGCGGACCATGGAAGAGTCGTCGCCGTGCATCTTGTGTGCCTCATCGCGAGTATGGCCATTGGCCTTGACCTTAGTCTTGACCTTGACTTGGGCTGTTGCCGACATTGTGGAGCGGGCGAGGGGGAAGAGGGAAGTGGGGGGGGACCAAAAAGCTGCAGAGGGATAGCAGGAGCGCTGATATATACAGTTGCCTCGCCGGTCGAGGGCCTCAAACGAAGACTGTGAGCATGAGAGGGCGGTCTTGTCGGCGGAAAACGTAAGACACACACGCACATGGGGAGGAACATGAGGAGCATGAAAAGGTGCAGCGTCAGGAGAGCGGGACGGCCAACCATTTCCCCTCCATTGGACCACGCAAACAAAAGACAGCAAATGTAAAACCGACAGTCCGACCAAGAAGGGAAGAGGAGTCGAGGGTCGCGAACTGTACCGCATGAACATCATGGCAACAGGCAGCCGGCACTCGATTGAATCTCAACACCAAGCAAGTCGGCACTCGAATGCCACGGACAAGAGCGACCAAACCTAACCGCATGACACCGAAAGCGGGAAAGAGGACGAGAAAAAGGTCCCAAACCCTTGCTTGGACCCTGAGAAGAGCGGAATCTTTTTCATTTTGCCCGTCACCTTATGCTTCTTTCCTCTTTTGTTCCCCAACAGCCAAGTCACGCCAAGCTATCGGGCTTGGAAGGGCAGCAAATGCATTCGAGCACAGAGAGAAGTTTGTGTAGCCGGGCCGGAGAAGAGAGGCTCCCCGTGGATGTGGTACGTGGCTTGCTCATTGCTTGCAGTCTCTCTACAGAGCATGGATTTATGGTTTGATATTGAATCTCAGCCTGAAAACGTGCTTGTGTTCCTGCCGCCATCGTTCTCCTTGCTCGTCTTTTTGTCATCAACTCTGTCAGTTCTTTTCATTTGAGCTTGTTTCAGTGCATACGATCAGGCTCTGTCCTTGCTCAGGCTGTCAACCAGAGAGCAACGGCAGATAGTGCTCGCTCTCGGCGTCAGACTGACAACAATCGACCTCGCACCTGGTTTCTCACATGCCGGGCCTTTTCACAGGAGACGACTCTCGTCAGTGCTCTATAACAGAAGACACGGGGAGATAGGGTCTAGTGTGCAAGGTGCATGAATAGTAAGGCAATGTTGCTGTTGCTGGGCTTGTTTATCGTGTTTGTCAAAGCGCGCGCAGCAAAAGGAGTGAGCAAATGCGAGTTTTTCCCGGTCCTGCAGGTCTCATGCACAGCGGGGCCCGAATCTTGTTCTCCTCATCTTTCATTCGCATCGGTCCCCCTCTCCTCTCTCCGTCCTCACCGGCAAAGACATGTAGCGCTGGAGGACAAAGATAGCACTCTCTCCTTTTCCCCGACAAGAGGAAGAGCTCGACAGAAAATATTACGAGTGTCGGCACCGATACTGCCGCCTCTTAGCACGAGTAACTGATGGTATATTGCCATCTGACAGCTACGTACTTGACTACAAGGTCTCGATTGAGGTTTGACAACACAGAAGGATGCGATGCTTCACTGAGCGAACTCTGCCCGAGCAGAAGGATGTAATTGATGCGGCGGGAAGGTGTCTTCAGCCATAGAAAGCGGCGTGGTTGCAAATGGGGCCCTCGCAGAGCGGTTTGACGTGCTTGACAATATTGACTGCTGGCTCGGGCATGGGCTTTGGTCTCGGCAAAGGAGAGCGCTTGATCACTACGTCTTCTTCTCTCATCCCTGCGAGGAGGGAGTCTCGTTCGTCGAGTGATGACTTGCCTTGCTCTCCTTCAATGGGAGCAGCGAAAGCGGCTGCGACGAAGGAGAGCAGGAACAGCAATACTGCGGCTTTGAATAGGTACAATATAGGCTTCGTGTTGCTGTTACGTTCGGCTCTGGCCATGGTGAAAGCGAAGGAGAAGGAGGGATGACGATGACGGTGGCTTCGTGGTGCTGGTATGGGTGCCTTCTATGTGATGCGAAGGCTCGCAAACAGAGCTTAGCTGTCAAGACGGGTTCAGTGGGGTGCTCATCATGTCATTTTATAACATCAGCGAAATCCAGCCGTCACCCATGCCGAGTCAAACTTCGCACAAGTACCTCATCTCATTCGTTTCATATGATGACCACCGAGGCTCGTGTTCAAATCAACCCACGCTATGGCCTCGCTGGGACGATGCCTTGCAATTTGCAGATGTGCGTCCGTGGTAGACTTCATCTTCGAACGGTTGACGCGGATAGCACCCCCTGCAGATTCCCACAATTGTGATGCAATAGAAAGCTCTAGATCCCTAGTCGGACAACACCGGCCCCGATACATCCCACACCAAAGACAACCAGTGTTGCGCCCCATAATGGCCTTGCTTTCACACCCGCCGGTAATGGCGATCGACGAAAGATACCCATTCGGTATGCCTCGACGAAGGAGTAGGCGCCGAGACCAGACATGGCTGCAAAGCCTGTTAGGCGGCATGCCAGACAGTCGGACCCAGGTAGCCGTGCGTTGGCGGAGCTAGCATGGGTCGGTTCGAGGGTCGAGCGGATGAAGTACTAGTAACATGAGAGAAGGACGGAAAGGGACAGGGACAGGGTTGTCAACACAGCCATTCTCACGTACGAACATGACAGAGCTGCTGGAGGAACACGTCGTCTCCGCACGCCAACGATACGAGAGCTGAAAAGCTGCGATGCTGCAAACGATGCAAGCTGAAGGCTGCAGCACACCGCCCTCGTAACCCCCGCTGAAGTATCGTGCTCGCTCCTCTGTGATTGTGCGTTGGACGTGCGGAAAAGATGGTAGCTGCAGTCGCGTCACAGTCTTCGGCAGCGCTGCCTGCGGACTGCGAGATCTTTGAAACTTGTATATGTATTTGACCCGTGTTTCGACGACAGTATCAAAATCGATGGATGATGTGTGTTGCTAAGAATGGGGAGGAGGTATCTAAACTCTGCGCACCTTTTCCTCAATCTTGTGAGCCTGGGCCTTGGCCGAGTTGAGTGCCTGCTGACCCTTTTGTTCCGCCTTTTCAACGACGTTGGCGCCCTTGTCCTGTGCCTTTTCGAGGCCGTCAGCTGCCTTGTCCTTGGCAGCGGAGAAAGCTTCGCCGGCCTTTTGTTGGATCTTTTCAAAGGTGGTTTGCGGTGCTGAGCTGGTAGCAGAGATGTTGGCGGAGGAGGAGGAGGGGACGACGCGAACACCGGGGACGGCGACAGGGTTGAAGGAACGCTCGCAGTCGGTGTATGCAGAGCCGAGACCGAAACCGGTACCAAGCCAGACAGGGAATGCTCGTCCTGTGATGCACAAGCGGCGAGAAGAAAGGGTAAGCGGGAAGCACGGAGTTGAACGCAGGCTTGCTGGGAGTGCAACTTACGTCGGAAGAGGAGGACCGAGAGGACGACACCAGCAGAGAAGCCGATACCAGTCTTGACTACTGCATTGCTGATGCACAAGTCAGTCTAGTCATCGGCAAAGTCGAAATGAAAGGCGAGGAAGCAAGGATGTCAGTATCTCCCTCTCCCACTCCATGTGTTTGGCATCCTGGTGCTTGCGTGACTAACCTTCTGCGAGATGATGTCCTCGGACGACACCTTGGTGCTCGATGTGGAAGCCTGTTGCGAAGCCATCGTTGCGGATGTGATAGATTGAGGTGATGGTGGAAGAGAGATGGTGACGATATCGACAACAACGATGAGCCGTGCGAGCTACTGTAATCGACGCATTCCGAAGGCGATTCTTCTTGGAAACGACTCTTTCCGATATGCGATTCGATCGTCACTCAAACCTCCACCCACGTTTCGGCCGGCTCATTCAACACGCGTTTCGAACAGTAATTCGCGCGTTTTACTTAATGTTAGTTGTGGAGAGCGCACAAAGCTGGAATTTGCGGAAAGCGTCGGCGTTGGAGAGCACAGGGATATGCCGACACCGACAAGAGCTCAAGAGAGACCGAGCTAGCACCGAGAGTAAGGGCGATGTTCTCTCGTTCCAGCGCGTGGTTCTGTCCGGCAATCTGAACCTGCTTTGACGCCGAATTCTTCGTCGAACCCTGTTCCGGAGTGTGGGGGGAAGTAGATGCTGACCTGTGCCTTCGCTTGGCGCCAATACAAATACAGGGCTGCGTCCATCGTTGAGGACCCCGCCTTCCCCACTCCTCACTTACGCTCACATCATAGACACAAGACGCTATCAAACGAGATGGTCACCGCCGCAGCAAAGGACGCACGCACGTTCTGGTTCCGCGATGCAGTCGTCTACCAGATCTGGCCAGCCTCATACAAGGATAGCAACAACGACGGCGTCGGCGATATCCAGGACATCATCGCGACACTCGACTATGTTAAGTCGCTTGGCGTCAACACTATCTGGCTCTCGCCCATGTATGACTCGCCTCAGGTCGATATGGGCTATGACATTTCCGACTACCAAAACGTATATCCGCCCTACGGCACACTGCAGGATATGGAAGAGTTGATTCGCGAATGCCACTCTCGAGCCATCAAGCTCATCTTGGACCTCGTCATCAACCACACATCTGACCAGCACGCTTGGTTCCAAGAGTCGAGGAAGAGCAAGGATAACCCGAAGCGAGACTGGTACATCTGGCGACCTGCCAAGTATGACTCCAAGACGGGAGAGAGGAGGCCCCCCAACAACTGGCGAGGTGCCCTCAATCAATCGGCTTGGACGTGGGACGAAGCGACACAAGAATACTACTTGCATCTGTTCACTCCAGAGCAGCCCGACCTCAACTGGTCCAACGACGAGTGAAGTCGCACACTATACAAAGACACGATCGAATTCTGGCTCGAAAAGGGCATCAATGGCTTCCGAGTAGATACAGTTAACCTCTACAGCAAGCCAATGGACTTCCCGGATGCACCCGTTACGGACCCCAATGCAGAATGGCAGATCGGAGACAGCGTCTTTTACAACGGGCCCCGCATGCACGAATATCTGCAAGAGATGGGAGCCATCTTTGCCAAGTACGATGCCATGACAGTGGGCGAACTCCCATCTACACCCGACATCAAAGATGTGATCCAATATATCTCTGCCTCACGCAACGAGTTGAGCCAAATCTTCCAATTTGACATTTCCAAGCTCGGGCGTGACGACAATGACTTCCACGCAAACCATCCTTTCACGTTGAAAGAGCTGAAGAAGGTCATCGAGAAGTGGCAGAGATTCGCGGAGGGCACGGATGCATGGCCGACGGTCTTCTTGGAGAACCACGACTTGCCGAGAGCTGTGAGCAAGTATGCTTCGGACAAGCCGGAGTTCATTGCTGCGAGTGCGAAGATGCTAGCCTTGATGGAAGTAGGGTTGACAGGAACGCTGTATATCTATCAGGGACAGGAGATTGGGATGACAAACGTACCGACGAGCTGGGGTCATGAGGAGTACAAAGATGTCATTGCGGTCAATTACTATCGTGATGCTGTGACTCGATCGGGAGGGGATGAACAGGTGTTGAAGAAGACTTTGTTGGATATCAACAAGCAAGGACGAGACAATGCACGCACCCCTGTTCAGTGGAGTGCTGAGCCCAATGGCGGCTTCAGCACCGACCCCAACACGACACCTTGGATGAAGACCAACGACAACTACACTGTCATCAACGTGGCTGCTCAGGAACAGGAGCCCAAATCCGTCCTCGCCTTTTATCGCAAGGCACTGGCGATAAGGAAAGAGTATGCGTCACTACTGGGACGAGGCGAGTTCAGGTTGCTTGATCGCGGTTATGATAAGCTGTTCCAGTACTTCAAATTGCCAGAAGGTGGAAGGGATGGCGATGGTGGCGAGAGAGCCTTTGTGTTTCTCAATTTCTCAGACGAGGCACAAGACTATAAGGTGCCAGATGAGGTAGGTGGCCGCAAGGCAGAGGTCCTACTCGAGACGGACGAGAACGGCCAGCCGGGCAAGCTCGGACCGTGGGAGGGCAGAATGTACATCTACTACCGTTCTTGATCGTCTCGCACCTTTGCTATGCTTGACAGGACGCGCTGGCTGTCATGGGAAATGCAGGAACCATCCACTTGTATGCTTGACAATACATTCTGATGCGCTAGAACATACCATCCCGATATTGCTGCTTGAGTAGACAACGACATGTGGCAACAAATGGCGACATGAGCGGCTCCCAGCCACTCTTTTCCGAGTCGGCAAATTTTCGAGGAATCGGCGGCGCGGTCTGTACGGCTGTCAAAACGAGGGAATTTCGCTTGTGTGATCTTCTGAATCGAATTGAAACACAGCCGTCGGTCAACACGTCAAATCCGAAGGTCCGCTGCCCGTTTCGCTAAATTCGCCGGTTCGATTCGACATCGGCTAAAACAATTGTGCTTTCCCGCTCTTCCTATACAGTACCGTACTCGTCTTGTGACACTCTCGTCTTTGCTTTTTCCTCGCTTTACAGTACAAAGTGAGCAACCAATCGACATAAGGTTCTGTCTGTGATTGATGCAATGCAGACTTTGACAGGGTTCTTGCATGCATGATCGAACGTCGAGCACGCCATCCATTCTGTCGCTGACGAAATTATCCATCATCCCACTTCCGCTTGCCGTACCATCATTTTCCTGCTTTAGCAAAGACCTTGCACTTCGGATGTGATTCCTATACCCGAGCCTGACTAGTGTGCACCCATGAGAACAGCCAGGTTAGCCACATGGCTCAGCTCGCATCAATCGACCTCTTGTACTCTTTGCTCGTCTATAGTTCTTCTTCATTCCCCTCCACCAACCTAGACCACCACCAACCTAGACCACCACCAACCTAGACCACCACCAACCTAGACCACCACCAACCTAGACCACCACCAACCTAGACCACCACCAACCTAGACCACCACCAACCTAGACCACCACCAACCTAGACCACCACCAACCTAGACCACCACCAACCTAGACCACCACCAACCTAGACCACCACCAACCTAGACCACCACCAACCTAGACCACCACCAACCTCTTTGATCGCCGCATTACCCTGCGTCAAGAGGTCATATATCATCATGTCGCACAACGTCGACAGCAACAACGACATTGTCGTCGATCAAGCCCCTGAGACTCGCCCACCCATGAACACCAACGTCTCGTCCACCACATCAGCCAGCAAGGATGGCGACTCTTCGCTGTTCAAAGTCGGGTCCCAGACCACCAGCATCGACTTCAACCCTGCTCACCCTCCCATCACCGATGCTGCCCTTCAACAAGTTCGTCTGCGTCGTGCCCTCAGTGAGCGCACGATTCAGATGATAGCCCTCGCAGGTACGATCGGAACCGGTCTTTTCCTTGGTTCCGGTAAAGCTCTGGCCAATGCTGGTCCCCTTTCCATCTTGATCTCGTACACCATCGTCGGTGTTATCGTCTACCTCACCATGGTTGCTATGGGTGAAATGTCCACCTTGATCCCTCAAGCTGGCGCCTTCGGTCTCTTCAGTACTCGCTTCGTCGACGAGGCTTTTGGCTTTTCCGTCAACCTCAACTACTGGATTAACGATGCCGTCTCCACTGCCAACGACCTCATCGCCTGCCAGATCTTGCTCAAATTCTGGGTCTCTGACGACGTCTTCCCCGGTTGGGCTCTCTCCCTCATCATGCTCACCTTCCTCATCTCGGTCAACGTCATCTCCGTCCGAGGTTACGCTGAGCTCGAGTACCTCCTTTCGCTCCTCAAGATCTGTACCATCATCATCTTCATCATTGTCGGTATCGTCGTCAACGCTGGTGTCAATCAGTCCAAATCCTACCTCGGTTTCAGGTACTGGACCATCGGTGATGCTCCCTTTGTCAATGGCTTCGGCGGCTGGGTCTCTTCCTTTGTCACCGCCTCATTCGCTTTCGGTGGTACCGAGTCGCTCTCCATCACCGCTGGAGAGACTCGAAACCCCTCCAAGACCATCCCCAAGACTATTCGCAACGTCTTCTGGCGAATCATCATCTTCTACGTTCTTGCCCTCTTCATCATTGGTATCGACATTCCTTACAACATGCCAGGTCTCAAGTCCAAGAACGCTGCCGTCTCGCCGTTCACCCTCGTCTTCCAGCAGGCTGGTTCTCACGTTGCTGCCAGCTTCATGAATGCCGTTGTCATGACGTCGGCACTCTCGGCTGGTAACCATGCTCTTTTTGCTGGTACTCGTGTGCTTCACGGTATGGCGACTAGCGGACAAGCTCCCAGATTCTTAGGCAAGGTCTCCAAGAGCAGTCGCGTGCCTTGGGTCGCTTTGGCTGCTACTGCTAGTATCTCCGGTCTCTGCTTCGGTTCCAGCTACATCGGTGCCGGTGAGCTTTGGAAGTGGCTTCAGAACCTGGTCGGTGTCAGTAACCAGCTTTCTTGGGCTGCTATCGGTGTATCGTCCATTCGCTTCCGCAAGGCCATCGTCAAGCAGGGCAAGGAGGATTCTCTCGTATACAAGAATTGGACACAGCCTTGGGGTCCTTATGTCGTTGTCATCGGGTCGGTGATCATTATACTTGTTCAGGGTTGGACTGCCTTCAAGCCTTTCAACGTCTCCGATTTCTTCTCGTACTACATCGAGCTTGGATTCTTTGTGGTTGCATTTGTTGCTTGGAAGCTGTGGAAGAAGACCAAGTTTGTGCCTATCGAAGAGATGGACTTGTACACCGACACAATTCAGTACGAGAAGGATGTTAGGAGGAGGCGGGATCTGATCAAGGAAGGTGATGATCGATTGCCTGTGCTGCTGGAGGATGAGGAGGAGCAGGATGATGATGAGGACAGGGAAGGGTCGGATGAGTCGAGTGAGGACGAGAAGAAGACGAAGAAGCAGAAGGCCAAAGCGTTCGCCAGTAGGGCTTCGCAATATCTCTGCTTCTAAGATCGTTGTGTCTCACGACCACAATCACAAAAAGACATGTCTAGGACATCAGTTCTTACAAACATTGGGATTCGCTTATGTACACTATACTACAACAGCATTGTTATGGAATCTTGTCATTGTCAACTTATTTAGGTCCGAAGAATGTGCCGGGCTGGTTCCACGACCTCTTTGCTGCCTCTGTAGCGCCGCTTTCAAGATCGGGCAGTTGAGATGTGGCGGTGTTCTGAGCAGTCTGTTCGACTTTCGAGTCAGAGCCGGCGCTGGACGAAGCATCGTCCTCGATAAGCGGTGTTGTAGTGGTCTCATCCTCGTCTACCTCTGCTGGTAGAATAGCGTTGAGCAAGATAGCCAGCAAGCTCGAGATCAAGTATGGCTCCTCAACAATCAACACGATGGCCTGGATCAATCCCTTCAATCCGGGATTGGAACCTTTGTAGGTGAAGAAGTATGAGAACCAGCTAGGAACAGTCAAGCTGACCAGACCCAAACTCATACCGGCTGTTGCAATGAACCTTGCCCTTCGATCCCATTTTGCATAGGCCATGATACGGATACCTGCCACAGCTACTGAGCCGAAGAGGAAGGTGGTGAATCCACCAAGAACGCTGGAAGGCATAGCGACGAAAAGGGAGGAGAACTTGCCAATGACGCCCATGAGGAAGAGGATTCCTGCACAGACAAAACCTGCTGTGCGGGAAGCGTTACGAGTGAGAGAGATGACTCCGGAGTTCTGAGAGAAGGTGGTGAGGGGTGGAACCATGGCTAGACCGGCAAGAGTGGCTGAGATCGAGTCTGCGAGCATACCTCCCTGGACACGAGATTCGAACTCGCCACCGTCCATGGGAAGGCGGGAAGCGTCGCATGAGGCAGTGACGTTGCCGACTGTCTCGGCTACAATAACGATGTACGCGGCCAGCAGAGGGAGAATCAACTCGGGTTTAATGCTGAGAGGGAATCGCCTGGTCCACAGGAAGGCGCCTGAAGGTGCATTCTCGATGAGAGCGGTGTTGAAGTACCCTGTGGCAGCTGCGACGATCATGCCGACGACGAGACCGACAAAGACGGAAGCGGACTTCATGAAGGGACTGCCGAAGATCTCGCAAAGAATGATGGTGGCGAACGAGACAAAGCCGAGTCCGATCAAGGGTGCTGAACCCCAGTACTGGCTTTGCTTGCCGAAAGTGCACTTGAGAGCGTGGTTCATAGCACAAGCACCAGATCCACCAGCCCAATTGGTGACACCAGACTTGACCAAAGATGCGCCGATGAGGGTCAGCATCATTCCTACAATCAGAGGTGGGAAGAGCTTTCGAATCGCTTTGGGAGGGATGAAAGCCATAGCTACTGCGATCAGACCGCACAAACAGCAAGTACCCATGAAGGCACCAACTGCCTTTGGACATGCCAGCTTCACACCATTTGCTCCAACTGGGCAGTACCCATTGGCGTAGCTTTGGGAGAAGAAAGAAAGAGCGATCGAGATAGTGGCAAAGCTAGCTCCGGTGACACTGACAATGCCGGTTCCGAGATAGTACTTGGTCTTGAAGATTCGTGTGCGGGAGACTTGGAGCGCGGTTCCAAAAGCACACCAAATCAGTGTCGAGGCAATGAGGAACTGGGTATCGCTCTGGCCGAGGTTGGCTCCTGCTGCACCGCCGATGAGGAGAGGTGGCGTAACGACACCTCCAACCATGGAGAGCGCATGCTGCAAGCCCAGTACAAGAGCGAGGAAGATGGGAAGCTTGGTGTCGACAGAGTAGAAGGGAAGTGTGGACGAGGCGTCTTTGCGGGTGAGGAAAGGGATGCTGGGAGTGAAGAGTGCGAGGTAGTTGTGGTCTCCGAACCAGGCTTTGCGTGTACCCAGGGCTTGAACACCTCGCTTGACTTTGGCGGAGAAGGAGCGAGAGGGTGGCGCCGGGAGGGAGGCGAGAGTGCCCTCCTCGACTGTGACGTTGGGCTTTGCTTCCATGATGGCTTGTACAGGAAATCAAGATGCGGATGAGGAAACGTAGACATGAAGCTAGCTTCGTACCAGGGGCTTCTTATACATCTTTTGAAAAGTGTCAGACGTTTCTCCGTGGGGGCAATAGACTCTGATAGGACGTGCAGCTCGATGTGATAAGCGTTTCGACGATCCCTTATCCTCAAACGTCGCACTTTGTCGCGTGGCGATCTCGCCTCGGTTCATGCTGTATCTTGTCAACCGCGCTTGTGTTTGCCATCAGTCAAATCGAAGAGTCGGATATGACCGAGAGTCTAGACCTCCCGTTCAGACACAGATCCTTCCGGTACCAATGTTTGCTGGAATTGCCGTTCAACAAGAAGGAGCGAAAGTGATACACAGAACAGTGAAGCGGGTAGCAAGAGATAACGCAGCTCGAGGGTTCTCGCTTCTTATCGCGAAATTAAAGTCCCGTCTCGCAAGCCTCAATTTCCGGGCAGAGACGCCAAGACAGGCGCGTAGCTTTCGTTCCTGGTTTTCCCGCTTGTCAAATATGGCAGCTGATAAGGAAACATCTCACATGGCAAATGTGTGCCTGACAGGTTTTGTTGTCCATGTGGTCCATCTCGCTATCTGTGCAGCCCGCGGTGTTCCCGCCGACGGCCGGGTTCGCGCTGCTTGACCCGTCCCGATACGATAGCGACCGGCTTTCCCCATGTCGACGCTCCCCCGCGTGTCGGAAGAAAGGTACGGGGATGCATGGAATCTCGGCCGTCAGCCTCTCGGTCATGTCCGTGAGCATTCATGTTCTTGCTATGAAGACGGTCTACTTTGTTTTCTTTTTCAAAGGAACAGAAGAGTCCACAATGATCTTTCACACTCCTGGCGTGCCAATGAGAAGAACATCTGGATGAGATCAACGACTTTGAAGTAGAAAGTTGCTTTGTGGAGATCAAGATGCAGACTAAGATTACAGCTCAATGTGGAGCGGAGTTTTTGTTGTCGGCTGCGTCCCCACACGGTCATCTTCCTGGTGGGCGAGATGCACAAGCTTGTGCCAGTCAGCAACAGGCTCGCAGGTCTTGACTCTGGCCCCACCGACCTGCGTCCTGTGACATCCGACAGCTGTCAGAAAACAACGAGCAGTGATATTGAGCATCCAACCATGTCACTTCTGCGAACGACGACAAAATACTCACGACAAGGTGCAGACCCGTTGAATTGGTGCTTGAAGAATGGATCCGTCTCTTCGGTCAGAACGTTTCCGAGCCTGAATTACAGAAAAAAGCTCAATCAGTGACCTCGTTCGTACAGGCAAGTTGGGGTCGTTGTAGGCGAGAACTTACATCAGCGTGGCATGCCCGAAAGAATAGCTCTTCTCGAGCACCATATTCGAAGGGATGTAAATCTGGTTCCTTCCATCTGCGTTCGAGAGGTGACGATATTAGTAGTCCTTCGGGAGTCGTGAGAATCGTTTCGATGTTGCGGTGGACTTACTTTCTGCAATTGTTCTGACACTAGTCCCATAGATCACCTCCTTGAATCCAGCCCACCTAATGGCGCTCAAGCACATCGTGCAAGGCTCTGCGTTGGTGTACAGACTGAAATCCTTCCAAGCAGCAAGAATCTGTGGTGGAGTCAGACCTTTCTTTTGGAGAACGTTGGTGCAGTGCTGGATAGCTGTAATCTCACCGTGTTGTATAGGATCGCCTGTGGATCCGACACGATTGGCAATAGCACACACCAGCTCATTTGATGTTGTGTTGACGATGGCGGTCCCAAAGGGCGCCTGAGGACAGGGATGCGAAACGGGAGGATAGTAGATGGCTGAATTAGCGAGTCGCATCCAATGGTCTCGGTCTGTCGAGGGGACTGAGTTGATCGACAAGCCAGAATGGAACTCTGGATGAATCTTTTCCCTGTAGGCGCCAGCCTGAGCGGCTGCAAGCAGTAGAACAGAGATCGTGCTTGTGAGCATCTTTGTGACTGTGTCTGCAGAGAAGACTTCGGATGGAAGATGAGAGTTGAGATGGTGGTAGTGAAGGTCGACTCCGACTAGGCTGCTTTAGAAGTCGCCTTCAACAAGCGTCGAATGTTGTTAGCCCTGAAATTGGAAAGCACAGAGGGCTCGTCTGATGTCGCACTTCTTTCGGCTTGGAAGAAGAATGCAGGAAGTCTGGGCGAGAAGACCCTCAACGAGGGCATGCACGTTGGAGATAAAGCTACCGCGGCAAAGCCGCGCGTTCCCCGCACTTTCTTATCTCGGATTGATAGGACCAAGCTTCGGTGCGTTAACATGCAACAGCGCTAACCACAAATCTTGGTTTCTTTCAGTCGAGCGAAACTCCGGTCTCGTGTACGGTTCATCACTGCCATTCCTGCCTTCCGCTTCCGAGAGACACACAACGCCGCTTGAGATGTTTCCTGTACAGACGAAGCCGACGAGCTCGGCGGTTAAAAAGCCAGCGTTCTTTGACAACAAGCTCCAATGAATCTGCATCGAAACCCCCATTTACAAGAACACGCACAAGAAAACACAGTCATGGCAGGCTTTCAGACAGATGATCAGAGCGCAGTCCCGTGCATTTCTCTCCACGACTTCGAGCAGCGTCGTTCCGAGATCATTGACCAGTTGATGGATGCAAGCACCCGCATTGGCTTTTTGTAAGTTCTTCACCCTCGACCCCTCGAGAAACCCGTCCCAGATGGGTTTCTCTGCCGAACTTGGCTTCAGCTCTGAAAACGTCGACCCCACCTGGCAAGCGCTCCTCGAGCAATTGGGCAACCTCGGCATCAGCGAGAAGGATATTCGTCAGAACGAAAGCTTTATCAAGGACTTCGTTGGCAAGAGGCGTGGTCCAGATTCCGATGCTGCTCCAAGCATGCAAAGTCCAAATCCTCTTCTTGAACCAGCAAATAAAGGCACCTCGAAGCTTACGCCCATCAATTTGACGTTCTCTTGTGCAGCACTTTGTCTAACCACGGTATCTCGGCTCAGCAGATCCAGGACGCGTTCGCGTTGTCACAAGAGTTTTTTGCGCTGCCAGACGATGTCAAAGCTAAGACCCCGTTGAATGGCAAAAACATGGGATGGGAGAAGGGAGCTCAGATCAGACCCTCTACTGGTACCGCTGACCGGAAGGAGTCAATGCAGCTGCAGTTCGCTCGCATGGAAGGTCTGTGGCCTTCGGACGATGATGTCCCTCATTTCCGAGCCAGAGCCGAGAGCTTCATGCACGCGGTCCAGCAGCTCAGTGTTCAGGTTATGGAGTGCTTCGCCGAAGGACTCGGTCTGCCGCTCTCCACCTTCACAGTAGGAACCGTTGATCCCGGTGTAGGCGACTCGCAGTCGACCCTGCGACTGCTGCACTACCACAGTGTGGAAGGCAAAGAATTTGGCAACAACTTCTGGCGCGCAGGCAGCCATGCTGATTTCGACGTCCTTACCATGCTCTTCCAACGCGATGGCGAGGGTGGACTGGAGGTGTGCCCCGGAAGAGAGGTCGTAGGCGATTTTGGTCACGGCAACATTTGGAAAAACGTAGAGGCAAGAAGTGACAGGATCGTTTGCAATATTGGCGATCAGCTGATGCGTTGGTCGGACGACCGACTCAAATCGACATTTCACAGGGTCAGGCTGCCTAAGGAAGGAGAGCCAAAGGGGCCGAGGTACTCGATTGCCTTCTTCAATCAGGCACGCAGCAACACTGTCATTCAAGGTCCAGAGAAAAAGTATCCGCCGATCACAGGGGCCGAATTCATCAAGCAGGCGTTGGAAAGGAACAAGCTCGGCGTGGCAGCACGCACTCTACCTTCGAAGGGCTCTGTGCAGGAGAGCAAGCTCACTGCTTCTGCAGCGCCTGTTGCCGTCAATTAGAGCTTACAAACACGACTGGGAGCACAAGTACAGGCTTTTTGACATCATATCCAATAGGATCCTTGTGTAATGTGAATAGATATTTGATGCAGATTGCACGTTTGCACGGTGACAATATGTGGATGAGCATGGGACAAAACACCCCTGAAGCGCGTAGTGACGGTAAAGTGAGGGTCAACTACCAGTCGTCGTCCGAGCCTTCTTCGTCAGAGTCACCCATGTTCTCCTTGCGCTGGCTGAGAGCAGCAGCCAAAGCACTGGCAAGATCGCCATCTCCGCCTCCTGCGCCAGGTGAGTCAGAACCCGAGGCGACGGCAGCAGCTCCTGCAGCACCTGCAGCACCGCCGGCCACGGCAGCTCTGCCAGCGGAAGGGGCTGCGGACGAATCGGTCTTCTTGAGATTGTGGATGCTCTTGCCTTGAATGGAAGCGAGGAGGGCGCCACGACCATCCTGAGGAGGCGGCAAAGGAGCGGAGCCACCAGCAGGGGGCGGTGGAGGTGCACCACCTCCTCCCATAGGCGGAGGAGGGGGTGGAGGCGGGGGCGCGCTGCCACCAGCTGCAGGTCGCATGGGAGGGGGCGGTGGTGGAGGGGGTGCGCTCGAGCCGGCTGGCGCTCGTGCTGGAGGCGGCGGCGGAGGCGGTGGAGCGGCAGAGGCGCCTGCACCTGAGCGGGGCGGAGGCGGCGGTGGAGGAGCGATCGAGGAAGCAGATGCGGTAGAAGCAGTGGCTGCATGGCGAGACCTTGGTGCTGGAGGCGGTGGAGGTGCTTTGCGCTTGCTGGTGGGAGCAGGGGGCGGGACCTTCTTTGCCTTTGGTGCAGCAGGAGGTGGCTTGACAGCGGCGCCTGGACCGCCCCTCTTTCCAACGAAGTCCTTGATAAAGCTTTCGTTCTGACGAATATCCTTCTCGCTGATGCCGAGGTTGCCAAGTTGCTCGAGGAGCGCTTGCCAGGTGGGGTCGACGTTTTCAGAGCTGAAGCCATGTTCGGCTGAGAAGCCCATGTGAGCTACATGCTTGAAGCCCGAGGGAGCACCAATCATGGACTTGTCAATCTTGCCGCCCGAGGCGCCCTTCTTCTTTTTGCTGCTGGATGAAGAAGATTTGGACTTTGCGTACTTTGAGCGGTTGGAGACCTTCTTGAAGAGATCGCTCGCTTCACTCTCATCGGCAAAGGAGAATCCGATGAGGCACTCATCGCCCTCGAAGGAGTGGAAGAAGGTGCGATCCTGGTTGTATTGGAAGCCCTCGTAAAGTTCATGCTCCCAGATGACGCCACGAGTGCCTTTGAGATCGACAACCTTAAAATAAAAAGTTGCTTTGTGGAGATCGCGGACGAAAGCGGTGGCACCTTCAATGCCAGTATAGCTCCATTGTGATGTTCTGGGATGAGCAGCATAGACACGACCAACGGTAGCAGTGATGATCTTGTTGCCAGAAGAGGGAATGGCGGACTTGACCTTGGACTTGTCCGAAGACGAAATAGTGGAGGAAGAGGGCATGATTCAGGAGTGTCGATAGTGCTTTTCTCCGGTCCAGCGAGCGATGACGATGTAGGTTGAAAGAGGAATCAGCAGAGGCAGAAACAAGAGAAAGCTGTAGGGGAAGCGCAGATAGATGGGACCGTGTTGTTCGACTGAGGAGAGCGAGTTGGCAGGGATCAAGAGTGGAAGCAACCCGACCAGTAAGAGCACAATGCTTGCCGCAATGAGAATGTTTACCCGGCGAAGGAGAGTAGCGGGGTCACTAGATGCAGACGTTACGCTTGTAATTGGATTGATCGAGAAAGAGTCTTGTCTGCGTCTTTGCTTATCCTCCTTGTTCTCGGTGAGCATGCGATCGACGTCGATTTCGAGAGGAAGAAAGCCTGTACAAGTAAGCTCCTTGTCAGAGAAGAGATGGTCACAGCGCTGGATGCGTGATGCTGTCCGGTAAGCAGTCGCAGCTGGACCAGGATAGTGATGAAAAGGAGTGACGATTG
Source organism: Ustilago loliicola (assembly GCA_022963135.1). Lineage (NCBI taxonomy): Eukaryota > Fungi > Basidiomycota > Ustilaginomycetes > Ustilaginales > Ustilaginaceae > Ustilago > Ustilago loliicola. The sequence continues at coordinate 167,452 of JALCUU010000001.1, read as the reverse complement.
AAGAAATAGGTCAAAGATATAGATGGAGTGGAGTCAGGTATCAAGTGGAGAACGGAAGCGAACTTGCATCTTGGATCGTGTATGTGTGACTGTCAGGTGAGCTTGGGCCATCATCACTTGTCCTGCACCGCCCTCGCTTGATTGCATCACTCCGACTCGAGTCCGAAATTCCAGCTGCTGCGTTGGATATTCTGTGGTGTATCGGGCAGATTCCACTTGGATCCTGAAGCGAAAGTGTCTCAACGTGGAGCCTTTTTCAGATTTCACGCCAAAAATGCTCAGCTCTGCGATAGTCACAATCGGGATAGGTCCGCCGCGCTCTGATGTCCGTGTTGTGTCCAACAGACACCTTTGTTCCGCTCTGTCGTTCATCATCATCTTGACAATCATCATCGACGCTCACATCATCTCCATTCGGCATCACCGCATCTTGCTTCCATAGCTTATTAAAACCTTTGGCTGTCCCGACTTGCAACCCACAGCTGCATCGTCTCTCCTCCGGATCACTTGGTCGTCGGCACACATCCTTACAGTTGTTAGTTATCTCGACTCTTGCACCTTCTACATTCAACGCCGATCGACTGGCAATCCGATAGCCATGTCGCTTCCAAAACGCATCATCAAGGTGAGTATCTTTTCTCCTCCTTCGAGCTAATCACACACCGCAATGAGCTCATTCGCACTGCGTTGCCGCACACTTGAACAATCAACGCTGACTTGACTTCATCATTGTGACTGTATGTTCCACACTGCGCATCGATCCACATCTTGCCCATTCTCAGGAGACCGAAAGGCTTATTGCCGACCCAGCGCCGGGCATTAGTGCCACTCCTCATGAGGACAACTTGAGATACTTTGACGTCGTCATCTCGGGTCCCTCTCAGAGCCCTTTCGAAGGTAGGCTGCACACACGTCTTGGTCTCGTTGCATTCACCTCATTGCTCACCTGCATCCTTGTTCTTCGTTCGATATTGACGCTACTGCAGGCGGTGTTTTCTGTCTCGAGCTCTTCCTCCCAGAAGAATACCCCATGTCCGCACCCAAGGTCCGCTTCCTCACCAAGATCTACCACCCCAACATTGACAAACTCGGCCGCATCTGCCTTGACATTCTCAAGGACAAGTGGTCTCCCGCTCTTCAGATCCGCACCGTCTTGCTCTCCGTTCAGGCTTTGCTCTCGGCACCAAACCCGGACGACCCGCTTGCTAACGATGTTGCCGAGCACTACAAGAAGGACGAGAAGGGGTAAGTGTTATCTTTTTCTGCGCCATATCCGTCAACGTTCTTTCCACCACAGCCGGCTGACATCTGTTGGCCCCGCACTCATCTTTTTTCCTCCTCGCACAGAGCTATCGAGGTCAGCAGGCAATGGACGGCATTGTACGCAAAGTGATTCATTCCTTTCCATGGTTTTGTAACGATCCTAACTACATTGCAGACGGGCACAAATCAAAACACAGTACTAGCTTGTTGTGAAAAAGCACCCCGTCACGATCCCGGCCCATCTCGCGGCCTTTCTCTGTGGTGTCGAAGTCAATCAGCTCTGCATCTTGTGGACGAGGTCTTCGAACTTGGTTCGAGAGATCTGCAGGCCACCACTGCCATCCATCTCGGGAACAATCGGGTCCTCGTGTGTTCCGCCAAGCACTGATGTGGTCGGATCTTCGTCTTCCGTCTCGAGCAGTGGCAACCGAATCGAACCTCCATTTCGCGCCGCCCTGCTTTCGTAGAACGCAATGCACATCAAAAAAGGCGCAAACAGCACCGACTGCACCGTGTAGTTGATCTTGGCGTACGTTTCATGTGACACGACCCATTCCAGAGGCGCGATCACGAATGCTTCCAACAGGTTGAAGGGCGGCAGGTAGACAAACTGGTCGGGTGCTCGCACCATCGCAATCACCTTCTGGCAGAAGAAGGCTGCGTAGACCTCGTCGGCCGAGTCTACCACATCGCTGTACGCCGTGCCGAAGAAGGCGATGAGGATGTTGAGCAGAATCACGGCAGTGACAAAGCAGTACGCGTAGTACAGAATGTGTCCGTACGGATACCCAAATGCATCTTCGCTCGTCAGATCAAAGTCGGCTCCACCCAACAGCGACTGTGTCAGCACGTCGATGATCTTTACCACCACATTGTCCACTCGAGACTCGTCGGCAGCATCCAGAGCCAAGAATCCGTGTCCGAATCCGATCATGACCAAGGCCAGCAGCGTGAAGAATATGGCACTTTCCTTGAACATGCGCAGGATGATAACCGTCAGAGTACCAAAGTAGACAAATCCATCGGCAACCTTGAGAAACTGGATCCAGATTAGGGGTGCCACGCATGCCAAAAACTGGAAGGCTCGTAGCTCGTAAGCGTCGTGCCTCTTGCCGTGTGCCACAAAGCTGGCAACACGGAAGCAGAACGACACCAACAGCAGTCCGTCTGTGAAGATATCCATCACCGTCCAGAATTCAATGGCGCCGAGCCCGCCCATCTTAACCCATCGCGAGGCATCCTCGACAATGTAGCCTGCTGCCATGACCCACAGGATTCCCTCGAACACGTCGAATGACTTGAGCGTCCTCGTCTGAACGGTGAAGATAGCCAAGAAAAAGATCCAGAGGACAATGTTGGTGACGTACGAGTACTTGGGAACACCGAGGCGCGAAGGATGGAAGTGCGACAGGAAGGCACCGTCGTCCTTCCTGTCATAGGGCACAAAGTAAGTGTAGCCGTGCGGCGAGTACTTCTGCACCAGCGAGCCTTCCCAGATGGCCTGGGTGGCCCTCCTGGCCTCGATGGATGCTAGGACAGGTACGCAATTCTGATCGATGGCAGCTTCTAGGGCCGAGGTGGGGATGGACACGTCGCCATCGCTCTCATAGCGGCGGAACTTCTTCGTCAAGCACAAGTGGTAGCTTGCGCTCGGCGATCCTTTCTCGATGGCGCTCCGCTCGATATGGGAGACGAGACGTTGAACAAGCACCTCGCAAGCCACCGCTCGCTTCTGGTTGAGACCATGATCGAGAGGCTGCTTCTCGACGTCTCGCTCAAACAACTTGCGGGCTTCGAGCAGAGCAAAGGGGACCGCATCGCCAAAGTCGCCTCCTAGCTCGTGGAAGGCCGAGATGACCTTGGCATCGATCAGACCCTCAGAGCCTGTGATCCTCTTCTCGTCAATGTCGTGGTCGATAAGTCGAGTGACGAGCGATCTGACCCTGCGGATCAGTGCCGAGACAATGGCCGGATGCACGTCGAGCTCGGCATCCAGCTGTCTTAGAGGCTCGTGCTGGTCGATAGAGGCCATCTTGCTGATCGTCTTTTCTCCACCCTTGTCGCGAAGTAGATGGTAGTGAGCAGGAACGAAGAAGAGCTCGCCGGTTCGAGTGGTGTAAGATGACAAGGCAAGTAGATGCGAGTTCCATTTTTCACTCCGTCGAGTTTTGCACAGACCTCCGAATTTGGTTTTGCCTTTTAGCCTCCACTCAAGTGTGACTGTCTCGGAAAGGAGGCCTCGCTTGGCACAGCTGTGAACGAGACGTGTGGTCACATTCCTTCCTGTGGTTTGGTCGCATCACACGATCGTGCCATCATGCATCTTCCATCCTCGTTCTTCTCTATCATGCTGTGGGACAGCATCGCAGTTCAGGCTACTCTCCCCCACTGCAGATTCTGATCCGAGTTGATCAGCGCGAGTGCACGGCGAACCGCCTTTAATGTTTCGCCCAAGGGACGCTTTAGACTTAGCCTCGGTGGCTATGCCTTTTCATGCATGATGTTTGCGCTGCTGTACCTCCTGCTCCCCGCACATACATGATAACATGTTCACAGCCAGCTGTTCGTGGCGACACCATCGTAGCATAAAGGGATGAGGAACATTGAGGACTCATGACTGGGCGGGCCTGACAGCAAGGTTCGGTGCTTGTACCATGTCTAGTCATGAGTGGAGTGTCGTCCCATCCTTCCTCATGCCTGGTCCGTTGCTGTCTTGTTCCACCGCCTGTACAATCATATCATGAAAAAATCATGAATGGATTTCGCGTCCGACCCTCCACCACCCCCAGTCATGAGTCATGAGTGGCTCAGGGATCATGGATGGCTCCCCCAAACATGAAACGCCAGCCCCGCGGGGGTGGCTTGATGGAGCCACTCTGCACCACCCCGGGTGGTTCAGGGGATGGCTCCTCGGACGTAGTTTTCGTTTTGTTACGATATGAGTGATAGTTATGAGTGACAGTTTTGCCAGTTTAACAATCATAGAATGTATCGTGTATGGGTGTGAAATCATGAATCATGAATCTTGTTAATGTTAAAAGTAAAAGCAACTAATATTTCAAATGGGGGACTGTGAGAAATGGGACTATATATACATGTGTGACTTTGCTATGTCACTTAGAGTGAACAGTGAGCAAGGTCAATGTCATGAACATGGGGACATCGGGATGTCCCCGTGAGTCCCGATGCATAAATTGTGTGAAAATGTGAAAATACTAGAACCCTTTTTTCGCCATATCTTTAACAACATTAAAGCAAAATACAAATCATGAATCATGAATATGAATCTCTTTTGTCTGTCGCAGACTCATGACTGAGTCATGAGTCATGGGTCATGAGTTATGAGTGAGTCCTATCGTGCGGGCTTTCTGATATGTCGTGATTCATATTATGAATCATGAATCATGAATGGCGGTCGTAAATTCATGATTACGAATATTTGGCCGCTCATGACTCATAACTCATATATGATTCATGATTGACTCTCACGATTCATGATTTCGTTGGGATTACTATGATTTGTTCGTCATTCATTCATGATTTCTTCTCGGGTCGGGATCTTAAATCATGAATCATGAATCACTGACTGAGATTCATGATTCATGGCCTGGGTCTAATATGCATATCGTAAAAAGGTAAAACGTATGTCTCTAGGAAGCAGAAAGCAACCACAGCACACTTTGTAGTCATGAATACAAAATGGCGATTTCAAAAATTTGTATCTATGATGACAAATGCTTGACTCATGACTACAAAATGTGCTGTGGTTGCCCCCCTGGTTCCGGGTACGTAAGTTTCGACGTATTCTATGATTCATTATGGTTAATCCATAATTAATGATTACAGAACTATTCATGATTAATGGTTTTTTGATTCACATGACTTTCGAGCTTTCAGGTCGTTGTGGACTTCAAGAGGAAGTCATAGGTCAACGCATCCGGCAAAATCTATGATTTATGGTTCTTGATTCATGATTGAGCGATGTCATACGCTCAATCATTTATATTCATGATTAATCATGAATCATATGAGTCATGAATGACAGGTCAGAGGGTAAAACGTGCTCAATTTTATGCCCACGCGTGGTGTTTTATAATTACGAAACATGAATCATGAATCATAAATCATGAATTCAAGATCAATCTTTCATAGAAATTATACCATGTAAAAATCATGAATCATATGAATATGAATCATGAATAGATTCATGATTCATGATTTCGCGTCCGAGCCACCCCACCGCCCTTTGTGGCACAGGGATGGCTCCCCCGAACGCCAGCCCCGCGTGGGTGGCTTGACGGAGCCACTCATGACTCATACTCATAGGACTCTACACCCCGGGTGGTTCATGTGTCGATACATCATGATTCATGATTTTGGTACGATATGAATCATGAATGAATAGAACACCAATTGTGCAGTTGACGAAGATGTAACAATGTGAAATCAACCAATCAGGCGCGTTACCCCATAAAGCATGTTCTGATAAGGAAGAGCAACACTCATGACTAGAGATAAGAACATCCCTAAGCGAGCTGACCGGGAAGACTTCCATGTTTGCACCGGTTCCGTGAGAATCATAGAATCCCTCATCTGCTGACACCATCTGCGACGACGTCCACTAACCACCACACTCTCTGCAGTCACGGCGATCTGATCGACATCAACAAGAGACGCTCCCGCAGTCAACGACTTCTTGCATACTATATGTGTCATCGAAGCTTGCACTCCTCGTGACTTCGCTCGAGGTTCAAGACCACTCCTTCCGCTGCTGGCCGATGCGAGATGGCTGCGCCACGTAGCTCTATCGGAGAGGAAACCAAACCTGTCCTGATACCTTTCAAGAGAAGCCAACGCCCATCCTGGTCTTGCACAGAATGCGCACGACGGAAGATCAAGTGCGATAAGAAGGTACCATGTCAGTCATGCATCAAACGTGGCAGGGCAGAGCAATGTCGGCTCGAAGACGCAGCCTACGAGGTCGCTGGCCCTTCCTTACAGACGCTGCCCATTTCTCCTAAGCAGCAGAGCGACGATGAGCGGGTGCTCGAACACAGCTCAACGTCTGCCGGGTCTCGCCGGAGGCTCTCTTCCGCGGTCAGCGTACAAGCCGACCCGAAGCAAGGAAGTCAAGATGGCTCAGGCATCTTTCTCAGAGGGCTCTCTAGACTGCAGCTCCAGCTAGATCGGATCGAGCAGCGCTTGAACCAACAAGCACAGCAGATAGAATCCATGGAAGATGTCAAAGCCAGGCTCAACGACGTGGAGGAGGTCATCTCAGTGCTCGGCGAGAATCGTGCCCACTGGGCAGCACCCGACAGTCACAGCATACAGAACGGAAACCTTCGGAATGATGAGGACCAGAGCACAGCGCCGAACCACGAGGGGAGAAATCGAGATGGTCACAGAATGGATGCGGACGGCACCAGGCCCCGCACAGCAAGCAGAGTCGCTCGTCGTACAGACGGCAATCTTCCAACACCGCAGCCGCAAGCGCGAAACGCCGAGCTCGCCTCGACAGACGCAGCAACCACTCTAGAGTTTCTGATACTGGGAAAAGACAGAAGACGCGACGTCGACTTTGATGCCGGATCTTCTGACAGCGAGACAGAATCCAGCCATCCAAAACGGCCAGGTCTTGTGGGTCAGGCTTCGGCCATTGCGAGCTCTTCTTCGATACAGCCTCACCGCTCTGAGGCAGCTTTGGTGGAGTCTGGCCCTGACGGAAGACTGCGTCTGCTCAAACATCTCCGCCGAGGGCTGCCTTCTCGCGTCGTCTCAAGGGTGGAATCTCTGCTACGGTCTCTCCCTGACGAGTTGCCACCGGCAAATCTGCTTGCTCGACCATCTGCAAAGCCCGTCACTGATGGCATCATGGCCGTCACGCTTGCTCCTGTCACGATACATCGAATTGTTGCTGTGGCCAAGGAGATTGGAGCGTGGCAGCACTGCTGCGTCCATTTCCCGACATTCGAAAGGGAAGTGGAAGCCTTTCTAGCAATCGCGACCCCGGATCAGGGCAGCTTGCACAGTCACGACTTTGAGGGCTATCGCGCCATCGATCCTGCATGGCTCTCTCTCTTTTATGTCGTCTGCAGTATCGCCATCCACCAGATGTCAGAAGAAGAGGGCGGCTTCTGCCACCTCGGCGCCGAACCAGAGCGAATGCGTTTCGCCTCGACCCTGCTGCACGCGACCATGGAGTCGCTCTCGTTGGCCGACTATCTGGTCAAGCCTTCAGTATACTGCTGTCAGACCATCGCGATCCTCTGCGTCGCTGGACACAACATCTGTGGCAGTGATCTGCTGACGTCCCTTCTCGCTATCGGCATCAAGACAGGTCAAACGCTCGGATTACATGCACTCGGTCGCTCTGCGAGGTTCTTGGAAGCCTGTGCAGAGCAGCGCGGTCAGGTGCTGCGTCGAGCGGGGATGCACTGCGAAGAGGCTGGATCTTGCCGACTTCCCGACGAATCGCCGAGGCAGTTCGCTATTTGGAGGAAACGCATCATCGATCTGGAAGTAGGCAAGCGCGTATGGTGGGCATTCACGCAGCAAGGCTATTTCGCAATTCCATTCAGTGGATGCTTCTCGATTGTAGAAGGGCAGTACGACACTCCATTACCGCACAATTGCTCAGATGAAGATCTGGAGGAAGGGCGTCTGATCAATCGAGAGGTGGATGTTCTGACGGTGGCGTCAAAGCAACGCTTCACCTGTCATGTTGCCAAGATTGTTTGCGATTTCTTCGAGGATCTCAACAAGACACGCGAAACCCCTTGTCTGTCGCTTGTTCAGCACCACGAAGATCGTTTACGCTTCGTCACGGATCGCTTCAAAGAATGTCTGGATCCAAAACGCTCAGCATCTACACGCATCAATGCCGCCTCGTTGCCGAGCTTCACCACCGTGTTGCAGCACTATCTCTTCATCTCGGTTCAACACAAGATTCTGGTCATGCACCGCGCTTTCCTGTCCAGAGACGTAACAGCTGAAGAGTGGGAGCTGTCGCACAGCGCATCGATCGAGACAGCTCGCGGAGTTCTACACGAGCTTCAGCGCGGCCTCGGGTTGACAACTGATGGAGAAGATCGGCCGCAGCTGGATCTACAGTCCCGCGTACACGGTGGTGCTCTTTGGACCATCCCATACCACGCCGTTGTAGCTGCCACCATTTTGGCGCTAGACATGTTCAAGCCAGCCTCGCCTCCCTCACATCGTGCCTTGCGACGGCAAGAGGTGAAAAGTGCCCTCGAAGCCCTGGAACGCCTTACAGGCAAGAGTGCAATCGCTCGAAGGGGATGTCAGCTACTGGCGGATCTCCTTGAGGAAGGCGAGCGGTATCATCAACGACCAGGGCAGCCACGAAAGCGGAAGGATACAGACGGGGTTGATTCCGTGCTAAAGCGCATACGTTTGCCGGGAGATGAAAACGAAGGCAGCCCTCGAAACGGTGCACTGACGGCTTCCTCGTCATCATACGGAACAGCAGTGGACAAAGCGCGTCCAGGTGACCTGCAAGGCGATCAGGGTTTGGAAGCAAGCTGGTTCTCGCACTTCAACCACCCCACCTCACGCTCAGACATGTCCTCTGCAATTGCCGAAGGCACCTCGCCGGATGATGAGCATGCCAAGCTGGTTCCAACCGCATCGTTCGGATACGGATCAACCAACTTCAACCCGCTGGCTGGGAACTCGACATCTCGCATCGTCAACAGCACGTCTCTCCATCCTGGCGAAGCAGCAAACTCCTTGTCAAGCATGTTCATGTCGTACAATGGCGGCCAGAGCGGTGCCGGTCCGATCTACGGCAGCAGTCCCGCAAACAGCCTTAGATATGGAATGAATGGCGATAATGACGATGCGAAAGGCTCGGTACGTAGCACATCTGGCTGGAGGGACTTTGTGGACACGCCTCAAAGCAGCGAGAATGGGGCTGCAACGCAGAATTGACCAACCGCTGCGCCTAGCACGTTGATGGACGGCATTCATAACAGCAACATTCCGGGTATGAATCTGAACATGCCTCAGCAACAACTAGCTCACATTCTGCCAGCTTTGGAATCCATGCCGGATGTGTGAAAGCTCTTTGATGGCACGCTTGGTCAAAGTCTCGTGGCCTTCGAGGAGAGCGGCTTTTGATCGCCTTCACAGCTCTCCGCGGATGGCCTCACACTCACATTCACACTGTGCTTCGAATCTCAAAGAAGCACGAGAGAAGATTTGCAACGTCTCAACATCGAGTGTGATTCATGGTTGAGTCATGAGTTCAAAGATCTTGAAAAGATCGGGTGTGACATCGACAGTTGCACGTCGACAGAGTGAAATCATGAATGAGACTGATCACTTGAAGGCACCCTGTTTGGCCAGCTTGATTTGCTCCTCAACGGCGCGAGCCACCTCGTCCCACACCTCAGCGTCACGATATGACCGCTCGTGGCTCCCAGTGCCGGCGCCACGATTCTCCAATGCGCTGTCGCCGAGACCCACGCCAAGTCCCGGAACAGTCACCTCGTTGGACGCCCGAGAAGCTTGCCTGGGCTCGACAGGCTCAAACTCGAGAGCATCCGGAGGATGAAACCAGTAATTGAGCGCCATGTGAACCTCACTGTGTGGTTTCTTTCCACCCTTGGAGGCCTCTTGGTGGTGGAGCGGTGGCAGTGACGAAGACGTGACCTCGTGATACCAGCTCGCGGGAAGATAGAGCATCTGTCCTGGCTTCAAGAACACCTCGATGGGTGGTGGGCAGCCCGGCATGAGTTTGTAGGGCTCAGAAGCTAAACCGTTGGCTTTCTGCTTGCCTGAGGAACCATTTGTCGCTTTTGGCGCAGGTCGCGACGGGTCGTCAGGCACGTTGAGGCAGCGATGCAAGACATGCGGTGGAATGCGTGAAAAGCTGGGAGGCTCGTTCTCGTCATCTGCAGACGGTGACTCGGCGTCAGGATCTTGTCCTTGAGCGATCGCCAAGAGGCGCTCAAGCTCAGCTTCGCCTTCGTCTACGTCTCCAAACTCTGAGCCAGAGTCGGCGCCCGCAAAGGTTGGGAGTCCGGACTCTTCGTCGTCTTCGCTGGAGTCTTGCGCATTTGATTGACTGCCTAACGCCTCGCTATCCTCTCCGCTTTGCTCTGACGATCCTTCCGGGTCACTGAAGTCAATGGGGTCGGCGCCTGATGCAATCTTGACGCGTTTTACAGGCCCTCTGGAAGAATCGGATCTAGCAGTCTCTGACTCGCTCTCATCTGCCTCATCTTCTGAAAGGTCCTCCCCTGCTTCCGAGGCGGAAAGCCCCTTTCGCTTGCGTGTGACACCGTTCGAAGGCACGGTTCTTGGTATAGTGATTTCTCCGGGATTCTGATCATCGTCTTCGGAAGCAGATTCGTCTTCGCCCTCAGATGCGCTGAGATCCTCTTCGAGCTGAGCAGCAGACTCTTGGTCTGAATCTTGCTCTGGATCGGAACCATCTTCAGCATCGGAACGGTCCGATGTTGCAATGTTTTCCAAATAAGCTTTGAGCTTGACGGTAGAGGCCGGATCGCCGGCGAGAGCTGCTAGTGCGAGGGGCCTCATAGAAGCCGGGAGGGATGCCAGAAGTAGTTGGGCCTGATTGTCATCGTCGTCGTCGTCTTGATCGTCTTCGTCTTCGTTGCTGCCCTCTTGTTCATCGTCTGAGGTTTCACCACGCTGAGCACCATTGGAGTCGACTAGCGTACTGAGAAGGTTGTCCAGGTCTGCATTGCTGTTGATGTCATAGTCGTCCTCTTCGTCTGAAGTGTCTGCTTCCGGATCGATGCCATCTTCGTCCATTCGACAGATTCGAAGCTCTGCTTCAGCTTGAAGAAGAGCCTCCTCGGCAAGTTCCTGTGCTCTGGTCTGCTTTGCTTTGCCTTTGCGCTGACTCTTCTCGCGCGAGCCTTCGCCAGCATCGGCGGCAGCGCGTTCGTCGATCTCACGCTTGATGCGAAGACGAGCCTTTCTACGCCATCTTGCAGCATCTGAAGGGACGAGACCGTCTGGACGGATGGGAAGCTGCTGCTTGCGACCAGGCATGTAGCAAGGAAGTTCCCCTGGTGGCGCATAGACGATGAGACCATTGGGATGTACTCTGTCGATGAAGCCGCGAGGATGCAAATAGCGATGCGCAGAAGGTGGAAAGAGGAGGAAACGCTTGTAGCCGGAAAGAAGGATGTAAAGGTTATCGTGGAAGTCATGATGTAACCCGGAGCTCTTGCCCTCCTTGCTGTTGCCTAGCCAGAGATTGCATTGCTGTAGGACGAGATCGCCTAGAAGCTCTGGCTTAGCAGGGAAATCGTTGGAGAGTGCATTGGTTGGTGCAGGCAGCACATTGTCGACCTCGGGCTCGTTGTCGCTATCCTCTTCTGAGTCGGTGTCGGTAGTTGTTGTAGAAGCTTTGAGAGAGGAAGATTGAGACTGCTGCTCTTCTTCGCCTTCTTCGACGTACTGTGTGGTCAGGTACCACTTGCCTGAGCTTGAAGGATCCTTGAGAATGTCGAGAAATTCGGAGAACCTGACCTTCTTGCGTTTGACTGAGGTTCCGAAATGACCTGCGTGTGGATGAACAGGTTCGATCTTGACAGGCACCTGACCTGCAGCGGACCTGAGATATTCGAGGTCAGTCCACTTGTTCGCCTTCCAATCTGAGTCCTTGAGCAGGCCGTCGATGATGACGGGACGACGCTTGCTGATAAAGTGTGTCCACATGTCGGCGGCCGAAATGTCATTAGACACCTTTGCGATCTTCGGATTGGTCTCCGAAGGGCGCCACCCCTCGTAGGAGTCCAAGTGAAATGGTAATGGAGGCACTGTGATCATTTTCGCGGATGTTCAAGCCGAGCTGGAGTCAGCGCCCGTGGCCACGGCTGACAGAGCGAAGAGTTTAAGACCGCGATTAGACGAGAGGCTGCATCGGCATGTGGGTTCAGCAGGCGCTCAGGACCGGACCGGAGGGAGGATGAAGTGGCTTGATCCAATGCGAAGGGAGATCTGCTGTAGGCAGACAGATATGACAGAAACGGAAGCGAGCGAATGCGGAAAGAGGCCTTGATGGTGTCTGCGTTGATGATGAGGAGTAGTATGAAGTAGGATCAGATAGCGACAGGCAGCCGTTCAATTTCTTTACGGGCCGTGCAGAGTTGGAAAGCGCAGTTTCAGGCGCTATCGCTTGCTACAGTAAATGACTGAGCTGCTCTCAGACCAAAAATCAAAAAACTCAAGATTGGACCCTGACTGCATACGACACTTTTTTTTTGAGAATTTTTCAATCGGGCCGCTCTTTCTTTCACTCCTATTGAAAATGGCAGGACCTTTTCACGATAGCCCCGATCTCTTTCTTTCGTCGTTTCGCGATCGATGCATGCGCGATACGCCGCCCGAGAAGAAGGCGTGAAGCGGAACCGATTCTTTTGACAATGAAAAGCGATGATGAGACGTCAAGTAAAACTGCGGTACGGTACAGTCAAACCTCTCGAAATGACACATTATTTATTTTAAAATTTTCGTGAATTATTTTGACATCCTCAAGCAGTAGAATTCTTGTAGCTCATCACTCAGAGTACCTATGGAAGTGTGAGAGCTTTTAAACTGAATGTGTGACTATAGAATTGATTGTGATACAGTGAGTCAAGAGCAACAGGCTGAGAAAGAATCTGAAACTTTTTGGGTCAGAAGACCATGGTCTGCCAGGGTATCCTGAGCTGACTTGAGAGTCTTAAGCTGCTCTTCCACCACTCCTGTAGCACTCTATGGGCCCTTGTCAAGCTCTGCTGATGCTACAGTTGGGCTAGGATTCCAAAGTGTCTTCAGTATCCTCTATCTCTGCCAGTGCTTCCTCCTCACCTGATGATCACACTACATCACGGACAGTTGCCTCTGTCAGCTTCTTCAGTATCCAGAACTGATTGAGAGGCTCAGAACAATATGCATATCATATATCTTTGAAGCATTATGTAAGCACTGCAAGATGATGCTAGATTTTTTGCTCCTGTTTTAGGCCAAAATTAAAACGCGATTTTTGAATTATTTTATTCAATTTACATGTGTCATTTCGAGAGGTTCGACTGTATGGCACGCAGACTTTTCGCGAATCCGATTTCCTTCCACAGAGCTCGAGACACCGCGAGCACGTTCATCCTCAGCGACCACCACCATTCGCACTTCAATCATGGTCCTCAACTAATCGTTGGCCGTTCGGCTCTTCGTTCCTCTTATTCTGTTTCACTGTTGTTTCGTCTGACTCTTTCCTTTCTTCTCCTCCTTTGCATCACCGGCCCTCTCCCTCCTACTTCCGTCACCTTCGCTTCCTCGCGCCCATCTGCCTGCTCCATCCTGACGGTCAGAATGTGAACACGGATCAGTATACCCTTGCAGATTCCCCGATTCTGTCATTTCGCCCTCAAGTATGTCGGCCCTCACCAGCCTTGGCCGCTCTGGCCATGAATCCGATGTCAAGCTTGCGAGCGAGGAGCAGCTATCGACAATCCGAAGAATGGCTCAAATCGTTGCCCGCATCTTTTACGAAGATCGTCACATCGTCCTTATGGATCAGCTCGTCAGCATTACCGTTCTTCCTGCCGATGTGCTCGCTCATCGACTCGGCATTCAGGTCAAGGAGCTCGCTGCTCTCTCGTCCAAGCTCTTGGAAGACAAGCTCATCTGCACCTTCCGCAGGAACGAGATCAGAGATGTCATCACAAATCGCAGTGTCCCCCGCACATACTACTATCTTGACTTCAAGCTCTTCCTCGATGTAACCAAATGGCGAATGATGTCGATCCGTAAGAAGATTGATACGCGTCTTCGTAACGAGCTCGACAACAAGGGCTACGTATGCCCTCGTTGCAAAAAGTCATACTCGACGCTCGAAGTCGCGCATCTACTCGATATCTTCCGCAATGTTTTCGTTTGCGAGACTCCCGGTTGCAGCACTGAGCTTGTCGACAACGAAGAGGCTGAGGATGTCAAGCGTAGCAAAGACAGTCTCATGCGCTTTAACGAGCAGCTCTCCACATTGCTCGGAGGCCTGCGTCGTACCGAGGGCATCACCTTGCCCCCTCTCGACGTCGGAGCCTGGCTTACCAAGCATGCTGCCTCGCAGCCTTGGTTCACTACCAGATCGGAAGATGCTGGTTCCGCACCCTCTTCTGCCACCGTCAACGGCGCTCCCGCACTTCAAGTCGACCTTGCGTCCAACGATCCTGCAGCAGAAGCAGCTCGACGTCTCGCAAAGCAGAAGGCCGAGGACGAGCAGCGCAAGCAAAATGCTCTACCAGCCTGGCATCTTGCAAGTACTGTCAGTGGCGAACAGACTGCTCTCGGCCGCAAGCAGCAGCGGTTGCAGACTTCCAACGGCTTCGACGTCGAAGAGGGCAAGGACGACGAAGACGGCGAAGACGACGATTACTACGCTCAGTACGCCAGCCTTCAGACCGCAGAGGCAGCCGCATCTTCCAGACCCAGCGACGCGCTGCCAGTCGAGGAGGAAGAATTTGACGACTTCGAACCAGTTCCAGAGCCGGTGGCCGACGCAACGCAGCAGCGCAAGCGATCACGGTCTCCATCCGGCAGCGATGCAGAGAACAAGAGAGCCAAGCCAACAACACAAGAGCAAGGCGAGACCACAGCGGCCGCAGATGGCAACCAGGACGAAGACGACGATGGCATGGACGACTTTGAGGATGTCGTGTAGCTCGCCCTGCATCGAACAGAAAGCATCGCATTCAGTTGCTTTCGTCGATCGATCGATACCGCTACGTGACTTGCTTGTGATGACTAGTGAGCCTTTCCCTTCCCTTTCCCCCTTCATCCTGAGCATCCCCTTACCTTCCCCTTCCTCCAATTCTTCCTCTTCTCCCTTCCGTTCCTCCCCACTCACCTTCCCTTTCGCGGAGCTATGGAATTTCCTTCAATAGCGAGGCAACATGCTGGGTCTTAAGAGCGCCGTGTCTTGGAGTGCGTTGCTTCGGCAACTGTGCTCCCGTGACCGGAGTTTGAGTCATAGCCTAGCGACATCAACACTTTCATCTAGTCTGGATTCGTCCCTCCGGCACATCCTCACCGATGGGCTAGATAGGGGGGCGAGCTTCTCTTGTTAGAAGCATCAGCATTCTCTGGCGTGCGTTTTTTCTCAGCTCTCTTGCAACTAAAGACGCAGCAACGGCTTGGTTAGTGCTAGGACCGTCGTTTTGTTCTGCAGAGGTCATTAGAGCTACGGGTTGAGCATTGTTTCGACAGTGCCTCTACTCCAAGCTGGAGTGCTGGAAGTCCATGGCTGTGAAGACATCTTCAACCCTCATCTTTTTAGCTTCTGTCATTGAGGAGAATCCCTACTTGCAATTTAGAATGTAAGACGGTGCCATCGCTTTGAGACAGTGATTGTGAGCTTGCTGTGTTGTGAATGCGAGGCATTCGGCGAGATGGACAGATTGCACTTGCCGGTCTGAAGGAAGCTTGACGTCGGGATTTGCGGCGATCTGCACACCTGCGAAAGAGACACATCGATGTTTCTTCTAAACGTGGCCGCCGTTCAACACTCCACATTTCATTCCGGACCCTGAATTTGGCTTTCTTGCACGGCCCACTTCCGCTTCTTTCTTCTCACCACCAACCACACCCACATCGCATCGGAAGCAGGCATCCAAGGATGCCCTCGCTAATCGCAGCAGCCCTCGTTCTGCCACTCGGCTCGATAGCGCTCCTCTTTCCCCCATTACTGCAACTAGAAGCGTCTGGGCTGAGCAAGCCCAATTGGCCTCCATTCGAGTATCTCTCGCGCACCTTGCTCGACTCGCAACCCTCACTCCTCACCCGACTTCTCGATACCTTCGTCTCATCTCAACAGCGTGAGACGATTCTACACTACGATGATGCGTTCCCTGGCCTATTCTCTGCCATTGGGCTTTCACTGATCGGGTTCTGGGCGACAAGTGCAGCCATCTCTAGAACGAAAGACGTCTTCTACGCTCGAGGATTCAAAGGCCGGGACTTGCTGAAGGACAAACCTGACCCAATACCTGAGTCGCTCGGTTTACCCACAGCGGCGGTGTACATGGCGTTGCTGTTCCTCTTCATTCCCTTCCGATACTTTTCTTCGCGATTGCAAGGGGTGTATAAGACAGGTGATGATTGGGAGGGGCGTATGGATGGGCGAGGTGGATTTCCGCATCACGAACTCGCAAGCTTTCTATCAGCGCTGCTATCTTTCTCGTCCGCAATCATACTGGGATTTCTGGACGACGTATTCGATATCAGATGGAGGTACAAGCTTCCAATTCCTATTATCTCAAGCATTCCTTTGCTGATGGTGTACTACGCGGGTGGAGGCGGTACTTCAGTTGTTGTTCCTGGTTGGCCCGGTTTCCTTCGCTCTTGGAAGGGTTCCTCCATTCTTGAACTCGGCCCCCTGTACTACCTGTACATGTCGCTTCTCTCTACATTCTGCACGAACAGCATCAACATCCTAGCCGGCATTAATGGGGTGGAAGTCGGCCAGGCGCTAGTCATCTCTATCTCGCTCTGTCTCAACGACATGCTCTATCTCGACTCTCGTGCTGGTATGCCTGGTTCCCGCACCTCAAAGGAATTGCTTCGACGTCATCTTCTCAGCCTCTACCTTCTCCTACCGCTCACTGGCGTATGTCTGGGACTGTTGAAATGGAACAGATATCCAGCACGAGTGTTTGTCGGCGACACATTCTGCTATTTCGCAGGGATGGTCTTCTCCACCGTCGGAATCCTGGGACACTTCAGCAAGACGGTGTTGCTATTCTTCGTTCCACAGATTTTCAACTTCCTCCTCAGCTGTCCGCAGCTTTTTGGCCTGGTACCGAATCCAAGACATAGAGTACCCAGGTTTGATGCAAAGACGAACTGTCTCTATCCTTCTATACAGTACTTTGCATCAGGGTCAGCGGAGGCGGATAAAGATCTGCCCAATACTTCCACCAAACCTCTTCGACCAGCAAGCACGGTCGCAACACTAGTTTTGAAGTTGCTGGCAGCTTTGAGGTTGGTTCAGTTGGAATATTATGATGAAGGAAAGGGGAGGAGTAGGAGGGTGAAGAGTACGACCAACTTGACGATATTGAACGCTATACTCATGTTCAGAGGTGTCAGGCACAGAGCGGCGGGAGAGGTGGAGGAGGGGGAACAACCATTTACAGGCCCAAGAATCACAGAATATGACTTGTGGGTCCACACGATGGTTTTGCAAATTGCAGGTTCTTGTTTGGCTTTCGCGGTCAGATATTGGGTTGCTTCCGTTGTGTTTCCATGACTCTATTGCATGACTTGATTGACATTGGATGATCGTTGGCTGATCATGCGGCTACTTTTCATGTTGATTCCATCTCGTCTTGGGATTGGATCCAGCGCCTTCAACTGCCAAATTGTGCTGGAAGCCGACGTTCTTAATTGCATTGGTGGGTCTAAGGGATTGCGACTCACAAAAGTTTTTCTTTCGGGTGTCTGAGCTAGTTCCAGTTCTGTGAACCAGCCTGTGCACCGCTTGCACTGATGAGTGCCTTGCAGTTGCTGAAACCGCCTAACGGGATGTTCACGCCACCGTAGCAACCAGCCGAGACAGGCCATCCCGTGTTGCGAGTCAGAGCAAGGGCACCAATTCCCGCAATGATGCCATCAACCTTTGCGCAAATGCACATCAACGGTGACTGCGTTCCGCCTAGAGAGTTGACAGCGTTGGTGAATTCCTCGATTCAGAAAGGAGCGTCACTGCGTAGAGCGTCTGACAGACTGCAAGTGTCCATCCAGTCTTAGTTGAGATGGGGACACATTTTGTTTTCCCAAAGAATCATGGGTCCGGTGTCATCTTGTGGGTGACAAATGTCGACAAACGTGTCGCCGGGCATATTGATTGTCGGGATGGGAGCGTAGCTCACGCCACAAGCCGAAGACACCAGTGCGTCAACGTGATAGTGCGAATGTCCAACAGCCACAGTAGCGTTTTGTCCCAAGAGCGTAGACTTTTTGGACGTGATGTCACCAAAAAAAAAGTGTGAATGCTGAATGGACACATCAAATTGTAAGGGGGGCCCCTGGTAAATCGGTTCGGTTCCGTTGGTAGTGTTGTGCGGGACATCCCTGCGGAACTCGGTGTGGGTTATTGGCTTGCCGTTGATACCGCCTTCGCCAGTGACTACCGCGGCCGTGATAGGTCCGGAAGACCTGCTCCCGACCAACTCTTAACCCCTAGAGCCTTAGTCCTTATCACGTTCTAGGCAGTGTCCATGTCCACCTGTCCACCCTGTACACGTCTTTCTAGTGAGGAATTGCACAAACGAGGACAGCGTCCAAGAAGGGTAGGAAAGATGAAATGGATATTAACAAGGCGAGACACATCCAGAGTGAGAATAAGGATGACACAAGAAACGTATAACGTAATTTATGTAGTACCGCACGAAATGTAGTACTGCATGATTTTTGAGCTAAATTTCAGCCTGATGGTAGTACTTTCGTCTGATCGCAATGAGTGCTGTTTGTGTTGAGACCTGAGTAAACCTTACATTGCCAAGACCGTGTGATGCTGCGCTACATGAAAGACGGAACGGAACTACAGCTTGTTGCAAGAAGAGCTTGCTACTGGAACGGAACCATACAAGTTGTCGGTGTCGGTGTCGGTGTCTTTGACGGCATTAAGCGGCTGTGTACAACATTGAGATTGTTGGTAGGTTCGCATTTGAGGCCTTGTTGTTGCCATGAAGGCTGCCAAAATGCTCTCTTCATTGACATCATGCTCTTCGTCATTGTCATCTGCTGCGGCAAAGTCCAACACTGCCTCACTGTCCTCCTCCTGCCGATCTTCCTCCTGATGGCGTTGAGCAAATTCAGCCTCTCTTCCAATGAGCTCTCACTCAGCATACTCTCGAGAGATCATCCTGTCTCTTGAGAGCACAGCCCGGTCTCCTGACACAATTGGCCTCCTACTTCTCGTCTCCACAACCGTTCTCCTTGTCTCCTGCATGCGTGCAACCGTGAGCTCCGCCTGTGGTGCCTGAAATGCCTGAAGCAAGCTCCGTTTGAGGCCACATGCTGTTCTCGGATCGGAAGCATTCCTGAAATGGTCCAACATGCTGCTCATCTCCGCTTCCGATCGAAGAACAGTGACCTCTTCAACTGGCACAGGCTATAGCGAGTCTGATTGGTGATGTGCAGCAGAGCTGGCTAGCCAAGCCAATACCTTGTCAGGACTTGGGCTGACCATGATACCCGAGTCCTTGAAGGCCTTCTTTTCCTTGGCTGACGTCAGAGCTGTGCCACATGCCTGAAGGTACAAGGAACCAAATGCCGCCTTGTCAATCCCGGTTCCTGGTACGTGGCTAGCAAGCTCAGTCACCAAGCGCTTGTACGCTGCCTTGAGTGGAGCAAAGATGCTCACGTCCAGCAGCTGCATGACATGTGTGGCATGCGGTGGCAAACACAGCGGAACAATGCGCTTGGACCACAGAGCGGTGAGGAAATCGGAACTTACACGAGATTGATGGCCATCAAGGATGAGCAAACGCCATGCCGATTGCAACGATGGCCTTGTGTTAGCATCAAAGATGGCTGTAGCCCACTGCAGGGCAATCTCATTGTTTGTCCAGCCGGTTGGCATCTTGGCAAAGTGCCACGTGGGAGGGATGCCCTCCATTTGCCGTTGCTCACCAACCGTGTGTATCTTGCCACGTGTAATGACAAGCGGTGGCAAAACCTGACCGCCGCTTCTGATGCACTCGATGACTGTGGCGTTCTCACGTGTGTCTGGCTGAGCTTTGAACCAAGATGCTGGGTCATCATCAGGAACAAGGACACGCTGAGAACCGCCTTGACCAAACGTGAAGCCAGTTTCATCCATGTTGAAGATGTTGTCGGATGTCACACCGTATTCACGCACAATCTCAGCCAGACGAGCAAACCATTGTCAAATTCCCTCCTCGTCCGTGCCTGTCAGCCATGCGTTCTCAAGACAGCGTGACCAGCTTGACTTGAGAGATGGGTGATGCTGTAGGAAGCGTTGGACCCACGTGAGACCAACTTCTACCAGTTCGGAACAACCAGGAATGCCACGTGCAAGTGAATTGGCATAGTCACGAACGTTGGAGGGGTTGAGAGGGAAGCCATTAGCAGAGCAATGGCAAATGTGATTGACCAGTGTGGTCTCGGCAGCCGGCGATAGCGACTGCTGCTTGTTTTGAGCATGCTTCTTCAGGGTTCGTCCGAGAATTCGGTACCGAACGCTGGACCCTGAGACGCCGTGAGCAGCTGCGGCTGCATCAGCACTGCTGTGCTGTCCGTCCTGGAGCTCGGCAATGGCTAGCTGGAGCAGAGCTTCCTTGTTGTCTCAAGCTGCAGCAGATGCTGCTCGGGCAGCCTTCGATTGCTTGGAGTTGGTACGCCGGGCCATCACGACTGCATAAAACGCAGGGAAATAGAGTTGTATTGCAGAGTTATGCGGCTATGACATCAGCTTAGACACCGACGGTGACAGCGAGCAAGCAAGGTTAGTGGTACTCAGGAGGAACAAACACTGCGCTCATCATCACGTCAACGACTACCATCAGAATGGTGGGACAATTTTCAATTCAGAAATCGTGCGGTACTACATTTCGTGCGGTACTACATAAATTACGTTACAAAAGAGAAGGATGAAACAGCGGAGCATCCGAGATAAGAATCAGAATAAGATCACTAAAAGGGGGAAGAAAAGTCGGACGATCACAAGATTGGAGAGGAAGGATATCGAATCGGAAGCTCCTGGGATATTAGATTTGCTTCTTCAGCTTTGTTTGCGAAAGCCATGACTCGGGACTGGTAAGTCCGGGTCCTTATGCCTCCTTGGTGGTTTCAGTCTCGGCGGCCTTCTCCTTGCCAGCAGAGCTAGCGCTGCGGTTCAAGCCGTCTTGCGAGGGTTCACCGGCCTGAGCAGACTCGCCCTTCTTCTCGAGGAGGTAGCCGTTAGGGCCAACCTCACCCTGGGGTGCGCCACCGGAGTAAGCGGGGACCTCCTCCTCCTTGGCAGCAGCCGAGGTGGAGCCAGCAGCAGCACCAGTGGTGTGCGAGGCACCAGCGATGGCGGGAGCAGCCTGGGCAGCGTTTTCGTCCTCAGCCTCCTCGTACTCCTCCTCGTCATCCTCCTCCTCAATGGAGCTGCCATCGGCCTCCTCGTCCTCCTCGTCTTCGGAGCGGTAACCGGCGGCACGGACGGCGGCAGGTACGATACCGGAGCGGTCCATCTGCTCCGAGGTGGTAAGGTAGACCTTGGAGAGCTGCTTGATGTCGTTCCACCACTCCATCATCTCCTCGTGGCTACGAGCACGGAAGGTGTAGGCGTGCTCGCGGCCCATGCCGAGGCTGGCAAGACCCTTGGATGGCACAGCCGACTGGTTGCCGGTAACCTTGCGACCCTCGATGTGGAACTTGTGGCTCTTGGCAGCCATGGTCGAAGGGGGGCCGAGGGTGCATTCAGGAAGGAAGAGCGAGAGTTCGGGCTGAAGGTGCTTGGTAGGGTCGGAAGAGCCGTGTTCGTGGAGGTAACCAGAGGGGGTGAGGACGTAGAAGGACTCCTTGTAGGTCTTGGTGAAACGCTTCTTGCGCTCGAGGATGCCCTGGTGGACAGGGATGACCGAGGGGTCGTCCTTGCCGGGGTAGTCGATGGTCTCGGGGTTGCGGAGAGGAGTGTCGGGGTCGAGGAGGTGGTCAGAGCGGGCGGCAAAGGCAATCCACTCGGAGTTGGGCTGGAGGGAGCGCATCTGGACGCCAAGGCTGAGCCAGGTGTCCTGGACCTGAGCAGACATGCGGCCAGACCACTCGTCGAAGGTCTGCCAAGCGCTCTGGATGCTGCGAACGATGCCCTCCTCGAAGTGGGCCGAGTTCTGCTGCATGATAATGATGGACTTCTGGAGAGCGTTCTCCTCGTTGACCTGGCGCTGGAGCTGGCGGAAGACCTGCTGGTTGGCAGCGTAAGGGTCCTCGCGGGCAGTGACGCTCATGGGAGTGTTCTTGAGCAAGGTGATGGAACGAGCAAGCTCGGTGATCATCTTGGTGGACATCTCACGCTCCTTGGCGACCGAGTTGGCAAGCTTGCCAGTGTCTTGCTGAACATTCTTGATGTGAGCCTTGATCTCGGATCGGAGCTTCTGGAGGTGCTGGACGATGGAACCCTCGACGGTCTTGGCGAGGTTGGCGTGGTGGTCAGCAATGACACGGGTCTTGTCACGGATGCCATAGTAGATGTCCTGGATACCGTCCTCGCCGAGGAACTGGTTGCCCTCGCGGAAGGGGACCTGGATGACACCACCGAGCTTGGTAAGCTCCTTGGCAGTGTTGTACTCGATGTCGGCGATACCCTCAAAGTAGCTGATGAGCTGCTTGGTGATGTGCTTCCAGCCTGTATAAGCAAGAATAGATGATAGATAGTGAAGAGTCGAGATTGTCAGTCGGTGTTTTTTTTAGGCGGATGGCATCCTAGTAGGAAGCTAGAAATTGTGGAATTGAGACTTACCAGTGAAACGCTCAATGAGAATGTCGGAAGGACGAAGCTCGTGAGGGCCAGTGTTCTTCTTGATGAGGGAAGCGTTGCGGCTGGCAACGGTGGACTTCCTGCTGAGCGAGGTTGCCCTGGTGACAGTAGAGTGTGCGTCGGTCATTGTGATGATTGACGTCGACGACGTGGGAAGGAGAATGGGGTATGAAGTTGGTGGTGTAGTAGTAACTAGAATTAGAACGACAATGGCGAGCGATAGATAAAGAAGCTAGCCGTGTTGCGTATGGGTATTCGTTCGGATGGTGATGGTGAAGAGGGAAGAAGGATGGCTGGATCCGAGGATGGCTAACTATCTAAGACGATGGGCCGCAATAGCAGAGCTTGAGAATGAGAGAGAGAGAGAGAGCAAGGGCAGCAGAGTAAGCGTTCCAGTCGAGAGTTGGTCTGGACTGTGAGGCCAAGTGCAGTGGGAGTGAGGATGGACAGTAGTCATTTTGAGCGGAAGCCGAGCCGTGCCGCTGTCGACGACGCATGAAGCGTACAGTATGATTTTCCTCTGACGCAACTCAGTCACGCCCAGAGAACAGAGGCTCTGCGTCTGTGCCCGCCTCCACTCGATCAGAAAGAAAACGGCGCTTTGACCTTGTTCACCCCATTTTGGCATTTTTGGTCGGAATTTCGCTGTTCGAGTGCTCTGCTACGACGCGGCGAGACGGAAGCTGAAATGCCGAGAGCGATTCTCTGTGAGCGATGACGACAAAAAGTGACGGACGCCCAACGCCGGCCACGCGAATACAGTCGAACCTCTCGAAATGACACATGTAAATTGAATAAAATAATTCAAAAATCGCGTTTTAATTTTGGCCTAAAACAGGAGCAAAAAATCTAGCATCATCTTGCAGTGCTTACATAATGCTTCAAAGATATATGATATGCATATTGTTCTGAGCCTCTCAATCAGTTCTGGATACTGAAGAAGCTGACAGAGGCAACTGTCCGTGATGTAGTGTGATCATCAGGTGAGGAGGAAGCACTGGCAGAGATAGAGGATACTGAAGACACTTTGGAATCCTAGCCCAACTGTAGCATCAGCAGAGCTTGACAAGGGCCCATAGAGTGCTACAGGAGTGGTGGAAGAGCAGCTTAAGACTCTCAAGTCAGCTCAGGATACCCTGGCAGACCATGGTCTTCTGACCCAAAAAGTTTCAGATTCTTTCTCAGCCTGTTGCTCTTGACTCACTGTATCACAATCAATTCTATAGTCACACATTCAGTTTAAAAGCTCTCACACTTCCATAGGTACTCTGAGTGATGAGCTACAAGAATTCTACTGCTTGAGGATGTCAAAATAATTCACGAAAATTTTAAAATAAATAATGTGTCATTTCGAGAGGTTTGACTGTATTAGGCAGTTGGCCAGTGTGTTCCAGATTAGAAGCATCTTTAACCAAGAATACTATCAACGTGCATATCGCTCGCTTCTCTCTTTCTTGCAGTCAAACACAAATGCAGCACAGACACTCTCAGTGGCCGCAGCAGCTAACATGCGTGGGCAATCACAACGACGTGCAAAAGGCCCTCCGAAATTGGAAACGGCAGCACAGCACAGCATGGCATAAGACGACCCTTCTCGCTTTCGACCTTTATATCACACGTTGACCTTGGGCGATCACACAGACTTTGAACCATCCGGATCGCACTGAGCGGACACAGAAAATGGACCTTGCTTGCCTGCTCCAGGTACAGTAGAAGGTCAAAAAGGGTCCTTCGCTCGTCTTGCTCCTGCCTCGCTCTCTCTCTCGTGCTTTGATGTCGGACTGCACGGCTTACATGCTCCGTCCAGAAGTGGTCAGATTGAAGTCGCCGTTCATCCAAGGTTGCACTCGCAAACACACGCACAAGCTTTTCGGCAAGATAGTTCCGCCAGCTACTGTAGTTGGACCCTTGCCGTCAGGCAATGAATAGCAATGCTCAAGATAGCACAGTTGAATAGAATGCCTGACGGCAAGGGAAGCTCGTGCTTGGCCAAGCGATGTACTGTAACGAAGATCTTTCGACATCATCGCACTTATGCGCATCATCAAAGGGCCTTTTTGGAGCCGAGTCATTTGGCCCTCCTCGAGGTGCATCGCCAAAGCACAAGCTACTTGGCCCTTGCTTGGAATGCCGCTTGAACTTTGTCGGGCCAAGTAGCATTTGTTCCTCGTTGACGCTGTCGATCCCTTGTCCACCCTCTTTCAGGGTCTCGAGCAATGTCAAAGCTGATTCGCTCCCGCCTTTTGCCAACACTTGCTACGATGCTTTCCAGCCGTTGAGATGGCACTTTCTATACAGTGCCTTGATACCATGCATGCTCGCCAGTCAGACCACATTGAAACTCGATTTAGCTTGACTGCGGAGAATGCTGTCGGTGGGCGCAAGCTATCAGAGCAAACACCGTCGGAAGTTCTACTTGTCGGAGCGGCACAAGCTCCACTCAGAGGCTGTGTCATGACGTAGACCGGCATGGTTCCAACTCGCCGTTCTTTGAGCCCTTGCCGCTGCTGTTTTGCTGCCTGAGAGCAACGCTTCTCAGCCTATTTTCGGCCTTTTCTTTTGGTCGCGACATGAAGCCGCTGTTGTTGCCCTGTCCTTTCCCTTCTGTTTGCTCCCTCGGCTCGAGCTCGCTGGAAGTTCTTTTGCAGATCATTCCCTCCCCGCTTGGATTTGAGTGGTCTCGCCTGTAGCCTTCTCCTGCTTGCATACTTGCACCACGCTGGCCTTGCAAACACAGTGCCGCTTGCCCGATCTCAGCTAGATCGGGTCGTGTTGCCCGACGTGACCGATGCAGGCTTGTTCTCTAGACAAAAGAAAAGCAAACTGACTGCAATCGCTTTGGCTTGGCTGATGTTGCATCAGTCTGGAGAGCATGTCGTTCGTTTTGCGGATCCAATTTCGAAGCCATCTTTCTCTCTCGTATTTTCCTTTTGATGCAACCCAAATTCACGAAAGGATGCTATTGAGCTCATCAGCAGATCGGTTCATCCCGACAACACTAGTCCCAACCTATTGATCTCAAGACTGACGGTCATATACACTTCACAACTTTGCAACTTCTGACCTCGTCTGCAAAAGAGCTTCGAACTACACAGCCATTCGAGCAGACCATCGGAACTGCCGAAGAGTGCGAATGTGATTATACACGGAAAGGGTGGAAAGGGTGTGACTTTACAGCAGGCGCGACGCGTAAAGAGGCGTGGCTGATTTTTAAGCCACTCTCAGCCAGCCACTCAGCCGAACCAACACCTGCATTTTGCCAGAATTGCATTTCGAGGCTCAGTCGAAATCTTGTTCGACTTCCAGATCAACACTTGCAACTGCACTGCTCTCGAGCTCACACCAGCTACTGTCAGTGCAGACGGATCGAATCCGAGGCATCCGTCACTTCCATCGCAACCACATCCGACATCGATCATCACCATCATCAGCGCATTCAGCTTCGCAATTCAGCCGTTCACGTTCATGCGATCAACGTCTGCATCTTCCTTATGACCATGGACCCGGCCAGCGAGCTTCCAGCTCAAGCGAGACCTCCTCGTCCAAGAGGAACACTCGGCCTCAAACGTGCAGCTCCTTCTGCGCTCGCCAATTCTAGCTTTGCTTCACCATCACGAGTCACCGCTGAATCCTCCACCTCACCAGTCAAAAGGGCGAGACTGGTGCTCCCAACACAGCAATTCGACGACGACGACGAGACCGAATCATTACCACCTGCTGCCGACGCCAGCAATGAGACTCCACCCTCGCATGCTTTCCTTCTCGGTCGCAAATCATCCAATCAAGGTACTACCACTTCAGCATCAACCGACAAGAGCAACGCAGCAGCACGGTCATCTATCCGCAGCGGTCCCTTTTACCTCTGCACATGGAGGAAGCCGCAAGCGAAAAAGCACAAGACATGGGATGGTGATGCTATACTCGTCGTAAAGGATGGCGGCGAGCGCTGCACTCTTATCTGCTCCCAGACTGGCAAAGAGCTCGTGGCTTCAGCCAGGTTCGCATTCAATCAACTCTCTTCCGGTGACGAGTTGGCGCTTGGTGGCAAGGAGGTTGAGATAGATAGGCAGATTGACGAGCCTGAATATCGCAACATGATAGCATTCACCCGTGGCGAGCTCTCGCCTGTCAAGAAGGGTCCACCGCCAACAGCAGTACGAACGCCAAAGCAATTCGCCGTACCAATGAAACGATCAGCGATTAGGCCCGTCGATATCAATCAGATCGCGCCCGCTCGAGCAGAGACCTTCTACGGCAAGCCTGCACCCAGGCCTATACCCAAAGATCTAGAGGATCACCCATCTGATTCACGTTCTGGCAGCCCATCTAGGATCAGTGGCCTCCTCGATCCAGGTCAAGGCAAAGTGCCCCATCCTCGATTCGATCCCAACGCTCCTGATGCCATCGTCATGAAGAGGCCCGATCCCGCTCATCAGAACAAGTACAACGAGAAGAAGCGTCCTATCGTAGATGTCGTCCTTGACCCGCAACTTGCCAAAGCATTGCGGCCACATCAAGTCGAAGGTGTCAAGTTCCTCTACGAGCGCGTCATGGGCATGCATGGAAACGCCGAAAAGGGCCAAGGTGCCATCTTGGCAGACGAGATGGGTCTCGGCAAGACACTCCAAACCATCGCCCTCATTCTCACCCTTGCCAAGCAGAACTGCTACTACACGTCCAAATCTGCCACCATCCAACGCGCCATCATCGTATGCCCACTCACCCTCGTCAAGAACTGGAAGCGCGAGTTCCGCAAATGGATTGGAAACAACGCTCTCAATGTCCTTTGCATCGACGAAGACAGAGGTCGTGAAGATGTCGAGCGCTTCATTCGCTCAAGGTCCTATCATGTCATGGTCATCGGCTATGAAAAACTCAGGACCGTGATGAAGATTGTCAAGCATGCACAGCCCCCCGTCGACCTTATCGTCTGCGACGAAGGCCACCGACTCAAGTCCAAAGAAGCTAAGACCACCATGATGTTTGACGAGCTCGATTTCTGCAAGCGTAGGATCATCCTCTCTGGCACCCCCATTCAGAACGATCTCTCCGAGCTATTCGCCATGGTCGACTTTGTCGATCCGGGCTCACTTGACACCTATGACAACTTCAAGACGATTTTCGAGGAGCCCATCGTGCGCTCTCGCGCCCAGCACTGCTCCCGACAGACCAAAGCTACCGGTCAAGCTCGCGCTGCTGCTCTCAGACGCATGACTAGCGATGTCATTCTTCGCCGCACCGCTGACATTCTCATGAACTTCTTGCCACCCAAGAAGGAGATGGTGCTCTTTTGCAGCCCCAGTCGGGAGCAGCTTCGCATCTATCAGTCTATCTTGGGCTCCAGCGACGTGCGCTCCATTCTGCGAGGTGAGGCCGGAAACGGGCTTTTGCAGATCGGCGTCCTTAGAAAGCTCTGCAATTCACCAGAGCTCTTGCTCAAAGACACTGAATCAACTGCAAAAACACCCACAAAGGCACTGGTCGGCGACATCGGCCGCTTCTTCCCACCTAATTTTGTGCGCAACGATGCAAGGTATAGCGGCAAGCTCATCTGCGTCATGAACCTGCTCGAGACCGTTCGAGCACAAACGGACGATAAAGTGGTGCTGGTCTCGAGTTTCACGAGCACACTCGACATTGTCGAGGCCATGATGAGGAAGAAGCGGTACTCGTATCTTCGACTTGACGGCAAGACGCCGCAGGACGAGAGAATGTCCATGGTCAATCAGTTCAACCGCGACGGTGTCGACAAATCATTCGTCTTCTTGCTCTCAGCCAAGAGCGGTGGTGTTGGTCTCAACCTGATTGGTGCCAATCGACTCGTGTTGATTGACTCGGACTGGAACCCATCCACTGATTTGCAAGCGATGGCACGTATCCACAGAGACGGCCAGAAGAAGACTTGCTACATCTACAGATTGCTGCTTTCAGGTACCATGGACGAAAAGATCTACCAGCGACAGATCTCGAAGCTCGGATTGTCTGACTCGCTTATGAACTCAGAGAAAAAGGCGGTCTCGGACACGTTCTCACAGGAAGAGTTGAAGGACATCTTTACGCTTCACATGGACTCGACTTGCATCAGTCATCGACAACTGGTCTGCGATTGCGACGGCAAGGGAGGCAGCGCTTCACCAGCTGGGATCAGCGAAGTGGACTCGAGCATGCCGAGCGCGAGTCAGAGCTCGATCAAGAGCAGCGACGATGAGGATGAGCAGCTGCCAGGCCTTGTCGCGGCATCGCAGCATGTGGTGGACCAAGCGGCCAAGGACAAGCTGGACAAACGCAAGAAGCTGCTCGCGTTGTACAAGTGGGCACATTACGACTGCACGCGACATCCTGATGCATTCTGCGAGGACGACATTGTAGCAGGCTTGATTCGAAAGGGACATCAAGCTAGCTTCCCAAGCATTCCAGCGAAAACGGTGCGGATCAAAACCGAGAAGGCTGACGATGACGAGTGGAGCACGGACATGAAGGAGCGTGGCGATGATCTGTTCTTTTCAGATGGTAGTGGCGATGAAGCCGAGAATGTCAAAGGAAAGGTGCTAGATGCTCTCGATGGACTTGACGAAGACGACTTGCAGATGGACAAAGTTGATCCGGGTCGAATCTTGTTCGTGTTTGCCAAGACGTCAGACAGGACGACGGACAAAGTCGTGTCACCGCAGGCAGTGACGACTCCACCAGCAGTGGACTAAGATCTGACGCTGTCATATTTAGAAGATTACTTTGTTGGCAATGCTATCTATTCGAACACTTGCATGCAATCATCATCGACTCGTTACCATTTGTCCACTATTCCATGATTTCAGGCGGGAGGAGGATAGAGACATCTTCCCTCCATTCCTCCATCAACCTACAGATTGACGCCTGTAACATGACCGCTCAAGTTGGGCGATGACAAAACCAAGACCTATCTCGCCACGTCCGATAGCATGGCTACCTTCTGCAATGGTGTACTTGCCAGAGCCCTCGCTCTCACCTTATCGTCCTTGATGGTGTCCTCTGCCATTGGGGTATAGACCCAACCTGGGTTTACGGAGTTGACCCTAGCTTTGGGTGCGATTGTTACGATTTCATTCTTGAGTGTCGGTACCAAACCGTACATGAGTGCGGACTTTGTTGAGGCGTAATCGGCGTGATCGTGTTCGCCGAATTTGCCTGCTGTGCTGCCGATGAAGCAGATTGAAGCTGGATCTGTGATGCTGGCCCCTTTGTTTTTCAGGTTGGAGAGGAAAGAACGGACGAGTAGAAAGGCGCCGTCTAGGTTTACGCTGTGTGTGTTTCGCCATTGGCCAAGCGTCATTTCTGAGAGGGGGACCGGGGTGGTTGGCCAAATTCCATGGTTGACGATTAAGATTTGGACGGGGAGACCTTGTTTTGCTTCTGCTTGGGAGAAGAGTTGGGCGACGTCGGATTCAGAGGTGACGTCGGCTTGGAGTGGGAGTAGGGAAGGAATCGAGGTGAGATCGCGAGGAGTGGTGTTGTAGTGCGCTGTAACTTTGGCTTCAGCTGCGAGGAAGGTTTTGGCCGTTTCAAAGCCGATACCTGCAAAAACGAGGAGGATGGTCAGCTAAAGTTATTCGAGTTGATTAAGAGCACAGGATGGTTAGAAATGAAGCACCTACCTCCCGAAGCACCGGATACGAGGACGTGCACGCCAGTGAGTCCAAAGTCAAGCGGAGAAGTTGTCGACATGTTGTTGCTGTTAGCTGGGCAAGATGTAGGTTTGGTGGTGTCACTTGGATCGGTAAGAAGGAAGCTAAGTAACAAAGCAACTTGCTTCCCCCACACTTTTTTCTTTTCTTTTACTTTCTCGCTTTTGTTCGCGTTGGTAAGCGTAAAAGTGGACGATTTTACGCAAGCGGCGAGAGCAGAGCAGCGAGAGTGCGAGGCTTCAAAGCGTGTCTCCGCAACCGGAAAAATATTAATCGCGCGCTCTGTTGCCCAAATTCGGCAATCGGGAAGCAATTCGCGCCGCTTTCACACTTTCCACCCATCCTCGTGTCCCACGCTCGCACACCCATCCCGACATCTTTCCACCCTTGCCTTCTCTCACCATCATACACAACACTTCCATCTCCTACCCGCAGCACCGACCAGGCTCGTCTCGGTGTAAGCAGCATTAGGCTGGTAGTCAAGATGCCATCCGTCCAAGAGCTAAAATCCAAAAACGCACGTGCAGTACACGAAAACCACCTCGACCTCATCTCCAAATACACCAACCACCGATCCGCCGTCGAATCACTCCACACTCTCGCCAAGGCCCAAATCATCGACTCAGTCACCGAGCAACTCGATCTCAACGAAGAAGGAAAAGCCCGAGTCCTTGCTTATCTCTCCGATTTCTCCAATCTCTTCCATTTCTACCGCCGATCGAGGTATGATGAACAACAAGCACTGTCCCTGCTCACTGCCACGGTGTTGTGGCGTATGCGAACCGATCTGGACCTGCTATCGTTGGCATCGCTGAACCCGTTGTATGTGACACCGCCTCCGCCGAATCCGCCTCTGTTTTGGGTCAACAGCAACTTTCGCGATTTCTACGGAAGGCCCTGCGGTGTCATCAACCTTCGTTCGGTGGAGAGGACCGCAGAGAATACGCTGGATCAGCTCAAGGAATACATCGTCGCGTGTATGGAAATGATGCGTCGTTACGTAGGTGATCTTCATCGCAACTCTGTTTCTAGTGCGGAGGGGAACGAAGAGGAGACGGTGTTACAGGCATCGATTGCGGTCGATTTGGCTTCTAGTGGGATGGCAAATCTCGAATTGGAGTTGCTACCTTTCCTCCTGGATTTGCTCAAGAATCACGTACCTGGCATGGTGGGGGCTGTCTATGTGCTGAATTATGGATGGGTTCATGCAGGGATGTGGGCAGTGATCAAGAGGGTCTTACCGCAGCAAGCGTTGGCTAAGATCTTCTTTCCGAGTCATGAGGAGCTCAGGGAGCACTTTGATGTCAAGGCCATCCCGGCTTGCTATGGAGGGGAACTGGAGGTGCAGGTTGAAGCAAGTAGTAATGATGTTTTGCGTAAATATGGTCGACCTAGGCGAGCGTCTAGTGCAGCGAGTAGGGGGGATGCAACACCGCCTCATAGTCCCAAGATTTCGCATATGAGTAGGACGAACTCTTACGATAGTATCTATGAAGTGTTTTATTCGGCAGACTCGACTCCTTGGGCTAGTAGACCTATCACTCCTCGTCATAGCGAACCTTCCACACCCCGTGGCGATCACGCTGCTTCCACCGGTGCAGGCGCGCTAAAGATGACACTGAGTGCAGCGAGGAAGCTCAAGCATCTGCAGATGTCGCGCGGCGATCTTTCCACCGCGGCTGAACACGCGTATGCTGGAACTGGTAGGGCTAGGTCAGCTTCTGATCCCAGGATCGTTGATGGTCGTGCGATCGGGTTAAGTGTAAGCACGGGTGCGTCTCCTTTTGTTACACCTGCTATGACTCCTGTTGGACCTTTGAGTCCGAGAGTTGCGAGGAGGAATCCAGATCGACACGTGCGCTTCTCCAGCGATAGAGATGCTGATCAGCAACGCAGAGTTGGTGCAACGTCCAACTTTAAGCTCTATCTTCCGGAGGAGGATGAAGAGGCAGTCCTTCCTTCAGAAAGCGAAGATTCGGATGCTTCGGGCAAGGACGGAGAGGTGCTAACGCCGCCGAGTAATCAAGGAGGGTTGTTGAACCGTCTTCGACGTCTCTCTGAAACACGGTTTAGCGGTAGCACAAAGGAAAAGTCAGAAAAAGTACAAGAAGCGGATGGAACAATAATGTACATCGACCCTACTCCCTCCTCTCCCCACCTCCAGGTAGCGCACTTGGACGAGCCGCCATTACAGCAACACGTGCCTCACACGTTCCTCTCCCACCGAACACGTCGCTCGGCGCGGGACGGCTTGGTTTCGCCGTACAACGCAAACAACCCGTTCTTCGGTTACCCAGCTTACAATCCCCAGGCATCCAATGCTCATACTCAGGCCACCTTCCGGCTTTCTCGCAGTGGCACACCGCAACACTTGCACTCGAGGCGCAGGAAGAGGGATCTGCTGCGAACACTCACCTATCTTTTTGTGCTGCGCATTCTAGCGTTCCACAGGAGGTTGAGATGGAGGTTTGCGCTAGTGTGGAGGGAGATGGCGAGGACTTTTGCTGTAGGTGCTGGGGCAAGTGCGGGGGTAGGAGAGGGAGATGAGTTTTGGCGCAATCTCAATGCAAGAAGGCTCTCAGCCGAGGAGAAAAGGGAGAGGAATGAGAGAGGGGTGGATAAGAGTGGAGTGTTAGCGAGGATGGCGAACAAGTTGTTGGGTGCGATGGTGCTGGTGATGGTTTTGAGGCCAGAGTGGAGGCGGAGGACGCTGTTGAGGGTTTATGGCGCGTTTGTTGGTAGGGGGGGTGAAGAGGGGAGTGTTGATTGGGAGGAGTGGGAGAAGCGCGGTGTTGCAGTGGAGCAGAAGAGTGCAAGCTGGAGCGGGATGAATATTCGACAGCGGCTCGGAATTGACTCTTCCAAGGTGCCGGTTAAGATAGCGGCCACCAACAGCGGTGGTGGGAAAGGCAAAAGTCGTACTACGAACTCGATGGCTATTGCTGGTGGTCTCGTTTCCGCTGCTGGCCTTGCCTACCTCTTGTACAGCTACCTCTCCCGACCCTCTCCTTCGAAAGGTGATGATGAGGATGAGGATGTTTCCCCTCGCCGCAGCTCTCTCAAACCTCCGACCTCCCATTCCAGGGTGCGACCAAGTCTATCCCTCTCCCTGTCCCCAACCTTCACTCGCGACCCGGCTTCGATCTCTGGCCTTCGAACCCTTCTCTCCACCCTCTCACCGCTCTTTGTCATCCACCTGATCCTCCCTGGCTCCGAGGAACAAGATCTTTCCACATCCATAAACTCCCTGATCTCTTCGCTCTCCAACCCTAGCTCGATTGCAGAATTCGACACGCGTA
Source organism: Ustilago loliicola (assembly GCA_022963135.1). Lineage (NCBI taxonomy): Eukaryota > Fungi > Basidiomycota > Ustilaginomycetes > Ustilaginales > Ustilaginaceae > Ustilago > Ustilago loliicola. Next base: position 133,700 of record JALCUU010000001.1, on the reverse strand, counting down.
GGATCCTAGAGTACACTCAGAGCACTGGCAGGTTCGCACTGAGTAGAGCACTCGCGTGCGATTGCCATGCAGAAGTGTCTCTACCTGGGTCCAGGGAGGAGGGTACGGTGGTGGAATTGGCGAAAATAAGGAGCTGTGGGTTGGTGGTATTTGCTAGTTTTGCAAGAGATAATGGGGTTCTCGACGAACTGAAGAGACAAGCTGCCGCAGAAGGCGGCGATTCAGCCGCGCAGCATAGGGATGCTCCGGCTGGGATGAGGGCTTTTGATCTTAGTCAGGTTTCGGATGGTTGGGTCGAATTAGCCGCAAGACTGAGGCGTTTGAGAGATGGGTGGAAGTAAACACCTCATGCACTGGATGGAACGATTTGGATTGCAGCGCTCATTTGTAACTTTTAACGTGTGCAAGGAGAAATGGGGAATGCATTGCAACAAAAGCGACTCAGGACTGAATGTGTGAAAACGAGTGTGAAGGCTATGAATGAAGCGAACGGTTGTCGTTAGACGTGCAAAAAGGGGATCGTAAGAGTAGAGACAGAATGTTGTGATGATCGAGTTGGAAGCCAGACTCGCAAGTGAAAAGGGGTATCTTTGGTAGTGAATCGTGAGAGATTGCGATAACTAAGGCGGGAATATAGGAGCTAGGAGCTTGCTTGCGACATCTGTTGCTGTTGTTGTTGGTGATGGTGATGCCATTCAGCCAAAGCAGCCGCTTGTTGTTGCTGGTGGTGGTGGTGGTGGTGTTGGTGTTGACCAGACAACCAGAGTTCTTCGTGCTGATGTTGGATCCCTTGCTGGTGCTGATGGGGTTTGTTCGTTCCACCCAGATCCAAGTTCAACTGGCCTACTGGTCCAGGCGACGGTGTGCGCGGAGGACCCAAACTATCCATCGAGAAATTTGCCTCGCCTCCTCCTCCCGTAGGCCAACTACTACTAGACAGATCAGCCATCTGACTCATATCGAACCCATCCATCCATCCTGCACCAGCCAGGTTCAGGCCGAGCGCGTTATGCTCGTACACGCCTCCTTGTTCTGGGGCGATAGCGGTGGTTTCATAGAACGAGGTAGGTTGAGGTGGTTGATGCGGGTTAGGGTAGTAGAATTGCTGCCCTCCCTGAGCGTGCGGGTGCGAGAGTGGATCGGTGGCGAAAGCCGGATCGATGGCGGTAGAGTTGGCAGTAAGGGGAGTGACTAAGCCGTTCACTTCAGCAAAAGAAAGATTTGTAGGCCAAGGTGATGTGTCGCAGCTACCACCTGCGCTGGACGAAGTTGCGGTGTGCGGGAATTGAGATAGATGAGCGTGGCGAGGTGGAGAAGAAGAGATCGCAGAGAAGGAATGAGAGCGTGCAACCGGAGCGAGAAGACCTAGGCCAACGATTTCGTTGTGCGGTTGAGGATATCCGAAAACATTATTGTGTTGCTGGGCAAGGGCGGAGCGCGGCAAGATCTCATTCGAAAGCGAAGAGGAAGGGTTCGTAGTTGCAATACTCCTTCGTTTGTTCGCTGCTGCAGCGCTGGTGGAGAGCGATTTGGTCATACTTGCTGCTGTACGCTTCTTTCCTTTCTCCGCGCCACCTTCTTCTCCACCTTTCTGCGAAGCAGAGACGGAGGCGGCGGTGGGTGGAGGAGTGACACTACGAGCAATCTGCCTACCCTGACTCGTGGGCTTACTACCTTCTTTACACCAGCCATCCAAGGTGCTAACTTTCACCTTGACCTCTTCTTCCTCGCTCTCCTCCCCCTCCTTATCCTCCCCCTCCTTATCCTCCCCCTCCTTATCCTCCCCCTCCTTATCCTCCCCCTCCTTATCCTCCCCCTCCTTATCCTCCCCCTCCTTATCCTCCCCCTCCTTATCCTCCCCCTCCTTATCCTCCCCCTCCTTATCCTCCCCCTCCTTATCCTCCCCCTCCTTATCCTCCCCCTCCTTATCCTCCCCCTCCTTATCCTCCCCCTCCTTATCCTCCCCCTCCTTATCCTCCCCCTCCTTATCCTCCCCCTCCTTATCCCCCCTCCTTATCCTCCCCCTCCTTATCCTCCCCATCCTTACCCGCTTTATCGCGGCTAGCAGCCTTGCGTTCGCGAATCTTCTCCTCCTCCCTCGCAATCCTGTACACATCCATCAACAAACTCACCTTATCCGCCTTGATCAACGCCACGACCTCAGCGGTAGCCAACTGCAATCTGGCGACCTTGACTTTGGGACTCCTCAAGATCGTGAGCAACAATGCATGTCTCTCTGGCTTCATCAGATGATCGGGTTCCTTATGACGAACGCCGGCGGGCCACCAATCGGGTTTGCCCGCTTCGCTTTTGTTGTAGGGGCAACGAGTTTGTTTTTTGGGTTCGATGATTTTTATCCATGCTTTCGCGACGGTTTTGCATACGCCTTGTTGGAGTTGGCCGAAGCGGAGTTCGAGGAAGGCGGTGCGAGCGGCGGAGTTGGAGAGGGTGATTTCGTGCAACGGTGTGGTAGAGGAGTGGAGGGTGGAGGAGGGGAAGAGGGTGGTGGAGGTGGAAAGGGAGTTGCGGGATAGCATGCGGGCTGAGGTGCTGAGGAGAGGGGTGGATGTACGTGGTGCCTCCCCCTCAGAGGTGGGGAAGTTGGAAGAGGGGAAGAGTGGGGAGGATCTAGGTGCGATCAAGTCGTCTGAACCGGCAGTGGAGTGAGCGAAAGATGATCGCGAGCGGAGGAAGTGTTGGTTTGCAATTGCGGTATTGAGAGGTGCGAGTGGTTTTCCTCCTCTTGCTTTGCTACCTTGTTGTCTGTCCGAGGTGGTATCCAGGAACACATCCTCTTCACCCGCATTCTCCACATCTTCATCACCCTCTTCGTCGACACCTTCAGCTTCAACATCCTCGTCTCCACCATCGTCTTCGAAAACGCGCATCCCCATACTCTTCCCACTAGCCCCCTTGACCAACTCCTTGGCCTCGTCCGCAATGCCTCCCTTGACAAACCAATCTTCTAGCCTACTCTGGAGTGCTTCGCTCGCATACGTCTCTACATCGCCTCGTGCGGAAACCCACATGATAGCAAAATGCGATCCATTGATGTAAGCCGCTTTACCCAATGCTCGGAGCACCTGATCGCGTTTGTTCTTGTAGTGTCGATGTTGTCGTGAGGGTGAAGAGTACGGTTCTACTCTGACTGGAATACGAGGCATTATGCCGAAAGCCGTGGTGGTGAAGCTTGGTTAAGATTAGTTAAGGTAAGCTGCAGAGGTGAGAGGTTGATAAATTTATTTCATCGATGCTGATGTTGTTTGTAGAAGCTGAGTGATGATGTTCTTGTCGATAATGCTATGCTGTACTATAGGATAGGAAGAGATAGGAAGATGGAATAGAAAGATATCAAAGGCAGCGAAAGGAAGGTCAGAGATGATGGTTCGAAAGCAACCCAAACGCAACACCGACTCACATCCACGAGGAGGGGAGAGGGTCGAGTGGGACATGCTCTGTTGCAACACACCCCGACGTGACGAGCTAGCTCCTCTCGCTCCGCTACGACAAAGTGTTGGTTTGGACTCATGCAGCGTCGATCATTGCTCGCCTACAGAAGCTTGGTGTTTGGCTCCACCGTGCCGAAGGGGGATAAACACGGCATCACGCGAAAGGTCCTGGGACGCCATGTTCATTCTGGAACCCGCCTAAGCTTTGCGGATGGGAATGTATGCAGCCTAGGGAAGGGAAGGGGAGGGGGGAAAGGCGGGAATGGGGCTGCAGTGTAAAAAGTTCCAAGATCGCATTCGCAGGGGCAAAAGGCCATGTTTGACAGGCCGGGTTTTGGCGCCTGCGGGGCGCCTGCGGTGTGCATTCTTTGGACCCTTGAATTCTTTCGCGCCGTGGTGATGGAGCATTCTTGAGAAAAATATCCGTTCGCCTCCCTCTCTTTTCCGTTTGTTTCTCCCATCTCCAACCTTGCCATCGTTCACCGGTGGTTCCATCGCCACTCCGAACGATAGCCAAGGAAATCGTCAGCAGAGAGAAGGAGAGGACGCAAAAGAAGGATCAGAAGTGAGCAAAGATGACAAGGTCGAATAAAGAACGAGGCGAGGGATGAATACAGTACTCGCCAAGTGACTGAGGAACGCGCGTCTGTATGCTGTCCACCACATTCCACATAAGGTTCCAAAATGTTTCCCTTGCTTCCTTGCTTCCTTGCTTCACTTGCCGCTCTTTTCCCTCCCGCCCTCGCTTCCTCCCTCCGCACTTCCGCTACATTGTTGATTATCGGCGGCATTGGACTAGCGTGCAAGCCTCTGTCGTCATTCTTTCTTTGTCCTCGATTCCAGATCTGGGACCGATATGCCCGATGTCACCCGATCACGAGGCGGCGGACCCGATGTATAGCCGGGCCTCCTATACACGCTAATGAAAAGGCCAGGTTCACATCATTCGACTACGAAATCACACACTAGCAGCACCCCCACCCCACACACAAGAGAGAGAAATGCAAAACGAACAAGATTGAAATACTACTATACATAAAAGAAACACCGCTCGAAAAAAAAAGGGAGCCGGATTACTTGCTCGAGCCATCAGCCATTTTACAAGCGACGATTTTGGCCTTGTCGACATCTAGGATCTCGCCGTTGTCAAGTTTGAGTGTCGCATTGCGAACGCGGAAGGTCCAAACTTCTTCGCATAGACGATAGTCTTTCAGATGGCCCTGCCATAGATAAGCGCGGTGCAAGCCGCAACCAAGATTGTTAATGAAAAAAGACCGTGTTCGAACAAGGTCCGGAGAGCGACGTTGCACCAGAAGCGAGACCAAGTCAGCAAGACATGAATGCCGCAAGGAGAATGTGATCAGATAACGAAGAGGGGGAGATGTGGACGCACCTTAAGCTGAGACTTGGCCTTGACGTTCTTGACCAGGTTCGTTGCGATAGCTTTATCGAACTCGTTGAGTACGCGCATGGCTAGGACGGGGTTGATGTGGCCTGATTGGATCAGCTCGTCGAGAGCATCTGTGAGTTGCATTCCGATTCTGTAGCGCATAGGGTGAAAGTGAGGATGGAAGCAGAGTTAAGGGGTTGTGCGAGAGAGTGCAAGCAAGAGGAGCAGTTGTGGAGCAAGAGCAATGGTGAAGGAGCCGAAGACGATGATGGCGAGCGATAAGAGGCGCAAGTGAACAGCATCGATGTAGTAGAGAGCAAAGGAGAGGACGTGCAACGACGAAGTATAGGCGGTGCCAGAATGCGAAATGTCGACCGAATGGTTCGTATAGTGATTGTGAAAGTTGCCAAGCAGAGCATCGACGATGCGGCGGTTTGTCCAAATCCGAGCGTATGAGTTAAGAGGCGAGTTGGAGAATCAGAAGATGTAAAAGACCGATGGAATGATGGCAAAAGCCGAGGGAAAGCGAAACCAGTGTCAGTCGTAAAACCGTTCGGATCTTTTCTCCCAGAAGCTTCTTAGTTGCGGATGCTTACGAAGACCGACGATACAGCTCATAATAGAGCTGTTTGTTTGCTGATGTTGAAGCTGACATCTTGGTGTGACCCACTCCTTTTGATGTCAAGCCAAGTGGATGTAGGAGGTTAAGATGCCGATATTGACTTTGTGACGGTGTGAGTTGCGTTTCGTTGTGTTGCGGCAACTGAGCCCCCATGAAATTCTTTCCGGCCGGCACAGGAAATAATCCCACCTCCACTTGTCCTGCATCAAAGCGTGAATGCGGGGTCAACCCTCCAACCCCACCTTCCCCCTCCCTCTCTTCATCATCTCGCCACCAACTTTCCCCCGAAACCACGCTCAAAATAGCCCAAGATGGTATCAGCACTAATCCTAATCGCAGAAGGAACAGAAGAGATGGAATTCACCATAACCTACGACATCCTTGTCCGCGCTTCCATCACTGTCCAATCCGCTCTAGTCGGCTCTTCCTCCTCATCCCCCGACCCTAACTCCCCTCACTCAGCAGCCTATGTCACTTGTTCTCGCGGCGTTCGCATCGTCCCCGACCTCCGCCTTCCCGATCTCGCAGGCGGAAAAGCGCTGTACTACGATGCGATCGTAGTGCCTGGTGGAGCAAAGGGCGCAGAGATAATTGCCGCGAATGAAGACGTACAAAAGTTGATCAGTGCCATGTATGGTAAAGGCAAAGTTGTTGGTGCGGTATGTGCAGGAAGTTTGGCTGTCAAAGCCGCAGGGATTGGCAAAGATGGTGGCATTACGAGTCATCCCAGTGTGAAGGCGCAGTTGGATAAAGGTGAGTACATTCTCTCGGTGGCCTGCAAGGACCAAGGATAAAGAAGAATACTGACACACATCTCTGCGTTTTACCATGGGAATGATGGTGGTGCAGATTACAACTACAAGGAGGATAGGGTAGTGATCTCCAACAACCTCATTACATCTCGTGGACCCGGTACATCTTTCGAATTCGCCCTTGCCCTCGTCGAAGCCCTAGCAGGCAAGGAGAAAAGAGAAGAGATTGAACCACCCATGATCCTTCCCCCCTCTATCCTCAATTCCGAGTCTAGCCCAGATCAGGTTGATCCCCCTGCTTCTGCTTCGTAGCACTTCCACGCTTTCATCTCATTTGCAATTCAGTCTCACTTCGTTCTATCTGGGTGAAAGGGGATGTGATTAAAGCGAATCGGGTTTAGGAGTTTCCAATCCCACCGAAACCATCGATTCCCTATCCTTTTTCCTTTCCGGTTCATCTTCCCCCCAGGTATCATCATCGTTCGCCTCACCCTCAGCCCAACCCCAATCTCCACTAGCCCTATTCTTCGCGGTCAAATCGGTCGAAGAGCCATCTCTGCCCATGAACAACCCAAATACCCCGGCTGATCCAGGTGCTCCTCCGACTGGTGGAGAATGCGGCATGTTTGGCGAGGTTGCGCCTTTTCTGTTCGGAACCTCCAAAGATTTTGTGGAACCGCGTGAGGAGCTGGAAGAGATACTTAGCCTTCCTACTGTGTCTGCTGGGTTAAGGTTCGGCGAGCGAGATTCGGAAGAGCGACGGGGTAGGCCTCCGGCTGCTTGGTACCAAGAGCTTTCTCCACTGCGTCTTGGTGGGTCCGCTTCGATGTTGAAACGATGAGCGTTGAGGGAGTCATCAACCGATGCTTCTTCCAACTCTATGCGCGGTGATGTCGCTCGCTGATCCCGAGAAGCAGGTTGAGAAGCGCCCAAGAGGTCGTCCAAGTTCATAGCATCACCCAACTTTCTCTCCGCTTCACGTAACAATTCGGACGCGTTTGCCTGTGCTTCTTTGAACCGCTTTGCTAACCATCCACCCCCTGCACCACCATCACTACCACCAGCAACATCCGTGAGCTTCGATTGAAGACTGCTCAACGAACCGAGCATTGACGTTCTACGAGAAGTCCATTTCCCCGAGGTGGGGATTTGTTCGGTTTTAGGTGGTGTTGGAGGACCCCTCTCCTCTTCTTGAGCCAAGTGGGCGAGGCCGTTGGAGTCTACGCTGAATCCGAGCAACATCTTTGTATCATCCAATGGTGCGGGTGCGGGTGCGGGTGCAGAAGGAGACCGTGGAGAACGAGGAGAAACCGCCCCACTGCCCAAATCACTACCTTCTTCTTCCAGCACCCCCAGCGCTCCACTCGGCCTCAGCAATCCTGACGCTCCTCCCCCTCCTCCCCCTGCTGCATCCTGCTCCGGCGTTGGCGGGGGTCGGCTCGCTACACCAGAGCCGGCGGGGGGAGGATTAGCTATACTCTCCAAAATATTATTCAACCCCAACTTAAGACTTCCCCACGCATCAGCCACACTATCCACGCCACCATCCCTCCTATGCTCTCCGCCAAAAGCAGCGTTGCTCGAGATCGAAGGTGCGGGAAGACCCAATTCGCGTGTCGCAAGGCGTTGCCAAGTGGTTCGAAGCTGAGAAAGCTGGTTTTCGGTGGTGGAAAGTTCCTCTCGAAGTTCAAACACGCGACGTTCTTTTTCGGCAATGAGACGGAGCAGCGTCACCGAAGAGGTCGAGGTAGGATCAGCGGCGGAGGTGGAATCGAGCGAGCCCGAGTTCGAGGTTCGAGCGTGCCTTGTGTGGCCATTCTGATCAGGCAGCGGTGAGGGAGAAGGCAGGAGGTCAGACACGAAGGGGAGCGTCAGTCACAAAGCTCGCGTGGAGAAACAAGACGTTGGTATTGCCAAGAGCAGCACGGTTTGATCGTGGCTGGGGCTGCGCACGGTTGGTAAGGGTGCAAAGGTGAAGGGTGAGGGTTGGTGCTCTTCTGTGAATCTCTTCTGTCCCTAGTTTGCTGAAGGTCAGGTCAAGCCTAAGGTGAAGTGAGGCCAAGCATCTCCCTCACCCCTCGCACTCTGTCCTTTAACCTCTCCAACATGGCCTCTCTCTCTCTCCTTTCCTCTTCGGTCTCCTTCTTCACTCGCTCCTCCACTCCCGCTCCGTTTTCCACTGCATGCTCGCTCTCATGCTCGAGCGCTTCATAATCTGGCTCGGCCAGCTTTCCCAGCGACACTTCATCCAGTTCCTTAACTAGCTTCCTCAACTCCTGCCTCGCTTTGTCCAAGTTAGGATGTTTCAACAGCGGCAAAGTGGACGAAGCTGGTGCGGCGGAGCGAACGCGACTGCGACCAGCAGAGGGAGCAGAGGTGGTGGAGATGGCGGAGGAGGCGGGGGAAGAGGCAGAGGAGAGAAGGTGGAGTAGAGCAGCCACTTGACCACGCAAACTACCGACTTGGCGACCAAGAAGAGCACCTACCTCGTTAAAGCCGGTATCGAATCCGTTTTGAAGTGTAGAGAGTTTGCCTGCTGTAATGCCTTCTCTGTAGCCCGTCTACCATACCGAACACAAGAAAACCAAAAGGATCAGTACATGGAAAAATTAAAAGAGAGCGGGTGAAGGTAGAGGAGTAGAAGGGGGAACGAGGGGTGGGGGACGTACATCATGAAATTGAGCCTCGACTTTTGCCGAATCCCTTTCTGCCATTGCCCGTGCAGCTGAAGGAAATGAGAAGCTTGCATCGTCTTCGCTCATCAGCCAGTCGTCTGCATCGCTTGCTTGTGATGGTCTTCTCCGCGAGCCGGAGCCGGTAGCAGCGCGGCTTATGGATCCGGTACGGGTTCGACCCGAGGCAGAAGAGGTGGAAGGTGCGCGAGAAAGTGGTGCAGCGTCGGTTTCGGCGGCTTTTACGGACGTTGATGGGGATGAAATGTACGAAAGGCTGGTGCGTTTGCCTCTTCTGGGCGTATCAAATCCACTTCCAGAAGCTGTGGTCGGGGTGGTGACGACAGATTGCGAGCCAAGAGAAAGCGGTTTTGGGCCTGTGAAGGAAGTTCTTCGAGCATCACCTCGAGCAACAGGAGAAGAAGTGTCGTTCTGACGCAAGCTCAAGCGGCGAGGGAAAGTTTGTCGCGATGGTGTAGTGGACGAGGAGGAGCTGGTGGTGGTGGTCCATTCCGATTGCTCATTTTGCGGGGTCTTGAAAGATGATGGTCCTACTTCTTGCTCCATCTTGTCTTTGCTGTGTTTCACGACTAGCCCAGCTAGCGAGTGATTCGGATGTTATAGTGATGGAGTTAAGGGGTGCGACCGCCGGCGGTGCGTTTTGCTTGTGCAAATGATGGTGGGCTAGAAGAAAGGCAAATGATACTGTGGTGGCTGTGGATGGGACACAAGCAATTTCGCAAATTTCGTCACTGTCACTGTCACGATACTGATACTAACATCTCCTAACCAAAAAAAGGGGGAGATGCGGCCGAGAAAAGGGTGATCGTTTTCTCATCGCGTGCTGCAGTTGCATGTTTCCTCGGTCTCTGTCAGTTAAGCCGTCACTGAGAGTGTCTGAGCGGTAAACTTCGGAAGCGAAAGCGGACAGGAAGGAATCACATCTCCCGAAACGCCATCCCAATATCAATAGCCTCTATCGCTACATCAACGTCAAACCTCCACCATCAAGTCCCCACATACATAGTCCAACATGTCTTATACAATTGCTGGTATGTACCACTCCCTCGCACCCTTACAAATTGTGTATCACGACGAGGCCAAGCATCCGAAAGGGCCAAAATGCTGACGGGTTCGACATTACATTGATTGCCGGAATGTAGGCCGCAAGATCCTTAACGAGCACATTGCTCTCGCCGTTCTCGGTACTTACGGTGCTATCGCCGCTACTCAGATGGGTGGTAGCAAGGAGGTTAAGGCCGCCGCTTCCGGTGCTAGCCCCGATGCCAAGGCTAACGACCCCCCTATCAACGCTTCTAGCTCGTAAGTCCCACCCCACCCACACTCGAAGGCATGGCAGCAAACGCTGATGATGTGATGTTCTGTCATTTTTTTGAATCCTCGGTCGTGATAGGGATGAGGAGGCTTTCATCAAGCAATTCCTCGCCGAAGCTGAGGGCAAGGAGGGCTCCGACCGTCTCGTATAAGCTCTGTCACAGGGACTTGGATCGCACATCGCTCCAGTTGGTGTGCGCTACGAAACCGAAATATAAACGCTTTTGACACACACAGTCAAACGAACGTAAACAGAACTAACTGCGCACAGGTTGATGCTCGAGTCTGTGAGCTTGACTACACTCTCCGGATCAGTTTCTCTCGCCCAATGCAGATTTCGTCTCCCGACTCGATCAGCAACAACCACTTCCGCCACCTGGACGCTCCAACACTTGGTCACACGCAGGATTCTGCTGGTTGCCTACATCTGCTCATGTCCCGACACTTGTCGCTTCGGTGGCATCTCAGCACATTCACCTCCATCTTTCTCCCAGCCAAAACCTCGCACGCATCCAACACAACCCCTCTCGCTCGCAACTTTTTGTCAATCTTCCATTGCGATAAGATACAGAGACAGATCCGCAGATAAGAATGAGAGCTGAATTGAGAATGAAAGAGAGATAAAACTGCAGGGTGAAGCCTTGCATTCAGATCCTCGACAAATCCCTTCCCCAAATCCCCCTCTTGATATAATCACCCAGCAACAACGCCCTAGTCCGCATACTAACACTCTCGCTCAAATAGAAGCTCCTCCAAGCATACATTGCAATCAGTCCACCCGCGAAACTACCGCCCGGAACTGGCAAATCGAACGCGGCAGCATTGCCGATATACGCCAAACTGCCAAAGTTGGTATACCTGAACGGCTTGCTCACGTCTTCGTCTACATCTTGTACTTCTTCTGCTGTGTGCGGGTGCATATCTCCTCCTGCATCCCTACGTTTCGCGAGCTTGTTGAGTTTCTTGCCGAGATAATGGCCTTGTTGAGCCGCGACTTGAGCGGTAGCGGGGAGAGCGGTCATTTTGTTGCCTGTCTCGATAAGGACGTTGGCGATCTCGTTGAGGTTGAGTTGTCCATCTTTGTCGGCGTCGTATTCGTCAAACATCTCGCGCAACTTGGTAAAATGTTTCGAGGCGATAGGGAACTTGTGACGGATAGCCTTGGCAAAGGTTTCGAATTCGGAATAGGAGAGACGACCGTCCTTGTTGGCATCGTACCGATCGACAAAGTCGTAAAGATAGTCGATCAGGCGCGTGTCGATTGTACTTGCGTCTCCAAGCGCGTACATGGTTCCGAGTGGAGCTCCTTTGACGCGGAGATGCGAGTCGATCTGGAGCGCTTTAAGATGCGACTGGTTAGGTAAGAGTTCGGTGACACGCTTGGTGAAGGGAGACATGGCAATACCCGTTGACCAAAGTGTGAAGCCTGAGGGCACCGAGAGCTCGGTAACTTTACCAGTAGCGGGGTCTTTTACAGTGTAAATGACCTGATCGGGATCAACACGTTTAACACGAGCATTGACAATGACGTTGACCGCATCGCGTGCGAATTTCGCCTCGGCGTACTCTGAGATCTTCTCGGAATAGGTGTTGAGGATGTGTTCGCGAGACTGAATCAGGTGGACTTGAGCTTGGGCGCGGAGGACTTTGGGGAAATAGTCAAAGACGTCTTCGTTGATCATGTCGGAGATTTCGGCGGCAGTCTCGACTCCGGTGGGACCACCACCGCAGACGACGAAGCTGAGCAAGCGTTTTCGCTCTTCAGGGGTAGTGGTGGGGAGAGAGGCTACTTCGAGGTTGTCGAGGATGTGGGAACGGATTTTGCGTGCGTCCGAGATGGTTTTGAGATGGAAACAGTTTTCCAAGCCGGGAACGCCATGGGAGGCGGTGACACTGCCGACGGCGACAATGAGTCGATCGTAAGGGATGTAGATGCTTTTCCCCTTTGTTTCCTTGCGTTCGCCGGATGTGAGGCCGCCTCCGCAAAGAGCTTCACCGTCCCAGTCGTCGCCAGAGATGACGTTGACTTCGAGGAGACGTTGTGTGCCGGGCTGTTCATCGCCCATGACGACGTCTGTGGCAAAGCCTTGGATGTAATGTCCGTGAACTCGGGCTAGGAGCTTGCGAATCGGTTCGATCAAAGAGCGTGGCTCGACAGTACCAACAGCAGCAGAGGGCAGCAGAGGGTTGAAGAGGTAGTAGTTGTTAGGGGAGATGAGAGTGACGTTGTACTTTTCGGGATCGAGGGTTTTGAGGAAACCAACGGCAGCCCATCCACCACCGACAATGACGAGACGTTCTTTGCCGGCGAGCTTCTTGCTCAGCTCATCTTGTTCGTCTTCCGGGTAAGAGGAGAGGATGGGTAGGTTTTTGGGACCGCCCTTTTTGGGTTCGAGTGCCAAGGGGTGCAAGGGGACTTTGTCGACGTGGGCTTCGCGGTAGGTGAGAGCATCGTGAGCGAGGATGATGGCTGTTGTAGCAGTGAGACCAAAGACGATAGAACCGACGGTGTAACCTGTGAAGCGAAGAGTCTTGCGAATGATACCACCCTTTTTGGCCACGGTGGACTGAGCCTGGTTGAGTGGTGTCGATGCGCTGCTAGCTCGAACAGAGGAAGCGAATTGACGATGACCAGCGGATCGAAGAGCAGCAGCACCAGCTCGAGCTCGAGCTCGGAGGGTGTGCATCGAGGAAGCGGCTGCGACCATGTTGAGGTGCCTGTGAGCCAAGCGGAGTGGAAGGAAGGAGAATCCAAGGTCGGTGTCCGGAGAGCGGTAGGAATATGATGGTTGAGAAGAAAGGTAGGAACAAGTGAAATGTATCAAGAGCTGACACTTTGCAATCTTTGTCCGCTGGCTGAGCTGCCGCTGATTTGGCTTCTTGTTGAACCCTTGACAACTACAGTACAGTAATTCACTGTGACTGCTGAGATGACTGCACGATTGCGCACGGGTCCATTTGCAATCGGCTGCTCCGGTTGGCATCGCAGTCATCATCGCTAGTCGGCTCATGCTTTGTCCTTTGTATCAGACCGCCTTGGCCAAAGTCGATCATATACACAGCTCAATCATACTCTCTCAAGCTTCAAGGCGATGACGGTCTGCAATGCATGTTTGGTTCGTTCCTGTATGTGCATGCTGCCGAATGACGCAGTCTGACACTTGTTCAAGCGCTCGGCCCGCCGTTCGTGTAAGGAACAAAGGCGCGTTCCGTTCGGATTCTGACCGCCGATAAGCCCAAATCTTCCTCTTGGTTGTTCGTACTTACGGCGTAACATGATCAACTTGGCCAAAAAGGAGGTCACGGCCGACACGCAATACTCTCACCACGAGAGGAAGAAGAAGAAGAAAAAGAAGACGCGTGGAAGGCTGAGTCTGTCTCTCTTTCTCGAGGGCTGTGTGTTCTGTTGGCGCTCTCAAGAAGAATTGACAGCGGCAAAAAACGCACACAATTAATCAATGCAATTCGGCATTCGAGAAAGCCTCTCACATCCTCGGCCAAGACGCACAAACCCTTGCTTGCTTGCTTGCTTGCCGCTCCTTCTCATCACCTTTACCTCACCCCTCTTTCTCCACACCTCATCCTTATCCCCCACCTCAATATCGCTCCATCGGCAACATGATGCGAGCAGACAATCCAGACGATGGCCTCAGCAGCAATGCGCCACCACAAATCGAAGCTTTCATCGCACACACTTCGAAACTTCAACAACGTTACCAATCCTTTCTCGATTCCACCACTCCTTACCCACTTCAACGATGGGGAGCAACCGCTTTCCTCCTCTTCCTCTTCATGCTTCGTATCGTCCTCTCCCAAGGCTGGTACATCGTTTGCTATGCTCTTGCCATCTACCTGCTCAACCTCTTTCTCGCTTTTCTCACTCCGAAATTCGACCCTTCCTACGAACAAGACCTCGCAGAACAAGACGTAGAAGAAGGAGAACCTGGTCTTCCTACTTCCTCTTCCACCGGAAACAACGGCGGAGGTCTGATGAGTGGCGTCTTTGGCAGCTCGTTGAATGGGCAGAGTGGAGATGATGAATTCCGGCCATTTATTAGGAGGTTGCCCGAATTCAAGTTCTGGTTGAGTGCTACCCAGGCAGTGGTGCTCAGCTTGTTGGCCACAACGAGCAGTGCATTCGACGTGCCCGTCTTCTGGCCCATCTTGTTGATGTACTTCTGCGTACTATTCACCATCACGATGAGGAGACAGATCAAGCATATGATCAGGCATAAGTACGTCCCCTTCGATTTGGGCAGGAAGACGGTTTATGGTCGCAAGTAAGCCCCTCACCCTAGCTGAAGGTGGCGAAGCAGGCGGACTACTTGGGCAGGACGGGATATATGGCTACTCCACGTACGATTCCATCTCGTACACACATACACTCTTTGTAAATACACACGCGACACTCGCCAAAGGTCATCTGTTATCTATGCTTACACTATCATTTCTCTTGTGTGGTCAACCTAAGCTACGTGTCTGGCGGATGTTCCGCTGATTGCTGCTGTTGCTGCTCCATCCTCTCCAACAATGCCAGTAACCTTTTCCTCCCGCTCCATTCCTTTCCGCCATTCTTCTCTCTCTCCCACTCATCCAGTAGATCCAAATCCACCGATCGCGCCCCTAACTCAAACATCCGCTGACAAGATCCCGGACCAACACCCGCCTTTTTCTCCATTGCACTCTGCATGCTACTGTGATGCCAATCATTCCTATCCCTTTTCCCCTCCCCCTCCCCCTCACCCTCCTTTTCTTCTTCATCACCACTTGGAGCAAGTGAAGGAGGGGGTGAGAGAAACCTAGTCCCCCTGAGTTGCTCCGGAAAGAACTCTTGATGGACCGGATGAGCAAACCTAGGCTCATACCTGTACTCTTTCCCATAGCCAATATCTTTCATCAACTTGGTTGGCGCATTCCGAATATGCAGTGGTACTGGATGATTGTACCCATCCTCCACCATCGCTTTTGCCTTTTTCCACGCTCTATAGCTTCTCGTGCTCTTCTTTGCTTCTGCCAAGTACACGACACACTGGGCCAAATTCTCTCCGCATTCGGGCAACCCTACTACTTGACAAGCTTGATACGTCGCCGTTGCCATCTGCAACGCCTCCAAACTATCCACATCTTCACTCGCTGCAACAATCAGCCGTCTTGCGATGAACAAAGCATCATCTCCGGAACAAACCATCCTAGCCAACCAGTAAAGCGCTGCATCCGCATCCGACCCACGTATCGACTTGTGAAGCGCAGAGATGGTGTCATAGTGCATATCGCCCGTTCTGTCGTACTGTAGTGCGGTTCGTTTCAGAGCTTTTTTCAGTGCCACGAGGTTGTCAGAGGCGGAGAGAGTGGGATCGGTGGTGGAAAGTGCAAGTTCGAGAGCAGAGAGGGCTGTACGCGCATCTCCATCCGCCATATTTGCTATCCATCTTATCAGGTCTTGGTCTATATGCGCTGCTATTCTTGACGATGGAAGGCCTTCCTCCTCACGTTTGACGCAGGTTAGAGCGTTGCGAAGCACCTGACAGCATTCATCGACGCCCAACTTTGTCAGCACGAAAACTCGCATTCTTGAGATCAGTGCAGATTGCAGTCGAAAAGAAGGGTTTTCTGTGGTAGCAGCAACGAGTACGATCTGGCCCTTTTCGACGGCAGGGAGAAAAACGTCTTGTTGAGCTCGAGTGAATCGTTGAATCTCGTCAATGAAGAGTAAAGTGCGTTGACCCGTGAGCTGGAGTCGATGAAGAGCTTCATCCATGATCTTCTTGACATCCGCAGTGCCTGAGTTTGTAGCTGAGATCTCGACGAAGCGATGTGGCGGAGGGGCTGAAGAGGAGGAAGCGGTGGTGTTCGAAGAAGGGGAGGCTGATTTAGCAAGCAATCGGGCAAGAGTCGTTTTGCCTGTGCCTGGAGGACCCCAGAGGATCATGGATGGAATTCGACCTTGAGCGAGCAGCATTTTGAGTGGACCATTTACAACGTCAGATTGACCGACGTATTCGGAGAGCGATTGAGGTCGCATTCGCTCTGCGAAAGGTTTGGCTGCGTCGATGCGGCTGCGGGAGGTGGAGGACGGAGCAGTTTGTTGATGGTTTGTGCTGCTGCTATTTGTACTACTGCAATTTGCGGTGCTGCCGACTGGATCGTTCAAGCGGGGTTCCGTTTTCAAACGCTTGTCATCGAAAGGAGCTCTGACGACGGCATGTATGACCTCGAGATCGGCTTTGGAGTTGTCGATTTGACGTTTCAAGCCGCGAGGAGATGCAGATGCACCAACGGCATTGCTCTCATTCGCTTTCGAGGCAAAGATGCCATTCCATTGCTCCGTCTTGACCGGCTTGGCACCGTTGCTGCTGCTAGGTGGAGCATCGCCTGTGAGGCAACGATCGAGGTGAGGGTTGAGCTGGGTGAGAGGAAGCTTGCGTTGACAGCTGGGACATTCGACCAGCTGAGATGGTGAGCTCATGGCGAATCATACCACCGATAGGGCATTGCTGAGGTCTTCAGGGAAATGACGAGGACTAGAGCTGGTGTCGATGTCGAAGGGTAGGTGAGGTTAGAAGAAGCAAGGGAGGGACAAAGAATGAAAGTTAAAGCTGAGTCGGACAGGGGTCCAACACTCAAACTGTCACGTCTTCTGCGCATGAAACGCGACTGCCTTTCTGCTGCCTCCACACGCTTCAAATTTCTGGCCTGTTCGTGCTTGCGATTCAACACTGCTTCGTGCAAAAATTGAGCTTTTGGGCTCTCTTCTCATGAGGACCTCGACACTACAGTAGCTGTCGCCTAGCTCCTAGATCTCGACAAAGTGCGAGAGAAGCATTTCCAAACAACTCGGAATGCATCGAGGGTGGTAGCTGCTGAGATTGGTACGGTAATAACACAAACACACAGCAGCCTGAATGCGTTTGATAACACTTTTTGTTTCCATTGCAGAAGGGGTATGGTTGCTGACTTGGTCGATGCCAACATTGAAGAGAATCGGATCGGATCGGGAAGGGGAACAAAAGCCTAGAAAAGAGGTTCGGAAGAATGTACAACGAGAACTTGCGACCTAGGTCATGGGATCGCCAACGAAGGGCGTACCTCTACCTACGACGCACCCATTCCCATCGTCTCATTCCCTCTCTTCCGAGAAAGGAATGGTATGGATCTCCGTCCAGCATTACGGCCTCGTACGGTCCTCGGCGGTCTTGTCCTCGTGAGGAAGCAAGATTGCCAGTGCGAAGAGGTGCTTTTATTGTGGACGGGGTGCGTACCCCTTCCTACGGGGGTACGACTTTGCGTTAAGGAGAAGAAGAAAGGAGCATCGCAGGACGAGCGAGAGGCTTTCTAGCAATTCTCCTCTCTCTCTCTCTCTCTCTCTCTCTCTGACTTCCGCAGCCAAGAAGGGAAATTTTCGAGAAAAGGGACAAAAAAATAAGGATCAGCTTCTTGCTTGTTTCGGCCGTGTGTTGAGCAGCCTCCACTCCGAGTTCCGAACAGAAATGGTGTTCAGGGTCCAGCTTTGGGAATGCTACTTCTTGCTTTTTGCTTGTTCGCGAGTTCAACACCACATCAAACTCGATATTGTGTAGTCTGTCCTAGCAAAGCTGCTAGCCATGTCGTCTTCGTCTGGTAGCAGTGGACAGCGACCGTCCCGTCTCTCTCGGGTCGACCTGGGCTTCGACGACGACCAAGACGATCTGGACTACTCAGAACAAGCTGGTCCGAGCAACCCTAGCCGTCATATGGCTTCCCACCGCCCACCACCACCTCGTCCTCCCTCTCGACCTGACCCGCGGCACGAACATACTTACATCGACCTACGACCTGTACGCAGCTATCATGACCTGGACCAAGCCTCACCTCACGCTTCCTCTCCATACGCCCGGCCACCACGACCTCCACACCACCAGCCGCAGGCTCGAGTAGCCACCCCTTCACCAGAACCAGACAAAGATGTCCTCGCCTATATCCGTGCTCAAAAGCAAGATGCTTCCACCTCCGCCTCCGCCGAGGAGCAACAGCTGGCAGAGCAACTCAAGCGAGAAAAATTCCAACACGGCGCAGGCAAAGTCAAATCACGTGTCCAAAAGGAACGAGAAGCAGAAGAGCGCAAGAAGAAGCAGGCGGAACAAGATGCTGCTCGAGCTTATGATGAGTTCGTTGCTGCTATGCAGGGTGATGTTGCCCAAACATCTAGCTCTAACCCAAGTGCAGATGGAACACCTCGAGCTAGGAAGCCGGCGTCAGCTTTCGTTGGAGCTGGAGGCAAAGCGTATGTTGGTTCTCGGGCAGAAACGCAGGCTTCCATCTCACTTCCAAAAGATGCAAGCACCAAGAAAGAAGCGACGCCGGCGAAACGAGTCAGCACAGCATTCGGCAGCGAAGACGACAGTGCAGATGAAACTCATTCCCCGCCCCGTAAGGAAGCCGCCGGAGGACCACCACGCAAACGTCAAGCAATGTCCTCTTTTCTCTCCGAACTCCAATCTTCCCAAGCCGAACGAGAATCTCGTCTCTCAACCCTCGCCTCCACCACCAACACCTCGATCTCGACCCTTCTTGCGCACGAGACACTCGCCAAGCCTGGTTCTCGCGATCTCGTATCCGATCCGCTCACAACGAATATCTGCATCGTTTCTCTCCCTCCGAATGTGGACGAACGAGACGTAGTAGAGTTCTTTCGGGGATGGGGAGATGTCGCAACGGTGAAGATCATGTGGCCGAGAGGTGAGCAGAGTGGGAGGGACAGGACGGGTGGATTGACGGGGTTCGTAGCGTTTATGACGAGAGGAGAGGCTGAGAGAGCGTTTAGGGAGGCAGATGGGGCTATTTGGGGAGGGACGAGGTTGAAGTTGAGTTGGGGGAAAGCTATGCCTCTACCGACGCGGGCTATGTATCCGATGTCAAGGGAGAGCAGACATGTAGAGAAGGAGAGAGGGGGAGAAAGGGGAGGAGCAGCGAAGGGAGCGGTGCCGAGGTTGGTGATCAGACATAGGAGGGTAGTGAAACAGGACGAGAAGGAGAGGATGAGGAGCAAGGTGGAAAAGGGATGGGGAGAAACGCAGAGATTGTTCATTGAAACGGTTGCTTCGAGGATAAAAAGTAACGGAGGGGCCAACTTCGAGCGCATATTGCGCGAGAGGGAGAAGGATAATCCCAAGTTCAGCTTCCTCTTTGACGAACAATCACCCCTGTATCACTACTTTCGGCTGTGCTTGGATCCGCACTATTTCCCACTTTTCGGTGAGCAAGAGCAGTTTGCCGATGAAGGTAGCGACGAGCTCTACTCCACCGATTCAGGCGAAGAATCCGAAACCAACCACATTCGACATCGCTCCTCCAATTCCAATTCCACCTCCACCACCACATCTGTCCCTCTTGGCCCACTCGCACGCCGTCGTTTCACCTGCATGCTCCGTTCGCTCACCCTGCGTCGCGACCGCATAGCCCGCATAACATCCTTCGCCATCGACCACTCCTCCTCCTACCCCGCCATCGTCTCCCTCCTCGTCTCCTCCCTTCTCCAACCCTCGACCCCTATTCCACGCAAACTCGCCCGCCTCTATGCCCTGAGCGATATGCTGCACAGCTCCGGAACACCCATCTCCAACGCTTGGCGCTACAGAGCTGCACTGGAAGCACAACTTCCTCTCATATTCGCACATCTAGGCCAGGTGGCAAAGAGCTTCGCGGGGAGGATGAAGAGGGAAGAGTTCAGAGCCAAAGTGTTGGGTGTGTTGGAGGTTTTGGAGGGATGGATAGTGGTAGCTCCGCATGTGTTGGAGAGGGTGAGGAGGGTGTTTGATGCTCCCTTGCGGGTTACGAATGCGCTGAAAGCAGGCAAGGTGGAGGAAGATCTGGATTGTGAGGCGCTGGGGTCTGTTCGAGAAGCATCAGCTGGGGCAGAAGAGGATTTGGACGGTGAAGCGCTCGAACAACCTTCCAACTCCGACAACAAGCGTCCTACTCAAGTAGCCCAAGACGAGGACCTAGATGGTGAAGCAATGGACGATCCCCCCCTCCCTCCGAACAAGAACACTGCAATGGAAGAAGAGGAAGACCTCGACGGAGCGCCACTCTAACCTCTCACACCACTCACTTCTCTCCACACCTTGCACACACACACACGATCATCATTGAATCAAATCCACAATCCAATTTACACCAGATCAACAATCGCTTAAGCATCAAACTTAACCCCCTGTGCAAGCGCCACCACGCCGCTGTAGTTGACCGTACTGGTACACCACCTACAATACTGCTTCCAAGCATCACCACCACATTCCCTACCCCATCCGGTCGCCTTATTGCCGCCAAAGCCTGCACCTACTTCTGCACCGCTCGTACTAACATTGACGTTAACAATACCACAATCGCTTCCTAGGGCACCCTGCCACTCGCCAACATTCTTAAGATCTTTGGTGAAGAGACTGCTGCTGAGACCCTGTCTGACCGAGTTGTTGAGCTGGATGGCTTCGTCGAGGGTAGAGAAGATGGCGACGTTGAGGATTGGAGCAAAGATTTCCTCCTTGAACACGGGATCAAGGGAAGAGCTGGGTAGAGTGATTGCTGGCAAGACGTAGTTACCCTTTGAGAGGTTGGCGGCTAAGCCGGGGGAAGAAGGTGATTCGGGACCAAAAAGCACCTTACCACCTGACGAGCGGATTGTGTCGAGAGTTTCCCAGTACTTCTGCACTGCTCGCTGGGAGTGGAGGGGACCGCAAAGGATATTAGCCTGGGTAGGATCTCCAATCAAGCCCTTACCCTGCAAACTCTCGTAGAACTTGACCAGCTTAGCTAGGAAAGCATCTGCAATCCCTCGCTGCAACAAGAGACGACGAGTAGTAGTGCACCTCTGCCCCGCCGTACCCACCGCGGCAAAAGCGACTGCCGGCACAGCTAGGTCAAGATCGGCATCATCGAGTACAATCGCAGCATTGTTTCCTCCGAGTTCCAACAAAATCTTGCCCAATCTTGCGGCAACATCCTTAGCTACCACCTTTCCAATCGCTTCCGAACCGGTGAAACTTGTCAATTGAACTCGATCATCCTGGGTGAGAGCTTGGCCCGTTTCTACGTCTCCGCATACCAAAGCTGCTAGTGCAGTGGGCAGAGCGTGTTTTTCGAGAACCTTAACAAGGAGTTTGGTGGTGGCGATGGCGGTAAGAGGGGTGGTGGGGGAAGGTTTCCAGATGGTAGCATTACCGCAAACGAAGCTAAGGCAAAAGTTCCATCCATGCACAGCAACGGGAAAGTTGAAAGCAGTAATAACTCCGACCAGCCCAAGTGGGTTAGGCAGCTCGTAAATGACATGTCCGGGTCGTTCGGAGGGAAGAACATTTCCTCTGATAGAACGTGAAAGACCAACAGCCATATCAGCCACGTCGATGACTTCTTGCACCTCTCCCTTTCCCTCACTCAGCACTTTTCCCATCTCGTAGCTGATCAGGGCTCCGAGGGCATCTTTGTGCTCAATGTAAGCTGAGCAGATGTCTTTCATAACCGCACCTCGAGCAGGAGCGGGGAGCTTGGCAAAGATCTTCTGAGCGGCATGGGCAGCAGTGAGGACAGAAGCAACTTCGGCAGAGGTAGCGCACGAGACTGTTGCGAGAGTCTCGCCAGTAGCAGGGTTGGTGGAAGTGAGAGGGGTGGCGGAAGAGGAACCATGGTGCCAGGTTCCATCGAAGATTCCGGGAATTCGAGAACCGGGAGCGGGCAGGTCGAGGGATGAGAAGACCGACTCGAGGGTGGTCGAGGAGGAAGAGGGGGTGCTCTTGGTGGGGGCAACAGCGGGAGTGCTTGAAGTGGCAGTATCGGGGATCGTGGCTGATGGCGACATGATGAGGTAGTGACTTACGAGATGGAGGGGGTGAAAGGGAATCTCGTCTTTTGAATGAAGGGGGAAATACAAATCACACGCGCACGACTCGAACATCATCATCTTTATACCTTCCACCAAGAACGGTATCAAGCGTCAGCAGCGGCGCTCGTCATTGAGAACAGTGCAGAAGGCGTCGGTGCTAGCCATTCCGACCTGAGCTCCCAACGGGCGAGAGGAAGAAGAAAAGGCGTACTGTATCTTGACTATCGACCAACAAAAAAGTGCGAGGCGTTAGTGGAGGCGAGGGAGCGGCGCAAAATGACAGGCTCAGACCCTTTCGCTAGCTAGCCGGTCTGGTATCCATAGAGACCAACACGGCATCATCGAGAGGCCTGAGGCATGTGCTTGTCGATCCGGGTCACGTTACAGCGACCAACACATGCAGAACCACTGATCTGCAAAGGCACTATGTGACAGGGGCTGAGGTGAGTCGCATTTAACGGTCGGCAAAAGACCGAAATTTGTCGCGCTGCTCGCTGGCTGGCATAACGTTATCTCGGCATTTCACCGAAGTGTTGGCATTGTTCGCTGTTCCACCGAACCCGCTGTCGCACCGATCCCTGAAGATTTGCTCGGCATTTTGCCGGCCATCCCTGACGCCTCCTTTGATTAACTTCACTACACGGTATCCGCCAGAGTCAGCCGACAGCAGCGTTCAAGGTGGATGAGATTGTGGATGAGTCAAAACGAACGTCGGATGACCGTTTCCGCTTTTGTGTTGCGTTGCGTTGCATTGTGCGGCGCGCGATTTTGGCTTTGTGTTGTCGAATAACGTACACCCCCTTCCCCTTGCTCATTACAACGCTAATCGCCTTTCTGATATGCCCCCCCCCCCCCCCCCCCCCCCCCCCCGAGCCTCTCTGCCGATAGTGTTGCGATTGTGTAGGCCGAACTGATAGCCGGTAGCTACAGATATGTTTTCGACTGAGGAGAGGCTGAAGAGTATATCAAACCCCCGTCCGTGCTTCACCTTGAGCTTCCCCCCCCTTGAAGCCCATATCTTACGTTTCGATTACATCACTTAGCGCACGATCTCAGCAAATGCTGTCTGCCTAGGGATCTTCTTTGGCCTGTTATGCATACCTCGTCCCAACGATACACTTTCGTCTCTTCACCACACGCAGCTCCTTCCAAACCAAGACGAACAACGTCAGACAGGTGCGACGTCCATCACTCTGTAGCCCAACTTTACCTGCGAACACTCGACTCCCTACCCCAACCTCCTCGTCGTAGTCGACGGAGTAATAGCGACTCTACTACCTCTCTCACCTCCTCCAAGCCCAGGTCGAAGAAAATGGCTCCCACAACCAGCTCTGCCACCCCAAACCCTCTTGTCGGAGGAGGGGGTTTTGGTAAATCACCCACTTTTAATCCAGGTGCATCCTTCCTTCACTCGCAGAACCAGGACTTTCCTGCATTAACCTCTACCGACGACAGCAGCTCCGCCTCATCTTCTTCCAGCTCGGGCAAGTCGAGCTATGTGACCTCAACTCAGCTCCGAGCAGTACTAGCTAGCTCTATGAGTACAATGTACCGCTCCGAAGTACCGCTGTACGGCGAACTTTTGTCCATTATTTCCAGCGTCAATAGCGACGTCATCCGTGCCGATCCAGAAAGCATAAGCGATGACGAGATCTCAAGACTCAACGTAGAGCGTCACGGTGCGATCAGAGTGGGTACTCCGGAAGAGTTGGGTGTGTTGGCCAGGATTTTTAGAGTGTTTGGTATGCATGCTGTTGGGTACTATGATCTGTGGGCTGATGCTGGGTTGCCGATTCATGCGACCGCTTTCAGGCCTGTGGGGAAAGAGGGGTTGTTGGAGAATCCTTTCAGAATCTTTTGCAGTCTTCTCAGGATCGATCTCGTCACCAATCCCGAAACCAAAGCTTTGGCGGACGAGTTGCTGGCAAAGCGAAAGATCGTCAGTGACAGATGCATCGAGCTTCTCACCAAAGCCGAAGAAGCTCTTCTCCACGCAACCGAGAAAAGAGGTGAGAAGGAGCAAGAAGTCAAGATCACCGGCCTCACCAGACACGAAGCGTTGGAATTCGTAGAGCAAGTCGTGTCCATCTTCGCCTGGCACTCGGACACACCAGTCTGTTTGGCGCAGTACAAGCTTCTTTCCGCCACGCATCCGCTCGTTGCTGATATTGTTAGCTTCCGTGGACCGCACATCAATCATCTCACCCTGAGGACGTTGGATATTGATGCGGTGCAGAGGAGGATGATCATGCAAGGCATTGATGCCAAGGAGGTAGTTGAGGGCCCACCTGCGCGAAACGAGGCGATTTATCTAAGACAGACTAGTTTCCACGCGCTTAGTGAGCGAGTAGTTTTTCTGGGGGGAGGCGGAGAAGAAGAAGGAAAGCATAAGGCTAGATTTGGAGAGATCGAGGCACGTGGACAGGCACTAACGCCAAAAGGAGCCAGACTTTACGATGAGCTCATGGTGAAGGTGGCCGAGGAGAAACGGGAGAGGGAGAGAAACGGGGAGAAGGTAGGCAAGGAAGAGTGCGGAGAGATACTACAAAAGGTGTTTGAAGAGGGGTTCCCGGATGATAGGGACTCGTTGCTCAGGCACGGGTTGGGATACTTTATGTTCACCATCAAGGACGACGACGTGGCGAGGGAGATGTGGGGGAAGAAGCTAGGAAGTGAGGAATTAGCAGATATGGTGAGGGAAGGAGCATTGGAGGTGGAGCCAATCACGTATGAGGATTTCTTGCCAGCGAGTGCTGCTGGAATCTTCCAGAGCAATTTGCCTCAGCCATCCGCAACTCAGAACGAGAAGAAGGAATCAGCAAACAGGGGAGAAGTGGATGCAAAGGAAGCAAGGAAGAGACTCGAGTCTGCTGTAGGAGGTACGATCCTGGATTACTTTAAGCTGTATGCTGAACAGCAGCGGGAGAGTTTGGTTGAGGTTGCCACTACCTTGGGTGTGAGCAGCGAGGAGGTGGTTAAGATGGTGGAGAGGGAGAGTGCTTAGTACTCTTTCAGGGAGCTTGAATGTAATGCCGCCACGTGCGAAGTTGTGCCAAGCAAAAAAGTCTAGACAGTGCAGTCTGATGAAGATTGGTGATGAGTAGAGGGGGGTCCGGGATAGATGAGATAGCAACAAGCATGGTGCGGCCGAGTTTGCTATCATTCTTTCAGGCACCGACTGCCATACTTGACGGGGTTGTCAGCATTGCAGGGTCCGCTCAAGAGACGAAGAACCAGAACCAAGCTTTCAAGCTATAGAGCGGACGCGCTTTTGCAGCGCAGTGTGTGGGCGGGATGTGGCACAGACAGGTTCGAAAGTGTGGGGTATCTGAAATCCACCACCACCACCTTGACGACGTCATGCGTACTGCATGCTTCCACCGATCGCAAGCTCGACCGAAGCGTGAAAGAGGCGCATCATCACGAGACATGCAAAAGCCTCCTCCTCGACAAGCTGTACTGTAGTTGTTAGGACAGGACAGGACAGGACAGGACGATGTCTGATTCGTAGGCCAACAAGGACAGATGGGCGGGGGGATGTCATTTATCGGAGGACGGAAACTCGGCCGTCAACTTCAAAATTTGCGGGCCAATCAAAATCACACCATCAAATCGCAGCGCGGCGCAACGCAGTGACAGGCGATAGTAATAATAATGTGAATTTTTAACCGCCACGCGCTTTATCTCTTCCCCCTCTTTCGCACAGTGCGTTTGTGCCACTTCGAGAGCCAATCAGAGCCAGATACCGTCTGGTCTGGTTGGGAGACAAGCAAGCGAACCCCGCCGCTTCATCTTGGCATTGCCGTCCTGTCAAAGGCAACGAACGATACAGCAATTGTGAGGCAAGAGAGAAGGCTCGGTTATCTTTTGATGCCGATTGTCAAGTGTTCTCCCCGCGCTCAAGCGTGTGTGTGTGCGTCTTATCCGTATCTCGCTCGAGTTACCGCACTTCGACTTTGGATGGTACCATGTGATAGGGACTTTGCTCTTGCTTGTGTCTTACGACTATCACCTTACACATGCGGTCGTCCGGACTGCGTATCGTACTGCAACATTGCATTGAACCGTAGGAAGACCGCAGCTGTAGGATAGAAGCAGTGCCTGCATACCTGCCTCTTCTGACACGAACTCCCCTTGCTAAGATAGATATCTCGCTGCTTTGTACTTATACTCCAGCCTTTCCTCACAAGCTCACCATCTCATCCACTCCACCCTTTCGCAGCATCAGTCTTCCCTCTATACCCTTCTTGATCATCTTCCAGACCCCCCCCCCCCCACCGACACTGAAGCTGCACACGACCGCCACACAAGCACACAAGCACACATCTCTTTCTCCACTCGACCCAATACCAGGGCTCCCCCACCCCCTCCTCACAATGACGCTCATCAAACGCGCCATCGCCAAAGCCTCGATCGCCGGCTCTGAACGCAGACCCGGAGAATCATGGGGTAACGCCATGCTCCGCAATGCCGACCTTCTGCCTGTTCCCCCCGAACGTCGTAGCTGGAACTGGCTGAACTTTGCAGCATTCTGGATCTCGGACGGTCTCAATCTCAACACTTTCATGATCGCTTCTACTGCGGTCAGTGCTGGTTTGACATGGTCTCAAGCATGGGCAGCCATTATTGTCGGCTATTTCGCTGTAGCATTTTTGGTTGTTATGACGGCAAGAATCGGAGCGATTTATCACATCTCGTTCCCTATCCTGGCCAGGAGTACTTTTGGTGTCTGGGGTGCGCTCTGGCCTGTGATTAATCGAAGTGCAATGTCCTGCATTTGGTACGGGGTACAAGCGTATATTGGAGGACAATGTGTGACTTTGGTGTTGGAAAGCATGTTCCCTAGCTATGCTAGGATTCCCAATGGTCTCCCCGCCAGCGCAGGGGTTACGACGAAAGAGTTCGTCTCGTTCTTCATCTTCTCCCTGATCAGTCTTCCGTTGGTGGTGATCCACCCTTCCAAGATCAGGTTGTTCTTCAACTTCAAATCGGTCGTTGTGCCCATCGCAGCCATCGCGTTTTTCGTCTGGTCGATCGTAGACGCCAAAGGACTGGGTCCCATCATCCGCCAACCGGCAAAGCTCAAAGGAAGCGCTTTTGGATGGCAGTTTATGGCTTCGCTCATGAGCTGTATCTCGAACATGGCTACTCTTGTGCTCAACATCCCGGACTTGTCGAGGATGGCAAAGGATAAGAACAGCGTGAAATGGAGTCAGATCTTGGCGATTCCACTTACTTTCAGCATTACTAGCTTTTTGGGTATTATAATCGCAAGCAGCTCAACCGTGATCTACGGCCAAGTCATCTGGAACCCAGTCGATCTGTTGGGCGAGAGACTCGTCAGGAACCCAGGAGATGCAGGCACCAGGGCTGGTGTTTGGTTTATCGCTATGGCTTTTATTATCGGTCAAATCGGTGTTAACATTGCCGCAAACTCGCTCTCTGCTGGTCACGATCTTGCAGCAGCTTGCCCGAGGTTTATCAACATTCGTCGAGGTAGTCTTGTAGCTGCTGCGGTGGGATTTTCGTTTTGCCCGTGGAAGCTGCTCTCAAGCAGCAACAACTTTGCCACGTATCTTTCGGCATACTCGCTTTTCCTATCCTCCATCTCGGGCACAATGATGGCTGACTATTACATTGTCAAACGAGGCCTTCTCGAGATGCCTTCGCTCTTCTCCGCCGACAAGACGCACTCGTACTTCTATACGTACGGTGTCAACTTCCGTGCGTTCATTGCTTACATCGCTGGTATTGCGATGACCGTCGCTGGGTTTGCTGGTGTGCTTGGGGCCGAGGTGAGTGTTGCTGCGCAACGGATGTACATTTTGGCTTATCCGATTGGGTTTATTGTTGCAGGAGGGGTGTATGTAGGGCTTTGTGAAGTGTGGCCGGTGCAGGGGGGAAGGAGTCTGTTGAGGGAGAAATGGGAGTGGCTGGAGCCGGAAAGTTGGGAGAGTGAGATGTGGGAAGGTGACCCGCTTGGGATCGAAGCTGGTAGGGAAGAGGGAGGAGAGAGGAGCGGAACGAACAGTGATATTGAGAAGAGTTCTACGGATTACAAGGGGACAACACCTCAACAGCAAGGGCAGGAGGTTGTTGATACATACTATCTGCAAAAGTGATACGATTCCGGGCCAGTAAGGATCTGATGTATATTTCTTGTACTTGTATGCAATGCTACGTTTATGGAACGCAAAGTGCTTGCTTTATATCAACTGACTTGGAGTGTGAGGGGGAAAGTGATGTTGTATCGCGATGATAGCGACAGCGACAGGTGACACTGCCCGATTCCATTCCATCGCCGATACGAGGGGAGAGAGAGAGATAAGCCGATGTGTAGCTGGCAGTGGCTGTGAAAGTCAGAACCCAACATCATTCGATTTTTTTCTGAACGCACGATTGGCTACCGAAAATCGCACGATTTCCTATTTTGTATCGCGCTGTGCTGTGCTGTTTTTGTCGCCGAGCAATCGCGCTTTGTTTTTATCTTTTTATCTTTTCTTTTCAGATCTTCTTGAGGAAGACACACACACGCATTTCCAAAAGTGACACGATTCTGCACCCAACTCGTGCTGTGCTGTTCTGTCAGACGCAACGCAGATCTCCAATCAACTCAATTCTGTGTGCGCCTGCGCCTGCGCGTGCGTGTGCGTGTGCGTGGTTCTTGCAAAACCCGTCCTCACATCCTCTTATACCTCTCTCTCTCCTCCTACAACACTACCACCACTACCTATCATCACCACCAAGCCGGTTTGCAAGAATGGTGTCCTCCTCCACCACCACGTCGGATTCGATAATGGGGCAGCTATTTGCCCTCACTCCCCTAGCCGACTCTTCTGCTTCGGTCAAGGCGATCTCTCTCGCCATCGCCGTTCCTTTCATCGCTATCCTCCTCAACGTTGCATCGCAGCTGCTCTTGCCCAAGCCCAAGAATCTTCCACCTGTAGTCTTCCACTTTGTCCCCATCATCGGTAGTGCGATCTACTACGGTATTGATCCGTACAAGTTCTTCTTCGAATGTAGGGAGAAGTACGGTGATGTCTTTACCTTTGTTCTTCTCGGACGACGTATTACCGTTGCACTTGGTCCTAAGGGTAGCAACCTTGTTTTCAACGCCAAGCATCAACAAGTTACGGCAGAGGATGCTTACACGCATCTCACCACGCCAGTGTTTGGTAAGGAGGTGGTGTATGATGTACCAAACGCAGTGTTTATGGAGCAGAAAAAGTTTATCAAGGTCGGACTAAGTGTGGAAAACTTCAGGGTATATGTGCCGCAGATTGTCGACGAGGTGAAAGAGTACATCCGTACCGATCCGAGGTTTGCGCCGCTGCAGAAGGGGGACAAGTCTTTCGGGGTGGATATTTTCCAGGCCATGTCCGAGGTTATTATTCTCACCGCCTCGCGCACCTTGCAGGGTAAGGAAGTCAGGGAAGGACTCGACAAGTCTTTTGCGCAGCTTTATCACGATCTCGACTCCGGATTCACACCTATCAACTTTGCCATTCCTAATCTGCCTTTGCCGTCCAACTTTAAGCGCGATAAGGCGCAGAAGAAAATGTCGCAGTTCTATCAGGATATCGTTTCCAAGCGACGTGCTTTGGGTCACACTGCCGGAGCGCGTGAGGGGGAGAACGATATGATCGCTGCGCTTATGGAGCAGAAATACAAGAATGGACGCGAACTAAGTCCAGTCGAGATTGCTCATATGATGATTGCGCTTCTTATGGCTGGACAGCATACGAGTAGTGCTACGGGAAGTTGGGCGCTGTTGAGGTTGGCGAGTAGGCCAGAGATTATTGAGGAGCTGTATGAGGAGCAGAAGAAGGTGTATGGGGATGGCGGCGAGGCGGGTAAGTTGAGGGAGTTGGATTACGAGACGCAGAAGTCGAGTGTTCCGTTGTTGGATGCGGTTGTTAAGGAGACTTTGCGTCTTCATCCTCCTCTGCATTCTATCATGCGATATGTCAAGACCGATCTTGCTGTCCCACCCACTCTCGCCTCCCCCTCCTCCGGTAGGGGTTCTTCGGACGAAGGTCTAGTCATTCCCAAGGGACACTACATTATGGCAGCTCCTGGTGTTTCCCAAGTCGACCCTGCACTCTGGCAATCCGCCGACGCCTTCGACCCTCATCGCTGGCTAGACCTCGCCACAGCCAAGGCGATGCAAGACTCGGGGGAAGAACAGGCAGATTTTGGTTTCGGTATGATTTCAACCGGTGCCAATTCCCCCTACTTGCCCTTTGGCGCTGGAAGACACAGGTGTATTGGAGAACAGTTTGCATACTTGCAGATCGGAGTCATTGTCGCCACCTTTGTGAGGTTGTTCAAGTGGCAATTGGAGACTAAGTTCCCCGATCCGGATTATCAGTCCATGGTTGTATTGCCGTCTAAAGAGGGGAGTAGGATTACGTTGACGGTCAGGAATGGGGACAGGCTTAACCTCGATTAGTTCGCTGCTGAGGTGATTAGGGAAGGAAAAAAAAAGGAAGAGGAAGCGAGGAGGGAGGGGCGTGACGGTTTGTATATAAGTCTTTTGATCACAATACAGTTTCCCCAGAACAAGCTACTGTCAGTGTGCATTTACTCATCTCGATGTCGCAGAAACAGGAAAAATCAATCTTGATGGTCGAGCAGTATACGCTCTGAAGCTCATCAGCAAGGCTTGTGCAAGAATCGAGTCGTCGCAGCAAAAAAAAAAAAAAACAACATTCTTCTTGTCGCCGCCTCCAACGACCATTCGCATTCAACACAGAACACTCCAGAGGATAATCAGAACCAATGTCAGGGAGAAGAAAGGATGCATTGGCGCAAAAACGCGCAACAAGCAAACCATGAAACGGCCCTGAAGTTACCTGTACTGCTCGACCCGCTTCACGGCGTCTTCAGGCAACGAAGCTCCACTTACATCAAACGGGAATTGCCCTAACAAGCTCAATCCACCAATGCTTGCCCTTGTCAGCTCACTTTGCCTTTTCTCTCTCTCGCTCATCCGCTTCACTCCCTTGACGTGCAGGGTCTTTGAAAGGGTCTTGACTCCTCCTTGCTGGTGTGTCGATCGAACTCGATTCGGACCGCGCCGAGTGACTAGCGCCTCCTAACCAAGAGCTTCTGTCCTCCGCGTCGGATGGACTAGCCTGATTCTCCGGTGGCTGAATACTTTGTCCGAACGGATTCTCGCCAAACGGAATACCCAACGTCCAAGTGGAGACTGTGGAAGACCTCTCACCCCCCGGCGAAGAGCCGAAGCGGTTGGTGGGAGGCGGGAGCAAGTCTTGGTCTTGGAAGGGATCTTCTCTGTTGACTGCATCCGGAGACTTGTCTTTGCGTTTGAGACTCGGCACTTTGACCAACTGCGCCTTGCCTCCGTTACCCAACTGAACCCTTCTGACGCCTTCGCCGCTGACCGGCGTAATAACCTGTGGCGCAGAAAGCACATACGAAAGACTGTTAGAGTGTGCAGAATTGATGGTGTTGATCGTTGCCCCGGACAAGGGCCTGTTGGAGCGCGTGTAGGGCCCAGAAGTGGAGAGAGCAGAGACAGGGTCGATCGACATAAAGTCGTACCGAGCTTGCTCTGCCGGAGCAGCGGCGGTGTTGGCGAGGGGAGAGGAAGTGGCAGGCTGATGTTTTTGCGTTTCGGGGAGTCTAAGATTGAGATCAGGAGCCCGATTAGGACGGATGGGGCCGGAACGGGCGGTGTTGACTTGGATCGCGGGTGCTCCTGTTGCGCGATGTGCTGTAGAGGGGACGGCGAGGAGCGAGACTGGTTGATAGCCTTCCGCGGAATCCTCTTCACTCGCGCCAACACCCGTAGTGGAAGGTAGAGAAGGTTTGAAAGCGATTGGGATGATATTACCGCTTCCGAAGCTAGTTCCGCTTCCGATGCTTACACGTGGGCCTGCGCCACTCGCGAACGAGTAAGCATTTGATTTAAGCGATGCAGCAGTCTTACGCTTTGCACCCTTCGACATGGGCTGCTCATCCTCCTCCTCTTCCTCTTCCATGCCTTCGGTGATACGGGAAAGATGGGTAGCAGCACCAAACGAACGTCGACGAAAAGCAGTGGGCTCAACCAGCGAGCCCAGTCTATCTTGGTCGTTCAGTACGCCTGTGACTTGGGTATATTCTGTATCGTTGTCCAGTTCATGCGCATCCACGATGGCAAAAGGTGAGTTGCTGGGATCGTCGGAAAGGGAGCGGACACCTCCGAGCTGGAGCGTAGTAGCTTCTTTTTCGTTCTTGAGTTTTTCGCGTCTTTCGACTGCATCTTCGTGGAGAGCGATGCGACGACGTTTGGCTTTGAGCCGACGCCGGAACCAGAATGCAATAGCTGCACCAATTGCAACGATGACAAGGGCAGCAAGACCGCCTCCGAGGGCGGATTTGTTGGTTCCTCCGCCAGCGTCATAGCCTGGAATGGGAACGCATTTGTTGACGGGACAATCTTGGCAAGAGGCGCGGAAGATTTGTTGACATTGCTGGCCTTTAGGACAGGCAGGGCAAGGGGCGATGTTGTTGCACACAGCACAGCCGGCTTGACGCTTTTTCAAGACAAAGGCTGTGGGATGGGATGGTCGCATGCTGTGCGTGCTATTACGATGTGTGATGTGATAGTGTCAGTGTCT
This sequence comes from Ustilago loliicola, assembly GCA_022963135.1. Lineage (NCBI taxonomy): Eukaryota > Fungi > Basidiomycota > Ustilaginomycetes > Ustilaginales > Ustilaginaceae > Ustilago > Ustilago loliicola. Next base: position 101,001 of record JALCUU010000001.1, on the reverse strand, counting down.
GTGTGGTACGCTAGTCGAAGAGGTAATTGTAGTAAAAGTGAGGGTCACTGGCCGGAGTGACGGATCTGTATGCTGAATGCGAAATGCGAGAGCGAGCGAATTGATGAAATCAAGAGGGACAGTGGAGGGTGATACCGAAGAACCAACTTCAGTATAGTATGCAGAAACGAATGTTGAGAGAGAGAGAGAGAGAGAGAGAGATGGTGCGAGGAGCGAGATGGAGATGATGAATGGTGTGGAGAGAAGGATAGGAGATAGAGAGGCAGTGCCGAGACGGAGAGGCCCTTCACCGCGTGTGTGTGTCTCTCTCTGCGCGTAGTGCCTGTGTCCTCGGCGTGAAATCGAACAAGTGTGCATTGCAGTGCAGCAGCAGTGATTTACAGCTCGCTTGCTTAGATTTGTGCCAGAGTCGGTGCCTTGCAAAATCACACCTTCCACTCTCCCTCTACTTGTCTCTTGTCACACATGTCACACCTTGTTACTTTGATCGTAGGAGAATCCGGAACGATGACTGTAGCATCGGATGGAAGCTCAAAGACGGGTTGCAATTCGAGGACTGTGTGTGGGAAAGTCGAGCCTAAAAGAAAAAGGAGGGCGCGATGACATGCAAAAGTGTTTGTTTCAGAGCAACGCAGCGAAATTCAAGGTGAACCCCCTTTTTTTTCTTTCTTTCTCGGCACAGATCTCAATCTCATCTCAACCACACACTTCTCTACCCGATCTATCGTCAATCGCCAACGGGTCCATGCTTACGCTTTGTATTGCTATAGAACAGTCCGCAACCAATTGAATAGCTTATCTCCTACACTAGACCTACCTTCCTTGGACCTACCTTGTTGTTCCATACCTACCTGAGAGCTAGCGCCCCAAGGCGGTGCAAGAGCCAATTCGTCGTACTTTCTCCCCTGTAACGCTTCAACTAGTTTCCGCATCTCTCTTTCTACTTTCGCATCATCGAACCTTGCCTCTACCAGTTTTGCATCCAGTACCATCCCCTCTTTCGAGTGCACTTCTATCGAGAATGGTCCCCAGCCTCCTGAGTTGGTAGCGTCGATCTCGCTTGCATCGTGAACAGAGACCCGATGGGTGAATTCAGGCGTTTGTCCGAAAACCCATTGCCAGCTTTCAAGTTCTTGAAAGTTTTCTTTCAGCTGCCAACGGCCTTGGTTCAATTCGGGTTGATCGAGTGATGATTCGTCCACTCTCACCACCTGCTTCTCTTCGTAAGAGCAAGAGGAGCAAGAGGGATAGGCGCGGTGAAACTCTCCCACAACAGCCTGAACAAAGACGTCGTGGCTCAGCATAGCTTTTCTGTCCGGAAAAGCATCGCTCAAGTTGGCCACTGGTGCAGGAACCGATGCTACTCCTTTCGTTACCAGCAATTCTCCTCTCTCATTCCTCAACGAGCTACCTAGACTTCCTAGACTAGCCGAGAGAAGCATCGTTCCGTGATGGTACGCCCGCTTGTTCACCAATTTATACGCACTACCTGAAACTTTTCTCTCCTCGTAACCCTGCTCGTCAGCCTCCTCCAGCGTCTTCTTTGTCGATTTTCTATCGTAGCCTTGTTTGACACGAATGCAGATATCGTTCCTTCCATTCACATACGCCCCTGTGTCCGTCCGCGCCAGATCACTTCGGCTAAGCTGCAGTCCAGTGGGTGGCGCGTTGAGTGCGCGAGCAACCAGCTCAGCGTGTGTTCGTCGGTCGAACGCCTCCCGGGGAATGTGGAACGAGTAGTTGGTGTTTCCGAGATCGTGGTAAACTGTTCCACCGCCTGAACGACGCCGCACCATGGGGAGGCCGATCGATCGCATAGCCGAGGCATTGAGTTCTTTCCATGGGTTCTGGTTGCGGCCGACTACAACACACGGCGAGTTGCGGTAGAGGAAGCAGATAGGGATCGCCGGGTCGATGGTCCGGAAAAGATGATCTTCGAATGCGAGGTTGAACCACGGGTTGGTGGAAGTCGAGACGTACGCTTGCGGCGCGGAAGCACCAGGAGAGCTGGTGGTGGAGAGCGTCCTTGATATTGACCTTGTTCTCGAGAGAGTGAACTGCAATGCTCCATGGATGGTGCTGCTAGAAGATCGGCTAATAAGAAGACGAGGAAAGGGGCGAGAGCTAGCCCTCAAGCTGGGTATTGTCATGATCATGGTTGCGATGGTAGTTCCTCAAGTCAAGTGTTCGACCCCGCTCCTTCTCCCTTCTTCTCCGCCGTCCGTCTCCAATCAGGGGTTTGGACCTCCTCAGATCCTCGAGAGATTTACTGGCCGCTCCTAGGGCTACTCGCTTCGAATAATGTAGGCTGTAAAGAGCGAAAGTGTTGGTTGAAAGTTCTGATGAGCAACTAGAAGAACATTGCAAAATGTGGAGAGGAGACACGCTCAGCCGACATCCGAGGAAAATTAGACTCAAGACGCCTGTCAACCACAGCAGCGACGCGAGCCCCAGATCCTCACAAGCCGTTCAACACAGAACAGAATGTCGCTCAGTTACACGATAGTCTTGACAGAGTCGACATTTGCATCACACGGCGATGGATGGCAAGGTATGCAGAATACAATTCCAGAAGAAAAGTGCAGAGTACGAATGTATAAACAGAACGAATCATATGACGAGTAAATTGTCCATCATCAGCGACAATCAGTGATGATAACTAAAGAAAAGCGAAAAGAGGCGTCTTGGTATCGTCGACAAACAGGATCCAAAGCAAAAGCGGGGTGTGCTGGTGCTTTAGAGCATCATAGCGCCAGCAACGACAACGATGAGTGCGACGACAGCGGCGGAAGCACTGGTGCCGATCTTGCTAGCACCGCTCGAAGTAGTAGCTGCCGAGGAGCCACCGTTGCTCGAACCCGAAGAAGAGCCGGAGGATCCAGAGGAGCTAGAGCTAGACGAAGAGCCAGGTGAGCCGGAGGAGCCAGAGCTAGACTTGCTGGTGTTGCTGGCCTTGCTAGCGCTCGACGAGGTAGTGTGAGAAGCGACCAACGACTTGATTCCGTTGCTAATAGTCGAGGTAGTCTGACAGTTGCTGGTGCTGGGGGTGGAGTAAGCAGCAGTGGGGGTAACCTCATCTGGCGAGCCGTTGGTGTAGCTGTAAGTGACACCGTTGACCGAGTAAATACCTGTGAAGAACTGTACGAAAGTGCTCGTCTGACCGTCACCCTGAGGGTACAGACCAGGAGGGTAGGCAGAATCACCATCGCAAGTCTCGAAAACGTTGTCGGCGTAGTTTCCGGGCATGACAAAGTTGCATCCCATCACATCGAGTGTGTGCTGGCACTCAAGGGCTGTGGGAGCCTGCTCGCTGCTGGCAATGCAGACTCGGAAGCAAACTTGGTTGGACGAGGCATAGTTCATCCACTCCTCGTAAAAGACGTCCTGGCCGGAGACGTTGGAGGTGACGTTACCACCGACGGGGTTGCCCATGTTGGTGGCTCCGTGCGGGTCGAGCTCTCCTCCTTCGTCACCTGCCATGAAGCCGATAGAGGTGAAGTCACCCATGGCCATGAGTTGGACGTAGAGGGGAGTCTTGACAAAGTGGGCGCCAGTGACGGTACCGTCGGGGATGACACGGGCGTTGTTACGAGGCTTGGTGCAGTAGGCGACGGTGATCTCCTCTACGTCGGCGAGGGGCTGGCCAGTGCCGGGGGGACCGAAAGTGCACCAGTCATCGATCGAGTTGATCGAGGCGAGACGCGAGACAGAGGTCTGGTTGATGGGGGTGTTGAGCTGAGGGCTTTGGGGGTTGGTGGGGCCGTTACGGTTGGTGGACTTGACACCAGGGTAGTCGGGGTTGGCGGTGCCGTAGTTGAAAGCGGGCACAGATTGCGCCGAGGCAGCAGCGGCGGCGAGAACTGTCGCGCCAAGGACGGACGAAACTGTCTTGGAGAACAACATCTTTGGCGAGTAGGATGCAAAGATATGACAAGGGAAGCAGTAAGGTAGGTTGTAGTGGGGGGAGGAAGAAAGAGTAAGAAACAGCCAGACGATTGGGTTTTTGAGGAAGACGCTCGAGAAGGCACGGAGAGATTAAAGGTGGAGAGGGGCTGAAAGTCAATAAGGCCCATGCTGGTTGAGGCGCAAACCGGCGGCAACAAGGCGGAAAGCGGTGCTGATGACAAGCAAACTGGCACCAGCAACGGCAGCGGACACTGAATGCGCAACGACAAACTGTGCTCACGCGGGTTCAGGGCTGCGACAAAGACAAAACACGCATGCACACTATTGATCAAGTCAGCCGAGCACAACAGAAGAAGCATCTTGCAGATGCATCTACGCACTCACCACAGCTCATCGTGGTATTCAGCTTCAGAGCAAGCGGTGACGGATGCAACTACTGTAGTCAGCCGGCGGGCGCGGTGCTGTGTGTTGATTGCATACTGTAGATGGATTGCTTGCAAGAAAAGAGCAACACCAGCGACAGGAGAGCCGTGCAAGCGAATCGGCGGCGAGCACTAGCACAGTGCGAGGGCAGGCAAGTTGCTGCGGCGGCATCGTGTTTTGACAGCGAGAACAAGTGCCGCTGATGTTCATGCGCGCGCTGATCCCAATCTTCGGAGACCCGAGGGCGAACAAAAGGGGCAAGAAAGGAAGGCAGCCAGGCACAGGCAGCCACGCAGTTTAGCACGAGAGCGATGCAGTATACAGTAGCAAGGCACCAAGAGGCCCCTGCGAACCGGCGGAAACTAGTTACGGCGGCATGAAACAAAGAGAGGGGGCCTACTGTAATTAACTCACCTCTTCCTCACATCCTTGCTCTGTGCTTCCTCTTTTGTGCGGCCTCTTTCTGCGTGATAGCCGAGAGCTGCCGGACGAGCGTGGCAGAAAGAAAGAAGAGACCGACATACTGTACAAAGGGGCAAAGGCGACAATATGCACACTGCTTGCTTGTCGACTCACAGTATTTCACCTCCCCTTCATTCTCCTCCATGCGGGACAGCCCTGTACCACAACAACAGTATGCTTTGAGTGCAATGCCAGCGAGGATGGGAATGGGAATGAGGGTGGTGAATGCCAGCAGGTGTACGACGCATGGTTGTGCAAAAGTGTGTCGGCGGCTGCATGTCAAATCGTTGCCGGGCCGAAACACTTTTTTGATTCGATTCAAATTCAAATGCGCTGTCCAAATGATATTCTGTGATTCGAGAAGCACTTTGCATCGATTGACACTGCACAGCCTCTCTTCCATGCCGAGGATCGATGTCTGAGTTATCTCCCTCTCTCCCTCTACTACCTCTGCCTGTTCAATGCTAGGTGGTTTGGGAGTTGGAAGAAGAAGAAGAAGAAGAAGAAGAAAAGTCGCCGAAAGTATGCTGCGGTGACTTTGTGCTGGTCAAGCGAAGCTGCACCGAAGCTTTCGATCGAGGATTCCATTCCGAGCCAGCATGTGGTTCGTGCTGCGCCCTGGCTTGACATGAGCCTTGTCTTTTCTTTTTACCAATAGATGCAACTCTGCCGGTGGTGCAGCGTCTTGCACTCGCGACCCATTCCAATGTCTGGCGTTGACAAGCACAGCGAGAAGGCGAGCTTGATACTGTACAGTAATGCCATTGTATGCAATGTTGATCTTCTGGAATCCTGCAATGCCGGCAGCTGGACCGAGGCGAGTAATGCGAAGAAGAACCTTTGATCGTATCTTTACTTGGATAGAGACCAGCTGATACTGTATGAGCATGGCGAGGTCGACTTCCTTCTCAGAATAAGATCTGCCCGATGGAGCAAGCACGTTTAGGAATCGGTGATGTACCATTAGCTGTGAGGTGACTCAGCCTGAATCAGCGGACTCACATGCAATTTTAGGAAAATGGACCCTTCTTGCGTTGAGTCTTGTTGGGCGTGTCGGCTGAGTCGGTGACGTCGTGTGGCGCTTCTCTCCTCTCTCTTTTCTCTCCGCAACCTGTCAACGTGGAGGCGACTGGAGTTCTTCTTTCGTTTTCAGCAGCCACTTCCAATCCCCGGCCTTTAGTGAAGGGTTCAGAGCGAGCGAGTATCTAGACTTGTCCTCTTCAAAGGCTGTGATTCCTAGAAGAAGGCTCGTCTCTGTCTTCTTCCATCATCCGCAACTCCTTGCCGCCACCGAACCTACCATTCACGCAGTCGGCGTCACCATTGAACCCACATCACACCTCGAAGAACCCGAAAGGACCATACTCCAACCTCAGGGTATTCGGGCATGGACGCCCCGCTTCCCGACTACTACCGAACGTTAGGTGTCTCTCCCACCGCCTCGGCCGCAGAAATCAAGGAGGCCTACAAGCGTCGTTCTCTCAAGACGCATCCCGATCGCTTCCCAAACGCCACACCCGCCGAGCGTCAACGTTATACTCAAAAGTTCCAGACGCTCGCCGACGCTTACTACGTTCTTTCCGATACTCAGCGTCGTAGTGAGTACGACCAGCTGCGCGGCTCTCATCCATCCTCCAACTCTTTCTTCTCTTCTCCCGACGAGGACGAGGAGACCGCATCCGAATACAGTGAGAAGGAGCAGACCTACTCGGCCAACTTTTTCCAATCCTTCTTCCCCGGTGCCTTCAAGTCAGAGGACAACGCCACTGACGGCACGCAAGAAGAAGCAAGAGCAAGGCAAGGCAGCAGTCAACCAGAGGCAGACCGAGTATTCGCCAACGTCTTTGAAGAGCTACTCAGGCCTGAAGTCAACAGAGTTGCTCCATTTTGGAAGTGGATCGGCGGTGCTTCGGGTTCAGCGCTTGGGTTTATTGTAGGTAACGTGCCTGGTGCGTTGGCTGGTGCATTTGCGGGTAGTCAGCTGGGTAGGATTAGGGACGCAAAGGGAAAGAGTGTCGCTGAGGTGTTTATGACTTTGGGTGCTGGACAGAGGGCCGAGGTTTTGACAAGATTGTTGCAGAGAGTTTTGCAGCAACAGACTGGACCCATCCCTCAATAAACGACAGCCAATATGCCGCAAGAACAGCAACAGCAACAGGGAAGAGCAAGGGGTCGTCCGCCAGGATCCAAGACGAAGCGGTCGAATGATGGTAACTCGGCTTCTACACCGCGCAAAGAGCGAAAGCAGGATACTACGGACACAGCAAAAGGTCCAAGCAAGGGTCTCTGGAAGGAACATGTGTCGCGAGCAAACGCAGAAATCAAGTCATACACAACGAGGATACTACCCGGCTATCACAAACGGTTAAACCCCGCAGCGCAGGATCTGGTAGAACGGGCATTGTACGATTCCGATCTAGCCGATGCACCCGCTGATGATCCTCGTTGGACGCAACTTTACCAAGATTTGCACCGCCTTGTCAGTCAGCCACCAACATCCGCATCCGAGCCCTCCACATTCCGCATTACCGACGACGACATTAACGAGGATGTATACAAGTGGGCCCCCTCATCCGGTTCTTCTTCTGCTTCGCCCCCACCTCAACCAATATCCGTATCCGAACTGGAACCGGAACGGGCCGCTCACCTACGCTCGGTGCTCCCTTCCATCCCTCTTACCCGAGCTCTTCACGCCACTGTCTCTGCGGCGATGACCAACAACAAAGGCACCCTTCCCAAAGATCTTCGGGCTGAATCATGGGATCCCAACTCCCTTGCAGCGTTAAGCATACTGATAGAGGAAATAGCAAAGTCGCAGGCAAAGTTCAATGCTCAGAGGACTATGTTTGCTAAGAGTCCACGGAATCAAGCTCTAGCAGCCAAAAGGCGAGAGGGCAAGGAGAAGGAGAAGGATGGGAAGGGGAAAGCAAAGAAAAGAAAAGATTTGTAGATCTTACATGTACCAATGCAATTCAATTACGGATAAATCTCTTCCGTGTGCGACTGTGACGGCGTGTGAGGAGGGGGACGGAAGAAAAAGAGGGTTCGGGCTCCGGCGGCGGTGCGGGAAGGGATGGTTGACATGTTTTTGAGTGAGCATGTGTTGGCGATCTAAGCGAGGCTAGACTGAACGCCAAAGTGCGGGTTCTGATCTCATTTCGCATCTCGCTCACGAACCTCTTGGCGATCACGCCGTACAGTAACCCCGCATTAGTCTGTATGCGATCTGATTCAGGATGGATTGAGATTTGATACTAAGAGATATGATGGGCGAGCAAAGAGTGCAAGGTGTGTGGTCAAGGGAAAGGTGCACAGTAGTGAAAATTTTACAAGTCCGAAGCCGAACACCGAGCACTGTACCGTCGTCGCTTGACCGACGTCTCACCCAGCCACACAACCTTCACCGGTATTCCTTGTACAATATTCATGCTTCCCGTGGGGTACTGTACAGTACACTCCCATTCTTCCCCGACTTCCCAACCCCATCCAGCCCTTTGACAAAGGGCGCTTTCGGTTAGCGGATAACTTAAGCCTTAACTAGCAGTATGGAAGAGGTCTTGGCGTTTGAACCAAGAGGGTCCCGACCCTAAACCTCATTGGGAGAGAGACCGGGTACAGTGTGTGTGTGATTTTTTCAATGCATGTCGGTGCATATACTTGCAGCTGGTTTTTCTCCATGTGATCATCGAAAAACGTTGCTGTGCTGGTTGCTCCGTTGGCAATGATGAGCTGTCCGTGGTCGGTTGTCCACATGTTCACATAGGCCTGCTATCCCTTTTTCTCTCGGTGGGTGCAGGTTCACCGGGCTGTGCTGTGGAACGGTTTGTAGATATACCCTTCCTCCCCCTATCCCCCTTATCTCCTCTCTGTTCTTTCCTTCTTTCCTTCTCTCCATCAATCTCATTCACCACCTTGGTCATCTTCCACGATCCCATGACCTCGTAACGCAGCACCACCCGGGAAGGATCGATAGAAGAAACGCTCAACTCTAGCCTTGCTCGCGTTATCGCAACCATGGTCTCACACAACAGCAGTGGTGCAGGCTACTCCGCAATCCCAACCTCGGACAACACCTCGGTGGCAGGACCATCAAGGTCTGCCTCCGCAACATCTTCACTCGCTTCTTCACCGTTGCAACAGGCTACAGTGCAGTTCAGGGATGAACCTTATACGTTGGAGCTATCCGAAAAGAGCTCGGGTCAAGATCAGTTTTTACCTACCCATCACACCCAACCGGGTCGGAAGAGACATGGGAGGTTGGCGCGGGCGGTGGAGTTTGTGAAACGAGGCAAGACACTTATCCTACTCAGCGTGTGCTTGTTATTGGCGATGATGTTGCTTCTACAAGATCACAACGCTCCACCCTCCCCCTCTTCCAACATCTCTAGCGCGGGCAACGTTGATGCAACCACTACAAGCAAAGTAGAAACCGCCAAAGCAAAGCAGCAGTATCGACTGGAAGACGACCTAGTTCTAATCACAAAAGTCGGTTCCGCCACTCTCCACTCCCGTCTGCTTCTGCATCTTCTCGAACAACCCCTCTCCCACCTATACATCCCCAATCACCTCTACTCGTCGGATTACGCGCTAACTCTACCCTCGCATAACATTACCCTCTTCGACGCCCTCTCCAACGTCTCCTCGACCATCTCCGCCCTCGACGAATTCTCCTCACTCCGATCCGAACTTGCCGCACTCATCACCTCGAATCAAGACTTGGCAAAGATGTCGGACAAAGATGGAGGTTGGAAGTTGGACAAATACAAGTTCTTGCCTACGTTTGCCGAGGCTTGGAGAAGGTGGCCTGGAAAGAAATGGTATGTTATGGTCGAAGCGGATACGTTTTTGTTCTACAATCAGCTCGTGCAGTGGTTATCCACATTGGATCACGAGAAGCAGTTGATGTTGGGACATCCGAGCTGGTGTGACTACGATGGGAAGTCGACCGTTTTCACGCATGGTGGGTCCGGCATCGTACTTTCCAAGGCAATCATGGAAGTTTCCTTCGGGAAAGATCCTGAGTTTGAACATAACAACGACGATCTAATCCAGAAATCCGCCTTCGGTGACGCACTCCTCTCCAAATCCCTCTATGACACCCCTGGAGTCCACCTTACCGAACTGTCTCCCGAAGCAGGCAGCCGGTTCAACTCTGACCCACCCCGAACTTTAAAATTCGACAGAAGAAACTGGTGCGAACCCATCCTAACATTCCACCATGTCACACCCTCGGACACAGCCCATCTTTATGACTTTGCTCGTCGAATCGAACCGAAACTCGCCAAGGGAGACACGGTGAGATGGGGAGATATCTGGGATGAATTCCAACCCGATTTCCTACGAAAAGCGATGCAGGACGTGGGCAGATGGGACGAGGATAGGAGGGTCAAGGATGGTGAGGCGGAGGTGGGAGAGATAGGGGTGAAAGGCTGGCAGGCGATCGAAGATTGGGATAGCGAGACCAAGGATGTTGTTACGGATAGTGTGGAGGGTTGTCAGAAATTGTGTAGGAAGCATAGCGACTGCTTGCTTTGGGAGTGGAGGAAGGGAGAAGGTGACAGACCCGGGGGAAAGAGGGAGGAGGAGGGGGTGGTGGGTGAAACTGAGGCGAATAAGGACAGGGAGCAGATTTGGACCGGAGACAGGCGGAGGAGGGATTTGGAGAAGAGGCAAGGTGAGGAATGGGGTAAATGTCGCTACACCTCCGACTTCTTACGTATCGGGATTACTAAACCAAAGCAAGCAGACTTGGTTACTGGTTGGATGGGAACTCGTATCGATCGTTGGCGACGGGATCTTGAATGTTCCGGTCGAACTGGACTCAACACTTACTAACAAACCACACTACCACACTCCTTTAAGTTCAGCATCACTGGAGTTGTACTGCATTCGCATTCTCGCAATCGTTCTTTTTTTGCATCACACTTCTCTTGCTTCTATTGCTTCTTCTATCACTACTGCGAGTGAGTGTGTTTCAGGACCGTTTGTTACGTGCATTCACCATACTAAGGAATTCCTTCTTGCTCGTCCATCCAAGACCAGTGCGTTTGAGTCTGGCTAGGGACGACATCAACCCTGCTGTTTCTTCTGCCCAGTTCGCTTCCGCTGCTTCTTTGGACAAGCTTGTTTGTCGTACGCCTACACTACGCACGGGACTTGAGAGGAAGAGAATGTGCAAGAGATGTTTGAGTTTCGAGATGGGAACGGAGTAGACCGAGGTAGTGCAAGTCGCGGTAGGAGGGCTGTATTTGATCGTTACCACCACACAAGCTTTCATTGAACAAGGCGCGGAGTGGGGTAGGGAGGATGTGAGCAAGGCGCGGTTGTTTGACGTTACAACTTCCGGGAAGATCGCCAGAGGGGTGCAGAAGGATTTGATGGCTGTGTCAAGATCCCCATGCAGCGCTGTGGAGATTTGGGAGACGGAGGCGGGTAGGCCGCCGACAAAACGGATAGCGGAGGTGAGAGACAAGATGGTATATCCGAGAATGGGGATCTCGGCAGAGGTCGAAGGGACGGTAGAGGGCGAGGAGGGAGTGACGATACGAGTGTTTGCTGACATGGCGCTCTTCTTTGGTGTTCGTCTCGCCGCTGAACCTGATTCCTTAGCAGGTTGGGAAGGTTCTTCACGAGCAGAATCCGGAATGACAGGGACCAAGAACTGAATCCCAGGATGCAAATACGCAACGATAAGAAGATCAAGCCAAGACGAATGGTTGGCTACCACAATATCCCCTTTCTTGGCAACCAGGTTTTGTGCGGCTGCATTCTTACTCCCTCCCCTACTTCTCCCCATTCCTCCAGGAGCCACGGTCTCGACTGGTAAACTAACAAACCCTAACGTCCATAACACGACCCTTAACAATCCTGCACTCCCAGACGCTAGGTAGAGAGCCCAGAACAGCCCACCGATCAAAGAGCGAAGAATACCGAGGATAACAAAGATGGGAGTAAGGACCAGCCCAACAGGCCCAAGAGAAGAGGGCGAGGAAGAGGAAGAAGAGGTCGACGCAGCAACCGGTGTAAGGAACACTTGAATGCCCGTTCCTGGATCGCGGAACTTCGAGAACTTTTCCGCCATCGTTGCTAGTCGCAGCTACGAAAGGAGCTGTCGGGAGATGGTGTTGATTGTAACAGTGGCGATGCAAAGATAGAAGAAGAAGAAACGAGAGGTTGTGGAGAACCGTCCATCTGTGCACGGACGAGAAGAAATGCAGATCTGAACTCTTCATACACAGACGGAGCCCGATTTCTGCCCGATTCGCACTCATCCTTCTCACGCAAACACTTCTTCAATGCACTTTCTATACACGTTGAAAGAACAGACCCATGCTACGTGACACACAATGTAAGCTTCAATGTGTAGATTGCAAGATAGCAAGGACGCTTCGGTGTGTATTGCAGCTCATCCCAGCGGACATCGCCTCCGATTATGTCCATACTCCTTGCAATTACTACACCTAGCCGACCCTTTTCCTGAACTTGGAGGTGCCTGTTGCTGCTGCCCCTGCCCAATCACCTGTCCTAACGGCGTCTGAGGCGGTACACCTCCCCCAACCATTCCCGTCGCTGAACCTCTCAGCGGTGACCCAACTCCGTTGACCTGCGTAGGTGTATTTCTTCCATTCAGCCCTCTCGCCAGTGCCGCTGCCGCAATGCCCCCCGTCACACTCGTGCCCGCCGGCGTAGCAGCGAGCATAGGCGACATGGCATCAACCGGCATTCCATTCGGTCCGATCTTCCTCTTCTTCCTCGCATTCCTATCCAATCTTGACTCTGCACGAGCCAACATCGTTTCCAACTCTTTGTCCATAATCGCGCGGGAAGAGCCATCGGATTTGTCGTAAACACCTAAAAGGTTGAGCATTTGCCGTTCGAACGATGGTTTGGGGCCCGGTGAGGACGAGACGGCGCCGGTGGATGTGGAAGGAGGGAGGACGAGGTCCGAGTCAAGATCAAGCGGGGTCGCACCATTGGAAGGCGTCGGTGTTCCCATGGCAGGAGTTGGTGTGCCGAGGAGACTGAGATGCTGGTGTGCAGAAGGACCGGCTGCATTGACGAGAAGGTTGGTGTTGTTGTGGTTGTTGTTGATGTTGTTGTTGGCTGGCGTCATCGTCTGTTGCTGCTGGGCTTGTGCTGGCTGCTGCTGGGCACGACCTCCTCGCTGCTGACCTGCCGCACCATTGCGATTCGTACCACCACCACCACCATTAGCAGCACCACTTTGCCTACCCTTGGCCGCTTGTGATCCACTTCCAGTCGCTGCAGGTGCAGGCGTCGGCGTCACAGTCAGATTTGCCGCCTGAGCAACTGCATTCGCTGCAGCATTGCCACCCTGCGGCGTACCTGGGGACTCGTGTGCCTTGCGCTGATTCTTTATTCTTCTCACCTGACTTGGCAGATTTTCGCGATCTGTCTCCATCTGATGCTTATGCCTGCCTTCCAGGATACGCAACTCCATCTTGCCCGTCTTCCAATTCTTTGTACACTGAACCCGGAAAGGACATCCGATCTTTAGTGAGCCACGTTTGCGTCTTTCCTTTTCCTTTGGGATCTGACGCTTCTTGGTGTTGGGCGTGCCATCAGGGTTGAGCGTTTCTGGGAAGCCACCGCGATAGCAGGACCAACAGATACGGGTTTGATTGTTGGCAGACCACTGGATGCGAATGTCGAAGCCCTGAGAGAGGGCATAGGTGTGCATGTAGTTGGAGGCGCTTTCGAGGTTGTCAAAGTCAAGTTCGAGGGGCATGGATGGAGGAGCAATGAGACCGTCCTGATCAGGAACTCCGGGCGGCGCAGTGGCTGTTGCCTGCTGCTGGTGATGCTGTTGAGCCTGTTGTTGCGCGGCTACCGCAGCGGCTTGTTGTTGTTGTTGCTGCTGCTGTTGCTGCTGCTGTTGCTGCTGCTGCTGTTGTTGCTGCTGCTGTTGTTGCTGCTGCTGCTGTTGTTGCTGCTGCTGCTGTTGCTGCTGCTGTTGCTGCTGCTGCTGTTGTTGCTGCTGCTGTTGTTGCTGCTGCTGCTGTTGTTGCTGCTGCTGCTGTTGTTGCTGCTGCTGCTGTTGTTGCTGCTGTTGGTGTTGCTGTGATTGCTGCTGCGGTTGCGGCGGTTGTGGTGTGCTGTTATTGGGAGATGGGGCCATGGGAAATGAGTGCGACGAAATGCTGTTGCTCAAGAACGATGGGTTGGTACCAGGAGAAGCGTTGGCGCTGTGATTGTGTGCATAGCTAATCTGGGACAATCCGGCGTTTAAAAAGTTAGGATGGTGCGCACTGGCGTGCGATGGATGGTACGACATGATGGCTGCAGACAGCGCAAGAGAAGCGTGTAGGGATTGAGGCTATGCAGACGAACGCGGACCTCGGCGCCGAGATGAAGCTGTATATGATGCTGTGCGCGAACGATTGAACGATTTTTTGGACGATCGGATGTGGATGTAGGATATGGCGCGTGATCAGCGTGAGAATGAAGATGCGACAGCTCGAGCACGCTAAGCGTAGCACAAAGCGATCGAGAAGGCCAAAGCTCGTTCAAAGGTATGTATAGTTTGGCTGGGAAGCAGATATGAAGCAGAGCGGCATGAGGTCGAGCTGGCTAGGAGCTGCGAGCAAGAGGCGTTTCTGGGTCGCGTTTGGTAGCGATGTTGCTTTGTTTCGGTCCAGTGAAGCCTAGCAGTGCATCTGATCAGCGAGTCAACCTGTCTGAGGGTGCAGAGCGTGGAAAAGTCTGATCGTTCAATGACGCTGAGAGTAGAGGGAAGGAGATACGAGGGACGACCGGCGCGTGACGGATGCTGCAAAGACGTTTGGAACAATGAGACGACGGCGTGTCGAATGAATTATGCGTCGGGTATAAGAAATTAAGTGATGAGAACAGGATAGCAACCGAGTCGAAGCAAAGTGCTATGATGGAGAGAAGGAGGAGGCGGAGGAGGATGAGGAGGAGGAGGAAGAAGCGACGAGACTGGCACTTGGACCCTGAATGTCGAGGGATGTGGTGGATGTGAATGTATCACAAGAATCGACGCAGATCGCAAAGATGGGGATACGCTACTGCACACTGACAGTCTCTCACGCTGTGATTCTGTCTGGAGCGTCGAGATAGCGTGTGTCTTTACTACGCACAGGCGTTGAATTTCAGAGAGTTTCAAGTCTTGGCCAGAGTCACGCGGAGCTCAATTGCAAAAGATTGCCAACTGCACACTGCGATGTGACCGAGCGACGCTTTTTCGGTGTCTTGAGCTTGATGATCTGTGGTCTCAATCATAGGTCGATTCGATGGCAACGCACACACCTCCTGGGGTACAGCTGAACGCTAAGAAAGAAGTCAACGGCTTTAGCGGTGTCTAGCGATTAAGGTTTGCAAAGCACGAGCCGAGATGAAGTCGCAGAGGAAGGGAATGGGCCGAATTGCGTGAATGAGTGCTGCAAGCGTTCATGCTGCTTTGGTATTGAGCTAATGTAGAGACAAAGACTCAGGCTGCCCAAAGACAAGGAGCCGGATGGGCACAAATTAGGCAGGGAGAAGTACAAGCGACTTGGCTTCTGTTGTGACTCCTCGTCTGTGCGCGGAGAGGATGACTGAATCAAAGAAAGGTGAAGAGTCGTAGGCCGTTTATTGGCAGCATGTGATTGCAGTATGTTGGTATTAGAATGGAACTGAGTGCGGTGCGGATGCAGAAGGAGAAGGAGTCAGAAGGAAAACCGCAGCCAGCTGAGTTCGGACTGGATGCGCGTCGAGTCGGACAGTCGCTGCGATCCAAAGGCGACTTGGTACATGTGTGGGCTGCCCTTCCGGCGTTGATGAGCTGCCTAGTGATGACTCTCGTAATCGCGCTGCTTGACACGAATGATAAAGTTGAGCAGAACGGCGACGAACAAAGCAGCGCAAATCAATGGTGGACCGATCAAGTCGTCAAAGTTACCCGGGTACTTTGTCTTGATAAGCGTCACCCTCCTCTGATAGCTATACAGACCCCACAAGAGCGTCAAGACAGCAATACCAGCATAAACAGCGCCGAAAGCCTTGATGGATCCGGAGGAAAGATAGTCCTTGTATCGACCGGGATGCTGTTCGTTGTGATGCTTGAAGAAGGTATCCGAGTTGAAGAGGGCAAGAGCGAATGAGCCGATGAGGACGGAAACACGAAGCCAAGAGATCCAAGTACGTTCGTTGGCAAACCACACTTTGGCTTCGACTTTGCTCTGCGAGACGACCTTTTTGGGCTTGCGAATGCGAGGTCGGGAAGAATCGGAGCGGGAGGAGGAGGAGGAGGCAACGGCACCGTAACCGTTGGAACTGGAAGGTGCGTTGGGGTCGGTGTGTTCGTTTAGGAGAGGTTCACGTTCAGCATACTGAGAGTCGGAGTTGCCGCCAAAGACGCTTTGGAGAGCGACGACGGAGCGACGATAAGCGTAGGCGAGGGTGCCTTGCTGCGGAGGATCCGAAAGTGAATTGGCTGCTTGGCGAGATTGTATTGACATTTTGCACGGATGGGATGACGAGATGACGGTGAATCCGATTGTTGATGACAGTGCGAAATGTGGAAGGATCTCGTCGTTGGTAGGTGCTGGTGATGATCTTGCTGGCGGCAGGTGGATGGACGAAGTGTAGGGATTACCGACAAGAAGAAAGGATGGTTGCTTGAATGGAAAGTACAGTAGATGGTGATTCTGGACAAAAAGCAAGCGAAAGAGGTGGAGTCGAGAATGCTGCAAGCTCGTGCCTGGTGCATCGCGATACAGTATCAAATTTGGAATTTTAGGCTTGTTTGCTGCAGCAGCCATCATCGCAGCTAACAGCTTCAACTCAAGCTTGAGGAGAAGCATCCGACACAGATAGAGCTCGCTCACACAGCCATGCTTCAGCTAGCCTGGAATGTCCGTGAAGCGCAGTCATCACTCGGGTCTGCCGATAAGAGAGAGAGAGAGCTTCGGAAGGAGAGCGAGGTGTACAGCACGCGTCATTTGATTTTCCAGATTTCACTCTCACAAAATTCGCTCCCCCCCCTGTGTCACTATACATGAATATTCCTACTCATCTCACAATACAACCTTGGCAGATTTTTTGTGAACACCTACTTTGATTGCTTGAGTGCAGAATCCACAAATCAGAACCTTGTTTGACCACCTTTGGCCTTAATTACAGCTTCCATCCTGCTGATCTGAGTGATATACATGCAGTTTTCTCTTGAGCAGTGAGTAGATGGTGTCTGGAGGGGCCAGATGATGTGCTAGATGATGCCATTTGATGCAAAACTGAGCGAGATATGCTGATTACAGGAGATGCTGGTGATGAGGGGATACCATGAATTTTCCAAGTCCAAGAAAATCTGCAAAACCAAATGACGCGTGCTGTACTGTACTGTAGCGCTTGTTCGAGAGCCGAGTTTGAATCTCAGATGGAAACGTGCGCAGCTTGCAGCTTCTGATTTGATTCCATTCGAGACTGCTTGCAAATTCGCACGAGTTCGGCTGTTTTCATCGCCGATCATAACTCAGCCTGCTCTCTGTCCCGATCGATACTAGCCCACTTTGGAAGAAGCGAAGCGAGTGTTGGCTCCTGCGGCACTGACTCTCCTGACCGCCTTGCCCACGCTTCAGCATGGACCACTAGACAATCACGTCTGTGCAGGCTTGAGACTGCCTATGCTACAACCGCATCGTATGAATCCAAAGTGACCGGGTGAACAAGAGATCGGCACAGACTCATGTTGATGACTACACACTCACACTCCCGCACACGGATCATCATCATCGTTGTGTGTTGGTGGCTCTCTTCGATCCCTCGCGATCCAGCCCTTTGACCACAACACAGCGCTGTGCAGTCTCGATTCCTTGGAAGAAAATCTAAATAAAACAAAAACAAAAACAAAAAAAAAACGCAGAAAAAACGTCAGGGTCGTGCAGAGAGCAGAGAGCACAGCAAAAAGAACAGGGGCCAAAGATGGACAACAAAGCGCTCTGCTGTACCAAATTTCTTCGTGTCTTGCAGCTGGATTTTTTCACTCACTCACTCAACTTCATCAAACGGCTCGTTACACTTCATCGCCCTCATCACCACCACATCACCCATCATCATCTTCCGTCTTCCTTACCGACACCTTCCGTCTCGACATCCTCCTTCGTCACCCACACCTCTCGCCCTCCTTCCGATCACTTTTCTCTTTCCGCCCGTGGAAATAGTTCATCTTCTTCTACCTATCATCTTCCATCGCACCTCTCTTCACAACCCGCACCCGACCTTTTTTCATCCTTTGTCAAAATGTCTGCCGCTCCTGTTGCTGGTAAGTACAACTTGCTTCTCCTTCAAGTTTTTGCTAGAAGGACTGCTGCTGACCATTGCTGTTGCTGTCTCTACTCTCACCTTGAACTCTAACAGAGAACAAGCCCGAGGCTGTTGCTCCCACTGCCACCGAGGCCACCTCTCCCGCTCCCGCTTCTGCCGCTGCCGATGCCTCCCCCGTCGCTGGCGACGATGCCAACAACGCCGCTGCCGAGATCGACCCCAACGCTACCCTCCTCGTACGTGCCCTCGTCTCCACCAAGGAAGCCGGTATCATCATCGGCAAAGGTGGTGCCAACGTCGCCGAGCTCCGTGAACAAACCGGTGTCAAGGCTGGCGTTTCCAAGGTCGTCCCCGGTGTTCACGACCGTGTTCTTTCCGTTACCGGTACCCTGGTTGGTATCTCTGACGCTTTCGCTCTCATCGCCAAGACCATCCTTGAGAACCCTCTCAACGCTCCCGTTCAGGCTGATGGTACTCCTGCTGAGGCCACCGCTCAGATCACTTCGGTTCGTTTGCTCATCTCCCACAACTTGATGGGTACCGTCATCGGTCGTCAGGGTTTGAAGATCAAGTATATCCAAGACCTTTCCGGTGCTCGTATGGTCGCGAGCAAGGAAATGCTCCCCCAGTCTACCGAGAGGGTCGTCGAGGTTCAGGGTAGCGTAGACGCTATTCATGTCGCTGTTCACGAGATCGCAAAGTGTTTGGCTGAGGACTGGGACCGAAGTCAGAACGTTGTCCTCTACCAGCCCGGTCAGGGTGATGGTCCTGGTATCTTGGCTGCTGGCGGAATGGGTGGATTGCAGCAACAGGGTTCTCGTCGTCAAGGTGGTCCCGCTTACCTCGCCGGTGCCATGAACAACCTCAACCTTGGCTCCAACCCCCCCAACGCCGGTGCCTTCAACTCGAACCAGCAGTCCACCTCTACCCGTCGCGAGTCCAACTCCAACGGTGCCAACAACGCAAACAACTCGCGCCGCACTGACCCCAACGCAGTCGTTACCCCTGGTGGAGGCTTGGTCGCAGGTGCCACCACCAACTCGGCTACTGCTGGTGAACCCAACGCTTCCGCTCCTCCTCTTGTTGATGCCGCCAATCTGCGCACTCAGAACATCAGCATTCCCTCGGACATGGTTGGATGCATCATCGGCAAAGGTGGCAGCAAGATCACCGAGATCCGTCGTTTGAGCGGAAGCAGAATCAGCATCGCAAAGGTGCCGCATGACGAGACTGGAGAGAGGATGTTCACCATTCAAGGTACCCCTGAGGCCAACGAGAAGGCTCTCTTCTTGCTCTACAACCAACTCGAGACCGAGAAGGAACGTCGTCAGAAGCAGACCAACAATGCTGAAGAGGATACCCAGGCTGCTACTTCGACCGCCTAAAAAGTGGAAGCCAAGTCGACACTTTTGGTCTTCACGAGAATCCTTCTCACAAACTACCAAAAACGAGTGGAGATGGATACGCCATCTTCATTCGGCACACATACTTGTCCTTCGCAAAATCACGGCTTGCAAATACTTTAAGGGTCGTCGGTACTGAATCGCAATTAAGACAAAAACAGCTTTTTCTTCGCCAAGCTCTGCTATCCTCCTCTGTGTCTGTTGTGGATTTGTGTTCTTGTTATCTTGCTGTGTGACTTGTCTGTGCCTGTTCTGAGAAGAGAGTCTTAACGCGAGAAGCAACTCGCGAACTTTTTTGTTTGTTTTGGCTTTTGCTCGGATCTCGGACGCAGCTCACCCCGTAAAAGTGGAGGCATTTCAAAGCTTCTCCGCACGACCTTTGTCCTCTATCAAACTTGCCCAACCTCTCGCTTGGTTCGTTCTTGCATCCTCGCACTTGCCTTGATAGCTCAAGCTGCACTTTTCGGTGCGCAAAAGGGCGTCTCTTCCATCGTTTAGGTTTCGATTCGAAGATGGGCTTCATACCCAAATCAGCTCGTCTTCTCAGGCAGCAGACTCGCACAATACATACCACTCCGGCTCACCGCTATCAGCACGTGCTGTTCCTGGGGAATTTGCTAGGATATCAATCGATCAACCGACTGTCTGGATTTCCAAGAGCATGGTTGGATAGTGTCGGAGTAAGTGCGGATGTGGATCATGGTTTGCGGTGGAGTGGAGCGGGTGCATCTCCTAGTCATGCTTTGATGTCGTATACTTTATTAGAATCTGCTTTGGATGGTTCGAAACCGCCGAGGAAGGTCAGTGAAGAGCTGAGCACAACAGGATCCGACTCGCACTCTTCTTCGTCTGCTCATGCCGAGGCAGATGAGGCGGCAGAGCGAGAAGGTGTGGTTTTGCAGGAAAGCGGTGAGGGATATAGAAAGGAGCACGGTCGGGGAGGGGTAAGTAAAGTATTTGGTATTGGCAGAAACACCCATGCGCAACTAGGATTAGGCTTCAGCTCTCAAGAAGCAACAAGGGGGATGGTCACTGGTCAGATCCAAGGTAGTGGTGGTGTCGAGAGGGTGGTAGCAGGATCAGGGTTTAGTTTCGTCGTCACTTCTACCAGCTCTTCTGCCTCTTTGGTGTATGGGTTTGGTAACGATACACTTGGACAACTTGGGTCTAGCTCTCCTAGTTCTGCCGCCGCTTCGTCTATCGCCGATCCATACGATATCTCAACCCGACTCCCTGGCTCTGAAGCGCCCCAGTTGAAGCTTTTACCCTTGCCCAAAAGCATCAACATCGACGCAAACGACAGCGAGGCAGCACAGAGTGGGGATGAAGCAAGTGCATGGAAAGTAAAAGACCTAGCAGGCGGCCTCGATCATTCACTGATGCTTGTGGAGCGAGAATTGAATGGGTATAGGCTTCAGCAGGTGTTGAGTACCGGTCTGAACACGGATGGTCAATTGGGCCTCACACCCAGCAAAAACAAGGATCGAGTTCCAATCGAGCCACTCATTTCACGCCATTTCCAGCCTGTACCATTGCACTTAAAACCCGTCCCCATCACCTTACCACAGGGCGAGGCAGAGGAGGTGGTGAGTGTGGTTGCGGGAGCCGATACGAGCTATGCTCTAACTCGTGCGGGTGGGATGTGGGTGTGGGGTAATTCAGAGTATGGACAATCCTTTGCCGGAATACAGGATCGAATCCCCACACCTATCTTGCTTGCGAATCCACTACCCGCTGCATACTCTGCCTGCAAACTCTCTCTTTCATCTTCGCAAACCGAACCGAGCATTAGCAAGATAGTTGCTGGTGGCGCTTACGCAGCTCTATTGGACACGAATGGTCGGGTTTGGATTAGTGGTTTCCTCCCTACCTCTTCCGCTGGTGAAGAAGGTTTGCCGCCAAAAAATCCACAAGAATGGGCAAAACTACGACTAGTCTCGGGTTTCCCACACGATGCGGTAGTAGAAGACCTATTCTCCGGGCTAGAATACTTGGTTGCCATAACGAGAAACAAGGATGAGCATATCGCGGTTTGGATATGGGGCATACCTCCACGCTCTATCTCAACCCTTCCGATCGAAAAGCCAACCCAAGTGCCGTGGAGCATACCAAGAACTCCGAGGGAGAAGTATCTGGATGAAAACCCAACCATTCGAGCCAAGCTTGACAAGGAAAACAAGGGCAGGGAAGAAGTGAAGGCGAGCGTCAAGGTGGAACACGTAGCATGCACAAGAGATCATGTGCTAGTGGTGTTGCAGGATGGCAAGTCAGAAAAGGGCGTTGCGGGGATGGAAGTTTGGGCTGAATCTATCGGTCCTCCTCGCGGAAAGAGTACCGATGTCACTCTATAAAGCAATCCTGTACATCCCTTTGACACTTTCTGATGTCCAAATCTTCGTGATCTCGTCAGCTGAGAGCGCGGAGTAGAGCCGAAGAATCGCAGATCCACCTCCGTGAGGCTCACCATCATAAACGGTTGCCTTGCTTGCGCGTCTTCTAGGATCCGATCTTTTCGCTCGGAAAGCCAAAGCTCATTAGATCACTCAGGCGCGAAGATTGTGAACGGAGCACAGCTCATCGCTCTACCTGCTGCCAAAGTCACGAAAGCATGCATCTTATCCTGAATGCGAACGGTTCACACAGCCTTCCTCCGAATCCACAGCTCAGATTTCATCCTTGAAAGCTCTATCGAGGGAAGCACAGAGACAAACAAGGAAAGTCAATCACAGTCTCCCAGTTCTGCACAACACTTCAACAAGTCTTCAGTCGGGTCAACCGAGTCTTTCATATCACACATTTCAAAGGAGCCTACACTATCTTGTCACAACACATCCCCTTTTCATCTAGTCCGCACCCTGGACTTCACCGCCCACCCTCAGTATCAGAGCTACCAATCACAATTGTTTCGCGGTCGCGTTCGCTCTCCTCCAAGATCCTTCCCCTTCTTCTAGGAGACTCTCTTTCACAATCACTTTGATGAGGTTGATTGTGAAGATGGTCTGCTGGAGCTGGACCGTCGAACTCTTCGGCAAAACCTGAGGGAGCGAAAGTGTACGAGGGGTTGACAAAGTTTCCGAAAGGTTCACTGTTGAGACGAGGGTCGATCACGGGATCCCAATTGGCTGGAGCCAAGGTTGCGGTTGGTCGAGGAGGCATTCGCGTTGGAGTGAAGGGTTCGGTCGCAAGAGGTCGCTTGGAAGGGGTGACGCTGGTTTTAAGTTGCTGCTATTGGGAGGGTGAGGTTTTGGTGGGAGTGCCGTCAGGCGTAGTGAACATGGACTTGCCATTGCGAGGGGTGCGAGGCGAAGTCTTCTTTGCGCTAGTTGTCGCTGCGGCACTCTGACTCCGGCTAGCTTTGGCAGAGAGTTCAGCTGGAGTCGGGGTAGCAGTATTACTAGTGGGTGTGGTGGTCACGCTCTTCTTGACTTTAGACGGGGGAGTGACGGTAGCCGTAGCATTGGCCACACTACTCTCGACCTGTTTCTCTGTCTGCACTGGCTGCTCTTTACGACCCTTGTTGCCCCTCTTCGTCTTACGCCACCATTTCGCACTCCTACCGTTGGCAGCACATTCCATCTCCAGCTGTTCTTTCACCACCTCTAGCTTCTCCACCACTTCACTGATCTTGGTCACTCTGTTCTGCAGCCCGCGGACCCATTCTATCCTCTCGCGTCTAGGCTTGTCTGCCTCCATAAAGTACCGCTTGTATAGCTCTTGCTCCCCCAGATCAGCTCGAATCGTACCAGAGAGCGAGTTGCGAAGGTAAGCTTGAAGATCTTGTACCAAGCTCACAGGAATGCGTTGGGCTTCGCGGGCCACGAGGAGCGAGAAAAAGTTGAAGTCGGCTCGAAGCTCAGCCATCAGCTGCAAGGCAGTGTAGACCGAAGGGTTGATGACGGTGAGGAAGGGTGAGAGAAAGGCAAGCTTGTCGTTGATAGGCAGCTTTGAAGAGCTAACCGAGGAAGGAGGTGCGGTCGAGGAGGCTTTAGGAGTGCGTTTGCGTGCAGGTGTGGTCGAAGTAGGAGGAGGGATGTATTCGCCATCGTATTCATAGCTGCCCACTTCTGGAGAGGGAGTCTTATGGTCGCATCCGTCCCTCGCTTCTGCCGCCAATTGAGCTTTGGTCTTTCTCTTTGTTGGAGTGCGACGCGCCTCTGCAGTGGCATCCTGAGCACCACCATCAGGCTCGGCTGTAGATCCTCGCCCTTTTGCACCACCACCAGAGCTCTGCGCAGTACCACCACTCGAGCCAGACGATCCTTTGTCGAACTTGTCATCAGGGACCAGGCCGATCTTGACTGCAGACTCGACAATCCTGCTGGCCTCAGGAATGAACTTTTTGTCCCCCATTTCGGTCTTGTGCTTGGTGAACAAGCTCATCCGGATCATCAAAAAGAGCTTCACCTCTGTGTCCATCCAGACTCCGTATTCGCTGCGTGGCGCCAGTTCAGCACCTTCGGCTTGTTCCATAGCATGGTCGATGCGAAGCGGGCCCCCATGCCCCTCAGGTGGATGGACGGCAACTCTTGCCGACAACCTCTGCATCTCGTTTGTCAGCTGGGTTTGCACGTAGTCGTCGGCGATGGCGAGAATATCCAAGCACAGCTGAGGGTACTTGACCTAAATGTCCTTCGGGATGGCATTCTTGACCAGGTGGGCGAGGCGAGCCCTACAGAGACCGGTGTACCTTTGGACAAAGGCTTGGAACTTCTCCTGCAACGCGGCGTGGTTGCACTGCAACTGGTTGGCGAGCTCGATATAGAAGTTGGACATCGGATCGGCGTAGAGTGCAATAATGAGGTCATCGATCGTGATTGCCTTCTTGCGTGGTGCGGTCTTAGGTGCAGCTGGTGCTGGGCCTCTGGTCAGGTGGCCTCCAGGGATTGCCCCATGATGGGGATTGGGGACATGGAAGGCAAAAAGGGAATCGAACTCGTTCAAGTCTCCGCTGAGGTCATGGTTGAACGATTGCTCCCGGGATTCTTCCGCATCGACATAGCGGGAGGTAAGCTTGTTGGACAACTCGGCCGCAAACTCCTGCTCAAATGACCAAAGGGTCGGCGTATACAAGCTGACGAGGGCTCTGTCTCTAGCCTCACGAGCGGTGAAAGGAAGGTAGACGGGAGCAATGAGCCTCAGCTCGTGCGCGAGATAGGGGACCAACTCTTGAGTGACGGCGACTTTGGAAAAGTAGAGATGCTTGGTGATGGCTTCAAGAACTTTGACGAGCTCCATGATGGTGTCGAAACCTTCCACACCTCCAGAGCGCGAAACGCTTCGAACGAAGTGATGCGGGGTGTTGGTCCTGCCCGGCAGAGGGGAATAGTCTCTGCTACCAGCAAAAGGTGGGCGAGGCTGATGAAAGTCGCCTGCAAAGCTTTTGTTAGCGGAGCCGATTTCGACGTTGTGGCGTGCCGTAGCATCGGCGTGCTCGGCGATAAGTTCGTCTTTGAGGTTGATGATGGAGGCGATAGTGTTGGGGAGGTCGGTTCGGATCTGCTGAAGCAAGAGATGGCTTAGATGCTGATAGAGGTTATCCAGACCACATCGCATCTGCACGAAGTCTTCGTTACCGTTCTCGCCGGTAAGGTCCAACATCTTGGTAGTCTCGAGCCAAGGTCCTGGAGCAGCGTCTTTCGCAAAGAAGTTGTCCTCGATCTCGCGAATGTTGGCGCGGTCTTCATGCTGTGCTGGGCAGCGTACAACATGCCAGCCATGCTTGAGGAAGTGTTTGCCGTTGGAACCCGAGCCTGCCGTGCTGCTGTTGTTCAGACCGCCAGGGGATGACTCGTTGATCATCTTGGCCCACTGTCGTTCTGCACCCGAGGGCATGCGATCGGGCATGGTCAAGACACCGACGGTGCGCTCGCCGCTTGGATCGACGCTTTTGACGAGGGAGAATGCGTTTTGATGGCGAATGTCCATTGCGAGGGAAGCGGTGAGAACGATGACGGTGTTGGGCTCGGAGATGTCGCGCAGGATCATGTTGCGGATCGCATTGATCTCAAAGGAGCTGCCTTCGGAGATGAGGCCGGGCAAATCAGTGAAGGAAAGAGGCTCGGCACCTGGTGCTTGAATGGCAAGTCGGAGACGGGCGCCACCGGGGAAAAAGGTGGGTAGAGGGGAATCTTGGTCATCTTCAGCGTCTTCAAGCTGGGCCAGGGACATGTGCTGGTAACGGGAAGCCGGGATTGCAATGTCTCCTGAGGCGCTCGGCTCGGCGACAAGACTGGAAGGAGGCTTCAAGGGAGTGGGTAAGTTGTGCAGATCCCGAACGGCCAGAGTAGCTCGTCGGAGGCGATCTGCGACCAGAGCTGGATCGGTGATGGGGCCGCCAAATTGGATGGAGGCACCGGCGCACGATTCGTAAGCAGGGGGAAGGTCGGCCTTGGACGTGGGCAGAACGAAGGAGACGAGGGCGGACCACGGTTGGCTCTCGTCGATAGGCCTGCCCGTGGTGGCAGTGTTGCTCTGGTTGGTAGCGGTGATGGTGATGTCAAGTGGGCCTCGAGTACAAGTGCCCTGTGATTGCGGAAGCGTGACTCCGGCGAGACATTCGACTAGAGAGCTTTTACCTGTGCTTTGGCCTCCGACAAGCACCAGCTTTGGGATTTTGATGACATGTTGCCCAGCTCGTCTGAGATCTCGCTTTCCTCCTCCGAAACCACCGACTCCTCCTCGGATTCCAGCCAAAGCTCCTCCTGGTCCAGCTGCCCCTCCTCCTCCGGCTCTGATGGGGGTGGCCGCACGATGACCTTGAGCTTCAAGCACCGAGGGGGACACCGAATGATGGGGTGATAGGCCCGGCGTGGGCAGAGGAGTCGCGAGAGACTCGACTTGTTGACACAGAACTGTAAGATGTCGGATGACGGCACCGTAATCGGCAGTCCTTGGCGTGTCATGAGGACGGTGGGATGCTGCTGGTTGAACCACATCCATCGCGTCATCTGCTTCAAGCGAAAGGGACCTGAGCTCGGGCCTGGACTGAGTCGAGCAACGATAAGTGGTTGGAAGAGAGGAACAGTGTCAGTCATGCTGAGTTAGGACCTTCGTGTAGGTGTGGGGTGGACGATGGGGAAGAGGACGAAGATACTTACAGATGGTTGAGAGTGAGGTTGCCGTGGCTGGGTCGTGGCTGAGTCGATGTGATGTTTGGGAGAGAGGCCACGATCAAGAGCCGATGTGATGCTAGCGAAGAGAAAGGAAGAGGAGTGAAAGTGGAAAGCGACGTTGCTGAGTTCTTATAGAATGATCACTTCGAATCGTTTGTGACCAGAAAGCGGAAAGCTGAGGAGCGTGTCAGATTGTGCTGGTCGAGAAGTTGATGGATGTGACGCTTTGTCCTTGCTCAGCCGGAAGTGAGCCGACTTGAGGCTTTGTGTGACGTGAGAAAATCGAGATAACGTTTAGCGACACAAAAATTGTGAGAGCATTGTGCGGGCGACGAGAGAGGAGACTCCGCATCGACACGGAAGGCTTTCATTTCCCTCCGTTCGTGTCGACCTGCGTGAATAGGATGTTGACACAAAGCGAACAGACCATGCTGGCAAATAGAAATACAGTTGACCATTGATCAGAGTGTGACAGCTACAGTAAAGTTGACGAGTCTGTGCGAACTAACTCTCGGTGCGATGCGTGGCTTCGTTGATTGCGACAGAGGAAGTTGGAGAATCATTCGACATCGTTTACGGTGCTGCTTAATGATGGCCGAACGGATGCGGAGGTGGTCGCGACGGACGGTGCTGGCGATGTGCCACTCTCTGCTGTCGTGCTTGGGTTGAGCAAACGGTCTCGTTCGTCCACTTGTTGATTGAGGAGCTCCGTGTTTTGCCACCAGAAACGCGTCACTCTTCGGATTCCCTCGCGTGCTTGTGTGATGGCATCGGTCGCTGCTTGACCTCCTTGTTGAGCTGCAGCTTGGATGATGCTGCTCGCCTTCTCGGCACCCATCTCGGGCCCGGCTCTTCTGTCGTTGCTCCTTCTCCACTGTCTCGACATCTCGATCAGCTGCTCGTCTTCCAGCACGACGCTTGGCGTGATGTTAACCAGCTCTGACACGTGCATCAGGTTCTGCAGGCTTTGCTGAGTCGCTCCCAGGTGAAGCATGCTTTGCTCAAAGTTACCCACCACCCTCGGTGCAGGCTGAAGGTAGACCGTGAGAACCAAGACGAGGAATACGATTTGACGGACAACATGCAAGTTTGTATGCCAGTGATTGAGTCGCGATGAGCCTGCTGTCACTTGGCCAAACTCAAGCATGATGAGCAGTTCGACAACCAGCAATCCAAGCAGCACGGTGACTGATGAAGTGCGCCACCCACTTCGATCTGCTTCGTGTTCCCTTGCAATTTGCGAAGCTTGAGGCTGTGGAGGTGGGTGAGACGAGAAACCAAAGAGACTTGCGAATTGCCGAACTGCGACGGCCACAGAGTCGTCCGGATGCGTGGTGAGCAATCCGAGAGCTAAGATTCGCCAAGCGTAGGCTCCGAACAAGAATGGAATCGCGTACCAAAAGTAGTCGTTGGCGTTCTTGCAGAAAGTACAATCGAGCAATGGCTCCGGTCCGAGAAGGAGGTACATTCGTCGACCTTCGTAGCTCGAGAGTCTAGCTATCAAAGCTTGCAGCTCTGCTTGCTTGGCTGGAGTCAAGTAACCAATGGGCAGCAAGGAGGGTGTTGCATTGATGAGATCGCGCAACGTGGTCGTGGGTATGGTGATTGGAGCCTGATACGCCAGGAAGAGGTCAGGCTTGTAACCTCCTCGGAAGACTTGGAGGTGCAGAGGTGCATTCTCGATTCCATCTTCAGATTGAAAGACGCTTGATGCTGTGTAGAGCGGGTAGATCGACTTGCGCAGGTTCTCGATTGCTGTTGATGGAATGAAGATGTCGAAGCCATACTGCACAGGTACAAGGTTACGTAAGCTGATAATGACCAGTAGAAGTGTTGCTATTGATACTGCAGAGGTGAATGGTGTGCTGAATGGCGTGAGGCGTGCGCGAGATAGGAACTTGGGCGGCGGTGGCTGTGAAGGGTTGGCGGGACGAGGCGTACGAACAGACGAGACTAGACGCTTTGCCTGTCGAAGGATTGGTGGCACGATGATGAAGCCGAGCACCAAGTAGGTGGACAGGTCCGCCATCTTCGCCTGCAAACCTCGTTGTCCGAAGTTTGAGCGACGATGCTGGTGAGGCCCGAAAGAGCTGGTTCTTGCCAGGTGGGCGGATGATGCTGTACGAGAACTTCGCAAGTGGAGTCGGACTGAGCAAAAGTGTTGGTCTTTGCGCACTTTCACTTTCAGCCGGCTGAGCTTCCGAAGAACGCGGCAGCTGCGTGTGTGTGTGTGTGTGTGCGTGTGTGCTTCAGCGCTGATCCAGCATTTGTGAGAATGGAGAGCCTTAACAACTTGAGTTTTTCGCCATCTTTTTTGAGCCTGATTTTCTTCACAGATTTCGCGGTTTTTGGCAGGTCGCGTAAAAAAGAGCGTTCGTGGAGAACAAAAAAGAGAGAGCTGTCAAAACTTACAGCACGCGTCATTTGGTTTTCCAGATTTTCTTGGACTTGGAAAATTCATCGTATCTCCTCATCACCAGCATCTCCTGTAATCAGCATATCTCGCTCAATTTTGCATCAAATGGCATCATCTAGCACATCATCTGGCCCTTCCAGACACCATCTACTCACTGCTGAAGAGAAAACTGCATGTATATCACTCAGATCAGCAGGATGGAAGCTTCCAAAAATTGCAGCTCACCTGGGCCTCAACTATGATACTATATATAAGTTCTGCAAGTGCTATGACACCACTGGCAGCAAGGAGAGTGCATATTCTACTGCTGGAAACCCAAAGTACAGCCCACAAGCTATCAGAAACATGATCAGAAACACACAAAAGGATGCACAGAGCAGAAGAACTCCTTTGAAAGAGATTGGACAGCAAAATGATGGTATGTCAGCCAGTACAGTCAGTAGGCATCTCAAAAAAGCGGGAATCAGGAGCTATAAGGCCACCAGGAGTACCCTTGCTATCCCCAGCCAACAGGAGGAAGAGGTTTGCTTTTGCAATGCAGCACAGAGACTAGACAGTAGAAGATTGGAAGAAGGTGCTCTGGACAGATGAATATGCAGTATCAAAACAGGACTACAGGCATTATCATTGTCTTAGGAGACCACAGCAGAAGTTTCATCCAGCATGTCTGCAGGCCACTACAAAGTCAGGATCAGTCAAAGTTATGGTGTGGGGATGCTTCATTGGACAGCAAAGGGGCCCATTGATCAGGATGCCTTCAGGGAAGATAAAGAGTAAAGACTATATGAAGATCATGGAAGAAGAGGTCTTTGTATGGTTCAAAGGGCTGTCAGAGGACTCTATTTGGATGCAAGACAATGCTCCTATCCATCAAAGTGCCTATAGCAAGCAGGGCTTCAAGTTATATGAGATCAAGACCATGACATGGCCACCACAATCTCCAGACCTGAATCCCATTGAAAACCTATGGGCTTTCCTCAAGCACAGGCTCTACAAAGGCTCCCCACATCTCTATCTAGTACAAGGAGGAGCTGAAAGGACAAAGAAAGCAATCTTTGAAGCACTCCTACAAGCTTGGGAGACCATTGAAGAAGATTACCTTGGTAAGCTTCTAGAAAGCATGCCAAGAAGGATGGAAGCTGTAATTAAGGCCAAAGGTGGTCAAACAAGGTTCTGATTTGTGGATTCTGCACTCAAGCAATCAAAGTAGGTGTTCACAAAAAATCTGCCAAGGTTGTATTGTGAGATGAGTAGGAATATTGATGTATAGTGACATGGGGGGGGGGGGGGGGGGAGCGAATTTTGTGATAGTGAAATCTGGAAAACCAAATGACGCGTGCTGTACATGTCTCGTCCAACATGGCCACATGACTCTTGCTTTGCAGCTTCCTCTTGGCAACCTATCACTAGGCTTCGACTTTCCCGCTTTGTATGTTTGCCGGTGCACGCTGAGCGTTGGTGTCAATGACAAACTCTATGAGACACATCACACTGCAAGCAAGCCCTTCCTGTTTCGGGATGCAAGCCACCCCACTTTCACCTTCCCATGAAAGAAAGGGCTTGCGTCTGTGTAGAATCTACTCCCGTGTAGCTTTCGATATCATATCGCCTTGTGCAGGCGACTCTTTCTCCAAGAGCTTTGCACGAGCTTTGACTGCCCGCCAATACATAGCTGTGAAGATGCAGCTCAGAAGACAGAGCATGATTGTAAAGTCAGGGACAGCTGCGACTGTCTGCTGTAGAGAATGAAGCTGTTACCTGACTAGACTGTGCACGTCTGGGAGGTAGTAGCACTCTCAACTGCCCGTGCTCGCCATCAAAGACACATCTCGCTTCGTTGCTTGCTTCCTTCTTCTCTTCTCTCTCCATCCAAGGCCAGGCGCCTTTCATCACCATTCCGTTTTTCTTCTTCCACGAAACCCTTTCCTTACTTTACTTCTCGCCCACGGGCATCAGCGAGGACAGCGTCCTTGCTTTTATTATACCTTTCTTTTCCCAAACATATTCGAGGATATAAGTTTAGTACGACTTCCGGAAAGTCGTTTTATCGAGACCTACTGGAACTTGCTCTGCAGTGAATCGACAATATGCCTTGCTTCAAGGCAAATTCCTTGACGAAGAAGCGACCGTCCAGTCTGGCGCCGAAGAAGAACAAGGCGAAGTCATCAAAGCCAAGGCCATCCAAGGAAAGGGCTAGACAAGGGATGGAAGTGGAACACAAGAGCGAAAGGAGTAGCAACTCGAAGGGCAAGCAAAAAGAGGTCGACCACGACCCTTTGAAGCAGCCAAGGGATCGATTGGAGGAGCCAGGGCTTCTGTACTCTGAAGCTGTCATCCCGGATGCTGATAAGGCTTGGGTCAGTCGCGATCAAGGCCCTCCGCCATTTCAACAGCTCCATGTTCGGGCTGACACCTTCCATACTATACCGCCACTGATCCCATCCACCTCGGCCACCTCTTCTGCTAGCACCTCTTCTCCAACTGCACCGAGAGTCACGAATCCGATCGCAAGCATCCACCACAACACGCCGCTCATCTTGTGCATCGTGATCGGTGCTGTTGTCGTTACAGCAACACTATCGGTCGGCCTAGCCTGGATCTTGCGTCTCGCCTGTTGTGCAGGTGAACGAAGAGCCAGGCGAAAGCGCCGTCTCGATCGAGCTACTTGGAGCCCTTCGGCTCTTGCCTCCGCCAACATCGGCAAAGGAGATGGCGAGAAGGGCGAAGATCGCAGGTCTCTCGACAGTATCACGATCAAGGGCGATGACGATGACCTTGAGCGTAAGGATGCCAGGATTGACGCTCTGTTTGGCGACACGACCAGCGATGCCTAGCTCGACGATGCTGTGCCAACGCTATCGTACGGTGATGCCGGAGATGCTCCGGTAGCACCAAAAAGCACCTGGAACGGCAAAGGGTGGACCTTGTTCGATCCTCCCGTTGCCTCTGTTCAGCCACCAGAGCCTGCTGCCACTACTTTGCCAGCTCGAAACGCGAGAGGCGGCAACTATGGTGCTGCAAGGCAAGAGCTGGCAGACCAGGACGTCGGTGGCTTCACCTGGCCTTCTTCGATGGAGCGACAACCAAGCTTCATCGAACGTTTCGTGCAAAGACATCATCGGGCTTCGGAGCTACCCACCACTGCCCCTCTTCCATACCCATTTCAACCCAAGCCAGTGCAGCCTGCTTCTCGTATGGAAAGCTTGGGCGGTGCAGCCAACCGAGCAGTGATGAACATGCTTCCCGTCACACTTCGAAATGCTGCTACCACTGCATCCAGGCAGAGAGCAACGCGTAAGCGGTACCACGACATGCAGCCTTACCTCGATAGTGACTTTGAAGGCACCATCGGTGGCAAGGATCGTGAGCTACCCATTGCTCGCCGACTGCGAAGGACCGAGGAACGAATGGCTGTGGACTGGACCACTGAAGAGGAGTCGAATTCTCCGCTCAACAAATTGCCTCCCTATCCAGGACAATTCGACGACTCTTTGCGGTTCCCTCGCGTCCAGCAGGTAATGATGCCTTCGCCGATGATCCCCATGACCGTGATCAATGCGGATGGAAAAGCTCCGATTGAGTTCACACCGGGCCTTGCTGGCGTGGGTGCTGCTTGGTCGAGGAAGGGGTCTCAGCAATCATCGCTTGCAGAACCTTACTTGCCTGTGGCTGTAAGATCGTCGATGGCAAATGTGCAGATGCCCAAGGTGATCGAGCCCAGTCGTGCTTCTGCATTGCTGCTGCCTGCTCTAGATGGCGATCGTCGAAGTCGACTTCTGGGAAGTGTGGGACGCTGGCTCGGCCAGGTTACTGAGGCGGGTGAGACTGCTGCTCCATATACGGCATTATCGCCTCGTCCCGACCGCAAGCTGACCAAGAACGGCAGTCTTCGCAGCGACTACACTTCCACAACGCTAGCTGACTCGGCTAGTACCACCTCCGACGCTCAGGTGAACCAGCGAACTGACCGAAATGCCCCGGGCAAGGCCGAACGCCTGCTTCAGCAAGTCGACGAGAACCAAATTGAACATGACCGACAGCAACGCCGACTTCTCTGCAAGGCGCGCACGTTCACCCCCGCTGCCGACCTGGAGGCTGCAGAGACCAAACAGGAGGAGGCCAAGGCTGAAAACGGCGCTGCTGCGAATGTCAGCCGAGCTCCCAGCATTCGACCTCAATTCTGTGCCACCACCGACCTCAAGAACTGGCTCGAGCCGAACAAGGTCTCGACTACGCACGGCTTCAAGGTACTCGAAGAGGGAAGCGCAGTCGGTAGTGTCGTTGCCGATCCTTTCGCTTCTGATATCGAGAGAGGTAGTGGTGGCAAGCCCAAGCTGAGATCTTCTAGCTCAAAGCAGAACCTGCGCTCGACTGTTGCTGGGTCCCCGCGCGCTGCTGTCAAGGATTCAAGGCGACAAAAGCGAGAGAAGTTGCGATCTGCCAACACTGGGCTCGTCAAGAAGACCAGCCACGAGGCTTTGCAATCCACTTGGCAGAGTTCGGCTGGCATCTCGATCGTCTCGTCTGTCTTCGATGAAGCATTTGCCGCCCAGCTGAACAAGAAAGCAAGCAACAAGAAGGCTTCATGCAAGAGCGATGCCGAAGCCAAGGCCCAGGCCAAGGCGGAAGCTGATGCTGCTGTGCGAGATGCATGGAGGCGACGCAAGATGCTTTCGATCAGCTCTCGCGGTAGTCGACGAAGCCGTGCTACTCGTACTACGTTGACCAAGTCTGAGTAAGCTGGTGCACTGCTGTGTCGAGAGGAGAGCATGCGTTCGCAACCAAGTATCTACTCTGAGTTGACCGCCCCGTCCGACTACCAGTTCCAGGCTCCTTTGCTGTCTGCCAGCTGTGGCGCGAGCACCATCGATCCTGTTTCAGAAGAGCTGGAAGAGGCTAACGGGATGCTGAACCAAGCAGGTGATTCCAAGAGGAGAGAAGAAGTGGGAGCGCTGTTGAAGAAGCAGAAGCAGATGAAGAGGGAAGCCAAGAAGGAAGCCAAGAGGGAAGCCAAGCGCGAGCAGAGGAGGGCTGAGCGACAGCAACCCAGAGATGCTGCTGCGGCTGCTTCCGCTGCTGCTGAGTCACAGGCAGTCATTCCTTCGGCTGTTCCGATCAAGGAAGCAGCTCCCGAGCAAAAGGTCAAACAGCGTGCTGTCAGTGCTGCCTCTGCTTCTCTTTTGAACTCACAGCCTCGCGCACCGATCAAGCAAGCTATCGAAGGCGCCGATGCCGAAGCCATCATTGCTCAACAGCTGGCGGTAAGGCGCACCATCATGAAGCAGAGATCCATCTCACTTGGTATGGCAAGGAGCCAATTTGCTGCTACAGATGCTGATAGGTATGCCAACGTTGACGACGTCAATGTTCCAGACTCGCCTTGGACTTCAAGCGATTCCGACATTAGCGTTCGTCGATGGGGCGAACCTCGTCGCGACGATTCTCTTCGCTACCAGAACCGAACCTCCCGCCACCATTATTCGAGCTCAATTCCATCAGTGGTGCTTCAGTCTGCTGCTCAAAGCAAGCGATCAGCATCGAAGAACGCGCGCGTCTACAGCTACTACTATGGCATGGGCGCTGGAAGTGATCTGCGAGACCTCTGCTGATCGGCCCTTAGCACTCCCTTGTCAGTCCCAACAGCCCTCTAATGTCAACTCTCGTTCTAATCAATTTGAATTTCACTAAGCTATCTTCGAAGAGTATAAGTGTGTGAGCTGTCGAGGTGCAACTGAAGGTTTAGGAGGATGGCATTTCCGATCTTCGCGATGGTGGCGAGAGCGTCTACTGCAGGCCATCTCAGGGCTGAGGTACATCTCTTGCGATTTCTGCGAGTCTGCGCATGCTCTTGTATCGCTGAAGGCGAGAAGCTGTCTCTCGCAGGCCCTCCAGGTTGACGAGGTCACCGTAGTTGGCTTCAATCCAGGCAGTCAGATCTCTGAAAGTTTTGTAATGCTGTTGACGCACTGCCGTTGGCTGGCTCTCAATGAGGCCTGGATGGAAAGGACCGAGTGCCAGCGACTTTGCGTTGGAATCTATGGCTCTCAGCTTGCCGGGAACATCGGATGCTTGTGTGACTGAACAAACAACAAAATGGAACCAGAATTAGCAAGAGTATACATTGAAACCAGGCATGTCAGTTTAATCGTTGGCCACAGCGTGCAATCATATTCAGTCAAGAATCGGACGAAGAGCTTACTTGGAACTCTTTGGCCGTTACCGAAGTCCTGCAAATGAGTGGCTTCGAGTGTGATCCTCTTCGGATACTCTTGTAGGATTTTGAAGTCCATGTAATGAGGATGTTTCTCAAGGTCGAACACGTAGGCTGCTTTGTAGCGTTCTCGGAACGAGTGAAGTTGGGCGAGGTAACTGCGATAATAAGCCTCGTCTGGGTCTTCGTGTGCAGCAACGCCGCCCAAGAGCCCAGCGAGGACGACGAGAGCGAGCAGACCGAAGAGGGCATGGCATCGGGAGAAGATGGCTTTCATGGTTGAAACTTGCGGAACGTGATTCAAGGGCACTAGACTATGACTGTCGAGGTGTGGCTGAGACTTCAGCGCAGGGAGAGCAGGAGGGGGAGGGCAGGTGGTGGAAAGGGTCGCGGGTGGTTGTTTACAAGTAAGATGTTTGAACTGCTCGCAGCTTAGCTGGCACTCAGGAGAAGCGACGACCGCTTTGTCGACTCAACTTCCGAAGAGACAGGTTGGAATCGAACGTCGTGCCAAGTATGAAGTGCACAACGACAATGGCTGGCGGGACTTCAACACGTGCCACCCTAGGGAAATGAAGTGAAGTGAAATGTGGCAATCGTATTGCTCTCCTCTCATTCGCGGCGCAAGCCACTACATGATGCTCTGAAAGGTGTCGTGCGTCTCTGCGGATTGTTTCATCTGCGATCATGGAGACAGCTTCCGTCTGCGAGAGTGATTGTTATGCGTCATCGTTGGATCGCTCAGCGTCCGACATCTCTGGCAACGGAGTAAAGAAGCGGCACGAGGGTGGCTTGACGCGCTGCCCGTGAAAGATCTTGAGGAGGATGCAGTGAAGGTCGCGGCAGAAGCGAATGATTTCAGGATCATAGATTGCGCACACCTTGCAAGATCGGAAGAAGGCATCATCCTGCGGAGCGAGCATGATGGAATGCTCTGCATAGAGATTCTGAACCGCTCTGATGACCCTGAAGCGCTGTTTGAGCGACTCGGCGGACTGATGGAGGATGTTGTCCGGATGGAGGTAGGTACACATGTACCGACGCAGCATCTCGGACAAGGTACTGATGTCAAATCGGAGCGCCGCTGGTGAATGAGCAAAGGAGTCCCAGGGACGGAAGAAATTAAGGGGTGAGGAGGTAGCGAGTTAGAGCTGCTTGTCGAGAAAGTGCATATGAAGGATCGAGAACCTACGGATCAACATCTGAAGCGGCGGTCGCGGAAGCTTTTCCTTGCCTGCAGCATTCACGAGCTTGAGCTGCGAAAGCGGATCGCAGCTGAGAGGCATGACCTGAAAGTCTAGGAGACAAAAGATGTCGACAATCTCTCCATACTCGTCTTGGTATGAGAGCAAGTTGTCGCAATCTGTAGTCCTTTTGCTAGATCGCCGCAACTCGCCTAGACCGCGCAACGCCATGGTCGAGTTCTTGAGAAATATTCGGCGTTGTAAGACCCTAGAAAAGACGCTGCCGGTGCAGAATCTGTGATCGACCTCATCTTTGGTGATGATGGAAGGGTCCAGACGCTGGCCATCTCTGACGATGACCTTCTTTTTGAGATTCACGTGGCGCTCCACGGTTTCGTGAGCCGTGCATGCGAACATGACAGTTGATGGTGTGGTCTGGGTTGAGCAAGATGGAAGTGTGGTGAAAGCGAAAGAGAGAGAGAGAGACGAGAGGGATAAAGGAGAAAGAAGGAACAATATCCTGTTGAGTCTCAAGACAGCGCTGCTCAGCCATGCGCGTGGCAACCGAAACGGTTCCCTTTGTTCCTGCGCACGGTGTCGCAATTCAGCATTGAGGCCGGCGCACTGACCCCTTTCAGAGCTAAGAAAGTGCTGGGATCATGCATTCGAATGAAGGATCCAGCAGAGGCGGATGGGCCGTCGACGAACGCTGCTAAAGCCGTCATGTAGAAACGACGCGAAACGACTGAGGCAACGAATCGCACCTTCTCACGCTCTGGTGCCTTCTATCTCATACAAACCAGATCGAACACACCGTAGCGGCACTGTCGATGAAACAAGTGTGCGTGTCGGGATGCTGCCAGTGTCAGCCTCTCCGGAACTCAGCCAAGCTAACCAAAAGTCGTGGGAATGTTCGGGCCAAACCATGTGATGGTGATGAGCAGCGAGGGATTGGACCCTGACATGGATTCAGGCACTTTAGCAGTCACACGTCGAAACCTCCACAGCCGATTTCGCATTTCTGCTCCCGATTTCCGCACTTTCTTCTAAAGTCACCTCAACTTTTTTTTGTGATTTTGCAGAGCGAAGCCTTCTTCTCCTGACAAATGCAAAGCAAACGATCCTTCGGCTCAGCCGTTCCTCATCGGCGTCTCCGTCCAACTTGACTCATCATCATCATCATCATCGCATCGGAGCTGCCTTAACTTCTGACGTATCACGGATCAGACCCAGCCTCGCCCACCACCACCATCGACGAAAGCAGCGAGCTCGATTGATCGCGAAAAGACGCTTGACTAGCATCCTCCTGCTCTCCATTCTGGACATGGCATCCTGCACACTCGTCCCGGCCTCCTCATAGACCCACAGCCGATCCGCTACACCGCTACACCGCCAGACGAAAGCCTGGTCGCATGGTCATCAGCACCATAGAGGCTCGCTAGACGAAACGCATGTGGTGGTCACGCCTACCTATCCCTGCAACCATTCGCACTTCATCTGCTGCCGTGCCCAGCCATTCCAGCAGCTTGCGAACGACGCTTCGCACCTTGCACATATCAGCAACCACACTGGCACCGAATCGAACCATGTTGGTCGACCTCCGCGTGCTTCACGTCCCTTCGTCGGACACCAACGTCCTGCCACCCGTCATCCTCCAGCTTGGCGCAGATCGCTACCTCTTCAATGTCGGTGAGGGCACCTCTCGCTCCTCGACGCAGCGCAAAGCCAGCTTGAGTCGCATCTCCAACATCTTTGTCTCTCGTGTAGGATGGGAGGCTATTGGTGGTCTGCCAGGCGTCCTCATGTCCATGGCTGATGGTCAGCGTGCTAGCGAGTCTCTTCACGGTCCTGATGGTCTCCGCTATGCCCTCGCCACCATGCGCACATACGCTAAGCGAGATATCATGAAGCTCCAAGTAAATGAGATTCCTGCCATCGCAAGCTCGTCTAGCTCCGCAGACAAGCAAGGCGCCGAGGCATCTACTTCTGCTCCCATCTTCAGCGACGACAACCTCGCCATCTACGCTGTGCCACTCCTTCCCTCTAATGCCGCCGAACGAGCTTTCAAGAAGCCAAGACTCGACATTGCGCGCCCCTCTGGTCCTTCTGCAGCAACGACGGAGAAGGTCGATCAGCTCTGGCGCAAGCCTTACTTCAACCCTTCCGGCCTCGAGGGGGAAGAGGCAGAAGCATGGATCCGTCTCGTATCCGATAGCATCTTTAACGACTCACTCTTGCGGAAGCGCCGGCAGCAGCAGCAGCAGCCCGACATCGGCAGCAACGGGCCAGCTATCGGAGGGTCTACTTCGACTAAGCTGGTCTCTTCGACTAAGCTGGTCTCCTCGACAGAGGATGTTGAGATGGACGACGTCGAAGCACCTCAAGCTCCAACATCACCTCGAGCAAGAGCTCACTCGCCATGGCACCCGCCACTTTCTCCCGCCTTCGTCACACGTCTACTACCGCAACCGCAATCCGACACACGATATCTTGCAGCAGACCGCAGTGATCCTGCCGAAGGTGGTCAAGCTCCTGTCCTGGCCTTCATCTGTGAAGCGCATCCGCAAAGGGGCAAATTCGACCCCGTCAAGGCCACCGAGGCCGGTGTTCCTCCAGGTCCTTCCTTCGCGGCTTTGACCAAGGGCGAAGATGTCACACTAAATCGTCCCACAGCATGGGCTAGTATGCCGGCAGATGAGAGGAAGAAGTGGATACAGAGTCAGAGGGGTGGCCCAGGCAGCAAGCCAAAGCCAGATGGCAAGCAGAACAGCAAAGGCAAGACCAATGATGTACAAGAGCCAACACCCGCGGCCTGGAACGAGCTTGAAGAGATTCTCGTCAAGTCGAGCGATGTTTTGGGGCCCTCTCGCGCTGGAGCAGTCGTCTTCCATATCTACTTGCCTTCTGGCGCCTACATTGACGACTTGCTCAGCGACAAGGTTGCCAAGTCCTTCTCCTCATACACCCTCGATGCCAACAGGGGACTCAACAGAGAGCAATCGCGCACCCCGCACGCCATCGTTCATGCCGTCCCACTCGACGTGCTCAAAGACTCTCGCTACCAACAGTGGATGCGTCGATTCGGACCCGACTGTCATCACATCATTGCCAACTACGATGTCTGCGCCAACAAACTCATGTTCCCTTCCAGCGCCACCATCCCGCTGCGTCTATCCAAGCTCGACGATGTCATGTTCAAGGTGCCACAGTATCAGCTCAAGCCTCGTGTTTCCCTCAGCAACCTGACGACTGAAATGAATGACTTGCCACTCAAGCTGGTGGCCGCTGAAGCAGACCAGGTCATTCAATTGCATCCTCGCGGCGAGCCGAAGCGCTATCACTCGGGTGCGCCCGACTTTGACTACCCCATCCAGTCCGAGCAAGCAGACAAGGTAGCAGCTTTCGAGGTCGAGGTTGTCGAAGAGACCGAGCAGCAAACACAACAGCTCGCTAAAGCCAAAGCTAAGAACAGCGCTGCTGCTGGCGCCAAGGGCCAGAAGGCGCAAGCCGGTGCGATTGCCAACGGAGATGCGTCACCGGATGAGCTGGGCGCTGTCCGAAACATGCGACTACGAGAGGCACGTAAGAAGGCATGGGATGACTATCTTGATGTCGTCAAGAAGATCAAGGGTCAGACACCCACTTGCAAGAATGCGGTGGCGCCTGAGAAGGACATTCTGGTTACAACGCTCGGCACAGGCTCAGCAGCACCGAGCAAGTACCGCAACGTCATCTCGACGCTTATTCAAACCCCTGCTTCAGGCAACATTCTCCTCGACGCCGGTGAATCGACGTACGGTCTTCTTCGTCGCAAGTTTGGCTGTCGACGAGATGGCACTGCTGCCGAGAGTGGGTCGCTGATTGAACAGGATGTGGACGAAATCTTGCGCGAGATGCGCGTGCTCTTCATCAGCCATATCCACGCTGACCACCACATCGGTCTCATTCGTCTGCTCCTCGAGCGAAGAAAGCTCCAACCTCGACCCAACAAGCCACTCTACTTGGTGGGCACCGGGTTCGTGCACAACTACCTTGAAGAGTATGAGCAGATTGAGAAGCTTGGTCTGGACAAAGATGTAATTCTGGTGCTCAACGAGCATCTAGACTACAAGACTGGAGTTGATCCTCTCTCTGGCTCGAATGGAGCAGCTGAGCGTGATCCTTCGGCGACCGCTGCCAACGGCAACAGTGGCCGGGAGCAAAAGATTAGACTCGAGCACTTGACCCATGTCGAAGGCATCAAGGCACTCACCGGGCTCTCGCACATCCACACAGCCCGCGTCGTCCACCGCGGCTCACACTGCTACGGTCTCGTCATTCGCCACGCCACGGAAGACTGGTCCGTCACCTACTCTGGTGACACTCGCCCTGCACCGGAACTCATCGCTGCTGGACGAGACTGCAAGCTTTTGATTCACGAAGCGACGCTCGAGGATGGTGAGCTGGAGATGGCAATCTACAAAGGTCACTCCACTTTCGGCGAGGCCATTCGAGTCGGTCACGAGATGGGTGCGAGCAACATCTTGTTGACCCATTTTTCGCAGAGGTATCCCAAGATGGCACGGTCTTCGTTGTTTGCTTTGAGCGAGCAGGGGGCAGGAAAGAAGAACGTTCCAATCGCACTGGCATTCGATATGGTGACGTACCCGTTGAGTCAGTTTAACACGATTCAGGGGTATACGCCGGCGATGGAAGCTCTTTTTGCGGCTGACACTGAGGTTGAGGATGAGGTGCAGTCGGTCGCTGGTGAGGCTGTTGCAGTTGGCAACGGCAAGGCATCAAACGGTGGCAGAGGAGACGGAAAGAGTCAGTCTAACGGAAGCAAAGCTAAGGGCTCCGGCGCTGTTGGAGCTGCTGCTGCTATCGGTGTTGTGGGTTCATCCGATGACAAGCAAGTAGAGGAGACCAAGGCGAATGGAAACAACCAAGACAGTTAGTATCACACTTCTTCGCTATAGATGCATCAATGATGGAATTCTAACCGCCTGCCACTCTCTGTCTGTTCCTTGTTTCGTGCAGCAACGTCCTTCAACAAGCAGTCCTCCAACAAGCAGCCTCCGACCGAACGGTACACAAGGAAAGGAATGAAGCCCTCGGAATGGCGCTACGTCGGCCTACGTCTGTCGTCGACCTCTCCACTCGCATCCATGCTTCCAACTTTCGTCCTTGAGCTGGTTCACACAGCTCAAAGAGCAACAATGGGCAGCGTTGGCGGAGCATACAACGTTGACATTCTCTCTACCCTGCCTTGCAGCGATGGGGAGGGGAAGAGTTGGGATGCAGTAGTACGAGTGGAAGCTCGACACGCGCAGGATTTGGTTACTTGTCTCAGCCTTCTGCCGGCGCCGACGATGCAAGATGCAAGGATGAGGATGAGAGTTGTTGGTCCTACAACTGCTGTTCAGACACTATAGAACTTGTTGTCTTAGCCTGCACTTCATCCATTCACCCATGAAATAACGTCACAAACACAATTGAGAAGAGGTGAAGAACTGGTATTGATGTTATTTACAGAGATTAGCCGCGAACATGTGTATCTAGATGAATGCAGGAAAGCGTTTAGAGCTGAGTACCGAACACATAGTCCCAAACCTTGCTGGTAACGCCGAAACCCAACTCGAAGTTCTTGTAGTGGTGCTCCAAGTGGTACTGCTTCATGTTCTTCATGTACTGCGGCAACTTTGTGTGGTGCAGTGCGTAGTGCATGCAATCGTAGACTACGTACATGGAGAAACTACCCGAGATGATTCCGTTAGCTACTGCACTGGGGAATAGCGCATGAGCTAGCTGGGTGAATGGATAGCTGAGTACGAAGAAGAGCAGGGGTGGCATTACGAGTCGGAGACTATCCATTGGGAGATAGTGGTGTACGCCATGAAGGAGGAAATGAAGGGTAAGGAAAGCGGGTTTGTCGGGAAGAATGTTGTCAATGTGGAAAAGGAAGCGGTGGATAGCGTATTCGAGTAAAGTCCAGATGACTACTCCGATTGCCCAGCAGATGCCGGTTTGGGTGAGAGCTACGGACCACACCGAGGGAGTAAATTGGGTGGGTTTAGATGCGGCTTCGTACCAGGTGGTTGCGTTGAGAGGAGTCTTGGATAGGTTAGAGGCGAACTGGGTTGTAGAGCGGAAGAAGATGGCTGATGCAATGGGAAGCCATACCATTGGCACAACGTACCATGGGGTGCGAGTGAAGACTTCAAGATAGTCTTGGTCGAAGAAACGAGCCGGCTGCTTAAGGTGGCGTGGGGAGTGAACTTGTTCGAGATAGAACTCTTTGGAGAAGTTGGCACGGAGCATTTGAGGTATGAGAGGTTTGTTCAGGTCGAGGAAGTTGTTCTGCTTGTAATCGGATGAGCCATCGGTTTCCTCGGGATGGAAATCATCAGTGATGACGATAGAGTCATCTTTGCCAGAGTAGCCTCCTTTAGCGTTGCGTTCGGAAAGGGCGGCTTTTTCAGCATCGGTGGTGGGGAGTCGACCGATGATGTGCTCGTCGAGAAGCTCGTATGCCGAGTCGGAGTGGGAGTGTTCCTGAGGATCGTCCATGATCTCTCGCATGTCCTTGCCGGCGTATTGGAGGATGAGGTCGTCTCCACCAGGGTGATCTTGGACAAAGTCGGTGACATCGTAGACTTTGCCTCGATGAATGACCCAGCAGTCGGTAGAGGTGTTGTGCTTGGCTACATCATCAGCGCTAAAGAGCTGCGTCTTGGATGAGGAAGCTGTAGCTGCCGTCATCGCGAATACAAACGTAGTTATAGTCGAGGTGAGGAGAGATGGTGTCGTGAGGAAAGGAGAGAGAGGGACGAATGATTTGGTTTCTAGAAGAGTAACTTGTCTGAATTCAGGGTTCGACTCACACTCACAACTCGGTGCCACTTTTTCTGTTGAACTGCTGGCGGGAACCAGAGTTGCTGCGCGCATGTGTGTTGTGTGCGTTTGCGTGTGGCAAAACTGCTAAGTTTCCCATCCGAAACGCGTTCGAATCGCCGCAAATCCTTCTCGGAAAATAAGCGCAACACAGCACACACTCACAGACAGCAACGCTCGAATGCAACTCGGCGATCTCCTTCCATTCATCCTGCCCAAACTGACATGAGCTTCAATGACATTATCGTCTCTCGTGTTGAGAATGAGCAGATGAGGTTGAGGATAGACGCTGCTTACACCCTTCACGTAAGGAGGTTTGCAGCTCCGCCGCTCTGAGTGTTGTGAACTGTGAAATCGGAATTGCTTATCCGCTGCGCTTCCAATTTTGGCTCAGGAAATTTCAACTCGAGTTTCGCTCCGCATTCCAATCCCACGGAGCAGCGATTCGGCGAGTCGCGCTGGTTGATTCTATCGCACGAGAAAAGCAGATCTCAGAATTGCAAGCTGGGATCGCCGATCTGTCACGAAAGGGTCCTCGAGAGCTCCACTTTGAGAATTGTGCAAGGTCGATCCTTTCGCCTTCCATTCTTCCAGACTAGCAACATCCGCTCCAGCTGTCTCTCTCGGTCATGACTACATCAATCGCAACCTTTTGTGCCGCATCGTAAGCGCCTAGCATCGAAGTTGTCAGACAAGTGAAGGGTACCGGCGATCACTTCCATTCAGCCTTCACAACG
The DNA here is from genome assembly GCA_022963135.1 of Ustilago loliicola. Lineage (NCBI taxonomy): Eukaryota > Fungi > Basidiomycota > Ustilaginomycetes > Ustilaginales > Ustilaginaceae > Ustilago > Ustilago loliicola. The sequence goes on along the minus strand of JALCUU010000001.1, from coordinate 56,990 downwards.
CGTGCCCTTCTACCTGATACCAGGCATCCACACTAGCCTGCCATGGCTGCCATGCAGCAGCAGGATCAGCACGCCGCAATGGCATATTCCATGGGTCATCAGCGTCCCATGCAAGCCGGTGCTACCTACTTCTCCATCCTACCCTCTCCCTCACGATGGACTTTCACACAGGGACTCATCGTCGGTCAGATCTCCATGGTCGTCATTGCCCTCCTGTTGATCCGATATGTCATCTTCGAAGACTCTGCCACCGCGCTTGAAAAAGAACGTCTGATGCGACTCAAGATCTCCGAACGTCGCTCCAAGCGTCATGCCAAGGCACTCCTTCAGGGCGCACGCAGAGCAACCACCGCCTCTGCACCTTCTAGCACCACCAACCCGCTCCGCAAGTCTAACCGCATCTCTTCCGATACCAGAGCTTCCACCTTTGCCAACATACTCGACAAAACAGCATATGACATCTCATCCCACCTCCCCGAAAGTGCCGACTGGCTCAATGTCATGTTTGCTCAAGCGATAGCTGGCTACAGAGAAGATGTGCTTGCTGGTGGTGTTTCGCCTCATCCTCCGTCCTACCATGCTAGTCCGAGACATGGCTCGCCAGCTATTCATTTCGCCAGCAGCGACATCGACCCACCAGCCCACCTCGAGCCTGAAAAGGAACGCACAGCGAGAGATTTGATGGAAGAGATTCTCAACCGCGCTTCTTCTTCCTTTTTGGACCCAATTCGTGTCACAGAGGCTGACTTTGGTGACGCCTACCCTATCTTTACTAATGCTCGTGTTCGACCCGCAGATGATACTGGTCGTACACGCATAGAGATCGATGTCGATTACTCAGATCAGATCACGCTCGCCATCGATACCAAGTTGTTGATCAACTTCCCCAAGCCTCGGTTTGCGGTGCTACCGGTATCGCTCAGTCTCACCATCGTCAGGTTTTCGGGGACCTTGGCCGTGGACCTATTCTCTTCGGATCCAAACGCGACCGTCTTACCCACTGCTCCACCAACAGCAGGCAAAGGAGCCCAATCGCAAGCACCACCTCGTTCACGCCATCAATTGCATTTCTCCCTTCACCCGGACTTTGCCTTAGAAGCATCAGCCACGAGTCTTTTAGGCTCCAGAGCAAAGCTGCAAGATATCCCCAAGATCGAGCAATTGCTGATATCCAGATTGCGAGGATGGATCATGGATCGATTTGTTTGGCCGAGGTATTGGAGTCTGACCCTTCCCAATCTTGTGCCTTCTCCTGCCGCGGCTAGGGCTGGCCACGATGCCACACGCCACACCGACTCAGATGCAGCTGGCGCCAGAGTGAACGCTCAAGCTGCAGGAACCGACTCCCCGACAATACCAGGCCAAATGAAAGTTGGCACCGGCATCGAGCGGACTGACGAATCCGTTATCCAACCCGGGCATCTCGAATCAGCTCGACAAGAGATGCTACACTCCTCCTTGGCCTCAGAAAGACAAGCGCGGCCACCGCACTCCCGCTCTTCCTCCTCAATACGCAATGGGGGCGGGGCAATGGGGATGCCTAGTGGTATAGGTAGTGTTGAAGCTTGGCGTGCGCATGCTGCTGGTGTGTATGGAGGGCAGCAATCGCAGCATGCGACCAGTCTTACACACGCTGCCTTGTTGCGTGCGAATGGTGGCAGCGTGGGAGGGGCAGGCACGGATAGTGCGCCAGGATCAGATGTGCACATTGATGTTCCAGGGAGTTTCAGAGGGTCTGTGGCGGGGGCGGGGATTGGGATTGGGTCTAGTAGTGCAGCTTCGAGTTTTCATAATGGGCCTGTGAAGGATGCTGGATTGCGCAATAGGCCAGGATTTGTTCAGTGAATCCACTCAATTGTAACACAGTCATGTCCACAAAGGACACTCGTGCTTAGGTTGGTAGATTGTTCCTTTGAAGCTGAGCTAGTGAGTGTGTGCACCGACAAATCAGCAGGACCCTACCTTCATCACCGACTCCAACGGTGACTGCAAGGGTGGCAAGTGCTAAGCGCACCACCTCCAGCCTATTTCTCTGAATTCCTCTCATATCTGATCGTCACTTGGTCCTCTCATGTGAGTGTGCCGTGAAGAAGGAAAGTCTCCAGAGGCGGACCCTATGCCGGTGCCCTTGAACAGCGAGAACTCCAAGGTGTTGGGCAGAGTGACAGCTGCATAGCGTGAAAAAGTCCCTGCTTTTTTCACATCGCCAGTGCTAGCAAAGTCTGTATTCGCGGCCCGTTTCCCGTTATCCGCGTTCCGCAGCTCTGCACAAAAAAGTAAGGACCCTTGATGAATCGAGCTCCTTCTTTCCTCCACCACAATCCCATCTTTAACCTCTATCGACAATGCAGCCGCTCGATGAAGAGGCTGAGCGCATAGACGAGGCCAGGTTCATAGATTGTTTCGAAGGTTACGCCAACTTGGTGGCCGCTTCGTCGACCTCAGCCGATCATGCCGCTATCGAGATCGAAAGGTACCAGGGGCTCAAACGATACCTTACACGCCTCGGCGAGCGAATGGCTGAGCACCCGGGTGACCGTCCCGCATTCGTCAAGGATGATTACTTCAAAATGTGGATCAGATCCCTTGCCAACTTCTATCCTACCTTCGAACGTGCTCAAGCGGATCGACCTTCACCGACTGGGGATGGAGACGAGACAACGTGGACAGCCGAGACGGAAAAGAAAGATGATCTCTACCATCGAGTCTCGATTTTGACTATGCTCTGCATGCGAGTCCTGCGTAACATAATGGCAGACAACTCGGAAGCGCAGGTGCAGGTCTGTCAACGATTCGATCGCCTGTTACCCTTCTTCATCAACATTACACGCTTTCACAACACGAACGACCCCGACACGGTATCACTGTGTCGCACAGCTGTTCAGATGCTATCGAATCTCATCACAAATAACAGTGATGTGCAGGACGAGATGTGGCCACGCATTGTCACCACCGACAAAGACGAACATAAGCTCGTCCTCAAGTTCCTATCTTCTCCTGACACAGGCACGTCAAGCGCAGCCCAGGTCCTCCTTATCAACTTCTTGCGCGCCCCTAACTCAAACGGAAACACACATCGTCGATGCTACGAGCTCTGCACTAGCCCTCAGGGTCTACAGATTCTTGAATCGCTACTCAGCTCGTCGCAAAGCATCATGCTTCGCATAGGTGAGCCACTCAAAGACGACCCCGAGTTCGACAACGAATGGGAAGGTCTGGAAGACTCGCTCGGCTTCATCTGGACTATCTTCTCGGTACTATTCGATCAGGGCTACAGCTCGATGCTCGTCTCTGCTATGGCTCCTATGGAAGAGACTACATCGTTGTCGACGCCTTCGGACACACAGTTGATCACAAACTCCCAAGTGATCCTGCTCAAGTGTATTGATCTTTGGCTGCATGCACATCAGATGGACGTTACGTGTTGTTGGTCCGAAGGATCCATAGGAAGTCTTGGGCCGAGGTTGAATCTTGACTTGAACGCACACGAGGAGGCGGTGAAGGGAGGAGGTTTATCAGGACTAGTGGACATTTTCATGCGCCTTTCCACCTTTGCCCGTGGCGCAATAGCCAGCGGTATTGCAAAAGACGGGACGCCAGAGGACAAACAGCCTCAAGACAGACGCTTGATCGGGGTTCATTCTGCACTGCTGTTGTTACTGGAGTGCTTCATGTCGATCAACATGTCTGCTGATGGCTGGAGCGATGGTGTGGTGGAGGAAGAGGGTGAACAAAGCTTTGCCAATCTGTCACGCACTCTTCTGTCGGAAATGCGAGGCAACCGCGCGTTTGTAGAAGAGCTCGTGGCGCTTTTGCATCAGACGCATCAGTATGCTCCGGCGTTGTCACCGTTTCGTCCGGGCAAGGAAGCAGGTGGTTCCACGGGGAACACTTCAGGGGATGCAGAGAGCAGACCGTTGCCGCAAGGGCACACACTCTCGTCGACAGGGAAAGCAGGCAAGGAAATACAACCAACCTATGGATTCGACCATCTCAAGCGTGACATCGTTCGCGTCTTGGGGTCGTTGGTGTATGCCCCCACGGGCAACTACAGGGCTTGGGCGAAACCAAACTCAATATCCGAGTCCACACTTACCAAGACTCAGACCCGGCAAGTGCAAGATCTGGTACGCGAGAAAGGAGGTCTCTTCCACGTTCTCAATATGACCGTTCTGGACGAGCGCAATCCTTGTAAGTGTCACTCTTTAGCTCCTCTTGGTCTTGCTGAATTACATACTGACGCGATCTCTCCCCTCACTGGTTCTTATGACAGACATGCGAGAACACGCCATCTTTACATTGCGATACTTGCTGGCCGGCAACCAAGAATCGCAAAACCTCATTGCCTCATTGCAGCCAACACAACTACAAGATCCCAACGGAGGAATACAGTTACCCATGGTGTAATATTGCTTTAGACGTGATTCAATCGCAACCCTGCAGATCACTTGGAAGGCCCAGTATTGCGTTTAGCCCGTCCCTCGTTCGCCGCTTGCTCTCGTTCTTGTCCCTCCTTCACACTCTTCTCGTTGTAGATGAGGCTCGAGACATCGCCTGACTGAACAGCAGCAAGACGTTTCTGCATTCTTCGCTGAGAGTCTGCCAATTCTTGTTGTGCTTCTGGGTCGAGAGAAGCTGTGAGCTTGGGTAGGAGGAAGACCATACCCATTCCTACAACGGCAAGGATCATCATTGGTCCACCCATACCGATGAGGGAAGAGATGGTCAGGGGTGCTGCTTCGGTGTAGTAGTCGATTTGCTTTGTCGCATGGAGGATGAGTGGGTGGAAGACGAGGTTGTTGTTGAGGATGCTGCTGAGCGATGTTCCTCTGTGGGATCCACACGAGAAAAGAGAGACGGAGGTTAGTAGGCGAGTCTACAGCGAAGGGAGAGATAGTGAAGGAGGACACTTACGGAGTGTATACACGAATCTGAGGAGCTTTGCTGAGCGAAGGGTCAAGGATATCGATGCGATACTTTTCAAATGCATGAGTTCGTGACACAATCTCGAGAGTGTAGGCCCCTTGGACGAGGTTTCGGAAGATGAAACTGCCGTCGACTGCAACAAGGGTTGATCGATCGTGTCGCTGGCCGAATGCAGCTAGGTCTAATGATGCATTGGTGCTGGAAGCGGGTGCAGTGACGACACCGCTCTGCTCGTCTACGGAAGCTGTCTGCTGGGGAGGGATGGCATGCAGGAGAACCCGAGTGTTGGGACCCAGGTTGAGCAGGTGAACGAGCTCTGCGTTGGGTTGGATCTGACCGCGGAAGTCTTGTCCTGCGAAAACAGTCGACACCAGGCTGCCCAGCGCCATCAAGGCGAATGTGAAAGAAAGATGCGCGATCATGTTTGCGCGCAAAGGTCGTGTCGAGTCAAAGAGGGAAAGTGTTGGTGGGGTGAAAGCAACAGAAGATGGAACACTGAGCAGCAAGTGCAATTCTTCGCAAATAGGCCGTGCACACCCTGTCTCGAATCGGTGTTGATTCAAATCGGGCGCGTGCGTGTCAGAGATCAACACTTTTCGGGTCCGGTTTGCTCTTTTCTCAGATGTGAGATTCGTAGAGGACACAATTAACGTCAATTTCGCAGTCAAGAAGCAGCGCTCACATCAAAGGGACCGAAGACAAACCGCACTGTCAAGCTTTCGTTTGTAAAGTACATTCGACGGCAAAGACGAGAAGCTATAGACAAAAGCTATGTACAAGTGAAGTGGAAGTGAGTACGAGGTATCGTGACCACTGCGGTTCCAGAACGAGTAAGGACAGGACAACCTCGTTTACACGAGAGCTGTGTTGAAAAAGGGAGACAGTGGCCTTTAGTAGATACCAGGGATGATACGGCTGCGCACAAGCTTGCAGTACTTGTCCCAATCCTTTCCATACTTCTTCTGGCAAGCTTCGTCGTCCCTGAGCTGACGGTGTACGAGCAACACAGCAAAGTAGGCAACGTAGAAGTACGGAATGGGGGTAGCAAAGCCACAGGGAAGCGACCAAGCCCAAGCCATGATCCAATCACCAAGATAGTTGGGGTGTCGCGAACGACCCCACCAACCCGAAGTCAAGAGCTTGCGACCAGAAGCCGTGGTCATGTACTTCAAGTTCTTGGGGTTGGTGCCATTGCGGAACTGGTTCTTCTCGGAGTTGGCTTCACGGAAGATGTAGTATCCGATGAGGTTGACGCCAATGGTAGCAGTGGTGCCGGCAACTCCGAGGTGAACAGGGTGGAAAGCGAGGTAACGAGCCTGGAGACTGTAGACGAAGGGAACCCAGACGAGGTCTCCGACGGAGAGCATGAAGCCGAAACCATCGGTGGTAATGTCCATGGTGGAGAAGATGGCCGACTCCATGAAGAGGGCGTCGGCGACATACCAGAGGTGGAAAGCGCAGACGAGGATCATGCTGTCGGTGACACGGCCATGGAGCTGGATGTACTGGTGACAGGCACAGCTAATGTCGAGGATAGCCCAGAGGATAAGGCCAGGACGAAGCTCGTTGAACGACTTGATGTCAAAGCTGCCAATGCGAGGGTTGAGCTCGCGACCAATGAACCAGTCGTAGAGAATGTTGCCCGAGTTGCCGCCAAGAGCGAGAAGCTTGCCCTCACCGAAGGAGCTGAGGTAGCAGTAGACAGCTTGAGCGAACGAGTTGAAGAGCGCAGCCGAAACAAGACCAGGCCAGTGCTGATAGAAGATGGTGAAGGACTCGGGACCCTTGTAGAAGATCCAGGCGGCCGAACCAGCCATGGCTACGATGAAGGTAGCAAATGCATTGAGCTTGTAGTGGAGACACTGACCTGTTCGAAGCTCGGTACCTTCAAAGTCTTTGCCGGGGAGCACAATCCATGCTAGGACGGTGAATGCGTACCAAGCCGCATAGATGGCCCAGCCTGTGGTGTCGAAGAGACTGTCCTTGACACCCTGAACGAGCAAAGATCGAATGGCATCGGGCTTGTCAATGGGGAGAGTAAGCGCACAGCCCAGCCTCTCGGAGCATCCGAAGTAGAGGTAGTAGGAGAAGAAAGGGACGGTGAGCGAGACGAAGGCAGCACCGAATGGACCTGCAAATTCGTAGTGCTTGGTCTTGGGACCGAGTTGCTCCTTAGAGAGCGACTTGGAGCTCATGACGGAAGACTTGCGACGACAAACAGCCGGAGACGCAGGGGAAGGCGAGCTGAGCGAGTTGGATGAGGAAGACCTCTTGGTAGGAGAGTTACGCGAAGAATTGGAGCGAGGAGCTGGTGTAGGTGTAGCAGGTGCTGGCGAGTTATCGACCGAATCAGCAGGGAATGAGACTCGACGACTTGCTTTGCGCGGTGTACGCGATTGAGCTCTGTGCAATGTTGATGGACGGGGGAGAAGAAAGAAAAGGAGAAGAGGATAAAGAGGTGGGATACGGTTAAGAACAAGGTTACGAAGGAGTCGGCAAGCGAGGTGCATGTGGAGTTGTATGCAACGTACCTTGTAGTGACCATGCTGGGCTGATCTCTGACGCTAGTCGCCGATGAGAAGAGGGGCAATCCAAGAGTGGTATAATAATGTGTGTTTGTGTGTTGCTTTGCTAAGAAGATGCAACAGACACGCTTGTACTATGCAGCAGTGACCGCGAATGGGCTGACTTTTGAGTTTGCTTTTCTAAGCGCTTTGTTGTTCCGAATTCCGCGTTGCCAAATATATAACACAGCGCTGTTTCCTGCACTCTTTCTCTTTGACCCGCTGTCTTGTTCCGCGTATCGGCGAGGAAGGAGCGTCTTACTATCGCGGGGCGTAGTTGCTATCGTGTGGATGGTGGTGATAGTATGAAGGAAAGACGTCTAGTCCAGATCAGGCGGATGTCAATCAAGGCGGATGGATGGATGGATCGGTAGCTCAATCTGAGCCGATGTGTGCGGTTGGAGCTGTCAAGACCGGAACACTGCCAAAGTGCCTTGTTTCGACGTGCCTGAAAGCTGATCAAAAATGATCTGCGAAACCAAAGACTGACGCGCCGCGTTTGGAAAAGGAATCGTTGTTTGGCGTCAGGTCACAGTGTGGGGACAGCACTTCCGCTCTGAGAAAAGTGGAGCAAAGGAGTGAGAGCACATGCCTCTTGCGTCAGCCGAACCCTTTTGCGGAAAAACAAGAGAAGCGACGTTGCATTAGAATCGGCGATTTGGAACCCTTCTAAGTGAGATCGGTCAGATTTGACATCAATCAGGGTCCTCCGCATAAAGTCGCAACGAAGCTCGGCTTAACTTACTTCTCCGCACTCTTTCCGCTTGCTTGTACGACTGTCACCTCTATAATCAGAACAACACACACTAGATGGATCACGAATCTGTCATGTCATGATATAGTGCTCAACGTTAGCTTAGCAAGCATAGCTAGTCAGCATGGCCGAGCACGATGACATAGGCGACGTGAACCTCCTCGAGTGGTCCCATGAGCTCGATAGGGCTCTGCTTCATCTGCCCTTCAAACCTCTGCAGCCGACAACGGACGATGGTCGTGCACTGTTCCTCTTCAAGCTTGCCTACTCTTCCAAACGTAAAGAGGCCGGCCTTCTACTCCTCGATTGCGATGCATGTACTGCCTTCTATGAGGGTGTCTCGTTGAGGACGCTTGATCGACGCACTCGGGTAGGCACGGCGGCGAATGGCACAGCCGATGCTGATCACCTGCAGAACCTCGTGGCTGGCATTCATCATTCGCTTGATCCGCAGACCGCACTCGACACATCGCTCAGGACGACGATCGGCCTTGAATCAACTCGCTTCTCATCTTCCGTCTCCATCAGCGTCAAGTCTAGACAAGACGATGCGGAAAACAACTTCAAGTCCTCCTTCGATCTTGATCCGCTTGACCACGCATCTCTATCCAACATGCTCTCTTCTCACTTCGTCCGTCCGCTGTTAGGTCTCGCAACCGTACTTGCACAATCAACATCACAGTCTCAACTAGATAGCATACAAAATGTCAAGGTTGAGTCCTCGAATAAGCAGAGCACCAGCTCTGACTCGCTAGAGCTCATCCGTCGCTCTGCTCTATCGCATGCAGGCCTTCCTGTGAATCTCCGTCATCCTCTCTCAAACGGAGCGAGCGGTCAAGATGCTTCGAAGGGCAAAGCAAGCACCCCTCCGCCCAAGTCAAAGCATATGGTAGCGTCGGAAGTGAAACTGAGCGCGTCCACATTCGACGATGCTTCCTACACCGACGATCTAGATGACGATGCAGAGTTGCTGCTCTTCGGCCCGCCAGGCTGTCGGCTGCCCAGCTCCCGTCAGAAGGAACGCAAAGGGTCAGCAAAGGTCAAGCAAGAACCTCGCTCTTCGTCTCCAATCTACCCGCCATGCTCTGACAACGACGATGACGGAGACGCGACGCTCACAGCCCCGCCTGCCAAAGCAGAAAGTCGTGCATCTCTCCACGAAAGCCCGCTGAAAGGTGCATCAGTCAAGTCAAAGACAGCTGTCGCTGAGGTCGATGGCGATGATTCCCACTCGACCAGCGAAGAGGAGAGCCTCCCGATGCATAGTACAAGCGATGCAGAGCAGGATCCCAAACAACCTTCGACACGCTCCCAGAAGGGCATCACTAACAGTACGCGTGAAGGTGCCATCGCATCAGAGAACCCCAAAGCTAAGCTTATCAAGGAGAAAGCACGCGAGCCGCCTTCCGAAAAGATGCCTGACATGACCCCGCCAGCACCGCCATCAACGTTCACTCCCTCAGCGTCTCAGATCACACCCTCTACCAGAGAGGCAGAGCGCGAACAACAGAGACGTCGACGTGAAGAGATAGCAAGGCTCAAGCGTGGCCAGAGCACACAGTCTACACAGGGCAGCTCAACTTCCAAGGCTTCCATTCCAACATCATCTGGTCGCAAGCGCTCACGTTTTTAGGACACTTCTTTCTTGGCTCAGCTCAATCGAGACGTAACTCTAATTAACAAACATATATACAGGAACAGGAATAGCCACCTCCGCCAGTGCTTGTCACAAGCAACTACAGTCCCTCGCCGATATTTGCAATCTCGCTTACGAGCTCATCGCAGAACGCCTCCAGCCCTTGAGCATTCATCGCCGAACTATCGCAACGTGCGCCCACCGAGAGGCTTCCTGCAGCTCGGTCCATGCCTACGTCCATGTACAGCTGTGCGCTACCCACCTCCGCTTGTGAGGCACCGCCGTCTACGCTCGTCTTCCCTGGCATCTCGGGATGGCGCGTGAAGTATCCACTGTCGTAGGGAAGCTTGTACGGCTTCAGTAGAGCAACTTTCTCGCCATTGACAGTCGAGCCGGAGACAGCAGCAGGAGCGGGCTTGTGCCAGAGCAGGTTGAGGTGGGCATCGAATGCGACAGGAGAGGGGACGTTACTTTGCTCGTACTGCGCTCGAGAGATGAGGTCCTTCTGGATTGCCCTCAACTGGGCAACCAGGCTTTCTGGGCCTTCAGGTGTCAACGCCACGGTCATAGGCTGCATCGCTGTCGTTGGCCCCATAAGCTCGCTCACACCCTCTAGCGCCGATGATCGGCCAGCAGTGTAGAAACCAAAAGTCGGCGAAGCGGGCTGTTCTCCGCTAGCTCTCGAAGAAAGCAGACGAGCATACGCAAGTATCACCACCACCTGCAGTCCGAGCCCGTGCCTATGGCAGGCTGTCTCCATCTGATCCACACCTTCCAATGCCGACTTGCGCACGGCCAACGTTTGTTGAATCGACTGCTTTGCTCCTCGACATACCAGTGTTGGCGAAGCGTTGCGCAGTGTTCGTTCCCAGTAGGCTCTCGCCGCCTGTTTGAGACGATGAGCCTCGCGGTGCGTGTCGCTGACAAATTTTGTGAAGCTGACCGGCGTCCGCATCGATGAGAGCTCTCCTCTGGCGCAATGCCGGTACAACTGTCCGAGCTCAGCAGCCATCAATCGCATACTCCAGGCATCATAGCTCGTGTGATACACTGTAATCAGCACCAGATCTTTCTCCTTGCCCTGGACCAACGTAAGACGCGGCGATGGCCTGGAGAGATCCGTCGGCATCGCGTTAAGCCTCTTGACAGCCTCAAACGCTGCAGCGTCAACATCGTCTTCACCATCAACCAAAGCGAGTTGTGATCGAGGCAAGTCCTTCCAGATCGCACTCTCTTCGACCAGGACCACCTGGACCAGCGTCTGCCTGTCCTTCAAACGTACGAAGGCGGTGCGCAGCGCCGCGTTGCGACGACGCAGCTCGGTCCATGCTGCCTCCATCGCCTGCACGTCCAACTTGCCCTCTGAAGCGTACACGAATGTAGGCTCGAGGAAGCGTCGTCCCCGCTGCAGCCACAGCTCGATATGCTGCTTCTGACCCGTCATGAGAGGGAGCACTGCCTCGACGTCGCATGCAGGAAGATGCAACAGCTCCCGTGCTTCTTCCTGAGCCTCGCGGCTGACTAATGTCCCTGGCTTGGCATGAGCGGACGAAGTTGCGTCATTCAAATGCTGGGTCTCAGCAGCGACCGTAAGCTTGACAAACATTTCGGCAGAAAGAAGATCGAAGGGCGTCAGAGGAATCTGCTCGGCCCTTCCGTCAGCAGCTATGTAAATTGCGAGGAGAGAGTCCATTCCGAGCAGGAACAGGTTTGGACAGCTTTTGATGGTGTCTTCGTCCACATTCATGCGCTTCGCCATGTGGCGTAGCACAATCGCTTGCTCTGCAGCAGTGAGACTGCGACGTCCATCAGCTACCCTCGAAACATCATTGCTCTGTTCCTGAGATTCAGCAGGTGCAGCCTCGAGTGGCAGCGCAGCAAAGCCCTCAGGGAAGGCGCCGAGCGACCTCTGTGGACGATGCAAGGTGTCCAACATCACCTCTTCAAGAAGTTTCAACGTCTTTGGCAACCATTCTGCTCCACCCACTGCATCGCTAGCTCCAGCTTTGATCTGCACTCCCTCATCATCCTGTATCACTGAAATGTTGACGGGGTACTCCGATGCTGCTGTCACCGTTGCGGAGGTTCCGTCCGCCGATGAATCTAACGAGGTCCACAAGGCACTCTTGCTTTCCATTGATCCGCCCGACTGCCTCTCAACATTGTGGAATACAAACAAGGTATCGAGCAATGTTTTGTTTGCGCCAACGTTCCTTCGCCAAGCGTTCTGAATACGAGCAAGCGATGCATGCTGGAACGGTTGTGCAGCGACAATGTCAGCCTGCAACTTACGCGCTGTCGCAGCATGCGATGCCAACTCGCTATCGAGCTTGATCCTGATCGGAACCGTGTTGATCAGCGGCCCACTAACATCTTCGATGCCAGGAATCGACAGATAGCGACCTGACACGACTTGGCCGAAGCAGACATCGCGCTGTCCTGACGACATGGCGAGAACTTTGGCCCAGCTGAGCATAGCAATCGCTTGCGGCGTTGCTCCGAGGTCCGCGCCCAGCTGTTTGAAAGAGCTGAGCGAGAGTGGAATGCGAAGCTCGTGTAGTCGATACGGAGAGGACTGAGAGGCGCGGACGGGTAGCAAGAGACTAGGCTGCCTGTACCCGTCTAGCGTCCGTTGCCAGTGTAGTACCGACTCGTCGGCGGTGGAAGCAATGACTTTTGCGACATGGGAGAAGGGCGATCGATCAAGGAGTGGAGCTGCTGCTTCGAGGTATGCAGATCGTAGGTCGGCGAACAGCGCGGGCAACGAAACACCGTCATACAGACTGTGATGCATGCTGATCACCAGCAGCTTTTGTTCTTCTGCGCAGCCAAGCACAGCGGCACGCCAAGGTGACGCGGCGAAGTCCTCCGGCTTGGAGAAGGTGAAGTCCGCACCGAAGTTGTCCAGCGCTAGTGAAGTTGGCAGATCGTAGTCGAGGCGTCGCAATTGTGGAGCATTTGAGAGTGCCTTGTACGGCGTCACCTGTCCGTACCACGACAGCGAACCCTGCCCGCCCTGCTCAGCGCTTTCCAACCGGAATCCAGTACGAAGAATCTCATGGGCTGCAACAACACGCTGCAGTGCCTGCTTCAGCTTCTCCTCGTCCACTCCTGCGTCCAGCTTGACTGCATGGTGATGCACGTACAGGTCATGTGAGGAGGAAGAAAGCGTGCCGTTCAGCATGCCGGCTTGTAGAGGTGTTGCCTTGTACCTCTCTGAAGAGGTTTCCTTGGTGTTTGCCGAATCTGCTTTCTCGTTCACACTGACCTGTCGCTCAGAAAGCAACCGAGACAGACCGGCGATGGTGCCACCGGAGAGGATGTCATGTGCACTCAGCTGCAAGCCGCACTCTCTCCTCAGTCTTGACGAGAAGCGCAGAGCTACGATGGAGTCAAGACCGATCCGAATCAGAGGCGTGTCAAGCGTCAGAGTTTCTGCTGACTGCATGCCGCACATAGTGACGGCCAGACGGTGAATCTTCTCCTCTGTAGCTGTCATTGAACGTTGCGGGTCCTGCGAAAAAGTTCTCGGCCCTGCGTCCTGCGTAGTCGAAATCATAGGAACTTCCATAGCTTGCAGACTCAGATCACCTCCTGTGCCGGAGGCAATCCTTTCCAGCAGGATGCGTAGTCTCTCTACGACTCCTTCGAGCCCATCTTCGGGAAGCGCGTGCTTGACCACCGCAGAGATACGCAACTCGTCCCTCGCAGGATCGGCTACAGCCTCAACCGCAGCTGGAGCGTCGGTCTCAGCTTCTACCTGATCTAAGTACCATTCTTGTCTGTCCTGGCTGTTCCTTCGCTCGCTGAGCTGCACGAAACTGTACAGCAGGTCCACCAACGATCCCTGTCGCTCCAGTCCGACCCAACTTCGAATTTGACGCATCGACGTGTGCTGGAAGGAGAGACAGGAACTGTTCCACGTGTGGCATGCGCGTACTACATCACCGAGACGTGAGATACCACCGACGCAGCGGGTGAAAGGCATCGGAACTGTGGTGAGACAGGGTGTCACTATCTTGTCGGCAGATGGTAGATCTACGGATCTGCCCCAGAGGACGAAGCCGATGGTGAAAGCTGTCGTGTCCAGTGGACGGCAGAAGGCTACGCCGAGGGCAGCGGCTACCAAGGACGAGAGGGTGATTTGCAGGTGCTTGGCGGCTGATTCGAGTGCACTTAGTCGGATCGTTGCCTTGCTGCGGAGCGCAGGAGCTGAGGCGAAGTGCTGCCAAGGTGATTGTTCTGTCGACGGGAAGCCAGCAAACGTTCCGCGCCAAAAGGTCTCGGCGCGGTCGAGAGGCACCGACAAGACGGACTTGAGCAAGTCTTCAACTTCTGGCTGCTCCTTGGCTTCAGCTTCATCCGAGTCGCCGTTTTCATTCACGCTGTTAATCTTCAACACTCTGACTAGATCGTCGAGCAGCAGTCGCAGCGAGTGTCCGTCGTACAGAGCATGATGCACGTGCAGCACGAAGGAAGTGACGGCATCTCCATCCCTCCTGGCTGTGACGCGCCAGGGAGGGGTCGAAGAGATGTTTTGCAGCACCTCGCGGACGACGTCGCTTGCACTTGGGTCAACGAAGTGTTGCTCCGGATTGATACCGCGGAGAACGATCTGCGCAAGTGTGTCATCATCCACATGATCAAAGCAAGTGCGCAGGATGCTGTGTCGCTGTGCTAGCCTTTTCCAAGCTGTTCGAAGCGCCGCTGCTGATACTGTTTGACCGCCTTCGAAGCGAGCGACATCGAGTCGCACCTCCATTTGGGCGACATAGATCGCTTCGCTGCTATTGCCGAGCGACAGGGCAACCATACCCTCCTGCGAGGGCAGGCATGGCAGCACTGTCTCAAGCCTGTCTCCATGGACTGCCTTGATCTTTTCGTAATGACGAACACGGAATGTGTCCAGAGCCTTCTGACCCACGGAGAGATCCAGCTCAAGCGCATCAGCATCACCGGCGCCTACTGCGCCTGCTGCGAACGAAGCAATCTCATGAATGCGAGGATGCATGCGGAGCTGACCGATTGGCACTGTAATGCCCGCTTTTCGCAGGACACTTGCAAGTCTGATCACGCTGAGGCTGTCGAAGCCGAGGTCGAAGATCGAGGTTTGGGCGTTCGGCTCCACCGCGCTCTGCGGTAGGATCTGCTTCATAGCTTGTACGACTCTAAGCTCTGCAGGGCTCAGTGGACGTTCAGTCTCAGCGTTGGCGTTACCACCTTGGTTGTTGTCACCACTGCCGTGAAAAGCAAACAGCTGCGACGTGGAAGCGGACGCAAGCCAGACCTTGAGACGCCTTGCATCCGTCTTGCCTGAAGCTGGCAGCTGCGTTAAATGCGATACTGGTACTACAAGATCCGGCACCATGTAGCTTGGTAGGTGCTGCTGGAAGTACTGCAAGACCTTGCGAGCTTCCTGACCTGTCTCCGAGGAGGCAGCGAGGATAGTAGGCAGCTCGGCTTGCTTGCTGCGGTCTGCACCCTTGGCTCGAGGCGCGATCAGCGTGACCAGTAGCGGCTTAGCAAGGCTCTTGTGCTGGCAGATGAACGTGACTGCATTGATGCTGCCCTCTGCACCTTTGAGAGCGCATTGCGTCACTTCACCCAGCTCTAGACGCTGGCCACGGATCTTTGCCTGCTCGTCACGTCGACCAAGATAGTGAATCTGGCCGTCGACCATCATCCTGGCTGCGTCACCAGTACGGTACATCCTGGCACCGTCTGGCAGCGTAACGAAGCCGCTTGAAGCAGCTTGTGCCGGGTCGAGAGCATGATAGCCTAAAGCGACTAGGTCACCGCGGATGCAGAGCTCTCCAGCTCGACCGCGAAGGACAGGAGTGAGATCACTTTTATCGTCAAAGTCGATTACGAGAGCCGTGTTGCCAGGAAGAACGTGACCGATGTCCCTGACGTGACTGTGGGGTCGAACACGGTTGACGGTGCACATGATGGTGGTCTCGGTGGGGCCGTATGCATTGAGGACGGTCAGTGAAGATGCTAGTGTATCGCGGACGCGGTCAGTCATCTTCTCGCCTCCAACTCCGAGGAAGACAAGGGACGGGACTTCGTCCGTGATGAGGTCGCACTGGTCCAGCAGGGAGGGTACGCAACTCATGTGCGTGATTGCTAGTCTCTGAATAGTCGACTTGAGGTCACCTAACAGCAAAGCACGTTCTCCCGTGGCGAGAGCCATTCCGAACCGCCATGACATGAATAGTTGCGAGAGGTGAACGTCAAATGCACGTCCAGCTAGACCCAGGTAGCGCCCTGTGCCTTCAAGTTCTAGAGTGGCTGGACACTCGGAAGACACTACCTCGGCGTACGACTCGACGAAACCGCAGAGATTGGCCCGTCCAACCAGGACTCCCTTGGGCTTTCCGGTCGATCCCGAAGTGTAGAGCAGATAGGCTCCGTCGTCCGGAGCTGCACTTGCTCGGACGGTATCGGAGCCTTTGCTCGCCGCCTCAGCAAGATTTTGCTCGAACAACTCGTTGCTCACGTTGAGCACCTTGCAATCGCAGTCAGCCTCGACTTCACCCAGACAGGCTGCCTCTGTGACGACAAGCGCGCACCGACTGTCGGCGATCAGGAGGCGTTTACGCTCTGCTGGAAGCTGATCGTCGATGGGCAAATAGGTTCGACCGCATCTGAAGATGGCGACCGTGACTGCGATCGAGATCAAAGAGCGCCCCATGCATAGAGCAAGTGGACCCTCGGGTAGCTCGAGAGTACGAAACAATGCCGCAACTTGTGTTGCTTTAGCGTCAAGCTCGGCAAAAGTCCAAGTGGACAGCGAAGCTTCTTGCATGGTGTCCGCAGGTTGCGCGCCAGCAGCAATCACAACAGCGAGCCAGTTGGGATGATGCTTTGCATGGTACTGCAGCCAGTACAGGGGATCATGGCCCGCGTAAATTTCGCTACTGTTGTCGAAGCGGCGACCTCGTGCTACAGTGTTGACTGAGGATAGCCTCTCATCTTGACCGACTTCACGCAGAAGCTCGGTCCAGGGAGCATCGGGACGCTGAACGACAGCATTGAGAAGCGTCAATACTTGCGATAGCATCATCTCCAACATGTCCTTAGAGATGCGGTCCTCCTTCATGGACAGCTCCAGGACCAGCTCGTCCTCGTTCTCTTCTGACTCGAAGACGTTCAAAACCGTGCCATGCTCAACGCGAATGTCAGACGACCTATCCTCCAAGACCGTCCACAGATGGTCCTGCTGCTCTCGCTACATCGTACCTCCGCCTTGACGTCGTGCGGGATGATAGACAAACATGGCTGTGAACATCTCTTCCGCAGCTTGAGCTCCCATGATCTTGGCTAGGGCTGCCAGAGGCGCGAAACGGTGCTTGAGAGAAAGAAGCACAGCGTGGCCGTGTGTCCGCGGCTGTGACCACACGGCTTCAGCGGGTTTGCGCTCCATACCGGCATCCACAAGTAGCGAGAACGGCAGAGTGGTGAGCAGAGGACCTACTGCTCCCGACTCCGCAGAGAGACTAGCGTGCTGGTTTCGGAGTGACAAAATCTCTCCCAAGGCTACATGACGCTGCTCCTCCGTTTCGACGTACTGTGATAGTATGATAGCGAACGCCGTCTTGATCAAGGTGGACACGCCAGTGCCAATCTTTCGAGCAGCGACACTGTGGAACACACGAGACGCGGCAACGAATCGAGGTGATTGCGATGTCTTTGAGGAGCCTCTGCTGTCCTCGGAGAGTGGTTTCGCGACGGTCAAATCAGGAAGCATGGCTGCAGGTCCGCGTCCTTGAAGCTGCTGCTCCCAGTGACGCAGGCTTTCCCTTTGCTCCTCGGCTGTGGATGCGTAGGCGTAGATGCACTGATCTACCAGCGACGCAAGCGGCTGCAACGAGGCCGCTGAGGTCGTGTCGCTACCACTAAGTCGACCAAGCGCGACGTACTCGGCCCGCACGCGGTCAAAGATAACATCGATCGAGGGCCCATCATACAGAGCATGGTGCATGCATAGCGCCGCGTACTTCTGGCCATTGACTTTCAAAGCCTTGACTGCCCAGAGTGGTCCCGAAGCGAAACTTGTTTCAGCATGGTCGTGAGCCACTTGACGTGTCCATGTCGAGACTGCTTCGTGCAAAATTGTCGCAGAGGCGGGTCCTTCTCTACAGTCGAGGTCGATCGACGAAGCATCAGACGACGTGTAGAGTCTCTGAACGGCAAACACTTCACGACCGCCGCAGAACTGCACGGCTGGAGCCTGACCTTGACCGTCGGAAATGTCAAGGTGCGAGACAACGGTGAACACAGTACGAAGCATGTCGACGCTTTCGGCCGTTCGCTTCCACGCAAACGCGAGGCGTTGAAGATCCACGTCCGAGTCGAGCTGCAAGACGTGGTGGGTCCAGTAGGCCAATGGGTCGGCGAGCGTCTCGGCCAACATGCCTTCTTACAACGGACTGCACGGGTAGCACGCTCCGAGTCCTTTGAGCAGGCTTGATGACATGAGCTTGCGAATCTCGGCATCGAATCTGCCCAGCTCCTCCCCAATGTGTTTGGCCCTCGCTGCGTCTTCGTCGTCCTCTTGACGTGAGCGGGCGCCGTTCGCATTAGCTCGATCATTCAGGGTAAGCATCTTGGCGACCAGGATACGCACCGTTTGGGAAGCGAGAACAACATGAATGTTCACTGCCATGCCATTTTGCTTCAGCTTTGCAGCAAGACGAATGGCTCGGATAGAGTCGAGACCAACGCTAGCAAGGGAGCTGTCGGCACCGATGTCTTCCACCTCAGTTGCGGTGATCTCGCTCACGGCTGCGATAATCTGCTGCTGAAGGTGGCCAGCTATCTCGTCCTTCTCCGCCCCTGCCTCTCCAAGTCGAAGGTTCGAGGAGCCTGAAGAAGGAGCCCAGACCGAAAGGTCGGCGGAAGCATATGCGGCTTGCAGTTTGGCACGATCGATCTTGGCGGAAGCGGTCTGAGGGATGGATGATAGCACAAGCAGAACCGACGGGACCATGTAAGGTGGCAGCACATTACGCACTCCCTGCAATGTCTGCTGCGCCAAGCGAACGGCTTCCGGACTGGTGAGCAAGAGCTGCGCCGGATCGGTTGCACTGGTTTGCTGCTGCGTCGAAGCAAGATCAGGACACGCGAGGAAACTGATGACCTGCTTGGTCGGTCTATCCGGACGGCTCAGAAGCATCGTCTCCGCTCTGTGCACCTGCGGATCCGCGCAATCTTGATTGGATGTTGGCTGCGCAACAATAAGAGCGGCCGAAATCTCGCTGAGCTCTACACGGATACCTCCGAGCTTGACGAGATCGTCTCTACGTCCGATGAACTCGATTGTGCCGTCGTGCAGCATCCGGACGTAGTCGCCAGTGTAGTAAAGCTGCTTCTGCCATTCTGGCGAGTACGCAAATGCAGTCTCCGTCTTGATCGCATCGTCCAGGTAGCCACGTCCGACCTGTGGACCAGCCAGCACCAGCTCTCCTACTGTGCCCTTGGCGCAAGGCTGCAGAGGCGCGGCACGGCTCTTGCACACGAAGGCAGATACACTTCGCATCGGAGTACCAACGTTGGCGCTCTGCAGCTTGTCGCTGGCCTCGAGTCGACGTAGAGTGGCGACAACCGTTACTTCAGCCGGTCCATACGTGTTGTACACTGCGATGGGGCCGAGGTCAGGATGGTCGTTTGCATTGCTGCCGGTCCAATCTGCCGCAACAGACTCGGTGAGCTTTTCACCGATGAAAGTCACGGAAGTCATGCTTGGGCAGGAAGAGCGAGGCAGGCCTGCTGCGAATGCCGGCGTTAGATGTGCATGACTTGCCTGAGACGCTTGGATGACTTCTGCTGTTGCCCCAAGCACAAGTTCTCGTGACGCTGCAATGACGGTTCCTCCCAGTCCCCACGTCCAAAAGAGGTCTTGCACGAAGACATCGAAAGTATACGCCGAGAACTGCAGGCAGCGAGGGGGCGCATCCACATTCATTGGCTTCACGTGGAGCTGCAGAGCAAGCATGCTCGTCAGCGCCGCAGAATGCTCTATCATGACACCTTTCGGAGCGCCTGTAGTGCCGCTGGTCCAGATCAAGTAGGCAAGCGTGCTTCCCTCAGCCGTAGGTTCCAGATCCTCGTCCGACAGATTGCGCAGGAGGCTTTCATCACAACCATCAACCTTGAGAACATTAGCTGTCCCGCTCGTCTCCACAAGTCCAAGACTGGCAGACGTCTCAGGCGTCACTAGCAGGATCCGGCTCTTTGTCCTAGCGATCAACTCGAGCTGCCTAGCTCGAGGCGACTGCACATCGATCGGACACCACGCACCCCCAGCTTTGAGAATGGCGAGCACAGCTACGTACAGCTCTGCACATCGCTCCATGCAGATGGGGATCGGCTGATCACGCAGAGTGGACGTTCCGGTAACCGCCAGCAAGTGCCGCGCCAGACGGTTGGCTCTTGCGTTGAGATCAGCGTATGTCCATCGCTGCAGAGCTGCGGGCCCTCCAGCTTCGCTTTCGAGACCCGAATAGAACTCGAGAGCAATAGCATCGGGATTAGAGTTTGCCTTTGCCTCGAATTGCGAGTGAAATAGAGCACTGAGGCTGCTAGTCTCACGGCTTTCTTCGAGCGAGCCATGACAGATGGAAAGAGCAGATGTCCTCACGCCGTCACCGTGAATAAGCTGCTCGATCGATGTCGACTCTCCCTCGTGCATAAGGCGATGGAGCATATCGTCGTACTGCTCCAACAACATCACAGCCGCCGGTTCATCCAGCAACAGCTCGGAATAAGTCAGTCGCAGACGCATACCACCATCTTCTCCCATCTCATCAGGCCAGATCTCAACCATGATGGAAAAGTCGTTGGACATGACCGGGTAAGAAATGCTCTGCCATGATGTTGCCGGCAGCAGCTCCTTGCTGTGCGATGCAGACGAGTCGAAGCGCTGCACAGCAAATAAAGTATCGAAAGGCATACCGCCAGAGACAGCGAGGGCGCCAAGAGGGGTCTCGAGGTGTGACAGTGTAACCATGCTTGCCTTGGTCGCCTCTGCAAGGAGCTGGCGCGCTGTCTTGCGAGAACCGTCATCGTTCGTGATGCAGATAGTGAAGGGCACCACGTTGAAGGTCGGTGCCATGCAGGTCCGCGTCTGTTCGTCGAGGCGTCCAGAGTGCACGCTTCCGCTGGTGATATGGCGGAGCTCCTCGTCTTCAGCATACGAAGCGAGAAGGAGGTTCCAGGCCGTCTGCAGGAGCACCAATGACGTGGTGCGCTGGCTTTGTGCTTGCTTGACGATTGCTTGCATTGATGATCGCGAGCGGAGCTCAGTGACTGCGCTGCTTGCCTCGGCTGTAGACTGTGCGGCCGTCTTGAGCCCGTTGACGCAAGGGAAGCGCGTTCGCTCAACGCCTTGTAATCTGTCACGCCAGAACTGGCGCGATGCTTCGAGATCGGCGGTGAAATGGTGTTGCACCGTCGCCTCTAGTTCCGCCGTAGCGACTGAAGCAGCATCCGCTTCTTCAGACTCGATCTCTAAGTCTCGACGCAGCGCATCAATCACTTCTCTCTAAAGAAGGTCAAGACCTCCACCGTCGAAGATAGCGTGCATCATGCTCAACACCACCAAGCATTCGCCTTCAGTGTGGCCTGGAGTGGGAAGCAGGAGGCCCAGGTGCCACGGCGGAGAATCGAGACTGATACTGCGATCGACACACTGCAAGTGCTCATCAAGGCACGCATCAAGCGACGTCGTCGAGATCTTCTCGGTGAAGATGCCGTCGACAGGGCCGGGTGCAAGAACGCACTGCGCAAAAGGGGCTAGCGCATCATCGACAGGCAGAAACACTGTCCGGAAGACGTCATGCTTTTGTGTCGTTTCCCGGAAGGTGTTGGAGAGCTGCCTTGCTTTGTCCGTGGTCGAAACGTGATAGACGGTATGGTTGATCTACGACTGCTTGCCACTGACTGAGGAAGCACGCGTGAGAAAACTCGTCAGCATACCAGATTGCGTAGCTGTGGTTGGAAGCAGCTATTACAAGCGCGCTTGTCTCTCTCCCAGCGCAGCAAGGACAGTGCCACGACATCGATTCTGGAAAGATTCAAGCTGATGCGTCCAGCCAGCGTGGACGGAGCAGTCCCCGCTAGTCACGTTGCTATTGCCTTTGCTTTCAGCCGAGGATGGCGTGATCGAAAGCATCTCAACGAGCTCAGCACAGTGTCGAGCAGACAGGATCTGGGCAACACTGATGCCTTGCGCAGCAGATGCAGTGGCATTGTCTTGCCTGAGCAGCTGGAGCAATCGCATCGCGGCAAGGCTGTCGATTCCAAGTTGGAAGAGATCAGCATGCATGGATATCGAAGCAGCTTCGAGCCGGCAGACTTGGCCAAGGGATGTAAAAAGCGCTCGCGCAACGACATTGTCCTCAAGTTCAGGTGCTTCTCCTTCCGCAGCCATATTCCCATCTGCGTCACTCGCTGAGGACAAGAGATTGGCGACAATGACCGCGAGCCGTTTGCGATCCGCCTTTCCCGACACACTGACTGGCAGATTCTGCTGTACCATGTACTTCCATGGACGCATATGAGGAGGGAGCTCTGCGTCGGCGATCGCTCTGCAATCAGCCTCGGCCTCTTCGGAGGTAGACGGCGCAGCGAGTGTGAGGCAAGACACGAGTCGTTCGCTTCCTGCGCCTCCAGAGGACGTGCTGGACCCACCGGGCCGCCAGACTACACTTGCCACATTTTGTACCATAGCGCTCGATTGCAGCACAGAGTCGACCTAGTGGAGAATGGAAACGTAAACAAACACGGATGTGCTTCAGTCGGTCAGCTCGGGAACGGATGGTTTCTGTGACAGATGGTCAGAGATGGTTCTGAATGACCCAGACTTACCTCTCCTAGTTCAACTCTTCTGCCGCTCAATTTGACCTGTTCAGCATTCATTCGCCCCAAGATCTCGATCTGCGGACTTCCTTGTCGATCCCACACAATCCTTGCCCGGTCTCGTGTGCGATACACACGGCCAAGAGGAGGGAAGGTGGTGAACGCGTCTGCAGTCTGCTCTGGCATGTTGAGGTAGCCCATGCCCACATGCGGGCCTCCAATGACGAGTTCGCCCGTGATTCCCATCGGAGCTGTTTCCAGACGGCTGACTGTACCGTCTTGCTCTGCATGTTCCATCACGATGGCGAGCGAGCAAGAAGGCAGCGGTGTTCCGATGATGGAGCCGCGGAAGTTGGAGGGGAACGGTTGCAACAGCGTGCAGTTGACGCTCGCCTCGGTGGGTCCGTATGCATTCGCGAGCCAAGTCTTATCTTGGTTGGCTGCGAAGCGTCGAATGACAGTGGCATTGAGACTCTCTCCCATAGTCCACAGGAACCGCAAGCTGGGGACCTGCTCAGGTGTCAGCAGCGTAGCAACGCTGGGAGTGGCCATCATGATATCAGCACCACTCAAGCGCACCACTCTTTCCAGATCCGAGAGCGCTAATGTACGACAAGCGGAACAGAGCGTCCCGCCAGATGAGAGCGTGACGAATATTTCCATCACTGAGGGGTCGAACACAGTCGACGCGAATTGGAACCACTTGAAGGTACCTCCGAGATTCGTCGGCGATGGTCGTAGCAGTGAAGTGTCCAGGTGGGCCGCGTGCGAAGCGATCGAAGTTGTCGCCGAGTGGTGAGAGATTTGGACGCCTTTAGGGGATTCCTGTTGTGCCACTTGTGAAAAGAACGTAGGCGCACTCCTGTTGAGAGTCGGGAGGAGACATTTCATCGCTCGTGGCCGTGCCATCGGAGTCGCATGCATCGGTTTCTGCTAAGATTGTCGAGACATTGACCCATTGCACAGACGAGGGTATCCACTGAGGCGGCTCTTCGCTGTCTGCGCCTAAGACTACGGAAGCATTAAGCTGATGAATGAGCGATTGCAGCCTTGCGTCCGGTGCTTCTACCGGCAAGGGGCAGAATGCGAATCCAGCAATCAAGATGCCGAGGTAGGAAACGTATAGCTCGAGTGAAGGCGAAAGAAGCATGGGCACGATCACCTGTTGAGGTTGCTTCCCGTGCGCTGCGTGTGCCTGCTGAAGCTTTCGTGCAAGGGACCGAGCGCATCGCTCAAGTTGGGCGTATGTGAGAGTGCGAAACCGGGGTCCGTCTTCTTTCGAGGCTGACTCAAGGTATTGCACCGCCAGTCGGTCCGGGTGCTGATTTGATTGTTCGAGGAAGGCATGATGCAGCTTAGCATGTGCCGGAATGTCGGTTGTTGGGCTTGGATTGAGTATCGAAGGAGGAGGCGCCAATGTTGCTTGTTCTGAGCCAAGCACCGTATGGCAAAAGTGGGAGTAGATACCATGCGCAGCCTCACGCGGCACCGTCTGGGAGAATACCAACTCCACTTGAATGGAGTCGTCGTTGTTGCGATCGTCGTAGACCGTGACGATCAGGTCGTCGTTGCCCGAGTGAGATTGATGCAGCTTTTGAGCGAGGAGGTTAAATCGGATGCCTGGTTGCGAGAGCAAATCTTGGGTGGATGCTTCGTTTTGATAGTCGTCCGAGCCCTCGATGCGTGGTAGCCCAGCTCCTAGTCGAAGCTTGAAGACGGCTTCGTCTACATCGCATCCGACGAGATGTGCAACGAAAGTGGAGAGGGAGTGTAGCAAGGCATCTTCACTCTTACTCTCGAGCACGTCGATGGCTTTCGGTGCGTTCTGAAGGTTGAAGACGAACGCATTCTTCTTATCGGTGCTGAGACCAGCATTGGTGGAATAGGGGTGCAGAGCAGGAAGTCGGCTCAGCAATGTTGCAGCGACCATGCTTGAAACTATCGTATGACCTGACAAGTCGAAGCGATGCAAGAAGAGTCAAAAGCTTGCTCGATCTGGAGACATCCCATGACGATGAAGCTGGACTCACCTATATTATGTGTTGCAGTGAATGGACAGACGCACAGAATGAGATGAGGCCCCTTCTAGGACGGTAGTGTGGGACTTGTTCGGAGGACTCTTCCTCACTTGAATGCTAAGATGCAGGCTCCAGGCAACAGCTTGATAGGGCAAGGTTCATACGTCAGGATTACTTTGTGCGAGCTTGTGCTGTCTCATTTCGGACGTGTCGATCTCTTCGCATGACTTCGTCGTACAACTTTTTTCTTCCAAGTTTGACAGAATCATGCTCGTGTGTTCTGCATCCTACATGCAAACATTATCAGATAAAGAAAGAACGCCGGAAGTCGGAGGATTGCTGTGGTCAACGATGATGCTGATCCTCACTGTCTGCATTTGCCAAGCCGCTCGCTACTGGAGCTTACAGTCGATTGAACCAGCCTGGATGACGACCTTCAAAGGACCCCAAATTTGTTTGATTGATTTCTTTTGTATTTTTCTTTTCCTCCCTCGTTAAGCGGTTTCTGGGTCAAAGTCATATGGCCAAATCAACGAGCCGAGATGGACCAAGTAGAGTCAGAGGCGGCTGTACTCTTTGATTGGAGCGGGCACTTTCGGAAAGCTTGACCATGAGAGTGTAGTCACGATGATGGGTTTGGTTACAACCCTCATTGTCCAGCTAGCTCGAGCCAAGCCACGGTGCAGGATCAGAAGGGTTGTGGCAGGCTCTGAGCGAGCAAGTCGTCACAACTAAGGAGTCTCGGATAGCCTGTCTTGTATCTGATAAAGATGTCGGAGGAAGGGCCCGAAGAACCGAGGAGACGAAGTATCGCGGAAGAATGCAGTCCGGGAAGAAGCTGCAGATGATCGGCTAGGCAGTGTGGCGGTCTTGCATGTCGTCCACGCTGATACAAATTTACCCTTTTCTTTTCCTTTTTCTTCTTGTTTTCCTTTATTTTTATTTTGTCCCTGCTCTGAGGTACACCCAGAATCGACAAGGGTAGCACTTAATCCGCAACGAGCGAGTCCCTTCCTCGACTCCAACCGTGATGCTGATCAGGCTCAAGGACAAACAATCCGTCAAAGCCGTTTACGATTATTCTTTCTTCAACAAGCTGAACAAAGCTCCGCAGAACCGAATTGCGCCATTCCAAGGCTCCTAATCACTCTTGTGAAGAATGAGCGACAGGAAGCAATTTTACCTTCGTCTTTCCATATACTGTAACGGCGGCAGTACCGCAAGCAATGATTTCTTCTCTCTGCAGGTTGACGCAGCAAGGAACATGTGGTCGCTTTCAGCGCTTCTATGTTCATCGATGTATGCATGGCCAATGAGACCGCAAACTCACGAGACACCGCTTCCATTTCTCTTCTTTACACAACAAAGACCAGCCTCCTCGTCACAGCCCACGAGCCAAGCATGGAGCGAGAAATCTCGCCTGACTTTCACATCTTGTTGGTCCCGGATGATTTGACGGTCTCGCTCAGAAATGCGTGTGAACATTTAAAGTTTGATGCAACGCACGAACTCGCTTTAGCATACTACTGTATAGTCAGCATTAGATCCGGGTGCACCTTCGTTCATGCTCGGAAGAAACGGCTGCCGACGAACGAAGACAACGTGAAAAAGCTAGATGAGAGGAACCATGTTCTGATCTCGGACGTTAACGCTCTCATGCGCTGAAAGCCTTTACTACCAACCGCTCCAATCAGATAAAATTTGTGAGAAGGCACGGATGCCGTCCTTGAATACACAATGACTTCCACCGGAACTAAGCCTCCAAAAGCGTTTCCCAGCCTTGCCTGCAGCTTTACTGCGCGATCGTATGAAGGGACCATTGGAATCTGACGAGCGCAGTCTGCGCTATCAGATCCTAGTCTGATGATCGTCGCCACCACTTCACTCCTCTTTCTTCGCAATCAGCTTAAGCAGGGCTCATAAACCCATTTGTCGAGACCACCGCGCTCATCCGCAAATCATCAAGTATTTCCTCTTCGCAACATGACAGCCTCGCCACTCGCATACTTGACGCCGGACCCTTCTTCGAATCTGGAAGGCGTCTACCATCTCGTGCTGGATCGGCCCGAGGCCCGCAACGCCATCTCTCGCGCTCTGCTGCAAGATGTGTTGCATTGCCCCAAGGTTCTACTAAACAAGATCAGCCAGCCTTCGAGCGAGGAGCCCTATCCTCGCGTACTCATTCTTCGTGCCAATGGTCCATGCTTTTGCGCTGGAGCGGATCTCAAAGAGCGTAGCGAAATGTCAGAGATCGAGGCGGTCGAATTTCTCCAAAGCTTGAGGCAGATGTTGGATCAGGTGGAAAAGTTGCCCATACCCACCCTCGCGGCTATCGATGGACCGGCGCTCGGCGGCGGATTGGAGCTTGCCCTCGCATGTGACTTTAGAATCGCAGGTAAGTCTTATTGACCATCAAGCTCTAACTTGCTTGAGTCTGTGTTCGTTGATGGACCTGCTGACAATGATTCTTCTTACTCTTGCCTCGTTGGATGCTTGGCGACAGCCGAGTCGGTGGACAAGATCGGCTTTCCGGAAGTCAAATTGGGCATCATTCCTGGTGCAGGCGGAACACAAAGAGCACCGAGGGTCATTGGAATGGTATGTATTATGTAGCTGTCCTCCTCTTACTCGTCCTTTCTACTATCAGCTGACGCTGACATCTCTATTCTCAACTCCATGGATCATACAGCAACGCGCGAAGGAGATGATCTACACAGGAGTTCAGCTAAATGCCACACAAGCTCAACAGCTGGGACTGATCGATCACGTTTCATCAGAACCTTCTTGTCTGAAACTCTGCCAGGATTTGGCAGAACAGATGATTCCTGCAGCCCCTTTGGCATTGCGAGCCGCAAAAATGGCCATCAGCTTGGGCTCTGACGTGGATCTTGCTCGCGGGCTCGATCTCGAGTGGGCTTGTTACGAGCCATTGCTTGACAGCAGAGACAGGAGGGAGGCCCTCAATGCTTTTCAGCAGAAGCGCAAGCCTGTCTTTGTCGGCAAGTAGCTGTCGCACTGACTTTGTGATTTGATAACAGATGTATTTGTATATACCTTAGCAAGCATTGAACGACCGTTTGCAGCTTTAGCTTTAGCGCCTCCTCTCCCATGCGGTTCCGATCTGAGCAGTGAGGATCGGACGGCCGTCTGCGGATCGAGATGAAGCTCGTCTAAAAGTTCGCATTCGGCTCCGATTGCAGCGAGACGATGGAGGTTGTCGGATTGATCATTATTCAGAGAGAAGCCAACCCTTTTCTGGTACATGAAATAGAACGAAATTTGACTTTTCGGCGGAAGGCTTTGCCGTCCAGGTCATGCGGTCGAGGTTTACTCGAGGATGCCCTCCTCGAGGAAACGGTCGCGTCGGAGCACGAACTGTACCATATGGCGCATTTACGGATTGGAAGGACATGAAAGAATGGTGGTCAGCAGGGCACTAGGACGAATATGAGCGGCATCGGAAAACAAGTCCAGCAATACTTACGAAGACAGCTCGCTTGTGTGGTAACTCGACCTCCTTTCTGACCTCTTGCGGAAGGAAGGTGGCTAGGAGAGGGATGATATTTAGGTCGTAGCGTGGTTCTCCGACAACAACCTCGGTGCGAGGATCACGAAGGAAGCACGCATGCTTGAGAGAGACCATGCAAGCGGTGAATCGATGCTTGCCGCGGTACTTCTCTTCTCCGATCAGAAGATGAGTGCCCTGATCGTAGTCACCGAGTCCACCAGCAAAGGCTGCCATCCCATCTTCTTTACTCCAGACCATCTCGCCGTATCCGGCGGGAACGCCATCCCAGAGCACCAAGACGCCCATCGCATGCGGATCTGCGTTCTTCTCATTGATGTACTTGAGGTGCTTCTCGTCGGGACCCTTTTCGCGCCATCCATGGTTGACGCGGTCACTGTTCTGCCAGCGACAGTAAGCCTCAAAGTGGACCGGGTTCGAGGCATCGATGTGGACCAGCTCGAGATGCTGGGAGCAGGCAAAGACGTAGCGCGAGTAGACGACGGAGCCAGGAGCAGGCTTGGGCGGTCGCAAAGGATGGGTTGTTAGAACAGGCGGCGAAGTGCTCTGGGTGAAGGAAAGCGCGTAGGGGAAAAGGCCACGAGAAGGGACAGGCGTCTGCAGCCAGTGGATATCTGAAGGCGCGCCCGCACCCTGCCAGAAAGCGTTGCGGTCGAGGAGAATCAAATCGGACTCTGTAGGTGATGCGAAGCCAAGACCGAACTCGATCAGGAAAGTGTGCTGACTGATCGCGTGCTCGCCTTGCAAAAGGATAGGAAGACGGTCAGAGCGCTTGTGGCGGATCCAAACTGAACAAGTCGAACAGGAGCGCATCCATGACGGAGAGAAGGTTGGGTGAGTTTTCTATACTTAGTGGCTCAAGCAGGATCCTGGAAAGCATCATTGACTTACAGGCATAGATAGCCGCCCAGACAGCACGTTGTGGCTCTTCACTGCGCTCGAGTAGCTCGAACGACCATGCGTTCTGACGAGTGGCGCGATCTTCGTTGACGACACCGTGCAAGCTGGTCTTTGCAAGACGATTCAGCTTGACCCACTTGGCAACCGGTTTGAGCTCTGCATCATCGGCACTGGAGAGCGATACGGTCATAGTGGTGTCGTCTGCATCAAGTGCATCCTCTTCGCTCTCGCCTACAGCAGCTACCTCGACCTGCACATGTGTCTTGCGACCTGGAAGAGTGAAGCTGTGAGTTCCTTTGGCAAGGAAGACCATCTCCTCCTTGCGGGGGTGGAAAGTAGCGCGAAGACCTGGCTGTCGAGGAGCCGGGCTTGGTTTAGCGACATCCACGTTGGTCATTGTTGCTGCATTACAGCCGAGTAGGTGATCGTCTTGATACAAGTTCCCTACAGATACGAAGGATTGAAGGAGGAAGAGATGGTAGTATGGCTCTTCAACTCTCAGAACAGAGATCATTTCAATTACAGCAGCGTGTCAACAGACTTTCCGAGCGTATCCCTCATTCTCAGTTTATAACCCCCCTATAGGCAGCGCGAAGGTCGTACTATCAAAGTAAGATTGAGGTTCCAAGCTGCTGGAGCCGTGCGCAATCTGATAGCTCAGAACCTTCGGAAAGCCTGTCTGTCTGTGCAGAATTATTTTTTTTGGTAATTTCTTCACCTTTTTGGGCCCACTTTTTTTTTACGCATTTCCGAAGTGAGTTGTTGGATTTCTGCTGGCCAAACAGGGAAAAACAAGTTCTATTTCTAGAATTTGGCAGCGAGCGACATCTGGACAAACACCCTGAAAAGCACTCTTGCTTGCCAAACAAGGTTCCCACACCAATGCAAAACCCATGCGGCCCATCGGTAACCAAGGAAAGGTAGCTGCTGCAGCTCCAATCAAGGAATTCTCCTTACGAGCGAGGTGGTGTTGCAAGCAAGCACCAGCTTCGCCCTTCAACGTCATCGAGGCATTTCCAAGGGATGTGCAGTATAGGCGGGAGGGCCAGGTTGAGCCGAGACGACGTACCAGGCTGGGAATCAGGCCGGGTCAGATCGGGGTTCAAAGTACCAATCACGAATCGGCTTGTATACCATATGAACAGTGTGGCATGCTTGCATTGTTGTCGCTTGCTGAAAGATTTTGTGGCTTGAGCTCTGTCCTTTCGCTATCTGATTGATGGAATCTGATTAGAGCGATCTGATAAGTGGGCACCGACAGCAATTCACGTGGAGAGTGGTTCTTGGCAAACGCACCTGTGCAGCTTCTCACTGTCTATAGCGCTTAGCCGAGCCTAATGGAAAACGTTAGCCGCATTCTCGGAAAATCGTGAGAAAAGAAAAGAAATAAAAACATGGGTGGTGGTAGTGGACCGAATCGACGGCCACATTCCGAGCTCGTTCTGCAGCCTGTCTTGCCTTCTCGTCTCAGTGGTGTTAGCGTCCTGTCCGCAGCCAAGATGTGTTCAAGCAGTACCCGAAAAGGTCGAAGAGTCGTCGTTTCGGACGTGTCGGAGCCGCTAATGCCACAGGTCGAAGACAGCGTCTTCGAGGAAGCCTTACCACGGAACAAGGTAACCTTATTCAGAGAAAGAAAGCCGCTTCTTTCGCTCTTGTTTCGATTGAGTCTCAGTATCGCCCAGTGAGACTTCGCCACCTCCTTTTCGCTCGCCCGTCTCGGTCAACAAGCCTCCAGGCAAAACCGCCTAAGTCTGCTGCTTCTCGCAACATTCAAGCCCGAAGCAAATCAGCCCGCCTCTTAACAAGTGCGCAAGCCGCCACTTTGAGGTCTGCTTTGCATTCCCCTTCCGCACCCGTACAGAACAATTGTTGCTGCCTGTCAAAAATTCTGCTTCTCGTGCGTGTGGTGTCCTCAAGCTTTGTTCTAAGCAACCCAAACCTCAGAATCATCATGGCCTCTCCTGACCTCTACTCACTTCCTCCCGGCGTGTCGTCCACTTTGATCCCGTCCATCATCGCTCCTTCCACCGACCTCATCAGCTACTGAGAGAATATCACAAGATGGTCGCTGGGAGCAATGAAAAGTCACCGCCTCCAGCTGCCGTTGCAGCACCTCAAGATCCAGAACAGGCTCAGACGTTGCAGCTCACGGTTGAACCATGGGAGCCTCGAGCATGGTGGAAGAAGGTGCCATTCCTAAGCACCCGTGTGCGGCCCATCATCTCGGCGCTGGATCCTGAACATCCCAATGCCAAGATGACACCCGAAGCAAGCGCAAACTGGTTCTCCCTCTGCTGGTTTGCCTGGATCGACCCCATCCTCACTGCCGGATACACTCGTCCCATGGAAAAGGATGATCTTTACCTCCTTCCACCGCATCGTTGCGCTGATCAGCTTGGCGCCCGTCTCATGCAAGCACTCGAGAAAAGGCAGCAACAGCGTCGTGATGCCATTCAAAAAGATCCGAAGAAAGCAGATAAGTCAACCAAGATCCCTCCACTCATGTGGGCAATGAACGATATTGTCTTTGGCTACTTCTGGCTTGGAGGACTGCTCAAGCTTTTGGCAGATGTCGGCACCATCACCAGCCCGCTCATCGTGCAAGCCCTCATCACATATGGACGACAGTCCTACGAACTCCGCAACGGCGATCGAGAGAGCGCACCTCATCTCG
Source organism: Ustilago loliicola (assembly GCA_022963135.1). Classification (NCBI taxonomy): domain Eukaryota; kingdom Fungi; phylum Basidiomycota; class Ustilaginomycetes; order Ustilaginales; family Ustilaginaceae; genus Ustilago; species Ustilago loliicola. The sequence continues at coordinate 25,131 of JALCUU010000001.1, read as the reverse complement.
GAAAAGGTGTAGGTCTTGCGATTGGGCTCTTCCTTGTCCAAGCATTGTGCGTCTTCCTCAACGTTCATGCCTTCAACCGCGGCTTTGGAGCAGGTATCTTGCTTCGTGGTGCTCTTATTCAGTCCATCTTCCAACGCGGCATGAACCTCTCCTCCAGAGCTAGGTCTGCAGGTGGCCTTGGAGTCAGCAAGCTCGTTACACTCATCAGCGCCGATGCCACTCGGATCGACTACGCCGGTCAGTTCTTCCACATGGCCTGGACCAGCGCCGTGCAAATCGTCATCTGCGTCGCCCTTCTGATATGGAGCTTGTCGTACAGCGCTTTGCCCGGTATTGCCGTTCTGGTGCTGATGAGCCCAGTTCAGACTGCCATCACTAAGCGCCTATTTGCTCTGCGCAAGAAAAGCATGGTTTGGATGGATAAGCGCAACAAGGCCGTCAACGAAGTCGTGGGTGGCATTCGCGTCGTCAAGCAATTTGCTTGGGAAGAGCCCTACTCGCAGCGCATTCATGACCTGCGCAAAAAGGAGATGGCTTTCCACCGCTTGCGCCTTTATCTCCGCTCTCTCAACCTCGCTCTCGCCTTTGCTACACCAACGATCGCCACCGTGCTCAGTTTCGTCACCTATGCTCTCGTTGGAAACGAGCTTGATGCGGCCATCTTGTTCTCTTCGCTTTCGTTCTTTACGCTTCTTCGTACTCCACTTCAGTTCCTTCCCATTGCTTGGAACGCTGTTGTTGACGCCAAGAACGCTGCTGACCGTATCGAGAAGATCTTTGATGCCGAAATACGGCGCGATCAGATCATCCGCGATCCCAACGCAGCAAACGGCATAGAGCTGGCCAACGCCAGCTTTACTTGGGAGACTTCTGAAGCTTCCACCTCTTCAGAGCCAACCAAGAAGAAGGAAGTCGCAACTGCATCTCAAGCGGCCGTCGCTGATGAGAAGAACGCACCCCAGTAGCACATTGCCACACTAGACAACCTCGTGCTCAGCCTACCTCGTGGTTCCTTGTGCGCTGTTGTTGGTGGAGTGGGAAGCGGTAAGAGCTCCCTCATTTCAGCTCTGGCAGGCGAGATGCGACAAACGGCAGGTAAGGTGACTCTCTCGTCTACCACTGCCGTGTGTGCACAAACAGCGTGGATCCAGAGCACAACGATTCGCAACAACATTGTTTTCGGCAACGTCTTTGATCCTGCACACTATCGATATGTACTCGAGGTGTGCTGCTTGCTCCCCGATCTTGCTACTCTTGCTGAGGGAGATCAGACCATCGTCGGCGAAAAGGGTGTCTCGCTTTCCGGCAGACAGAAGCAACGCATCAACATTGCTCGAGCCCTCTATCACGACAGCGAGATTGTTCTGCTCGACGACTGCCTTTCTGCCCTCGATGCACGCGTTGGGGCCGACATATTTGCCAATGTCATCGCAGGTCCAGCCATGCAGCACAAGACGCGCTTGCTCGTCACCCACTCTCTGCACGTCCTTCGCTCCTGCGATTGGATCGTCTACATGGACAACGGTTGCATCGTTGAGCAAGGTACCTATAGTCAGCTTGTCGAGAGCAAGGGCCATGTCGCTGAGCTTCTCCTGAACCACACTAAGGATCACCTGCAAGAAGAGACTGAGAATCTCGAAAAGCCCGAGGGCGAGATCGAAGAGAAAGCAGAGGCAGTCCTTCCTTCCAGCCCAGCCAAGGAGAGCGACGAGACCGGCAGCAACGCTAGTACCGCCCACGCCGAAGCGAAAGCTGACTCTTCATCCGTCCCACCGAAGAGCAGGGAGAAGGAGCCAATCGAGAAGGCCGAGACAAAGAGCCAGAGCAAGGCTTTGATGCAAGACGAAGAGCGATTCAGCGGCTCGGTATCGCGGGCTACGTACTTCTCTTATCTCAATGCTGCACCCCTGTCCATCCTTGCACCAGCTTTCCTCCTAGCTGTGCTAGTCTTCCAAGGCTCGACGATAATGTCGCCAGTCTGGCTTCTGTGGTGGCAGAACCGTACCTTCGGCCTGCAGCAGGGCGTCTACATGGGTGTCTACGCGGTATTCGGTATCACTCAGTCGCTTGGTTTGCTCAGCATGGGTATCATATTCTCGACTTTTGACATCAAGTCGGCCTCGACGCTGCATCATCGCGCTCTGCAACGTGTGCTCCATGCGCCTTTCTCTTTCTTCGACACCACACCTCAAGGTCGCATCACTCATCGATTTAGCAAGGACATGGATACACTCGACAACATTATCGGCGAGGCGATGTGCACCTTGATCGGTACTGTCGTGCAAGTGATTGGCTCGATCGTGCTCATTGCTATTTTGACACCCTACTTCCTGATCTCCGTCACTGTCATCTTGGTGCTGTACTTCTGGATCGCCACCTACTACAGATCTACGGCTCGAGAGCTACGCCGAATCGATGCTGGTCTTCGCTCGAGCATGCATGAGCACTTCAGCGAGTCGCTGCAAGGTCTGGTCACAATTCGAGCTTTCGGACACGTCGACGCGTTCATCTCCGAAAATTGTCGCCGTATCGACAAGCAAAATCGAGCCTACTGGCTTGCTATGACTTGTCAGCGCTGGCTCTCGCTTCGTCTCGACTTTCTTGGCTCACTTTTGATTCTGTCTGTTGCGATTCTGGTCGTCGCTGCTCGATTCGACATCAGCCCGGGTGTTACCGGTGTAGCTCTCTCGTACATCCTCACTGCACAGAGCATTTTTGGCTGGATGATTCGTCATGCCGCCGAGCTCGAGAACAATATGAGTGCCGTCGAACGTGTGCTACACTACGCCCACCACATCGAACAAGAGAAGGCATATCACATTCCCGAGGTCGACAACACCTTGGTAGCTCGAGACTGGCCCGAGAGAGGAGAGATCCGATTCGAAGGCGTCGATGCGAAGTATGCTTCATCGGAGCGCAATGTCCTCAACCATCTCGACCTTCACATTGGCTCTGGAGAGAAGATTGCCTTTTGTGGGCGAACTGGGGCTGGCAAGAGTACATTGGTCACGACGCTGCTGAGAACCCTCGAGCTCAGCAAAGGTCAGATCACGATCGATGGCGTCGATATCGCCTCGATGGGTCTTCATCGTCTGCGCAGCTGCATCTCACTGATTCCGCAGGATGCGGTGATCTACAGTGGCACACTGCGCTACAACTTGGATCCTCTAGGTCAACACGACGATGCGGTTTTGAACGACGCTTTGCAGCGTACAAGCCTCTCGGATCTCTCGCTCGACATGAACATCACCGAAGGAGGCAATCTTTCGGCGGGTCAACGTTCCCTCATTTCGCTTGCAAGAGCCATGGTGCGTAGGACAAGGATCGTGATCTTGGACGAAGCGACGGCCAGCATCGACCAGGAGACCGACAAGAAGATTCAACAAGTGCTCATCAATGAGTTCGAGGGCACCACCACCCTCACTGTGGCTCATCGGATTCAGACTATCTTGCACTCGGACCGCGTATGCGTCCTCGACAAAGGCCACATTGTCGAAATCGGACCTCCCGATGAGCTCTACAGTGACCCTTCAGGGGCCTTCAGAGCTCTCTGCAACAGCGCCAACATTCACTACCAGGACGGCAAATGGCTCTGAATCGCCTTGACTAGCCGAGTTCACTTTCTTGGCATTCGCTGTAGTGCATGTAGCTTTCAGACGATGCTACCTTTAAATTCAGAGTCTTGCACGAAAAGTGTGTTCTGCTTTGTGTAACCCGCTCTTGGCGCATGCTCCTAGGGGCTTCCCAAGGGCTTCTCCGGATCAAGCAGCATCGAAAAACGAGCTAATGCGAGAGCATAAAGGCGAATTGGCGGCTGAGTGAGGCAACATACGTAGGCCCTACGCTACTTCGGCCGAAGTGGAGTGAGGCGCAGTATTTGTGAGTGAGTGGCAACTTCGAGGCAGCGCAAGTCTTTGAGACCGCATGACCCTGAGGTTGTGTCGAGCTAGTCTAAGACACCTCAAGTAGTGACCGTCGCCGCCTATCAGGCTTATCAGATCAGATTCGGGCGACTTTCGGCTCTACTCGTTCCGCTAAATCAAGCCTCGCGTACAGCCGAAGAGAAGAGGGTTGGACGTTGTCCAATCAGGCAAGGCTCCGAAGAACTCGCCGACCTTTGAGGGTATGACAGTATCCTCCCCTACGGCAAAGGTGTTCAAGTCTTCCCTGCTTGTCTTGTTCGGCGGAATGACCGGAGATCGGGTCACCATGTCGACGCCTGACGAAAGTAGCGGGTAGCATTGTGGACCCGACAAGCTGGCCTGATCCTGCACAGCGTCACAAGCGTTCCAATGCCCACGCGGTCACTGCACCTCAATGCTGATTCCGAAGCCTCAGACTGCTTGGCAGTACGAGGCCCAGCAAATCACGTTCGAAGTTCCCTCAGACAGAGTTTGCTCGCATCGTTGCAGAACAGTGACCAGTGACCTGCGAGGACGAAAATCTGGGTGTTTCGAAGGGTGTTTTTGTTTTTGTTTTTTTTTTTTTTTTTTTTTTTTTTTTCCCTCCTTTTTTTCTGCCTGGAACTGCAAGCGCTCTGTCCTTCTTTGGTCGTCGTCAACGGCTTTAGTCCCACTAAGCATTCACATATTCTGTGTCTCGGGTGTCTTGCTGTCCCCAATCCCACCCTAATCTGATAACTTTCACCGCATTCCAGAGTGGTCCTTTTCTTGATCCTCTGCTCCTTCCTCTCCCGTTAGACTCTGCGAGCGATTGCTCGCATGAAATTAGATTTGAACTTTGTCCACTACCCACAACCCCATTCGATGCGATTGGGTACATTGCGACTCTACGCACAGCAACTCCAGCTTCACGACCATGTATGGTGCTACCGAGCAAATCATTTGAGACCATCGGAAGGTTTCGGAATGCCCAGACCTCTCGGCGGCCCTCAAAACCAAACGAGGTGAACAACTAACTCGCATTGTCTCAGTCATGCAAATCTCAACGAAACCAATCAGATAACGACGTCCCCTTCTTCCGTCGAACTCAGAGCGGGCACATCTTCCCTCATCCTCTCTCTTTTCTGCGTTCCGCCCCCCGACTTGGGCGTCAGAGAAGAGTTGGTCCTTGCCTACTCTCATCCTTGCGTGCTTTCTGTTTTCCGCATTGCTCTTGCAACTTGTCGATGCATTAGCCTCGCTTAAGGTTGTCTGCGGAAACGAAAGCCCGAGACAAGCCACTTTTACTCTTCCAAATGCAGAAGCAGCTGCCAGACGGGATCGAGTGCAGGACAACACTCCCCTCATCAAATTTTTTTTCCCCTTCCAAGCAGGTTTTTACCGCATCAGTGTGCATGTTCAGGCACTCATATCGCTGGCCATTCTGCTGGTCGTGGACCTCCTAGTGCTCCAAAAGGCTGAAACGCACGACGAACCCTTCGGTCTGCCTAGTGCAAATTTTTACAAGCAGAAACAATGTTGCAAGGTACCAAGAAAAACCTCTACCCGAGACTGAACAGAGTCTGCCCGAGAACAACCGCATATCGTTACCACCGCATGTCAACTACTTTACAGGCGTACTACAGCGTGAGAGTAAGCTTCCGCTACGGCGAAAGTGAGTGCAAAAGAATCCTCAGCCGAATATTCTGCTCGTCCCTGTCCTTTGAGCCAATAATTGCATATATAGACGATTGGTGGCGATAAGACGAAGGATCTCCTTTTCAACATCGCTATCCATCTTCGAATCCGGCTCTCCTCAGCACAGGAGATTGACGCGAGTCTGAATCTGCATCATGGTGGCCTCTGATCAAGGAGACCTCGAGCAGCGTGACTCTTCTTCAAAGCACGCCTCTCCTTTCTTGGATGAAGCTGCCATAGGCAAGCATTCTTCCTCGGAGCACGGTGAAGTTGCCCACTCTAGGACGCCACGTAAGAGCGCCGTACGTGATGCCGAGGCTTCTAGTGCTCATGAGGGCCAGCAGCAGGGTGTCAGCCGTATCGAAGCCCTCTACCGAGTTTTCCCCCGCAGCAGCCCAGTAGTATGGTCGCTTTACGCCAGCATCGCTGCAGTGACCATCTCCTTTGCTCTGGACCAATCAACCACCGCTGCCTATCAGCTGTACGCCACGAACACGTTTGGGAAACATGGCACATTGTTCGGTGTCATTGGTACCGTCGAAGCCAACATCAGTGAGTCACACATCCCACCATTTACAGGCAGTCAGATACACGCACATCGCTGACGCTTGTTGGGTGATCTGCCGACCTTTCTTTACAGATGCTGTGTCAAAGCCATTTATTGCCAAAATTTGCGACATCTTTTCGCGTCAGACTGCATACCTTCTCGTCGCCATCTTCTACACCATCGGATTCGTCGTTTGCGCCTCGGCGCAGACAGCCGGTGCTTTCGCAGTGGGACGCATCATCACCGAAGTCGGACAGGCAAGTTTCGATCTGGTGACCGACATCGTTGTGGCGGATTTGAGCCCACTTGAATGGCGAGGTGTGGCAACGGCATTGACCTCATCCCCATACATTGTCCTTCCTTGGGTCGGCAACTTGATCCAGGCGAATATCGCTGGTCCCGCTCATCCTAATGGCTGGCGATGGGGGTACGGTATGTTTGCCATCATGGCACCCGTCTGCGTTGCACCCATCATTATCGTGCTCACGTATGCAGACCGCAAAGCACGCAAGGCGGGTGAGCTGTCCTTCGCATCTAGTCGACTGGAGACGCAGCGCGCGCAGGAGCAAGGAACCGTTAAGGTGCATCGAGACCCTCTCAAGGACCGATTTGCCAAGCTGATCCAGCTGTGCACGGAGATGGACTTTGTTGGGTTGTTCCTGTTGGCGCTGTCGTTCGCCCTCATCCTTGTCCCCTTCAGCATTTACAAGGACGCCGACAAGCAGTGGCGCAACCCGTCGATCATCGCCATGTTTGTTTGCGGGGGTGTCATTCTGGGAATGTTCGTGGCATGGGAGATGCTCTACGCTAGCCACCCAGTGTTGAACAAGCGAGTGTGGTACAACCGTACTTTCCTGCTCGCTGTCACGATCGACCTTTTCTACTTCATGGGCGGTAACCTTCGATCGACCTACTATGGCACCTACACACTAGTCGCCACCAATTTGTCCCAACTGGACTGGGGCTACGCCGTCAATGCCCTCTCGACATGCGGTCTCTCGGTGTTCGGCCTTGCTGCCGGCGTGTACCTGCGAGTCTTTCACCGCTACAAGATGCTCCAGATTAGTGGATTGGTTATTCGAATCGTCGCCATGGGCCTCTACCTCTATGGACGAAATGGCAACCTTACCACCATGGTTATTGTGTGGTCGCAAATCCTCAACTCGCTCGGTGGTGCTTGTTCGGTCGTGGGCACGCGAGTCGCCTCGCAAGCCTCGGTGCCGCACCAGGATCTCGCCTCGATCATTGCCCAGCTGGCTTTGTGGACGCGTCTCGGCGGTGCTATCGGAACCGCGATCTCAGCAGGTATCTGGACGGGTAAGCTTCCTGACCACCTTACTACTACCAGCCTGACCCCAGCCCAGCAAAAGACGGTCTACGGAAAGCCAGCCTCGGCGAAGACAAAGTACCCATGGAACAGCCCTCTTCGCAATCAGATCAATGCCGCTCTCAGCAAGACGATGACGCCCATCTATATCACGTCGCTGGTTCTCGCATTCATTCCTCTTTTTGCAGGTCTGATCATGCCCAACTACTACCTCGGCAAGACACAGAACGCGGTCGACGGCACCGATAACTCTGGTCGCGTCATCGAAAGCGTCGAGGACAACCCGAACGCCGAGATCAACAAGAAGAAGAGCATCTTTGCTCGCTTTTCCTGGAGCCGCAAGTAGCTCGGCGTTGCTCTAGCACACCTCCCTTAATCTCTCACTCTTCCGCCAATAAATCTATCTGGTGATCCTTTTGTAGAAACCGCACGTAACAGAAAATGAACAGAGGGCACTCGACTTTTCTGACCTTCGCCCGTTGCTTCGGGCTGCTCGCACCTGCGGAGACGTACGTGAAAGCACACGAGAATAGTTCGCTTTAACTGAACAATGATGTTTTCGCATGACTCTTGATATGACTCGGAAACGGGCCCAATGTGCCAGCCCGTGCATCCTTGCCTTCAACATTCAGTTCGAACCGGCAGAAGAAGGGGAAAAAGGTGGAAACTGAAGGTTGAGGAAGCCGACTCGCCGAACAATGAAGTCTTCGGGAAAGTTTTGCCCTGTATTCTAGCTTGAGATAGTTTCGGTTGGCAATCTGGGTGTGTGGCGGCTAGACGAGGTGCATTGGAAAGGAGAAAGAGGATCTTAACTCAGGACGAAAAAGGGGGCAGACGGACACGCAGGCATCCTGCAAGAGCGAAAGCGAAGAACGCACTCGAATTTGATACTCCGCTTCCGAATCAGGCGCCTCCCCCATGCCCATTTTTCGCTTTATCTGATTACAGGACCAAAAGTCACAAGCTCTCCTGCAGGCTGTAACCGAGGCACACAAGCGCACTGCGACGTCTGCATGTCATTGGTTGTTGAAAGAAGTCGCTGCATACAGCGGCACGGCCGAGAGGCGAGGGACTGACTCGCACAACAAGAATGAACGAAATCAACTTCGACCCTCTTGCCATTCCTCTAAGAAGGATGGGAACTGACTTAGTTGCGAACAGCGAGCTGGAACGACGCTCGGCTCGGCTCGGCCAGCTCCGGCTCTGTCTTGCTGGCAAAGTGGTCTCCCCCAAGCCTTGCCTGCCGCTGTGGCTACCGCTTTCTTTGGTGGTCTCATTGCGATGTTCGTGGCGTTCCCGGAAAGACGAGCAAGCTTTCGTCTCGCTCTGTACCCAGCGAGCCGCTGTGCTTCCTTGCCTCTGTGCTCCGCTACCTTCACACTTCTGACACTCATCGCAGACTTCTTCCATCGACTCAGTCACTATACACTCGATTTTCTTGATCTCTGCACTGACAGCGGTGCTTCTCGCTGCAATGACGATCGACATGACAGACTCTTCCGGTACGAAGACCATCGCCGTTCTTGGTGCTTCGTATGCAGGCCACCGCGCTATCCAGGTGCTGTTGCCTACCTTGCCAGAAGGGTGGCGCGTAGTTGTTCTCGAGCGCAACACACACGCCAATCATCTATACGCCTTCCCACAAATGAGCGTTGTACGAGGCCACGAGCACAAGATCTTCATTCCTTATACCAACATCTTCAAGCCAGCACTTGGACGAAGCTCTGAACACGCACTCATCCACGCAAACGTGCTACAGATTGGCCAGGAGAACCGCAGAGTCTCCTTCGAGCTGATCGAGGACAAGCAAACCGGCGTCCGGTGGCTTCACTGGGATTACCTTGTCTACGCTCTCGGCAGCCACCTTCCAGATCCGATCAACGTCTGGAGCGACAGCGCACACGTATCTCATCACGATGGCAGCAAGACAATGGGAGTCAAGTGGTTGAGAGATGCGCAGGACCGCATCGAGCAAGCAGGGTCTATTGTTATTGTGGGAGGTGGTGCTCTCGGCGTCCGTAAGTAGTACTCCCCTTGACTTCCAAGTTATCATGCTTCAAGCAATCGTCTGCGATGTCATCCTCTGTCTTGCCCCTGGTTATCTGATCCCATGAGAGGCTGACGCTGACCTTCGTCGTGGCATCCTGCTCTTTCTTATTTCAACAGAGCTCGCAACCGATATCGCAGTAACCTACGGCGACTCCAAGAAGGTTACCTTGACGCATTCCCGCCCTCATCTGCTACCACGATTCAACACTTGGATGCACGAAAAGGCATCGGAGAGGCTGAAAGAGCTCGGCGTTGAGCTGGTCCTTGGCAGTCGTGTTGATCTTGGATCCGTCAGCGAGGACAAAAAATCATTCAAGCTTCTAGACGGACGTCAACTTCAGGGTGATCTCACTGTGAGTACACCAATTTTTGCGAGAGCGACGCATTGGTTCCCCAGAGACAACAACAAGAAGAACGTGGTGCTGACTGTGATTTCTGCATCCCTTTGCCTCCGTCTTGTTTGCATACGTCAGCTGTTCTGCCTTGGCCAGACACCAAACACATCGCTACTTGGCGCTTCCGCCTTGAACGAGTCGGGAATGGCAAAGGTCGACCCTACATCGCAATTGGCAAGCAACGACCGCATCTTTGTTATCGGCGACGCAGCCGATGCATTTGGCGCAATCAATGCAGGACACACAGCTTGGGACCAGGCCGAGGTGGCCGCTCATAACATCTTATCGCTCATCGACAGCAAGGGCAAAGCAGAACTGCAGGAGTACAAAGCTACTCCACCGGCTATCAAGGTCTCCCTAGGCATCGATCGAGCCATCCGACAGACAATGACTGGCGAACTTATTGAGGTGGATAGCGGGACCATCGATCTCAACTCGACAAGTATGTGGACCCGCAGAGGTCTCAGCACCGACAATCTCTGGCTGTAACATACGCTGATCTTGGCTTCGAAGGCTAACAAACTGCATTGCAATAGAACTGTAATATGCACCGTTCCACAATCCCTCAGTCTCCCTCTTCGTTCAAACCGTGAGTCACCCTAACCCTAGGCGGCGTGCGTTGCTGGCGCGCAGCGCCCCGGTGCGCTCTGCCAAATCCCACATGGACGTGTCGTGCGCTGACCCCTAACGCACACGCAAAAGACACTGCTCAAGTGCAGCAGCGCATCCAAATTTTTCTTGGCAGGGGCAGCGCACCAGCAGCAACGCACCAGCCAGCAGCGCACCACCACTGGAAATTCACAGAACTTGACATGTCACTAGCAACACTGATCCAGTGCCTGGCACCTGCCTGGCCAGTATGGCTGTGTGTTGCCCATCGTCTGCCCTGTTCAGCACACAGGCAGAGCACACATGCATCAGCGCACACACTACAGGCAACGCACACAGTAGTCAGCATGTCAGGGAGTGCACTGTAGTCAACACACACTGCCACCAGTCAGTTAGCACACACTGTTCACACTGTTCACAGTAATCAACACTTGTGCCTTCAGTGGCAGCACATTGTACTAGATTGAGAAGACAATTGCAGGTGGCAAGCATACCAACTGAGCAAGACACGCCTGATGTGCAAGCCTGGTGAGCAATCAGAGCAATTGTTATTGGAAAGATGTTCCGCACTTGAAGCAGAAAAGCGTGCTGAAAATCAGGCTTGAAAAAGTCCCTGTGTTGGTGGAGGGGTACCGCCTCCAAAATCCAACTTTGGCTGGGAAAAAGTCAAATTCACTGTAGTACCCCTCCAATTTGGTGACACTTGTCTTGGGCAGATTGCAGGGTTTAACATGCAGGTCCACAAAAATACATGCATAGCTTGTGTTGTGCACAGCTGACATGTCATTCAGTGTCACTTGGCTTGAAAACCAGGATACTGCCTCTGCTGCCCTCAATTATTCCCCCATCAGAGAAGGGGTACTGCATCAAAAATTCAACTTTTGCAGAGAAAAAGTCAAATTCACCATGGTACCCCTCCAACTTGGTGATGCATCACTTGGAAATAAAACTTCCCTTACTGCACAGAAGGGGTACCGCACGAGAAAATCAACTTTGGCAGAGAGAAAGGGACTTTCACTGCAGTACCCCTCAGACACTCACAATGCCAACTGTTTGCCTTTGTGCTTTGCAGCTCCTTCCTTTCATCTTTGTTCCTTTGTTGCCAACACGCTTCTCAGCTCCCTTTCTTCTTTACCACAACATGCTACAAACTCAATGCTGTTCACACCCCACTGCTGTTCTCCTTGCAACACCTTTGTTCACACACACTCACCACACACCACCAACTGCTGTCATTGGCTCTCAGCCACTGCTAGCTGCAAGACACCCTTGCTCACTGCAACTCACCACCGCTCAACTGCCACCTATGCCTTGCATCACGTATCCTTTGTTGCCATCGTCCCTCTTCATTCACTGCATTGCTTTGTCTTTGTTGTCTCTATCATCACCACATAGCAATCCAATCAAATTGCTCCTCTTCACTGTCAATGGTCTGTGTGTGCACACTTTTGCTTCTCTTTGTCCGCAGCCTATGGCTCATCTGTTTGCCATCAGCATATAAGCTGGTGCTACTCAGCATCCATCTATGGTAAGTCATCCCAATTTCCAATCATCTCTGCACTGTACACATTCTACTCTGCTCACTTCTGATATCACCGCTTCTCCAACAATGTCTCAATCATCCTTTGGCTCTGTTGATGCTGGCATCCACACTTGCTCTTCTCCTGCCTCTGCAGACCATCAACATTTGGAAGAGATTTCTGCGTACGTATATCCATCTACACTCTTCTGACCTTCTTGATTCCTCACTGATGAAAAGTCTTCCTTGCACAAGCACCGCTGTTGCCATTACATGTCACAGTGGTAGCATCAATGCCAATCAGGTCTTGCTTGCCACTCCAAAAGAATGGACCACACACAGCACTGATGCTGCTCCCGTCTCTTCTTCAATCAACACCCCTCCAGCTGCTGTAGCTGATGACCCTGCTCCATTCAACACCATCAGCAATGATGATGATGGGTATGTAGTCAATGCACAGCATCTTCTTCCTCATTGTCAACCTGTACTGACATGCTCCATCTTTGTTGTGTATGTTGCTTGCCATCCTCAACATCAGCACATTGCCTCTCCCTGCTGCCAACCAGGCCTCTCTTGCTGCTCCTGTGGATCCAAAGCTTGCCAATCAGCTCAACCGCTTCCACCTCCGCCTCCGCCTCCTCCAGCATCCAGCTCTCCTCCTCTGCACCCGTCCAGACTGCACGCACTGTCTCCCCCTCAACCCAACCCTTGCCAAGGTCATTGTTCACCTCAAGTCTCATCATCACCCACTCACCAAGACTGGCAAGGAGATACTGGCAGAGACACTTGCAGCTCTCAACCTTGATGATCCCAGCATGGTCAACATCAACCCCAACCTGCTGCCGGTCAACATCATCAAGGAGCTTGACATCCTCCACAAAGGCTACCAGTGCAGCATGTGTGAGTATGCTGTGATGTCCAAGACATCAGCTCACAAGCACAAGCGCACCCAGCATGGCAGCAAGGCCACTCTGGACCTGCATGCATCTATTCAGCCTATCCATGTCAATGGTCCATACACGTGCTACCTCCATGTCTTCAACAACAAGCTGGAGCCTATACCTCCACCCATCACCTTCAACCTCAATATTGGCACAGGGCAGGATGGTGCACTCAAACAGCGTGTTGCTGCCTTCTTCACCAGGGATGCCAAGCTCATGGCCAAGGCGGAGCTTGACATGGAGGGTATCCAGCCGCATGTTGTCACTGGCAACCTCAGTCCATGGCTCAAGCAGCTGGGTTGGCAAGCATACTGGGCTGGCAAGCATACTGGGCTGGAATCCCCGTAAATGGCCTGGTCTTCATGGCAACTTCCTTCACTGGGTCCTCCAATCTGCTCAGCGAAGCACGCTTGAGTGGATGAATGCTCTTCTCCAAGCTGGCCATCAGGTCCAGCAGACCTTTCACGCCTTCAATGATGACATCAGTCAGCCTTACTCTCTTGACAAGTCCACTGTCAAGAAGCGTGCTGACTGCTGGGCATTCCTCATCACCATGCTGATCTTTGTCACCATGGATGGTCAATGTCTTGGATACTATGGCAATGATGATCAGGAAGCACACCTGGGTGTCAGTGATGACTTTCTCAAGGTCATCACACACCTACAGGGCATCTACAAGCATGCTATTGATCCAGAGGTCAACTGTGATGCCTTCACATGTGCTCACTTTGACAAGGAAGCTGAGGTTGGTCTCTCAGCTGCCAGCTACCTCCTCATCATCCAGGAGCTGGTTGAGTATGGTCAGCTTGAGCACCTTGCTCTGGTGCACATCTACCTCCATCTCTGCCTCTCACCTGACGGCACTGCCAAGCCTGTCAATGATGCTACCTCCATCCTGGTCAACTTGGAGTTTGCCTTCTGTGCTGTCATGCACTACCACCTCCTCCACCCTGACCACGGTACTGTGGTTAGCAAGCCAGTCAAGGACATCAACAAGGCTGTTGTCACCAACCTCAAGTGCTACTTGCACAACAACAGCCACTCTTCAAGTGGTCACCTGCAGTCCCTCCTCTGCTACGGGACCAAGCTTGCTCAGGATGATGGTGGCAACCTTCAGTTCCGGTGGTCTGATGACTGCAAGTCAGTCACCTATGGTACTGATACCATCAAGGTCAGCAGTCTTCAAACTCTAGTTTGTGGCACATTGGACCGTGCTACCTCTATGCTGGAGCAGCTGCTGCTCCAGGATGGTGCCTTGTCCAAGCATGTTGATCTGCGCACCTACAAGGACAACCTCCATAGCCAGCAGCCAGGGTACAACTTTATCACTGCTTCTGATCTTGATGTTGGTATCTTCTGCATCCATCAAGCAGCAAGAGGTGATGCTCCTCCTCATCAACCACTCTTGGATCTGTATGGTGCAGAACTGGAGTTTGACAGGGATGCTTCCAATTCCTACTTTGCACTGCACAATGAGTTCAGCAAGCTCCTTGCTGTGCTCATCAAGCTCACCAGTGGTCTGCCTGCAAGAGGTATGGATCTGGTCCACCTGCAGCACACCAACACTTTGGTCAGTCAGCGCAACCTCTTCCTTGCTGATGGCCACTTTGTTACAGTGCTTGTCAGCAACAAGGGCAAGGGTCCTCCCAAGCTCATCCCATGCTTCCTTCTGCATGCTGTTGGTCAGCTGGTCCTCTTCTACGTCATGGAAGTGGTTCCTTTCCTCCACCTCCTCTACAATGCTGTGGAGAAGCCCCGGGAGCCTAGTTGGGGACTACCTTCACGCTACCAAGATGCAGTGCAGCCATTCAACACCTTGATGTACTCCAAGCTTGCATCATGTGATGACAGTGTACCACTAGCAATCAAGCACAAGCTGGACAGTCTTGAGGAGGACATGTGTCACATCAGGAGGAAGCTTGATGAGCAGACCCCACTGGCACCAGCTGCCAACTCTGCTATCTCCAGCCACATCACCAATCCCAGCAGCCGCTCTGCGGTCCTAGCACCTCCCATCAGTCAAGCTCTCTTCAAGGTCACCAGCAGCTACCGTACCAAGACACTTGAGCAGGCCTATGCTCTGAATGCCATCTACAGCAAAGAGTCTCCACTCATCATTGTCATGGCTACTTGGTCTGGCAAGTCAGCGCTTTTCATGGCTCCGCTTTTCTGGACAGCAGTACTGGACAAGTCATCATGCAAAGATTGGCTCTGAGCAGCAAGGAACAACACTGTCAAGCCAATGTCAGCGCAAAGGAAGGAAAGGAGCTCTTCAACAAGTATCTAGCCAAAAAGATGCCTGCACCCACAGCAGAGACAACTACTAGCAAGGACAAGGGCAAGGGCAAGAGCAAGAAATCATCAGAGACAGTCACCAAGAGAAACTTAGTCAAGCATCACCTGGGAATCTGGCATGGCAGAGGTGAAGTCATGCTTGGATGGACATCAGAGACCACATATCACAAGACAGCAATTAGAGGCATGTCTGATGACATGAACATTGTCAATGACCCCCGTGTCTCCCCCTCAGCAATAGGTGTGTTATAGTGATGCACCACATGCAAGGGAAAGAAGGCAAGGGCTCCTGCTGGCAACTCAACACTGACTCCAGCCTCATGGAAGTTGAGTGTTGTGCTCTTGTAGTCACCAACACTGAATGCTCCTGCCAACCCTTGAAGATAGTCACTCTGGTCCCTGTGTGGAGTGGTGATAGCATATGTGAATTGAACAGGCCAAGGCATGTATATAGATGCCTGGCTGACACTCACTGCCATCTAAGCCAGTCAGACAGGTCCTGTACCTTCACTGATAGTATCCTCAGGCCTGAACATGTCTCAAACCATGCTCCTGAAGCTCATTCAAGGGCACAAGGGTGATGTATATAGGTCAGCAAAGCCTCTATATACTGCTTCTGGCAAACTTCTCTGTGTCTGCAATGGCAAGTGATTGTCACTGCTGGCTATTCTAGCACATGGCGGCTGCTGACACTACACACATACTGCTGACTGGTGTTATATGTGCTGTCATGAATGACAATGTTGCTCAACCAGCTCCAATGTTGGAGCATCTATATACAATCCCGATTGACCAAGTACAGGCCCAAACCAAAAGATACTTCCATGAAAGCATCTGCTGAGGCTGTACCAACATATATAGAGGTCTCCTGGCCAATATTGGGACCTTGACTTTTTCAAAACATCTGTGTTGAAAAATTTCAAAGGCAGTTTTCTCCACAACTGGTAGGCTAACCTCGGGCAAAAAGCAGAGTATACAAACCAGCTTTCAGCATTCTATATAGCTGACAGCTTTGCCATGAGGTTCCCCGACTTTGATTCTTTCTCAACTTGGCTTGGCTGCCTTGGACAAATGGGAGTATACTTTACACTGGAAGCAGAACAAGCATCATTCTATGTGGACTGTGAGCAACTGGCAGGGCAGTGTACTGAGAGACCTTGACTCAGTGTTGAACAAGTCTACTAGAGCAGTTCATAGACATCAGAGCATGACATAGTCATCAGAGCATGTCTCAGGCATGCCTAAGCGATCTTTTCAATCTTCGTCCGGCAGCTCACGCTGATGCTGGTGCTGCGAACCCTGCCAGACTCATTCCGCCTTCGAATCGCGACTTGCGCCAACTTCCTGTCGCTCATCAAGCACCGTTCGCTCAAGCGTCATCTTCGGCAAGCCCTGTCTCGGACACTTTGAGCTTTGCTCGATTCGTCGACATTCCCCAAGAACATTCCATCGCTGGTAATGCTCTTCAACAGCAACTGGAACACTATCACCCCTCGATCACTCAGGGCGGCTGGGCTCCGTACTCGCGTAGTCAGTTGCTCAGGCAGTTCATGTTGGGTGCACCACCTTTGAACATTGCTCCTGCGCAACAGAGAGCATCTCAATTTGCTCCTGTGTTGGACGTTCCACCTGTCCAAGCCCGCCCATGGGAAGCTGGCAGTGCTTCAGAAGCCAGCAGTGTCCGCAACATTGACGAAGCACCTCCTTTGCTCCGTGGCAGGAAGGGCCCGCACGAAGAAGAAACAAGCAATCAGGGATCTGAACCTGTAGATTCATCAACAGACTCTGACAAGCTGCCCAAGCCTAGACAAGGATCCAGGAGGCTTCCGCAGAGCCGTACGACCTTGCAGATCGTCCCGGTTGCAGCCGATCGCCTGTCTAATGTTGAGCCAGTCGCAGTGTCTGGCAAGCCTGTTGCGTTTATGTACCAAGAGGATCCGCTCGCTTCGGTCCTGGTCACGCAGATCAAGTTCCAATTGGGCATGGTGAAAGTTGGCCTCGCGCAAGGACCTCGGCCTCTGCTAGGTGATAGCGCTCACGACTTTGTCAGGAGTATGAACTATTATTTCAAGACTGGTCACCTGTTCAAGGAAATGGTCGTGTTGGATAGGCGATTCCTTGTCACCGTTGGAGGAAACATCGGGAGGCTGTCACGAACCGTGCCAAATCAAGGTGTCTGTATGTCTGGGAAGTAAAGACGGACGGCGAACGAGCCATCATGGTGTGTCGTGGCTCATATACATTC
Organism: Ustilago loliicola; assembly: GCA_022963135.1. Lineage (NCBI taxonomy): Eukaryota > Fungi > Basidiomycota > Ustilaginomycetes > Ustilaginales > Ustilaginaceae > Ustilago > Ustilago loliicola. The sequence continues at coordinate 7,625 of JALCUU010000001.1, read as the reverse complement.
AAACGCAAGTTTTGGAAGTTCCTCGAGTCCGAAACTACAGTGGCTACGAAAAAAGGCATACGTCATCAACACGATCGGAAGCACCCCAACAGACTCTGGCATCATCTTGATCCAGTCAAGCGATGCCGAGAGCTTTGCCTTCCATCAGGATCGAATGCCTTGGCTGAACCCAGCTGGCAAAGAAGCACAAAGCAGCCCTCCGAAAGTTTCCTTCTCCAGAATCGTCTATGAACCCGATCCCAGCCTCCTCCCGGACTTTGTGGGTTTTATCCAAGAGACTTTAGGCGATCGCACCAGGTTCATTTTGAAACCGGAAGTGGTGATCGCGGAAAACGAGAAGGAGACCTTCGCTTCAGCAATGGCGTATTCCTTCAAGCGGCGCTCCATGATTCGTGCAGTCCGTCTTGGCGGGGAAACGTACTACATGACATTCCATCGTGCGATTAAGCCTGTGGGTTCACTGTCGAGGCCCTTCCTCGCGCTTTGGAAGCGGGAACAGCACGGCAAAGAAGGGATAATGAAGGCCGTTGCTGTCTTTCCCATGACCAAGAATTCTTTTGATCTGATTGTCAATCGTGCCTTGCTCGAGGCTCACGCCGCCGACTTTGCCGCCGGCAACGAGGAGATTAGCTTCAGCAGAGTTGGCAATCTAGTCGAAGAAGATTAGTAAAGTAAAAGCTCGCAATCTCCCTCATGGCCAGTTCAGCCTTGAATCCATGATTCGATCTCGTTCTACTGTGATACTAGATGCTCCTGCCGTCTTCAGTTGCTCTGCTGCAAACTTTGCGCTTGCTGTGCATAGTCAGGCTGAGGACCTTCTTTACATCGATCGCAATATGAAGCTATTTGTGTTGAGTGCACTGCTACGCAATTCGTCTATGTAGTAGGAAAGATGAGGGACGTTCCGGCCCGAAGTCTATTAAAAGAGGAGCGGTTGCCTCCAGCGCCGCTGCTGACAGATGTCGCGGATTTCGGCGGCTTGGTCGTAGCTTTCCTGACTGCCAACCATCGAAACGGTAGTCGCCATGGTAGGTGTCGAGCCTACTCTGCCTTCCATGCTGTAGTTGTAAGACTGCTGCTCGTACAGGACGCGTCGGTCCCAAATAGCCTTGAGCAGATGACGAGAGAGAAAGACGCATTGGACCTCGTCAAATCTCTCCCAAAGCAGCAGCGATCTTCGACATTGTTGCCGACGCTCGGATCGTGAATGAGCAAAGCCAGCGTAGGCTTCGGAACCAAGGGTCAGCTGTGAGCCGAGTGCCAGCTTGATTGGGTCACCTTTCGCAACCTAATGCTGCTGTCCATGTTCTATGCTGCCTATTCTGACTTCAGCGGCAGGATCCAGCGCACCGAAGATCTCGGAGGCACACTGAAAGTAGGCCCAGATAAGGGCTCGGTCAGGTGCTCGAATCCACCAGTGGGCTTTAGATTGCATTGGCTGTGCCAGCTGCACATCTGGATGCACGGAGCCAGACGAGCTCGTATTAGAGGCGGAATGAGCACCACGCACGTTGTGACTCGAATCGACTTGACTGGGGTCTGCGCTTGCGTGGTTGCCACCTGTACGTTGCTGCTTGCGCTCGAGAAAGCGAGTGACCTTGTCGATTTCGAACCAGACTGCGTCCGTCGATTTGAGCAACACTTTCGAGAAGTAGACGAGCGAGGCGGACTGAAGGCACTCGAAGATGAGGTACCGCAGCTCTGCGGCAATGCTGTCGTCTTGAGCAAGTGGCAGAGGTGGTGCTAGTCGTATCTGCGTCTCCACGGCGTCAATTTGTTGCTGCAACTCCAGGGAAATATGACCTTCCAATGCGTAGGATAGCGTGCCTGAAGGCATCACAAGCGGCGGCGAGGTGGCAGCCATAGGCTGATAAGCCAAGATTTCAGGATCAAGGCTGAAGCGGGATGTCCTCTCGACGGCTTCGAGCAAGTCGAGCGGCGATCCAACAACACATTGGGTCAAGCACTCGACTGGGTCTTGGCTCTTGGCGTCAACTTCTTCCCAGCGATAGACGTGTTGGAAGAGATCAAGGTATGATTGCGCTGTTGAGCCTGTTTATCGTCCAGGGGGCCATTGTTCGCAATCATAGCTTGATCTCTTGCAACAGCGGCTGCAGCGCTAGGTTGGGAAATATGGTTGCCGATGGAAGCGCAAAGCAAGTCGATCCAATCGTCGAGATGTTGAGGTGAAGTGGCAGGGTAGTCGGCGAACGCATCGCTAGCAGCTGTACTGGAAGCATGAAGCGATTGAGGTCGATGCTCCTGACCGGGTCGCGATGGATTCGACCGGTGGCTATGAGCAAGCAATTGCTCGTTTGACCATGAGGCGGGACGGTGCTGTGCTTGTGTCTGCGAGGACGACGATGGCAGCTGCTGCTTCTGCTGCTGTGGCTGCTGTTGATGATAGGCTTGACAGGTTCGCCCATCTTCGATATAGCGGCGACAGTGAGGCCTCTCGTCGTCGCACTTGACTTTGCGTGAGCGGCAGGTGCTGCATCCAGAGCGACTGCGTGTGAACCTGCGTTTCTGAGCAGCAGGTGTATCGTGTTTTGCTGGTGGTAGATGTGTGCTTGGGCTTGTAGGAGGATGCGACGGCCTTGCAGCTAGAATAGGAGCATTTGCAGTCGAAGGTGCCGATACCGGAAGACGTCTCGAGTGCGTCTGTATGGTCAGTGCAGCGCGCCCGTTCCCGATGTTGTCGATCCTCGTTGGACTCGAAGATGCAATCCTTTGGCGTTTCGGAGAGCGAGGTGACTGACTAGCTCGACGCATTGGAGCTTAGCGAGAAAGGTCCTCGACCGTGTCTTCTGCAGTCATAAGGGCATTTCCTCGGAATAGACAGGGGACATCGGTATTCGGTAGCTGAGCTGTTGCACTGAGAGGTGTGATGGGAGGATATGTAATGGGTACACAACAGCGAAATGGACGTTGATGGGAGAAGAATGGGTAATCCAACAAACACAGCTGAGGAGCTGAGTTTGGTCGAGGAGTGCGAGCTCGAGTAAGGCATTGGGGCCTCATTTGAACTCAGGTGAGCTCGAGTAATGTGGGCGTACTGTCAGGCCCTATTGGCGCTGCCATAGTGTTGCACTCTCGGCTGGTTCCTCCTATGGCACGTCTGCAACCCCAGGGTCCACGTTGTGGGCAGACCGGATGCGCCAACGCCTTATTGGAGTTTCTCCCACAACAATTCTTCCTTCTGAACCCTCGTTGCATGTATTACTTAGTTAGCCAATGGCAATGCAGTATTGTACTTGAGCCACTTAACTCACCTATGTTGTACCTACTGTCAGCGGTTGTGTGCCTTGCCAAGGTCCTTGAGTTCCAATGAGTCTCTAAGTCGTCACTCGAGCTGGGTGAGTTTGAATGAGTTGACTGAGTTTGCTCAAAGTCGGCGACTGCAATGCAGGCAATGCAGTTGGTAATCCACTTGACGAAATTGAGTGAGTGTGACTGGCTTTATTCAAACTGGGCTGACCTCAAATGAGACTCTAACGCTTCACTCGAACTCAGCTGCTTGAGTATACATGGCAGACTGACCACTGTGACCACTTTGTACAGCGGTAGCTTGGCACAGTCAGTTGAAGTATGAGGTCTCCGTCAATGTCAAGGCTGTGGTGGTTGAGAGACTGTGTCATTGTCGTTGAGCAGAAGTGGTCTTGCTGCTGTCCGACGCCGAGTGTATAATGATGCTGGTTGAGGTTCCAGCACCACGGTGTAGGTTCCATCTGTAGTTGAGGTTCTACAGTGCCAGTGGCAGTTCTGACAAGATACAGGCTGTTGTATGTTTTCACAGGCGGTATCGATGTGTTGCAATGCTCTGCAATTGCAACTGAGTACTACTGAAGCTATCAAAGCTGACAAAACGTCAATATAAGAAAGTATAGTCTAGAGTGGATGAGGTCCAGCTCATCCCCTCATCAAACAGCAGTTGTTCAAGTATCCATCAAGGAACCTTATCTCTCCTAGGGTTACAAGGGGGTCCCCTTTTTAAATTGAGTAGGGTTGCTTAATCAAAGTTGTAGAACTACCCAAAATATGCATGTTTCATTATCCAACCCTATGCAAGTTGAGTAATAAAATTTTCCAATACGGCTCAGTGAAGTTTGGCCCGGACCAAGTTGGGTTGGTGAAAATTTGAGATTTTCAACATGCACCCATAATGAAAGTTGTTGCTCTATACACCAATACAAGCATCCTAGACTGCCATGACATTGGCCAAAGCGGTGGTGGAGCTACAGTGAAGTTTACGTTTGGAGGGGTGGGATATGGACCACCTCAGATCTCTATGCTGCCTTAATGAACATTGTAGACAGATGCTAGGAGATCATCGACTCCGAGTTTCAGACAGCTGCCAAGTCTGGTCATTGAGATATGGTGACCCATGTTGGTCATCCCTAACCCTACTCTGACACATGTCACAGTCATCACAGGCAGAGTATGTTGGCTATTTACAAGGGTGTTTTTTGGGGGGTTTTCTGTGGAGTCCTATGTACATACAGTCAGGTCAGTCACATCACAGGCTCAGGATCTCATAGTGGTTGCCACCCAGGTGGATGAGCCCCTGGTATGGTCCACTGGCTCCACCCAGGTAGGTGGAGTGGCAGGCTGGTGAGGGGGACCGAGTCAACTCAATGTCTGCTGGCTGGAAGTCCTGGGGCAGGACCAGCCACGAAGCATTGGCAGAGTTGAAGGCTGTGGTCTTGAGGTGTCCAGTGTTCCAACCCAGGGCATTGAAGAGATCAAGGATGACCTGCTTCTTGTTGCCACACAGCCTGGCAGTGTTCTTGCCTTTAAAGGTGCTGACCATCTCTGCTCCTTGACCTGGTAGGTCTTGTCTTGACTGAGGGTGATGTTCATGTGCACTGAGCTGTAGCCCATGGCAATGGGAAGGAGCATGGGGTAGAGTGTCATCTTGGGGTTGTTGTAGTGCAGAGGCTGGATGAGGGTGATGTGTGGGTTGTCCTCCATGTAGCCGAGGTTGAAGGTATTGAGGTGGGCAAGTGGGTGGTTGAGGTTTCTGATGTTGGCCTTGAGGGTGAGCAGGTGGTGCTGCAGTGTATCTGGACAAGGTAGTCCACCAGCTGACTGATGGCAATGGTCTGCTTGCCTTTGATGCAGAGACACCTTGTCATCAAGCCTTGAACCTTCCCCCTGGCCCTCATGAATATCTTGAGGAGGGGTTGCTTGAGGGAGGGATTGAACTTGAAGAGGCCTGCAGCCTGGGCAAAGTAGATGGAGTCCTTGAAGTAGGGGTTGTCCTTGATGATTGGGGTGGGTGTGTGGCTGACAAGTTGCAGGGTCAACACTGGATGGTAGAGGTTGAGGAGGTGTTGAGGGAAGAGGGATATGTTGTAGGGTTGACATTGTGGGGTGCAGAGTTCATCTCTGCAGAGTGGATGATTGTAGGCTCTGTAGATGACATGGGCTAGGGAGCATAGGATAGAAGAGAAGAGAAGAGGAGAGGAGAGAAGAGGAGAGGAGAGGAGAGGAGAGAAGAGGAGAGGAGAGGAGAGGAGAGGAGAGGAGAGGAGAGGAGAGGAGAGGAGAGGAGAGGAGGAGGGTCAGTGAAGTGTAGACTATAAAGTGATGGGGGACTGTGACCACTGGATATGCAAACTATAGTACAAGTGAAGAGAGACTAACATGAAGATGGGCCAAGGACAGTGGATAAGGTAGAGGATAAGTGAAGGAAGGGTGCCAAGGTATAAGATGTCGAGAGGATAGTGGAAGGCAGAGATGTAGAGAGGATAGTGGAAGGCAGGAGTGATGGTGAGAAAAAGGGGAGGAGATAGGCCAGTACACACACGCACACAAACACACACACACACACGCACACACAAAATGCAGGACCAAAAAAACTGAGTAATTCAGGGATTTAACTCAGGACACACTGAACCCAGGTGAATAAACTGAGGCCAGGTTGCCTAGCCACTCAGGGATTTAACTTGGGACACACTGAACCCAGGCGAATAAACTGAGGCCAGGAGATGAGTTATATACATGAGATGAGGCCATACGGCCAAGATGAGAGCTGGCAGAGTTTTCAAACTTGGTGCCAATCACTGAGCCCAGAGTTGAGTGGCAGTGACTTTGTGACTTTATTTTACTGCTGTTACTGCTGTTACAGTGTCACAGCTTGATAGAGCTCGGAAAGGTGATTCGAACGGTAGTTTTTTGAGCTGAATTGGTGCAGTGGTTGCTGAGTTAGTGGTTTCCACCTGCCAAAGACTCCGAGACATGTGTTCACAGTGGACAGGGTGTATGTGTCAGTGATGCTGACGTAAGATGTCGAAAAACATTTATCGGACAATGTATGGGTGACACTGACGTAAGATGTCGAAATTGATTTGTCAGCTGAGGTGTCAGATACGCTGATCTAACATATTGGGAAAATATCGATGCAATGTGTCACGTCAACACGATGCGGTTTTAACATGACATTTTTGTGACCGCAATTTCTGAGTTTTTTCGAGTTTCAAATATTCAATAGTCGGAGGTGCTTGAGGAAGGATGTGAATTTGCAGTAACGTGACTTGCGGGAAGGGAAAAGCCGATAGATTGGCGATCACGAATGACGGATGCACAGTCAGGAATCGAGAATCCACGATCACGAATCATGGAACCCCGAACCCCGAACCCGGATCCACGATCACGAATCACGGATGCACAGTCAGGAATCGCAAGAATCCACGATCACGAATGACGGATGCACAGTCAGGAATCGAGAATCCACGATCACGAATGACGGAACCCCGAACCCCGAACCCGGATCCACGATCACGAATGACGGAACCCGGATCCATGATCCCCAATCCCCGATCCCGATCCTCGATCCTCGACCCCCGATCCCCGATCCCAAATCCTCGATCCCCGATCCCCGATCCAGAATCCACAATGCACAGTGACCAATCCATGGTCAGCAATCACAGATCACGGATTGCCAATGACGGATCACGGAACCCGAATCACGATTCACGGATCACGGAACCCGAATCACGAATCCGATCCAGAATCCACGGTCACCAATGACGGATGACGGATGACGGATGACGGATGACGGATCCCCGATCCACAATCACCGATCCACGGTTACCAATCACCGATCCATGATCACCGATCCATGGTTACCAATCACCGATCCATGATCACCGATCCACGATTCACGATCCACGATCACCGATTCACAATCCACGATCCACGATCACCGATTCACAATCCACGATCCACGATCACCGATTCACAATCCACGATCCACGATCACCGATTCACAATCCACGATCCACGATCACCGATTCACAATCCCCGATCCCCGATCCATGATGACTTCGGGTTTGTCTGGCTATGACATGGCGGATTTGTTTGGCTGTGGGTGATTGTCTACCTTAGTCTGTTGCTGGACGTGATGAATACGCGACTTCAACTTCGACTTCGACTTCAACTTCAACTTCGATCGACTTCAACTTAGCTAGGGTTAGGGTTAGGTTAGGGTTAGGGTAGGGTTAGGGTTAGGGTTAGGGTTAGGGTTTAGGGTTAGGTTAGGGTTAGGGTTAGGGTTAGGGTTAGGGTTAGGGTTAGGGTTAGGGTTAGGGTTAGGGTTAGGGTTAGGGTTAGGGTTAGGGGTT